>CM076965.1:34417922-34730422 GCA_039105355.1 Benthosema pterotum | reverse complement strand
TTTCAAAATACTGGTAATTACACACAGGGCCCATATGGCCAGGCACCCGCCTACTGTACATCTCAGAACTGATTCAACCATACGTGCCCAGAAGGCCTCCCAGGTTTTGTTGACAGTTCCACCTACTAAACTAATAACCAAAGGCGACCGAGCCTTTTCTGGTTTTGCCCCTAGGCTATGGAACAAGCTCCCCCTCCAATTAAGAACTATGGACTCTGTGGACATTTTTAAACGAATGCTGAAAACTCATCTTTTTAAACAGGCCTTTCATAATTGCATTGGGTAATTGTTGTATTGTTAATTGTTTTGTTTCTTTTTAACTCTTTTTAACTTTGGTTTCTTTTTAACTCTCTGTTGTGTTTTTTATTATTATTACGTTATTACTTGACTTGTTTATTGATTATTATTGTTTTACCTTTCTGTTGTTAAAGCACTTTGTGACTGACTGTCTGTGAAAGGTGCTCTATAAATAAACTTTACTTACTTACTTACTAAATACGAACAAAACATTGCTAAGTTTCCCTAACTATTTCTCCTCAGTGAATCTTGGTCCCTCTCTCCCTCTCTCCCTCCCTCCCTCTCTCCCTCTCTCTCTCCCTCCCCCTCTCTTTCTTTATAGGGCCGGCCATTTACAGTAAGTAAAAGGGCTTCTGCAGTTGAACTTGTCCCAGTCTCCTACTGTAGCCTGAAGATGCCAGAGCAGCACCAAGGGCGCGTCCCTCTCTGCCTCCTGTGGACCTTTGTCCTTACCAGTATCACCATCCAGCTGCTGTTCATCACTTACTACTTCGCTGGACAATACCCCCAGGTACAGTACCTTTGCCATTAGGCAGTTTTTGGGCAAACTAGGCAGTTGTCTGGGGCACCATGAGGGGAGGGGGCATAGGGGAGCATCGGGGAGACGACCAGACAAGCTTTAAAAGAACCCCAGGCTAATAAGCCTCATATGGATAAATACATTAGCCTATACTTGTCGTGTCTTTCCTAACTAGAATTGAAAGTATTTATATTTTTATCCCTTGGAGGGTTTTACTATGCCTGTCATAGGTATGTCACAGGGGATTTTCCAGGGAAAATCTTGCCTGGGGCTCCAAATTGCTTAGAAACGCCACTGATGCATAGTAGGTATAAGTGCAAATGTTGAAGGTCACATCAAAGGACCATTTTTCAACATATATTCAAAGAATAGGTCCTCACTAATGTACATGAGGAATTATCACTATTTTCTTTTCCTGCTCGGTCTCGGTGTCTTACAGGAGGGCTGTGGGAAACAAATGGGGGATCCCTGCTATGAGAAACTTTCTATTCCTGAAAAGCAATGCACTGCGGAAATGGAAGCCACAATTCTCTTGATAATAAAACTGTAAATATTTTTTTCAAAAAAAATATATATATATAAAAAAAAATCTGCCGAACGACGATATGCAGGGAAGACGGGTTTCTGAACTGCCCCAGCCCACCTGTGAGACCCATACTGTGTAGGGACAAAATACTGGTATTTTATCATGTACATTAGTGAGGAAGATGGTTGAAACGTGATGAAGTGCTCTTTTAAATATTTGGCATATACCTTATTTCTTTGAGCATAATATTTAGGGCATAAATAAACATGTTTTTCTAATATAATATATTACTTTTAAATGGTAAAGGGTGCTTTCATATATAGCAGCAATATCCTAAGTGTTTTACACTACAGAGTGTGCATTGAGTTTACCAATTTACATGATGGTGGAAACTACCTAGGAAACTAGGGAACTTTGGTGTACATACACAGCTGTGTGCTACAGGGACACACCTGCACAGCTGTGTACAGTACACCTGCATGCTACAGGGACACACCTGCACAGCTGTGTACAGTACACCTGCTACAGGGACACACCTGCACAGCTGTGTACAGTACACCTGCATGCTACAGGGACACACCTGCACAGCTGTGTACAGTACACCTGCATGCTACAGGGACACACCTGCACAGCTGTGTACAGTACACCTGCTACAGGGACACACCTGCACAGCTGTGTACAGTACACCTGCATGCTACAGGGACACACCTGCACAGCTGTGTACAGTACACCTGCTACAGGGACACACCTGCACAGCTGTGTACAGTACACCTGCTACAGGGACACACCTGCACAGCTGTGTACAGTACACCTCCATGCTACAGGGACACACCTGCACAGCTGTGTACAGTACACCTGCATGCTACAGGGACACACCTGCACAGCTGTGTACAGTACACCTGCATGCTACAGGGACTCACCGCGCAGTGCATATTTGAGGTGATGGTTTTAGTATCAGCTGGGGAGACTGTGGTCTCTGGTGATAGAGTAGATACGTCTTGAACCAACCAAATGGTGTGGTGTAGGGTAATGTTGTACGTTTAGTGTTGGGCTGTAACTTGTTAAAAGTAGCTAAGATACATAGCTTAACTACATTTTCCCATAGCTTGTTGTGGTGTACCTTACTACATTTATTCTGGGAGTAGCTTGTGTTGTACTTGTTTCGGGTAACAAGGAGTGTAGCTTACTACATTTTTCCACACACATTTTCGAATTCCGCCCATTTTAATGGGTAGAAAACCTCTAATATAGTAGTGTAGCTACACTACTTGTTTTGAGAGCAACAAGTCCCTGTAGTGTATCCTACATTTTCCCAGTAACTTGCCCATCACTGTGTAACTGTGTTCAACATTGTGATGTGTAGTTGGGTCGTGTCTGACCGATATGTGACTGCGGAGAGCAAAGGTCCAAAACTGAGCCCCCATGTACAGTAAATCACAATAAATGCAAGGAAAAATAATGAGACCCAAATTCATATGGCCTCCATTAAATAACATGAAAAGGTATAATAAGGCTACTTAAAATTCATTCTGCTTTAAGTAGCATGTGACCAGTTAAACTAGGTGCTTTTCATTATGCTGAATCCATTCCAAGCTTTCATTTTGCTCAAAAACACTCCTTGGCCTAGAAATGTCCACAGACGTCATGAAAAATGTGATGAGGTCAGCACATTTCTGCTCATTTTGGCATGTGCATGTGGACATTTTAGGCCAAGGAGCAAAACCCGGCATAATGAAAACCACATAGTTTGACATGTAACTTGCTAATTAAAGCAAAATTAATTTTAGGTAATTTTGCCTTACTATGCTTTCCCAATCCCATGTTATTTAATGGAGGTCGCATGGAATGGCGCTTTCATGAATTTCCCCCCGTTTTTTTGCGATTTATATGGGGGCTCAATTTGTTTTGAACTTCATAGATGAAGGTTGAGCCAGGATGATTCATAAACCCACTGAGAAATGAACCTTTGCTCTCCACAATCATATCAGTCAGATGCGTGTGTTGACACACGTCGTACCAACTAATTCTACGCCCGGAAACCAATGTCCCAAACCGCTCAAGAACGTCATGAAACTCCTTGAAACGATTTGGACCCAAGGAGTTGCATGTGGTCAGGATTTATCATGTAATTATCAGGTAGTTATTAGGTAGTTTTGCCTCCCACTATGCCTTCCCATGTTGGTTAATGGAGGCCATATGGATTTGGGGCTTTCTCCGAATGTGATTTACGCAATCAAAGATCCATTTCTAAAATACATTGAGAAAAGGACCTTTGCTCTCCACAATCACAGATCGGTCAGATACGATAATTGTTGCACATAGACACATGTTGGCGTGTGTTGACGCACGTCGTCCCACCAGGAAACCAATAGCCCAAACCACACAGGAACGTCACCATGAAACTCTTTGAAACGATTTGGACCCAGGGAGTTGCATGTGGTGTGTCAGGGTTTATCATGCCTACCAGTAACAAAGCTATTTTAGTCTCTTTTTGACATTCAGAAGTGCTCATTTCTTTTGAAGCTTTTGAAGCAGCTTACTACGTAGTTGTCCTTCGGACTAACTGGACCAAAGCTATTTTAGTCTCTTTTTGACATTCAGAAGTGCTCATTTCTTTTGAAGCTTTTGAAGCAGCTTACTACGTAGTTGTCCTTCGGACTAACTGGACCAAAGCTAAGCTGTTAAGGTTATATGATAAAATTGACACGAAGTGAAAAATGCCACAAGACACCAGTAACACATGTTCTGAATTATATGTAATAATAATAACTTAACAAGTTTCAAAAGCAGTTAACAAAGTGTGTTACACAAATGTATCTATATATATATAAAAAAAAAGGAAAATATACTCATCATTGTTGGCAACAAATTCATTATCAATTTGTTATAGGGGTTTCTCTGTGTCAAATTTGCTATTACTTACTATGTGCAATACGAAAATGTCCCTATAGCACAATTTGTTTCTACCTCAAAAATCATTAAAAAGAAAAAAAAAAGAGGAAAAAATTCACACACACACACTAATCAGGTCCTTTTCCCTGTCTATAGGCCTAATTAGCTATAATTAGTGGACAGAGTTTACCAGTGGCACAACAAGTGCCATGATGACCATGATGATAACCCTGGTGTTTAACGTTTCGATTTTAATTTCACTTAACTTTTCGTCCTTAACTTTTATTGTTTTGTATGCCTTTTTTCTTTCCCTTTGGATGTCTAACACCTTGTGGTGTGCTTAGCTTCGAATGTTTTTTATCTATGTCTTTGATGTACAGCAGGGGTGGACTGGGAGCTCAAAACGTACCGGGCAATTTTGTCTCAGAGCGGCCCTCTGAAGACCCTTATAATGTTAGTTAGTTAGTTTTAGTTAACTATAAAAACCCTGCAATAGGCAGTCTCATTTGAAGAGGACAGAGGGCCGCCAGCACTGATTCGTGGGCCGGTTTTGTGCAGATTTTTTTTTTTTTTTTTTTTAATTAAAACACGACATTAACGGCCCCCGGGGGGGTCGGCCCACCGGGAAAATGCCCTGTATGCCAGACTGTCAGTCCACCCCTGATCTACAGCACTTTGGTCAGCCATAGGCTGTTTGAAACGTGCTTTAGAAATAAAATTGACTTGACTTGACTCTTGCTTTCCCATTTATTCAGGCAGAAGAGCGTCACGGCAACTTTACGCAGCGACTGCAACAACTGGAGAACAAATATCAAGAGGTACAGAGAGTTAGTCATGCTTGTTTCTCTCATAGTCTCTGTTTCTGTTGTGCAAGGCGTGACTACACAACATCCCTCAGACGGTTTGCAGGCACATAAGGCGGCAGGAGGTCATAAATATAATCACACGCAAGGCCATTCAGTGCTTTAAGAATATTTTAAAGTCTGATCTAAAAGCCATATGTAGCCAATGGAGAGAGGCCAAAACAGGGGTAATGTGGTCATACTTTTGGATTCTTGTAAGGACCACACATTTACATATGACTATAACAGGGAAAACCCTATAACAATGTGATAAAAGGCTCAGTTGATCCTAATGTATTTTGTCCTGTAGAATCCATTTCTAAAATGGTCCTTTGTACTGTGCATAATGAATGAGATAATTAATTTGACACATGGGCTTAAAAGGGGAAAACCTACAACAATTTGATGAGAGAATTTAGAAAACTTCTCAGTTTATGCTTATTTTCCTGTAGAATCTATCTCTGCAATGACATGTGTGTATTATGCATAATTAATTAGATGATTATGCATAATTAATTGGATGATAACTAATTAGATGATTAGATTGATTATTTGACACATGGGCATTATCCATATCCATACATAATGTATGTATGTATGTATGTATGTATGTATGTATGTATGTATGTATGTATGTATGTATGTATGTATGTATGTATGTATGTATGTATGTATGTATGTATGTATGTATGTATGTATCACATTAATATAAGATATTTGTACATTTTAGTTTTTGTGTAAAAAGGTAAGTATTCTACTGCAGTATAGATGAGTATGAGTATATATCATAAAAATATGAAAATATATAAATATATTGTTGACAACAATTTCATTCTCAATTTTCTCTGTGCCAAATATACACCATACTAATTTCTCACTGTGTGATACAAAAAATGTCCCAAGCAGAAATCGATCCTACCTCAAAAATCATATCAGAAACTGTGGAAAATCTGACACACATGCTAATCAACTCCTTATCACTTTCAAGATAATTTCGCCATCTGTCCCCCGATACAAAGGTATTGGATTAGGATTTTTGAAGCATTGTCAGACATTTTAAATGTTCGTATTGACCCCGACCCAGTGCTAATCGTATCAGATTCCATTCCTAGATTAAAAACGGCACAGATGCAACTTCTCTCATATGGCCTGATTACGGCAAAAAAAAAAACTCATTCTAACACATTGGAAAAAAGAGGAAGCTCCCACATTTGAACATTGGTTGAATGAGATGACTAGCACACTACACCTTGAGAGAATAAAGGTATCTGTTAAAAAAAAAACAGGGCGAGGCAATTTGATAAGATATGGCAACCCCTCGTTCGTTACCTGAGCAGGACCAACTAACTATAATTTTAGGACATAACCATTGGATTGTATTTGTTGCAAAACACTCTCCATGAATATTATTTATTCTACTTCCACAATTCTAGTGGAATGCGATGTCGCTGAGCAGTATGGGAGGGTTTAGGGATTATTTTATTTATTTATTTCCATGATGCTTTCTGAATTATATACTGTATTATTGGAAATGTTGTTTTGTTTTTATTTTTATCTTTTCTTTTCTTTTCATTATACTATTTTATTTTTGCATATAAAAAAGAAGAATTTTTGTAAACTGTAAATACTGTTTGATTTTACAGTATCTTCAATAAAAACCTCATTTGACAGAATATGAAGTAGTTCCGGTCAAATTAATAATAATAATAATAAAAAAAAATCACTCAATCACACAATCAATCAACTACTTCTACAGTGACCCCCACAAAACCAAAGCAGAACTCCCACCATGGGACTGGCAATCAATTAATACAGTTTATACTACTATATTAATGGCAAGTAGTATCCCTTTAAGAACACAGGTTTGATTATGATATCATGGTAAAAAAAAAAAAAAAAAAAAAAAAACATTCTCAAGAAAATGTTTGTCTTTCTACAGGCGACGGAGAAACCACCCCAAATGGTCACTGCACAGTTCTGGTTCCCTTCAGGTATGCTGTGCATGCAGGAGGCCTATCACTGAATTAATTAAAGGATAAAATATGCAATAATTATTTAACAACTTGATATCACTCCTCAGTGGGTGAATCAAGCACCAAATTTGGAGATTGCAAATTTGACAATGTGTGCACTTTTACACTGGTTTGAACTTTGAATTGCCCATGGCAAGAACACTGTAAAACCAAAGCAATCCTTTTCTTTAACTCTAAGTGCTTGAACTCCCTATTCTTAATGGGCCCTGAGTTGAATCTGTACTTGGACGGCTTATTTTGTCCACTTATCAATCTCTTTACCTATACTGATAATAATTGGTAAAGGTTTTAACTGATACAAGGTTTTAACTGATACAAGCTTTTACTGTGTACTGTATAAGTATATACAGTACACAAAAGCTTGTATCAGTTAGTCAGGTCTTCTGCACAGCGTTCATATCGATGTGCAACGTCTTTGTTAAACCCCGGAAAGTTCCCCTTGTATAGTACACAACAAACCACAGCCTAGGACAGGTGACACGTGTTTGACAAGACAGCATCATTCATTCCTGTAACAGGAGGGGGAAAAGAAAATTATTGTTTCCATCTCTAATTTCTTTATTTTTGCATCATCTACAGAGAGTGGAGAGATTCAACTGAGATGGCAACTGAAGGACCTAAATCCAAAAATCCGGAAGCCACTTTTAAGCCTTGAGGATGGACATATGACTATAAAAGGGAAGGGTTACTGCTTCATTTGTCTACAGGTGACAGTACCTCCCCCTATACTGAGGAGGTACAATTACACAGTCAAGATGGGCGATAAACCTATCCTAGAGGGAAAGATAGAAAACACGACCCCGAGCTCTGGCTTCCGTTGCAGGGCCCAACGCCTTTCTGGAATTAAGACGAATCTGGTGGTCACTATAGAGCCTGCAGTGCAGATCAACAACAACTCTGGTGGTAACCAGCTTGAAGTCATCTACCTCCCTGATCCCTGAGCCATCGCTAGAGGTCTGTCAAACAGACCCTGTTCACAAAGATAGTCTTTGGAGTTCTCTTTGCACACTTTGCTTTATAAAGGCCTATTTGTAAATGGTCTGCATTTCCATTAAATGGTCTGCATTTCCAGAAACAGGAGCTGCGTTTCCAGTAAACAGCTGCATTGTCTGGACTTGATTACACATCGACTCACCCACGATCCTGGCACCCCTGAGAGCAGTTACAGGGCCAGTTATAGAGCTCAATGTCTTGATTTTTTATATTTGTGGATAAATTCCTGGCTTAATAGCCAGGAAGAGGTTATATTTAACTTTGTTGTTTGGTAGTTACTAGTGATGTCCCAATGCCACTTTTTTCCATTTCCGATCCAATCCCGATATCACAATTTCTGTGTTAGCCGATACAGATACCAAATACAGATACAAGAAAATAATATACTGTATATATAATAATACAAAAAAAAAAAAAAAAATATGAAGTCCACCAACCGGGAATAGCAAAATTCTCACTCAAATGTGCACTTGGGCGACTCCAAAGCAAATTCCACATGACATCATATTATATTTAACTGCCATAGTGTCAACACCTTACCCCTGTGTTAGATCTGTGTTAGACTGGCATATCTGCCAATACCAATATGACCCAATAATGACAAATAAGGGCCAATGCTGATACTTTTCCGATACCCATACAGTATTTGTCGATACCGATATGACAAGAAAGGACCTGATCTGATACTTTTTCCGATACCGGAAAACCGGACATCCCTAGTAGTTACTCAGATGAAACAGTAATTATTGGTTTTGTTATTTAATTTATTCATAGATGCATTATTTTACACACAAGGCACTGAATAGGTTAGACTGTATCTGTTGCTTTATTTTTATTTTTTGATATTTGGTGCACTGTTTTATTGGTTTTATTGGTATTGGCACATTGATCAATGGTGACCACGTCTAATGTTACAGATGGTCTCGAATGTATGTACAGATTTCTTACTTGATTTCACAGTTGGTTTCATAGAATATACATTGAAAAAATGACTGATCATTGACCACTGTGTTTCCAAACATTAAGTTATATCAAAGAGAATAAATAGAAAAATGAAGAAAATATTTGTATTTTATTTATGTTAGGTCATGTTAATTGTTCAAATCTCTCATTTCATGAATTCAATTTGGTGGCAAATAGAAGTGGTTCCTAAAGCTATATTTGACAGCAGTGCTATAGCACTCTTTCATTGCTATTCATAGCATATTTTATTGTTTACTAATAGGGAATTGTCTTGGTTAAAAGTGAGAAATGGGACAGTCAGAGGGTGAAGGCAAATACAAAAATCTCCATGTGATTTCAAAGAGTTTATTGAGGCCAAAATGAAGTGTGAAGTTGCAGTGGGTTTGTAAATATTAAGGGAGCATGACCACCAACATGAGGAAAACAAGTAACCGTTTGAGGTAGCTTCTCAGCCTAATTACAGTCAGACCAATAGTAACTCGAAAACCTGGTTATGACGTATCTCACTATCCAAGATGTAAGCTGAGCGATATGTCTGAAATAATAAACAAAGTGGAGTACCGTGGGCTTTTTTATATGAATCTGCAACTTCCTGTCGATTTTATAATTTGATATTTATATTTTATAAAAGCAAAAAGTAGTGGATTTTGGGATGCTCCAAATTATTCGCAATCAGGTTTATCTGCATTCATTTAAAGGCTGATAAAGAGCCATGATAAAATCTAAGTCATTGAGGATCATATTTTCAGTTTCTCAATAGAGATTTTCTTTTTTCCATTACTTGTCCAGGGGCAGGGTAACTATACAACCCAACAACTAGCCTGGTCTAGCCCTCAATGATTTTGGCCTTGGGGGGCGGGGGTGTCGTGGGATCCACACGGCGGAAGTGCTGCACTCTGATTTGATCTCACTAACGTGTCGTCATCTCCGGCCCCTCCCACGCCCGTCCACTGTTGTTCTACGTCACATCATTTAGAACGACGCCCACCCCGGAAGGTTGACACCCCCCTCAAGGCCACTTTCCAACGTGCGTTAGTCCAGGCTTTCCGTTTTTGCGCAAGGCGAACGAAAATGAAAGCCTGGGTGTCGAGGCTACTATACAACCCAACAACTAGCAAACAACTTCCAAAGTCTTTAAGCTTAGTAACCAGCGTTTTAATGCCTTCAGTAGACCTCTGTGTGACCCATTTAGATAACCGTTCTCCAACGTTCTTCCCCTTGCAGAATGATTTTGTCTTTGATAATTAAGCACCAGAAAATGACATAATTTGAGAAAAAAGTTTATTTTCCAGTGTTTGTGTAGCCTAATTAATGGACGTTCATCACAAGGGGACAGTATTTAGCTGTAGACTACTACAGCACTACACTTCCAACATGTACTGTATATTAAATGTCATAGTGGTGGCAAGTCACACTTGACAAACAAAACTTATAAAGCAGTTTTATATGCAAAGTAGTAGTATGTTAAGTACCACTAAGATTTTGTTCTTTCCAATACTCCCAGCCATAACTGTAAATATACTGATATTCACTTATTCACAATCTATCTATCTACAAACTCTATAGAAGCCCTTTTCACACCAAAGGGTCACCTTGCAACTCCTTGGGTCCATACGGGCACAGGGAGTTCACGCTAAAATGGTCATGTCCTTTTTGGTGTGATTGATAACCATTGAATTACACACACTGAATCACTTGGGACAACATGCGTCAACGCAGGACAACACGTGTCAGTGTGCAACAAAACATCACACCGTCCTTGGCACTGCTTGGACCCAAGGAGTTGCAAGGTGGCCCTTTGGTGTGAAAAGGGCTTTAGAATGCTCCACGCCACAAAACAAGTGCAGAAAAGAGAGGGAACAAATTCCATCTATACAATAAAAATCACACTCATGTGAAGCGAGGGGCACTCTTATCATACTACATCATCTCATTCTTTTGTGTTATGCAATATTTGTGTTTACACAAACACTAAAAATTGCCCATTTGTTCTCAAAGGGATTTAATGTTGGCAATCGCCCCTCAAAACAAACAAACAAACAACAATAAAAAAAAACAGTAACATTAACACGGTAACACAATTATACTGTATTGAAAACAGAATCAATAACTCTGAACGGCAAACCCCCTGAGCTGATCTACAATTACACCCTGCCTTTCAATTACTAATTTAAATTGAGTTTGAAAGGTGTATTTATTGAAATTTAGCGCTTTTCAATAAATACAGTTCAATAAATATTCCATGTGCCAAACACAAAGAAACACCCCTCCTCCTGTATACTGCTTGGCCTCTTCCAATCAACAGGAGAGACAGGGCACATCATTTAACTTCATACAGTGACAATAAACAAATACACAGAAAAGTTTTTCAGTCCTTGTATGTTATTGAAAATGTCAGATGTACCGCACATAATTACACATGTCCTTGATTGTGCATGCTAGTGTACAGTTACTCAGTACATTTTGAATTTTTGATTATTACAAAACAGGCTACTGTGTCACATGAGCCCTAAATATACCAATGGTTTGGCTATTTGAGAATAGCCAATAAAAGAACCTCAAAATGCATTACATTTGTAGGCCTATTTGCTATTTCTACCTTTGTCAAAAGGAGTGTACATTTTTTTTATGTGAAATTGGACATAAGAGGGCCCTATCAAACAATCAAAATGATTGTTTGTATCAGGTCTTAAGTATTGGAGGTGCAGCAAAGCTGTTAGGCCACTCAAAGCGGCCAAACAGCTTTGCCACACCGAGTTTTGACTTAAGACTAGGAGTACTTTGGGTACTTTAAAGCAGGGGTTTTCAACCTTTTTGACACCAGGGACCACCATCTATTCATCATTTGAGCCACGGACCACCATTTGATTACATTTTCACACCAAAGACCTAAAATTAAAGAATTATTTTGGTTTTGTCCACAATTCCAGGCTGGATTTTGCAAATGGACCCAAATGGACCCGTAAGGGTCCATTTGGTTTCATTTTTACACTCAAGAGTTCCACTGGTTAACCAACTTTTCATCATTTAGCCTGGGGACCACCTGGAACCTTCTCAAGGACCACTGGTGGTCCCCGGACCACTGGTTGAAAACCCCTGCTTTAAAGTGTATGTTATGCCAATACTTTTGTATGTACATTTGGAATA
The DNA here is from genome assembly GCA_039105355.1 of Benthosema pterotum. Classification (NCBI taxonomy): domain Eukaryota; kingdom Metazoa; phylum Chordata; class Actinopteri; order Myctophiformes; family Myctophidae; genus Benthosema; species Benthosema pterotum. The sequence continues at coordinate 34,718,209 of CM076965.1, read as the reverse complement.
GCAGATTTTTAACAGTATTCATACATGGCTGTGTAGGTACAGTACTTTGCGTTTTCTACCACCGGAAATGAGTCAGCGATACAGACCCATGTACCTTCTGTTCACATCTCCCCCAGCTCCCCCCACCTCCACTTCCTACGCACACTTGACAACACATACTGTACAGTTGTGGCCTGTGACATAAAGGTGATTCTTAGAATGTCACAGCTCAATGGAAAGAGTCAGACCATTGTGACTGCAGTGGAATAAGAAAAAAAAAGCTCTTGAGTGAGAGAGATACAGCCTCTTCACCATGCCCAGTGGCACCCAATAATCTAGTCTATCTAGTCTATTCTAACGGCCACGTATGAGGCCGCGAAACACATGGTTACAATGAGTTTGCTAAATGTTTTACACAACATAGTTTTTGTAATTACTTGAGCAATTTTAAAACAATGGAAACCGTTTAATTCATAAATAAACAAAAAAAGTTACAGAACTGCATTTTTAAATTAAGGTTATAGGCACGTGTGCATTAGACATAAAATGATCTAATAGTTACATGAACCTGTGTTTGATCATCGATATGCTATTGAATAGATTTCATGCTTTATATTATTTTAAGAGAAAAGTTCAGAGAAAATTGCAAAAAAACAAGCTTACTTAGGCTGATGTTTAGTATTTAATAAATTTAATGAATAAAAATATAAAATATAATCAATTCCTTCAATCGGTGGAGAGCAGTTAGACAAATTGCATACATAGTATATGGCTGTACCTCCCACATTGAGGAACATTATGCTATATCATGTATGCACCAAAATAGCTCTGGGACAGTAGAATGTGCGAGGCATTGCTCACTTCAACAAAGAGGCTGTCGTTTTCATACAGGTGAAACACTCCACCTAAGTAGCTGTTTGATTGTACCTGTCCTTTTCCTGGGTGTTTCCTGGACTCCAGGAGGATTATAGGCTTATTAGGGTAACGTGGTGTATCGACCTTCACACAGTGGTTGAATGAATTGCGTTCTGTGAAGTGCACTGCCACTTTGGAATAGACATAGTAGTAGCCCTCCGTTTGAATGACAAGTTTTCCATCTTTGTACTCCATGGCGTGGAGGATTTCTGAGAATGCTGAGCCTTTACTCCATGACATGATCTTAACTCCGTGGGTAGGCATTTGACGAGCTGTAAAACAGAGATATTACAATGCAGGCATTTACTTTAACAGACACTCTTAATCCAAAGCAAGGAAAACATAACTGATATACAACTGATATATTTTGGGGATTTCGGAGTCATTTCACAGTCATTTTACAACGTATTTTATTTATACCTATTAATACAACATCAAATGCATGTGATACATTTTTTCATAATTTGTTTTTACGCCCTGGGGCCGCATGTCTACATAACATAGCGTATTCTAACATTGTTTTAGCATTTGGAGTGGAGTCTGAAAAGGTGAGTCTTCTTCCGACAAAAAGATGAATGGCAAATGATTATACATTGCTTTATACAAACTGTCAGCAAATTATTCATGATTATGGGAAGGGAGTGATGAAATAGATGTTATGGTACCTATCCACCCATAGCTTAACTTTGAAACATAAGGTCTCACCTTGCAGATGTGCGACAGGTTTGGAAGGCACAGCAACAGGATTTGGTGGTTGTATAGTTGGTGGTGGAGCAGCCGCTGCATTGGCAAAAAAAACTTTTTAAAAAATATTTTAAATTTAAAAAAACAAACAAAAAATATATATAATTAATGGAACAAGGAAATAAAACACTGATACATACGGTAACCTCCAATACGTCTTGAAGCAGTTGGTGACTCCACCGTTGGTGACCCCCTAGTGTTGTTGACTGCCTAGAGTGAGAAAGTAAAGGGATCACAGGGATCACGTTGCAGAACGTGTGTGTGTGTGTGTGTGTGTGTGTGTGTGTGTGTGTGTGTGTGTGTGTGTGTGTGTGTGTGTGTGTGTGTGTGTGCGTGTGTGCGCACGCTCGTGCAAGTGTAGGTTTAAAGACATGCACAACATTTGTTGATTTTGGATTAGCTTTTTCTTTCCTAAAAGCTAAATATTTGAGTCATTCCACGGAAATGGTACGATTTGGACTTTTTTTTCTGAAATTTTGACCAAAAGGTTTTACTTTTCTGAATAGCCCACAATATTGAGGGCATCCTTAGCTATAAGAAAAACATAATTTCCCATCTCAGGAATTCAATAATTTTTTAATATATCTTTTAGTTTTAACATGGTAATTGATAACAGAGTTGAGCCAATTAAGTTAATAACGGAGTTGTGATTTTTGTACTAAACATAGACACTACTCTAACTGAGTTGAGTAAGAGGAGAAGACTCGGCATGCCTGAGGTTACGGAATCAGATATATTGCTGGAATAACAAACAGAATCTTTATAACTAATTGTTTTATATCATTATTTCATGTAACAGAGTTGAGCTGTTATGATTTACGACCACACGTGAGTGTACAAAATGCTAAAACGGTGTAAAATAAGGTTTTAATTTGCCACTTTCTGTAGCATGTTGGTCAGAAGAGCTGTAGAATACTACGTCCTATTGGTGATGTCACTAAAGGGCCAGTTAATTGTTGTTATGGAGGGAAGAATGGCTTGTGTAATGGAGTTGAGTGCAACTGAGGGACACGGCTATATAATGCCATTTAAAAGATTAATCATCTATTTAAAACATGTCCAGCAATAAAGTACAGATAGATATACTGTATATGCTCATGTCATAAATTTGGGATTTTTGTTGATGTTTAATAGTCATATGTCAAGTCCACTTTCATCAAAGGCCACTGGGGACATGAAAAAATGGACAAAATAGGAGGTGTCTACTGAAAGAAAGCAAGATAATTTCTGAAGATAAAATCCATGTAATGTTTACACAATATTAAAGGGAACATTTCAATTGATTAAAAACTCTTTTGAAAATATTTTTCAGTGATCCAATCAATAAAATACAGCTGAAACGGTCAGAGGGACTGCAAATCGTACCGTTTCCGTGGAATGACTCATTTACCTAAAAGCTATAAAAAGGACAAATATACAACTGGAGTTGCTCTGCTCTACTCTGTGAATACACAAGGAAATTGATCACCTGCTAGATTTGAGTTCTTGAACATAAACATAACCGTATGGGTACAAAGGTACCCATGATTATCTAGTTCCTTTCAGGTTTTGTTATGCAGCTTAGTCATTGTCATATTCTAGCAGATGTACAAGCTTGCAGCACTGATCGATGTGCTATTTTTGGATAGATTGCAGGCCCCTGTAGTCCTGTGCGTGGAAACGGAAACTATACAGTATTGCAAAAAGCACCAGGCCTGACAACCTCATGGAACATGGTGGATGCACCACTGGAATGTATTTTCACCGAAATGAGGTTAAGACTAACCTCACTTCTCCATCTCCATCTGCTTAACCATAGTGAAATAATGTCACCATTCAGCACTTTTAAAAGAAAAACAATCACTGGGATGATGGTAGGGGGGGGGGGGGGGTCACTTTCATTTCTGTCTTAAACATAATTCATTAAATTAAATATTGCATAAGGAATTGAAAGTGAAGGTCCCCAATTACAGCTGAAATATACAAAGTTCTTTTTTGAACATTTTGTTTTGAACAATAGTATTGTGACAAAATATATGTATGCCCACAGATTGGGGCAGAATCTTTTTGGAAACATATATACACCTTTCTCTCCATCATAGACTATATGCTTTATTCTAAATGACCAATATGTTTGTTCAGTTCATAGCATCACGTTTACGACCCAATCAGCAGTGTTGGGAATATTACTTTACCTTGTTAATATATTACTTAATTATTACCTTCATTTTAAAGCAATATATTATATTACAATATTACTGTCTGAGCAAGTGTAATATATTAATATTACTATTACATATTACTTTACAAGACATAATTACTGTAAATATTTAGTATCATATTAATCAAATATTGCGTAGGCCAATGGCATACCTACAATAAAGCAAGCACACTTGGCTATCTGGACAAATCCATATGAAATCAACTTGGGGGGGGGGACATCAATCCTGAAAACAGTCCTGGCATAGACCTACCTCATCCTACTCAGCTATGGACAGTTAACACGTTAAATGCATTCCTTGAATTCACGGAAGCCAGTAAATAATTTGATGACAAATTATAGAAAATAAGTAATTATTTAACTTCTGCACTTGTCAAAATAATTTTACAAGAACACTTGCAACGAGACAGATTGACAGAAAGTAATATCGAAAGTAATGCAGTAATGCAGTAAGAAAAGTATAATATATTAGATTTTATTAGATTTTTTTATATTAGATTTTTTGTTAATATATTTATATTAAAAGTTACTGCATTTTGGTAATATATTATGTAATAAATTAAGTTACGTAGTGCACATGTCCCAACACTGCCAATCAGTATGTAGGCCTTTCATCAAAACTGTGTTCCAATCAATCTAATGCAATTACTATATAGTCACAGCAACTTACTTTCAGCATTAGTAACATTATGTACAAAACGACAGACACTGAGGAAAATACTTAAAACTATGAGGAATTAAATGAGGAAATAAATGTTATGGAGCTATGGTGAATGTGAGACCATCAGGTAAAGACATTAGCAGAACAGAACAAAGATCAGGCTTTAACCAAAGTGACTCACCAGGAGACAGAAGGCCATAATGCCACATTCATGTTAGGGTTAGCCTTCCTTCAGAGAGGTTTATTTGATTTAAATGGACACTTCACCCCTTTTGTAACCAGACTTCATTTTAATGATTTTTGGGAGAAACAATTCCCTGTGGTTATGTGGATAATTTGTTCTTCTTTTATATTTTAATATGGATTGCTATACAATGACCATAATGCTTCTCTGCTCTCACACCACATGGTGCGGAGAGCGACAGGGCTGTGTTACTGAGACAACATGTAGCCCAGGAAGGAAGGGAGACCAGTGCCCATGACATCACTGGCACTTTGAAATACTAAAATATCTAAAGACCACATACAAATACATTAAATAGATAAACACATTTCTCCCAAACATCATTAAAATAACATGGTTGCAAGATGGTAAGTTTTCAAAAGGGATGAAGTGGCCTTTAATACATTATTAGACAGAAGGGTTATATAGTAGAGACAATGTATTAGTTCTTACCGGCCTCGGGTAAATCTGATAGATGAGGCAGGCTTCGATGGCCATCCCAAACAGCGCCACGCTCACCAGGAAGAACAGCACAGTCTGAGCCACCTTGCCACTCCGTGGTGCCCGTTTGATGGTGGGAGGCATTGGAGGGTAGGAGCTGTGGCTGTCCACCACAAACACAGCAGGATAATGGGCACTGCCCTGAGCCATGGCTTCAGTTCAGTTCTGTGGTCTTCTCTCAAACACAAGGAGATGTGTGTGGGGAGAAATGATCACAGAGAAGAGCGTTCACGTTGTAGTCCAAGGGGTTCAGGGGGAATGAGAAATGAAAACTTCTGCGCAGTGACAATGATTATTGTAAGAGTGGGTGGGATTACACTACAGTTGGTTCAAGATGAAAGCAAGTCAGACAAGAGCTGTCAACCACATCCAGTTATGTGTCACTAGAATAGAAATCGCAAAGAAACAACACCTAGACTATGGGCTCACAGTAGTGGCAAGTAACGCATAAACATTGCAAATTACCAGTCCAAGGGTAGAAGACAAACATATTAAATTGAGAGACAATGTACAATGCATCTTAGAATGCATCTTGGCCTCCCACTTGATAATGTTGAAATATTGTCAGATTTTAGGCTTCTACTCTTTCTCTAGTCTACACACACTTTCACTAAAATGTAAAAGAATTATGACATGAGTGAATGACAGTAAACACATGACGTGCACACTACGTATACACTAATACGGTAAGTCGCTACTAAACTGCAAACCAACTTGTTGTTACATGAAAATGGAAACATGTGTTTTTTATGTCTTATCACATTTGTGCCAAATGTTCCCCAGGGGATGAGGACTATACAGTATACTATCAACACTGTTATGACAACAGTCTCAAATAGTTGCATCATGAATATAGTTATGAATAGCTGCATCATGAATGACAATGCAGTTTAGTAGACTGTCTGGCTACCGGCTAGACTTTGGTTCATTCTTCCCTGGAAACTACTGATGAATGTTTACTCTGAAATAGTGCCTAATCCCTTGTCATTTACCAGATGAGATCTCTACTGGCCTATTTCAAACATCTCGAGAAGCATCTGTCCGAACAACAACAAGTTGAAACTTGAAACTTACCGCGTGCAGTGGTGGACATGAGAAATGGGCCAACAAATACCAGACTTCTGTTCTGGTCTACTGGAAATTCCATTAACCCAGAAATGGTGATTACCGTATAAGACAACCCCATGGTTATAACATGACCACATTCTTCAAATAAATTCATTTTTTAGGATATTTCCATTGGAAAAAAACACTGTCTTATATTCAGGCCAATAGGGTAACATTGAATTGTAGATCATTGTTGTAGTGATTGTATTTGAATTACTGTACTGTTGTATTCCATTGCTTTGTTGCTTGGGCAATGATGTATTGATGGTGTATTGTATGTATTAATTCTATTTGTATTACTGCACCGTTATATCGTATTGCTTTGGCAATGTAAACATATGTTTTATCATGCCAATGTTACGTACTGGCCTAGGGGTGCCAGCACACAACAAAAATCAGGGGAGACACAGTATCCAAAATTAACTTAAATTTATTAAAGAATTAGATAATTAATCAAAATGTGAATAAAGCAATCAAAAACAAAGATGAGGTGTGAAAGTCAGTAAGTCAGTAGTGTAGTGCGTGTGTGGATGTGTGGAGTATGTGTGTGCATGTTGGATGTATCAAACAAAAGAAGGCATAGTGGAGGAGAACAAAAGAGGAGCTGCAAACAGAAGAGAACTGGGGACAGGACTGAGGAGAGGCTTTTAAAGGGTGGGTGTGGCCGCCGGGCCCAGGTGGCCACACTCTGCCAATTGGCTCATTAATTTGCATGATGGCCTGATTGGAGCTCTGCTCCCCAGTCCTGTGGGGCAAAAAGAAAAAGGGGACGGGATTAGGGCAAAGCAAGGAAAACAACCAAACAACCAAAACTAAACCAAACTATACTATAAACTACACCAGACCATTATTATACCCATTACTATAATATTATATAATATATTAAAGCCCCATACAAAATACAATCAATACTATAATATAAATACCATAATATAAACACTATATCATAATATAAATACTATAATATCAATACTACAATACCCAGGGAACCGTCACACCCCCCCCCCATAAAGACGGGGTCCCAAAGGGATCACCGGAATACTATATACATATACAATCCTATCTACCATACTACCTCTACTCCAAAGCCACCCGACCACCTGTCACAGGCCTCCACCCCAGCAACCGGAATCCAATGAAGCACTTTAAGGGGTGAAAGACAGAGGCAAGAGGAGGACCACTGGAGATGAGAAGGACTAGGACTTCAGTCATGAGGAGCCCGTGACAACGCATCAGCCACCACGTTCTCCGTCCCTTTAACATGACGAATATCCAAGGTATAGGACTGGAGGAATAATGACCATCTTATCAACCTCTGGTTCGGACACTGCAGAGAGTTAAGAAAAGTCAAAGGGTTATGGTCTGTATAAATGACAATAGGGGTACTTCCACCTACATAAACGTCAAAGTGTTGTAAAGCTAAAATCAAAGCCAATGCTTCTTTTTCAATGACTGAGTAGTTTAGCTGGTAAGAGTTAAATTTCTTGGAATAAAAGCTAACAGGCTTATCTATCCCTAGGTTGTCCTCCTGCATGAGTACGGCCCCCGCCCCCACATGACTGGCATCAGTGTAGATTTTAAATGGCTTGTTAAAACGTGGAGCCGACAAAACAGGAGCAGTGCACCAGAGCGATTTAGCCTGCTCGAAAGCTTTCTGACACGTTGGTGTCCAGTCAAACTGGACCTTGGATTTAAGAAGGTTAGTGAGAGGTGTCACAACGGTTGCAAAATTCCTACAGAAACTGCGATAATAACCTATTAGGCCAAGGAAACGCATAAGTTCTTTCTTTGTGGTTGGAGCCGGATACCGCTCAACAGCTTGGACTTTGGCTTCAACTGGACGGACTTGGCCCTGCCCAACCACCCGACCCAGGTAGGTCACAGTCGCCCTAGCAAACTCACACTTTGCTAGATTGACTGTGAGCCTTGCCTCCCTCAGACGACTGAACAGCTCCCGAATGCGCTCCAAATGGATTTCCCACGTATCCGAATAGATCACCACGTCATCTAAATATACAGCGCACCCCGGCATGTCCCAAATTACTCGATTCATAAGGCGCTGGAATGTAGCAGGCGCGTTTCGCAGTCCGAACGGCATTACCTTATAAGAATAGAGACCATTAGGTGTAATAAAAGCAGCTATTTCCTGCGCCCGCGCTGACATAGGCACCTGCCAGTAGCCCTTCAATAAGTCGAACTTGCTCACGAACTTAGCGGAGCCCACCTGATCGATGCAGTCTTCCATTCTAGGAAGTGGAAAATTGTCGGGTTTAGTGACATTGTTCACTTTACGGAAATCTGAACAAAAGCGAAAAGTATTATCCGGTTTAGGAACCAATATACAAGGTGAAGACCAACTAGATGCGCAAGGCTCTGCAATACCGTGTGACAACATGTAATCTACCTCGGCTTCCAAATACTGACGCTTCTCTGCATTTACCCTGTAAAATGTGTTACGTACTGGCCTAGGGGTGCCAGCACACAACAAAAATCAGGGGAGACACAGTATCCAAAATTAACTTAAATTTATTAAATAATTGAAGAATTAATCAAATGGTAAATAAATCAATCAAAAACAAAGATGAAGTGTGAAAGTCAGTAAGTCAGTAGTGTAGTGCGTGTGTGGGTGTGTGGAGTATGTGTGTGCATGTTGGATGTATCAAACAAAAGAAGACATGGTGGAGGAGAACAAAAGGAAAGCTGCAAACACAACAGAACTGGGGACAGGACTGAGGAGAGGCTTTTTAAAGGGTGGGTGTGGCCGCCGGGCCCAGGTGGCCACACTTTGCCAATTGGCTCATTAATTTGCATGATGGCCTGATTGGAGCTCTGCTCCCCAGTCCTGTGGGGCAAAAAGAAAAAGGGGACGGATTAGGGCAAAGCAAAGAAAGGAACTCAAAACAACCAAACTAAACCAAACTATAAACATTATACACCAGACCATTATTATACCCATTACTATAATTATATAATATATTAAAGCCCAACACCAAATACAATAAATACTATAATATAAATATCATAATATAAATACCATAATACCATATATTCTAACCAGGGAACCGTCACACCCCCCCCCATAAAGACGGGGTCCCAAAGGGATCACCGGAATACTATATACATACAATCCTATCTACCATACTACCTCTACTCCAAAGCCACTTGGCCACCTGTCACAGGCCTCCACCCCAGCAACCGGAATCCAATGAAGCACTTTAAGGGGTGAAAGACAGAGGCAAGAGGAGGACCACTGGAGATGAGAAGGACTAGGACTTCAGTCATGAGGAGCCCGTGACAACGCATCGGCCACCACGTTCTCCGTCCCTTTAACATGACGAATATCCAAGGTATAGGACTGGAGGAATAATGACCATCTTATCAACCTCTGGTTCGGACACTGCAGAGAGTTAAGAAAAGTCAAAGGGTTATGGTCTGTATAAATGACAATAGGGGTACTTCCACCTACATAAACGTCAAAGTGTTGTAAAGCTAAAATCAAAGCCAAGGCTTCTTTTTCAATGACTGAGTAGTTTAGCTGGTAAGCGTTAAATTTCTTGGAATAAAAGCTAACAGGCTTATCTATCCCTATATTGTCCTTCTGCATGAGTACGGCCCCCGCCCCCACATGACTGGCATCAGTGTAGATTTTAAATGGCCTGTCAAAACGTGGAGCCGACAAAACAGGAGCAGTGCACAAGAGCGATTTAGCCTGCTCGAAAGCTTTTTGACAAGTTGGTGTCCAATCAAACTGGACCTTAGACTTAAGAAGGTTAGTGAGAGGTGTCACAACAGTTGCAAAATTCCTACAGAAACTGCGATAATAACCTATTAGGCCAAGGAAACGCATAAGTTCTTTCTTTGTGGTTGGAACCGGATACTGCTGAACAGCTTGGACTTTGGCTTCAACTGGACGGACTTGGCCCTGCCCAACCACCCGACCCAGGTAGGTCACAGTCGCCCTCGCAAACTCACACTTTGCTAGATTGACTGTGAGCCTTGCCTCCCTCAGACGACTGAACAGCTCCCGAATGCGCTCCAAATGGATTTCCCACGCATCTGAATAGATCACCACGTCATCTAAATATACAGCGCACCCTGGCATGTCCCAAATTACTCGATTCATAAGGCGCTGGAATGTAGCAGGCGCGTTTCGCAGTCCGAAGGGCATTACCTTGTAAGAATAGAGACCATTAGGTGTAATAAAAGCAGCTATTTCCTGTGCCCGCGCTGACATAGGCACCTGCCAGTAGCCCTTTAATAAGTCGAACTTGCTCACGAACTTAGCGGAGCCCACCTGATCGATGCAGTCTTCCATTCTAGGAAGTGGAAAATTATCGGGTTTAGTGACATTGTTCACTTTACGGAAATCTGAACAAAAGCGAAAAGTATTATCCGGTTTAGGAACCAATATACAAGGTGAAGACCAACTAGATGCGCAAGGCTCTGCAATACCGTGTGACAACATGTAATCTACCTCGGCTTCCAAATATTGACGCTTCTCTGCATTTACCCTATAAAATCTCTGTTTTATTGGTTTTGCGTCGCCAATGTCAATGTCGTGTTCAATTAAATGAGTACAAGTCGGTGAGTCCCCAAAAAGACATGGAAACTCCCGGATTAACCCCGCAAGCTCCTCCCGGTTGGTCGATGGCAGATGGGTCAACAGTGTATCGAGGCATGCAAGCGTTTCTGAATTTTTCAGTCGACCGTGCACCAGAGCTGGATCAGGTGTACCCAAACTATCCTCCTCTAGCTCCTGACTGGGAGACAACACCGGAACTGCCATGCAAACTGCATGAGACAAGCCAACCTCTGGCTGCCCACACACCACAGGTGCCTCAGAAGTGCGTGCAAAATAAGGCTTAAGCAAGTTCACATGGCAGAGCTGTGTTGGTTTCTTACGTTTAGGTGTTGAAATTATGTAATTTAGCTCTGAGACCTTTTCTAACACAGTGTGTGGACCGGAGAATTTAGCCTGAAAAGGTGAGTTGACAATGGGGAGCAGGGCTAACACCTGGTCTCCCGGACTAAACACACGGAGCTCTGTTTTGGTATCATACAACCGTTTCATTTTGCTCTGAACTGCTGCCAACTTTTCTTTCGCCATCAACCCGGCTGTGTACAGCCTATGACGAAAACCATTAATGTAGTCAATCAAATTCTTAGGAGGCTGTGCCTCGATCCAATTCCCAGAGAGTGCTGCCAATGGACCTCTCACTGTATGTGCAAAAACAAGCTCGTTTGGACTGAAACCTGTGCTCTCCTGTGTTACCTCTCTAGCCGCAAGCATCATCCACGGCAGACCCTCCTCCCAGTCTTTACCCATCTCAGTACAGTAAGAACGAAGGAGAGCTTTCACCGAAGAATGAAATCGTTCCAAAGCCCCTTGACTCTGCGCATGGTAGGCGGAGCTTTGATTGTGACGCACCCGCAACTGTTTCAGAACCTGAGAGAACATATGTGAGCAGAAATTAGAACCTTTGTCACTTTGAATGACGCGTGGTACCCCGAAAATAGAGATAAACTGAGAGAGAGCACGGACAACTGACCGAGTTGTAATAGTACGGAGAGGATACGCCGCAGGGTAACGGGTTGCTTGGCACATTACAGTTAACAAATACACTGCTCCAGACTTTGAGCGTGGTAGAGGACCAACACAGTCTATGATTAGGTGTTGAAAAGGCTGGCTTACGGCCGGAATGGCTTGCAACGGAGCTGGTTTCAACTTCTGGTTAGGCTTGTCAGTTAACTGGCATGTATGACATGTTTTATCATGCCAATAAAGCCCTTTGTCCTGTGTGCCATACATACCATAACCCTCAGAAGTGCAGAAGTAGAACAACCCCTGCTTGCAGACAGCTTCACTGAAAAGCATTTCCTCTTACAGTGCATGTCGTCAACCTGGTTGATGTGGTGGGATCTGTCGCCAAACACACAGAGAGACAAATAAACACCAACACATGAACTATCAAACAAAATCACTATTTTAACTGAACTGGTTTAAAGAGCTGGTTGTTGTGAGTTCATTTCACTCTTTAAGGAAGCCTATTTTCTGCAATAGGAAAGATACACCACATGGAAATTCCCTTAACATTCACTAAAGTGCATAGAATTACTACCTCAGCAAAGTAGGGTATCACAATCACGGTGAGCAATGGAGATAAATACTTTGTTTGCCAGAGACTTCCTAATGCAGATCAAGAAAGACCAGTCACTCATTAATATATAGTCATTTTAAAATATCACAACCACGTGAACCACGTGCTCTTGTCATAGATCATACAATTACAATTTACATTTTAGCACAAGCTCTTAATCCAGAGCGTTTATAGTAAACCAGAACAAAAACCTGGTACATAAGGTCATAAATTAAATTAAATAAATCACTCAAATAATACTCAATTCGAATACTCAATTCACTCAATAAATATTTGATTACTTTCGGTAACGTGGTTAGGTCTCAACAGGCCTGAAAAGTGTGTGTGTGTGTGTGTGTGTGTGTGTGTGTGTGTGTGTGTGTGTGTGTGTGTGTGTGTGTGTGTGTGTGTGTGTGTGTGTGTGTGTGTGTGTGTGTGTGTGTGTGTGTGCGCTCATTTGTTTGTCACCTGTATGGCCTGCTCAGCACTGGCACTCTTCAGAGTAGCGGGCTACATGACTCTTCAGCTTAAACCTCCACTGGCCAAACAGAGCTGGCCTCTTCCATTGGCTTAAATAGAGGGGGGAAGATGCCAAGTGCTGTGGGGAAAATAGGAGTGCTGTACAATACAAATGAGAAATGTCTGTTTAATCTACAATGAAATTAATGTAAATCGAAGGGACGTTTAGTCTATGGAAAAACATTGGTTGCTGGTGATTCATATGTAGTCACTGGGTTCATGTAAGCTTGTAGATCAGTTAGTTGGAGATAATTGGAATCCCCCTGTGTAGTAGGATCCGCTCCTATAAAAAGGAGAGAGGGTTCTATCTTGAGTTATCTTCCAGCGGCCTGTGTGAAGAGCTGCCAGGGCCCTTAAAGGGGTATAGCCTGGTTTGTTTCTTTTTTCCTTTGTTGTAAGTTTCCTAAGTTTCTTTCTTTTTGTTCTTGGCCATTATTATCTTTTCTGTTTATTATTTTCATTATGAATATCTGCACGTGGTTTGAGACTTTTGGTAGAAATAAAACCCCTTTAAAGACACCACTGACTGTTCTGTAGAGCCTCAACCTATGGACCAACCTCACACACTTCATGTTCATGAACAACAAGAGATAACAAGTCAGATAATTCTGCTGCAGCTTATAAAATCAAATTCTGTCCAGTTATATGGCACACAACCTTCTAAGCCACATTTCACATTTCTGTCCATCTTTCATAAGCTTTTGTGAGTAAATGTGCACCTTGCACTGCAGTGAGGGAACAAAATGAGCATCAGGATCTCCTTTTCTATATGCTACATGTCTTTGTGGACATCTCCTGCATCAGTGACTAACAATGCCGTCTTTGCTGCAAGCTGCCACGATTCCTTACATCTGAACATAATAAGTTACATCACTAACACTGAGGAAAATTATTTTTGTTTTGCTGGCCACTAACAGGACATTGTGTTGCAATGCAATATGTTTCATATACAAAACTGGAATAAGAACAAAACAATTTTGAAAAGACTTCATTCAATGTAATTAAAAAATATATCAAATGGTATATTGTTGTTCCATTTGTGTACACACGCCTTGTCATCAATTCCAGCTTATTCCAAAACTTGTGTTCTCAGACGTCTGATTAAAGGTAGGGGAAGTGATTTGAAATTCATGGTGTAGTACCAGCCTGGTGCACTAGGGGCCCCCAAAAGTAGCTACACTATGTGAACCTGCTGCTCTCTCCTGATTGGAGGAGAATTGTGGTGACCTGGGGAACTTTTATTAGCTCCTCTGCTAACGTGGGGGAGGGGGAAACTCCATATGTGGTTTCCACACCTTATAATAGAGCATTTTAACAGAAAAAAAATATTTTTGGGTGATATCTGACAAAAGTGAAATCACTTCCCCTACCTTTAAGAACAGACAGTAGGCTGCTATTAGATTGGTTTAGTGCATGCCAACTTGCTTGTTTTATATCCATGCACAACTAAGCCTAATCCTCATTTTTATTTCTATTTTAAATGACAATGCAGTTGGCAAGATAGTTATTTTCCATGGCCTGAGAGAACTGATTTATAACATTATTCTGTGTAATAAAACAAATGCCGATTTCAGCGGCACAAATTCTAGCATGAGACCATTGGGACCCCCCATATAAAGGCGGGTTGCATGTCTATAAGGGTCATAACAGCTCATATTGCATGCATGTAAAAACAGCACAAATGCCGGTAAGCTCCCCACTGGCTGCGCCTCCGGCTGCATCCCACACAGGGGCGCTATCTCTACAGGCCTGGAGGTGGACAGCTGGAAGCCTGGTCAGACACTACAGCGCTATTGGTCTAAAACAACTTTCCATTTCAACTTTGGTCAAGCAGGTTCATGACCTTTGTCTTGTTTTAAACTACAGTAAGCTTATGAGCTTAGAGTAACAAAGTTCTATATTATACTACATGTCGTACAGGAATTATAATAGCCTCGCAATATGCTCTGCGAATGGATACTGCCTAATGTTTCTGCAAAACTGTATGTGCTGACATGTTTTGCGCTTGCTATGGACTTAACTTTTGGTTTGGGAAAAAATAACCAAGACTCTCAATTCACAATCATATTACCTGCTGGCAAAACGGAATGTTTTTTCCAAACCACGGCAGAAAATTGGAGTATGGAAATAGAATACCAGGTAAACCTCTTCTCCTTCTCTTACACCTCGAATCAACGTCTGGAGGTTTATATAGGCTATATTTAATCAATAGCAGTGGAAAGTGGAAGCCATCCGCTGAACACGTGCGAATGGGAATGGACTTTGATACGACAACAATATGTATCTGTTCTGTATTCTGTATCTCCAAGCTGCAGACAATCCGAGTAGGCTACAGTGCTGTGAGTTTAGTACTGTAGTTTCAGATCCCTAAAAAATATAACATTGCATCCACCCTTACCCACTCCCAAGACGCTTAAAGGCACATTTCGATTAAAATACAAACAATAATGCATGCAACCATGACCCACCTGACTGACCCCTAGAGGCTTAGCATACAGCCCAGTCTGGCAAAGTGGACCCTGACGTCCTCATTAACACATTTCTTTGGGGCATGTTGAACTGTTGAACGTGTTATTGTATCCATGGATATTTATGATTATGCAGACCTATTTTATGCCACCTGCAATAAACAATATTTTCATAGATTTCTCACAAGGGGAACAGGCAACAGAAAATCAATCATTGGATTGTGATAATGATACACAGAGGCAGATCAAGATGCATCTTTTCCTGCTCCTTTCCCTTTCTTCTATGTAATATTAAAAAGTATAGGTTCTATGAATCAATGTGCAAAAACATAAATGAAATGAAATAAATATGAAAGGAAACATGAGGCCTTTATATGACAGGACATAGCTGCCTATCAATCCTGGATAAGACAACAACAGTTCTGTCAGCTACAACCTTGAGTTTATGCACAAGGTTCACAGTGTGCACTGTAAAATCCAATTTAACTCTGGAGATGAAGGTTTTACTGTCCTGCAGGGACTTGAATTTGAATATGAAAACCAGAGACAGAGCAGTAGCCTAGACTAGAGATAAGGCCCAGCCATGGATGTGAGCTAGCTGGATCTCTGGGAGGAGAGTAAGAACATAGTAATGTGTCATGTGATGTGAATAATCTTACATTACTCTACTCTAATTATAATTATATACACTTAAAAAGACTTGAAGCAGTTACATTTTCAGTACAGATAAATAATATTTTTATAGTAGTTTGTTGACTTGTGATGCAGTAGCAGCCTATGTAGCAGTGACTACAGCCTCTCTCATGATGGCCTCCAAAGTCTAGTACAGTATCTAGCCCTGGACCAAGGGGATGTCATGTCCCTTAGGTCTGGTGGATAAGATATTGGACTTTCACATGGGAGAACCAAGTTCGAATCCCAAGCATTACACCTAGTTTCTTTCTTTTAAGACATCAACCCAGATGACAGTGAACTAACCGTTTTTAAACATCATGTGTTGGTGACCATCCTGGGGGTCCCAACCCACAGATTGAGAACCACTGCTGTATCAGACTAATGCTGCCTGAAGTGCCTAAATGATTAGCCTTGAATGTTCTAAAATCTCTTCTTCTTTTCCCTGTACCAGGTGATAGCAGGGTCTGGTCTGGATGTGGGCTTCGCCCTCATCTCCCCCAGTGGATATAAGATGGTCTCTGATTTCAGGAGATCTGATGGAATCCACACGTAAGTTGTACCAGTATATTTATAGTACTGGTTTTATCGTGCATACCTGACATTATAATTTGGGCCAGTATGGGATCCACAAAATACATACAGCAAAAGAGCTTTTAATAAGTGCTGCAGCCTATACAGAATGAAAAGTCGGCCCAAATAAAAGTCAGACCAGCCGAAATGTTGCAACATTGAGGAGTCAGAAAACTGAGCGCTCGGGAGGGCTGTTTCAGCCTGAAAGAGGGACAAACTGGAGTTTGAAATACATTGTTTTCAACGATGCCGGTGCAAATAAGAGCTATGTAAACATCTGTTTTAAAGCATTGCACAGTGACAACTGTGTCTGCCTACTAGTAGTTATACAAAACATTCTAAAATAAAACAATGTACGTATAATCATCAAAGCTGGGTTGTTAGTGTGTATGTTGTACTAAATGATGTAAAATAAAGGGATTTATGAACACCAGGCTGTTGCCTGATGTTTTTGCTATATCCTATATTATTACAAAACAATCTAAAATAAAGATAATGAAGTCTATGTAGAAGAGCCGCCATTGGAATGATCCAATTTAGTGATCAGGGTTTGCGAGTTTTCCAGTTACCTACAGAATATAGAGGCTGTCCTCTTCATCACAAACACAATATCACATTTTGCAGTAAAAAAAATCATCAAAATCATATACGGTATTTCCGTCCAATCACTAAGTCCTCCGGTCTTCAATGTTGTTTACCCAATTACACAAACCCTTAAAACTGTAGATCAAAATTGTACACTCTTATCTCATGATACTTCATCACATAAAATCATCATATTCCATGCAACAGAGTACAGACACACCTATCGGCTGCTGCTAGTAGCAGATGAGCTTTAGTGTGTGTGTGTGTGTGTGTGTGGGGGTGGGTGTGTGTGTGTGTGTTGGCATGTGTACAGCCACACACTTCTACAGCATTACACGTGTTACGCGTTACACCTTTATCCCAGAACTCAAATGTATAATAGGATTATAGGCCTTAATTTTATGGTACAAAAATCATCTCACATAAGGGTGTGGGAATGCTAAACACAATGAAAGCTATTAAAGTGAAACACAAGTACAGTGACTGACGGAATGGTGCCAAAAATGCTCAACGGTGGTCTTTCTATTTCCCCAGAGTGGATCTCACCGAGGTTGGAGACTACCGGCTGTGCTTTGACAACAGCTTCAGTAAGCTTGCGGAGAAGATGGTGTTCTTCAGGGTGATCATCGGCAGTCAGGATGAGAAGCATGAGGAAGTGGACGAATGGCCTGATGTGGCCGAGGACTCCCAGGACAGCATGGTGCAGTATAAACTGGAAGACTTCAGGGTGAGAGTGTGACCCAGAGCTACTACTAATGTTATCTTTCGTATTCTGGACCAGCTTCCATTGTACACTCTCTGATTAAGCTCTTTGCACACAGAGACGGATTCCGTTTGCGCAGTCCGCATACCGAATACGCACAAAAAAAAAACATCACGCAAAACTTCCTTGCACACTGATTGCTTTGCGGATTCCATTGAGTATTTCATGTTGTCGCACAAATCTGCCTAAGAGAATTCAAAGCGCCATGGAGTCAGGCAGCAGCAGCAGCAATATAGTGATGATAGTGATATATGCAATGCAATAAATGAAACATAAAGAAGATTTTTTTTTAAATATAATGATCCAGACCTTTTATAAAAAACAAAGGAACTATCCCGACTGCTTCTTCAGAACTGCTTTTAGATCAGTGGACCAATGAGCCTAAAAACGACTCACATGCAGCCTGCGACACACACACACACACACACACACACACACACACACACACACACACACACACACACACACACACACACACACACACACACACACACACACACACCTCTGTCAGCCTGTCACCAACGCCTGCAGACACAAACGTACATAATCCACAGCTGAGCTCTGTCATGACACTGGCGGAATCAAGATAAAATTGAGCCTAGTCCGAAAACATTTTATCCGCATGGGGAATTCTGTGGGGTTGTGCAAGAGATGTTTGACAAACATGAGTCTGATTATTTTTTCTGTACTGCGGATTTCTTTCGCGTCTTTCCGTTGTGGAATCCGATTTGGTATGCAAAGACCTTTAGGGCCCTATTTTGATTGTCTTAACTGTCAGGTCTTAAGTCAAAACTTTGAGGTTTGGCAAAGCTGTTTGGCCACTCAAAACAGCCAAACAGCTTTGCCACACTTCCAAGTTTTGACTTAAGACCTGATACTTAAGACAATCATAATAGTGCCCTAGAGTAACACAGAGTGGCCCACAATTATTCCGTTTTCTGCATTCTTCCTGCTTAAAGGCGACTGTGGAAACGATTCACTGGCATCTAGAGAACACCCAGAGGGTCCAGACTGTGCTCCGTGCCTTCGAGGCCCGGGACCGCTACCTATTGGAAGACAACCTTTGGCGTGTGTCCTTCTGGTCCTGTGCCAACCTGCTAGTTATCCTAACTGTGGCAGTCACTCAGATCTACACTCTGCAGCGCCTCTTCGACAGCAAGAAAAGGGTCTGCACATAGCGCAGGCCCCGACCATGTGCCTGCCGAAGAGCTGCAACTTACAAGTAGTACTGTTGTTGTTCACCCAAAAAAGTTGCACATCCCATGGAGATTAATAAGTTGCCAATAATTTGATGACTCCTGCTGAGTCTTCTATTGACCAAGTCTACGAGTCATCAAACTATTGGCTCAGGAAAGCAACAAAAACAAATAAATCAACATGAATCATTCATCATGGTGTGTGTAATTGTGTTTGGGTGAACTACTATAAATGTAGCAAATTATACAGGCAAAAAAACATTTATTAGATAATCATGCAGGTATTGCACATGTCATAGTTCATGTTATGAAACACTGTTTGGAAGGAACTACTGAAAAATGTTTTCATATTTTCTGTAAAAATGCAATCTCTTATTCCAGAAAATGGCAACACCAGAAGCGTGCCAAGTTTGATATCACATTCACATTTTTGTTTTTACCGTAATTAAAACCGTAAACCATGCCTGCAGCTCTATTGTGCCAAACCAATTCATGCCAGCCAGAGGCACTGAAGTTCAAGCCAGCCAGCTCAGCCAAAAAAGTTGGATCTTGTGTTTTTAAATTATAATTGCAACGCAACATTAATGAGTATTTATTAATGAGATTATTACTTTGTATTTTACTGTATTGCAATAATAAACACAACATTTCTTCCTCCCTGGTTTTTTTTTTTTTTTTTAAGTCAGTAGGGCAGCCTGAGTCATGCCGTTCTCAAGGGAGTGTTTTTTTAATTGGGTTTCCATTATTACAGTTGTTGACATAATGACATTACTTTACTACATTGTGTGATAAGGATGAGCCAAAAACAGCCCAAACCAAATTCACAAACCTCACCAACCAGTCATTCTACCATGGCTACACAAACACACGTGAAATTGAATCAAATCCCTTTTAAATACAATCATTGTTGACCTAAACCATATTCACACAATCTAAAAAAATAAAATTCCCTGATCATTCTTTTCCAGCTGGGAACCTACCTAAAATGTCAAATGGGAGCAACATAGAAGGAAAGTTTGTTTCGGATAAAATGGCACACTTTTGGCCACACTGTAGGTACCTGACAGTATATGCATTAAAGCAGTATTTTATACAGTATAACTGCACTTGCCTGGATATAAATACATTAACTGTAGTAAACCTTGCCTAAGGCATATCAACATCAACAGTAAAATCCTGAATGTACATTTTTACTACTGTGAGCTAAATTCAGGATTTTGCTGTGATTACACATTTCTCTTAGCAAAAAAACAAACAAAAAATAGTTTGATATTTACATCTTCCAACGTACAATGCTTATCACCGCTAGTTATTAATAAGTATTCAGTCTGAAATTTCAGATTGACCAAAAGCTAAGCAGAAGTCTTATTAATGCCTTGGGTAGGTTAGAGACATTCCTAGACATACACCAGTCATCTAGAGTTCTACATTTTGAGCGATTGTTATGACTGCTGGCATAGTGTCAAGCAATTTGCCCCTTGGAAAATGGTTCTCAAATCACTGTTTTGGTATTTGGTAATAAGCAATTAACAGCATGTTGTGAAATTAGCTGTGAATTAGAATGAAAACCACTGAGGGTGTCAGTAAACACTCATGGTATAAGTGGTATAAATTGGTTCAATAATGCGCCTACGTGGAAATACTGTTAAGACTGTCTAACATTTTCCTATACGCAAGACAGTCTTTCTGAAGATTGTGAGGACATATTCAGCTGTAGTATGTAAGCGTTATTGGCTTGACAGGAATGCATTGACTTATTCTTTGGCATGACATACAGTGAGTATCAGTTGTTCCGCTGCCCAACAGTTCTTGGTAAGGTGTCAGGTCTCGTCCAATGGGTTGAGGTCACCACTGGTTTCGTCGAGGAGCAGGGCGCCTGTTCAGGGACAATTGCAATGACAAGACCAACGTTAATCATTTCCCACTGCTGATGGACTCGTTGACCTGCAAGTAAAGCCAGTTCCAGTCATGGAAAGGGCTCATTTTCAATAGGCCCTCCTTTTATGACAACAGTGGCTGATAATTATTTATTTTTTTACTTGTATGATAGAACATGAGCGCTGGTTGTGGACCTTTATGGCCCTATTTTGATTAACTATCGGGTCTTAAGTCAAAACATTGAGGTGTGGCAAAGCTGTTTGGCCAATCAAAACAGCCAAACAGCTTTGCCACACCTCTAAGATTTGACTTGGGCTTAAAGGAGACAACTCCTTCACTGCTGAAAATCTGACTACACGAGTAGAATAATATTTCAATGGAGCCCGTGGACCAGGGTCGGGGGGCCTGGAGCTTGCCTTACAGGAGTCAATACAGTTAAAATCCACCATCTACGAGGTAGAATACCATGGCGACATGGGTCAGTTCGTTTGTGCAGAATTCCCCTTTAAGACCAGAGTGGTGGTGGACACTGTCATGTGGATCAGAAACACATTGTATTTGACTAGGTGTTGCCTTCATTTTGGTATCACAGGGTTATTTCATCAAGTCAGTCAATCAACCATTATACTTGATGTGCTGGAAAGGCAACCTCATCCATGGCCTTTTTATATTTGTCTTACTCATACACAGGAATAGGCTAAAGCAGGATACCGGTAGTAGCGAATTTTCAGGTCATGTACTGTAGAAGCCAGGTTTATGGACTTTTAATGCATGTTTAAGCAGTGATGCATGTTACAGTCATGGTAATGATGGCGCTATTCTTTCATGCCTTAATATTCAGTAAACAAAAATGCAAGGGGAGTAAAGCCGTTTCTCTGGAATTCCCACCCTCAATAACCTTTGAGGCAGACAGGTCTGCTGTTTAAAGAGTTGCCATGGGATCCTTTACACAGCCTGTTATGTCTGTTATCTCTATTAGGAGGGTAGGAAAGAGGCAAGAACAGGCAGTCCAGGCAGGGAAGGTTTGCATGAATGGAGAGAGAGAGGATAACACAGGACACAAAGAGACACCAACCACCAGAGCCAGTCCCTTTATTGTACACAATACCTCTTTATTATTAACGCTCCTTAAAAAAAGAAAAATCAGATCATTTTGTTTATTCAAATCCGTTAATTGCTACAGAGGCACTTGACATGGATTTTGCAAAACAAAAGAAAAAAAAAAGAGCGATGCGCAAACAAAGGTTGGTCTGCCCTAGTCTGCCCCAACGTTCACATCCAGAGAGTAGGGAAAGAGAAAGAGTGGGGGAGGAGGGTGGAAGAAAATGAAAAGATCAAGTCACCACAAGCTAACTGTATCACAGGGACTCAACATTACAGGCTGTCAGGGGGTGAGATAGGCTTGAGTGACAGGCGCCACATGGGACGGAGATTTGACTGCCGTAGGCCGATTTGAATTTCAATGATTGCAATTAGTTGTTCTGTGAATTGTTTTGAACCACTTTACATAATGAAAAGTAATTCCTGTAAGAGCATAATCATTTTTTTATTAATATATACAACGTCCCCAGGTAGTACCGTCACTGTAGCCAGAATTTCTGAGAAACACAGGGGTTGGAAAAAAACAGAAATGTGCATCCTGCCTTGAGAAGCTGTTGTTCCAGGGACCACTTCGTCAACAGAATGCCTCGCTATGATTCGGATTGCTTTTAGGGTTGGGATCCTTCAGGATTTGTAAGATTCTGGATCATTAACAATTATTCCCTCAAACGGTCTGATTCCTTAAAGAGCGTTCTAAATGGACCCTTGCAGGTCTGTAACTCTGACAGTGTACAAATGGAGTCACATTTATACACTCTCAGGCCCCTTTTCCACCGAAATAACTTCGATTCTAGATTCCAGGAACCTTGGTGCATTCACAGAACCAGCGTACATTTTTTTGGTTCCAGATCCAAACCAACTTTTCTGAACTAATTAACCTCCAGTCGAAACAATCAGAAATAGTTCATTATTATGCAAGAAAAATTAACCAAAGCGTTTCAATCCCGGTGGGAAAGGGGCCTCAAAGAGTGAGAACCATTGGTGTTGTAAATTGAATATATCGGATCCGACAGTGTAATTAAAACAAAACAAAACAAAACAAAACAAAAAAAATCCCGTTCCTTGCAGATGGAGCCGGTTCCCACAGATCCCAACCCTAGCTGCTATCCAGTGTAGACAGGCTCTCCAGACAGGATGTACAGTCAGTCACACACTGCAACACACTTCCAACACCCACTCACCACACCAACTCCTGCACTACTCATCAAATAAAATAAAAAAACAGAATACATAGTAGTCTATTGTTAAACGCTGCCCCCAGGGACCTGATTTCTCCTTCCTTCCACTCAAAAAGAAAAAGAAGTATAGTGATCAAAATACCCTCTCCTAGAGCAATCAACGATATTCATGAGCAAATAATAATCACAACTGTGTGAAGGCTATTTTGCCTCATTTATCCACCTCAGTGTGTCCATACAGCCATAACCTGTCCTACATTCCGCAATAACACCTGATCCAAATAGAATACTGTAGTACTTGGCCAGGTCTGCATGTTTTATTATTTTGCAGTATATCAAACCTACCACTGTTAGCTGTTATTGGGGATTGTAGGGAGAGTACTGAGCAAAACATGTTTGGACAGAGCCAACAGAATGGCAATCAATAATGATCAGAAAATAAATGACAAATGCCCAGGTTATAAATAATAATACATTAGGAAATGACAAATATCTTTCCATAAACCCCAGGCGACTACTATGTAGCATGACTGTTAGTGCTTCAATTAGTATGATGTACATTTAAAATCTTGGGTTTCAATAGCAATATCAATAAGTGTGTGTGTATGCCCATTGCCCTGGCGTAAAATGTAACAAAATCAGTGTTCACCTCTCCATTTAAGGCTAATTATATACAATGATATTCTATGGATGGCAATAGAAAAAAAGAGCAACCATAAACACCCTTGTCAACCAAAGCCACAAAAGGTGCCCAACTCCTCCTCCACTCGTATCCGTATCCCCCCCACACACGCACACACACCCCAGCACTCCATTCTCTTAGAGGAAACCGTACTACACACACTGTCTGTCCAGAAGGGGATCCACTAACCACTTAGTAAGTTGACCGAGGTCCCACAGGTATTCGGATTGTGAAATCATGTGTTTAACCCATTAAAACCAAGAAAGTATCCCTGACATTTATTTTCAATTTTAACAACTTTAAAAATAGCAGATAGATGTACCTATTTTTTTCTCCCCAAAAATCGTGAGATTTGTGCAAATCTTTGAATACATACGTTTTTAAATTGAACATTTATAACTAAAATCTTTGCGTCTGGGCAATTCCCTGGAACAAAATACTTAGAGATGGGGCAACCAAATACGGTACATATCATTTTGGGGCTTCTTGACATGGAAAAAGTCTGAGCACCAGTGAAATAGAAACATAGGGTTTTACAGAAAACCTTTGGGATTTAAAATGTGGTCCTCATGTGGTCTTAAAGGGGTAAGGCATGAATGACTAAGGTAAGGTCCAGTCAGTGGCTGAAGGGATCATCAGTGCTCTCTACGTTTCCTGAAGCAGGAGAACATGTGCCCCACAAAGTGCAGTGTCTGTCTGTCTGTTTGCATGTTGTACATAATAATAATAATATCACCACAATGGATTAAAACCTCACTGCTACGACGAGTGGCTTTGTTGGGAAGGCTAGAAGTGGTTAGAAGTGCTTGCGTTAAGTTGTCCATCTGGCTGATGCTTTGCTAATGCGGCACACGGCAGGCTGAAGTCACTTTACATTTCGTGCAACTTCATTGTCTTTTTCATGGTTTGTATTTATTTATTTATTTTGTTATTTGCTGCTGCAGTTCATTTTTAAAGCTACACTGATGAGGGGAAAAATAAAATAAGACATGGGGAGGGAGGGGATGATCGACAACACCACCAAATATAACAATGATAATAATCCATCGTTTTCAGTATGAAATCAGTTAGAAACATGGAAAACCCAGAGAACATTGACAATAGAATAAGTGTGTATATTACACAGAGGTGAAGGGGTCAATCTACAGACAGAGGGAGAGAGGGGAGAGGAAGTCCAGCCTTTTAACAGTGTATAAATAAAGGTTAGCTAGCCACTCAACCACAAAAATGTCCTGAATACTTAAGCGATGCGTTGTGATCTATGAGCTTGTAGATGGCCATTGTCATTTTATTTTAGATCCTTAATACAAAAGACATGGCCATCATTAGGATGTCAGGGTTAAAGTGGTTAAAGGGCTGCTGCCAGGCACCTCAGTGGAAGAATTTGCAAGTCTACTGCTGTCATAAAACAGATCTCAAGCAGAGTATCTTTGACCAGATCTGCAGAACCGCCTGATGCCCCCTGCTGGTTCAGCAGGAGTACTTCACCCTAGCCTTAGATTTGAGTTACAAAAATGTCAAATCTCGACCTTTATTTTTGTAATATCCAAGTGGTTAATTAAGGTTTCCTTTGTTTTACATCCAGACTGACCCCACCTGGTCGGTGGAGACAAGATTAGCAGCCTATGGGACATCGCTTGAGTTCAGTTTGACTAAAGGCTGGACAATGCAGATCACTGCACATAGATTACACTCTCCCCTCCTGTCTCTATTGTGTGCACACACACACTCACACATACACTCTCGCGCACACACTCTCACACACCCACAGAGACAGACAGACAGGAAGGCCTTGCCACAGGTCTAGTCTAGCAGGGAAGGTTCTGCAGGGCGGATAATGGTGGGCCGGTGCGGCGGGGCGCCAGGCGGTCTTCGGCTGCAAGGAGAGGAGAAGAAGAGGGAGTGAGACGCACTGCGCTCACTTGGAGAGACAGAGGAAACAAAACAACCCGACAGGTGACAGAGGAAAAGGAGCGGAATGAGACCAAAGGCACCCGATGGGGAAACGACATGCTTAAAGATACTCAATAAAAGTGGTAGGAAACGAATAGAATGGATGGCATGCCTGCGGTTGGAAATCAAGACAGTGATGAGATGATGAAATTATAAGGGGAACGAATTTATAACCTGAAACTGGAGAATATACATGTGCGCACGCAACACACACACACACACACACACACACACACACGGAAATTAACCCCAAAAAATCTATACATCAACGCATCGATTTGCATAACACGAGTCGACTCCCACCGGTCGAAAAATTGTTCTTTACCTTCCCCCTTGGATAAGGAGGAACGGGGCAAAATTAACCATTGTTTTCCCATTTATTCTTGCTCTATGTGTGCGACGTGTGTGCACAGAATTCAACTGTAATATTGGTTATTGTCACAGACAGAAGTCATTCTTTCCTTTGCAACTGTAGTGGAGTGGAGTTCAGCCTCAATTAACCAGTCTTACTGCAGCTGTGCTCTGACTGCTCTCCTTTGATCTTTGCGCTCTCAGCGTGTCCGACTAACTGACTGGCTGCTGTTGGATCGGATTTGTGTACGTACACTGTATTGATCCAAGTCGACATGGAAAAATCTCACGCCTTTAATGCCACACACACACACACACACACACACGCCTGTTCTGTTAGGCGCTTCTCACCCGTCTGCAGAGCAGGAGAGCGTGTCTTACCTGGGTACGCCGGGGGGGACGCGGGCCGGTCGGGAGGGGATCATCGGGGGGGCACTGAAGGGGTCCTGGCCGCTGTTGAAGGCGTTGATGGGTGCACCGCCACCCGGACGAGAAGGGATGGGCGGTGCGCCGAAGGCCGGAGAGGGGTTGAGGGGTGCGCCGAACGCCGGGCTGGGGTTGAGGGGCGGACCTGGCGTCGGGCCCCGCACGGCAGGCGGGCGGCTCGGGGCCGAGCCGGCTGCTGGCGCCACCGGCCTGCGCTGAGGGGTGGGGCTTTGGAGGAAGGAAAAAGAAACGTGTTGGATAATATGCTCCTGGGTAGACGTTTTCACTGCCGTTTAGACATTAATATAAGATGTAATTTCAAATCCAACACTCCAATGAGGTCCCCATCTGTTGGTCTTCGTTGATTTTGTTAGATTGTGGTCTTTGTCAACCTAGAACAGTCAGCCAGACCTTTGTCAGCCAGAACAGTGGCCTTGTGGTTAGAGTGTCCGCCCTGGAACTGGGAGGCCGGGGTTCGATTCCCGGTCGGGTCATACCAAAGACTCTAAAAAAATGGGACCCAATGCCTCCCTGCTTGGCACTCAGCATCAAAGGGATGGATTGGGGGTCAAAATCAGCTAATGATTCCCGAGCGCGGCAAGCCGCAGCTCACCGCTCCTTGGAGCTCACCACTCCAAGTGATGGGTTAAAAGCGGAGGTCCAATTTCGCTGCGGTAACGTAGTGACAAATCATGCGACTTTGACTTTTTCTTGGAATGTCTCTAAGTTGCTCAGAACTGGAAATGAACTGTGACAAGTCTGTCTCGCATCTGCCTTAACACAAACAGATTTATGAAATGCATTTATTCACGGCCCATATAACAATAGAACTGATGATGGCGGTTACAAAATAGCCAAAATACAATATACACTGAACTTTACACAGTTTACACTTTACTTCCGGTTCACAACCTGGGATCCGTTACGCCATTCAAACCAGGAAAGCATCAGTGTCATATCAGATATCAACATTGGCTATTCAATAATAGCAGAAGTAGTGTTATTATTTACAAGGCATTTTCCTAGAATAAACTCGCACAGAACCATATACAAGCAGCCTCTGTAGACAATGTATTAATTTATATGATTAAAAATATTGTATCATAAGCCGCAGGTGTTCAATGTTTTAATGGAACCCACAGACTCCAGCTCATCTGCTCCTCCATCAGCTCACCTGGACTGGATCCACTCTCCGGCGCCGGCGATAGGTGGAGGCACCGGCACCGAGATGGTGGTGGTGCTGATGTCGCCGATGATGTGCAGCGCCTCCTTGAGGGCGTGGTACATGCGCAGCATCTCCTCTCGCCGCTGCGCCTGGTCCGCAGACTCCTCCATCAGGCTGTTCTGGTCCCCAGACGAGTAGAGGTAGGATGGAAGCTCTGTGTGGATGAACTCCTTTGTCTGTAGGCATGTCAAATAGAGAGGGACCAGCTCAGTGGCCTTGTGGTTAGAGTGTCCGCCCTGAGACTGGGAGGTCGGGGTTCGATTCCCGGCCGGGTCATACCAAAGACTCTAAAAATGGGACCCAAATGCCTCCCTGCTTGGCACTCAGCATCAAGGGTTGGATTGGGGGTAAGTCCCTGCGATATACCAGCGTCATGTCCAGGGGGTGTACTTGTACATCAAGCTGCCTCACGCTACAGAAACAGGAGATAGGCTCCTGACCTATATGGTCAGGAGCCAGGAGCCTCAATGGCTCAGCCGGGCCTCCTGACATCATGGCCTGGCAAGGCTACTTACTTACTTACTATGTCAAATAGAGGTGCAATGGTTAGTCCTACTAATCGATTTAACTGATTGGAAACACAAATCGTCAATTGATCATTTCTGAAATCTTAAGTAAAGCGCTGTCGCCCGTAGGGCAGGAGCCTATCTCCTGTTGTAGCGTAAGGGAGCTTGATGTACAAGTACACCCCATGGACATGATGATAGTATGTCACAAGGGCGTGAAGGGGCTTGGTGTGCAAGTACACCCCCTGGACATGATGATAGCATGTTGCAAGGACAGTGACAATGACGAGTGACACTAATCTAACACTAGTCGCCCAACTGCTTCCATCTGATCCTGGCATGGATTCTAGTAAAAATAATTTGTACTACCCAGAGCCTTAAAGTAGAAAGAGTTGCGTCACTCCATAGGCCACAGTGCCATCTAGAGACAAGGCTTTGATAGGCCAAGGCTCAGTCACGTGACTGAGAAATCAAGCAAGTTGGCTTCGCGAGAATGTCAGTTCTTAACAGTATGTGAATGAGGAGAGACTATTCTGCTCTTTCAAGTCGTAAATATAATTATATTGTTTGCAAATCATAAAACAAACTATAAGAAAATAACCTGTGACATGTTTTCTTTCGTTTGGCTGCATTTGTCTGCAAACAGTCATTATTGCACAATGGTTGTTCACACATTGTCTGTCCGCTGGATTTCATTAGATCCATTCACTGTGGTAATATGTTTGGCCAACCATGCCTTCCCCATAGCGCGAGCATGTGCGAGACGCCGTGGAGGCTGCCGTTATAGACTGTCCTAATGAAGTGAACTGGAGTGTCAGTACTCTGTCTCTAGAGTCATCTAGTACTACCCAGTCCTACAGATCCATTTGTGAAACAGCTTGAAATGAGAGTTGCTTCTATACATACTGCTGAACAGGTGTATTGAGATTTTGCTAACCTTTGCTTTTATATGAAATATCCCAGACTATCTTGGAACAATAACCGAAATCAAGACCTGTTTGCGCTACACAAAATGCTTCCATAGAACACATGCTGTCCATGTACTGGCCCAACATTGTGAAGAAGAAACGTCCCAGTAGGCCATGTGTGAGTTCTAGTGTGCTGCGTCAGTGGTCAGACTCACGCTGTTGATCATGAGGTGCATGATGATCTTGGGCATGAGGTCTTTGATGGACTTGTTGATGATGCCTATGTAGGAGTCCACCAGGTTGCGGATGGTCTCCACCTGCCTCTCCAGCTGAGGGTCCTGGGAGGTGGCGCGGTCCTTGGCCGACTCCGTCTCCGCCCTCTCATCGTTGTCGTCCTGAGGAGAGAGGGCACGTTAAAGGCCCTGATACACTAGCAATATTTTGATCAATATCAACTAACAATGTCAACATTAATGGGCAACATAATGAGAGACATGGCTACAGGCAACACCTTCCATTAAAGGGGAATTCCACCCATTTTCATTTTTTTTTCTGAGAGTGTACAAATGGAACCAAATGGACCCTAGCGGATCCATTTGGTTCCATTCATACACTTCTAAAAGAAGGAAACGGTGAAACACAACTTTTGTCAAGTTGTGTCATTTTCA
Organism: Benthosema pterotum; assembly: GCA_039105355.1. NCBI lineage: Eukaryota > Metazoa > Chordata > Actinopteri > Myctophiformes > Myctophidae > Benthosema > Benthosema pterotum. The sequence goes on along the minus strand of CM076965.1, from coordinate 34,688,090 downwards.
ACCAAATGTTCACTTAGCAGACTAACATTTTTTAGGCAGCAGCCATGTTTTCAGAAAAGTTTATCCTTGGGAGTCTGGGAGAAAGGATAAGGTGATGTCAAGGAGGGCTGTGATTGGAGGATTCTGAAATGTTGATCAGTAGAGGGCGCTGATGATTTTGTGTAGAACAGGGAAAAGTCAATGTTGATAATTGATGTTGCTTGTTGATATTGATCCAAACATTGCTACTAGGTGTATCAGGGCCTTAACAGCTGTTCCCATAACGACACTGATGAGGGAAAAGGTGACACTACGTAGGGTACTCAGTCTGGTCAGGAAGCATTCCATAGACTCATACTTCATAATGTCATAACTCGTCTTTTTTCCCAACCAGCAACACACACCAGAACTGCTGTAGATCACCACTCTGTAGAGTGCAAACTCGCGTGGTGTGCACAAGTTAGCCATGGCCTACTCGTGCGTGAGCGCCTTACTTGCACTTGCTCCGCTCACGGAATAACTAGATCATCATTCGGTAGGCCATGGCCTACTCGTGCGTGAGTGGAAGTAGCTAATACTCATGACATTAGCTATTATAGGCCATGGACTATTAAGTTGGCACTCTACTGAGTACAGATCTAGTAGTTAGTAAGATGTAGTTGTTGAATAAGAAATGGACTAGACACTGGTCTTAATGGGGGAATACCTGGTCCTTCTGTGGATAAACACCTGCCCTGAGGAAGGAGGCTTTCCAACTGTCCACATCCTCTTGAGAATCACAGGCCAGCTCAATCTGACGCAGATCTTTGTACACATTCCTGGGTAGGAAAAAAAATACATATAAAATAATAAGATGTGAGCTGATCCTTAGTCCTTAAATAATATAACGGTGACCAGATCTTTGCACTCCCTCCATCCTCCATCCTGGCTTCATAACCAGGATACTAGAGCGAGCGGCAAAGATCCGGTACTACGCAAATATACAGTAGAATAAATGTGGGTAAATTCTATGCCCCCAAAATGTGGAATGCCCCGACAGCATCCCTTAACAAATCATTTCCTTCAAAAACAGGCCTGAAAAGCCATTCATCAGGGGTCCACAAAAAGGAAAATGCAATTTTCATCCACAACCAACATTTTCCTTTTTTTCCTCCTTTGTATTATTGTTTTAATACTATGTTAATGAAGTCCTTTTAGCCTTAATGACTGACTGTACCTTGTGTGATTTACATTTCTGACTAACAAAGTATTCAATCAATTAACTGTTAAAGCAGTTCAACAAAGAACACCTCCCTAAACCTAACCTGGACTCGGTGTTGAAGATGGCAAAGATGTGTTTGGTGGACATGAAGCCTTTCTCCACGTCTCGTAGCTTCAGGTTATCCAGTGGCAGCATGTACTTCTTCTCTTTCTCCTAAAAGGATCGATACACACAGGAGAAGAGAAGGTTTAGGTATGCCGTAGAAAAGATAAAAGAACGTTATATTTCTCCTGAAAGGATCGACACACCCCCAGGGGAAGAAGAGAGGGTTTAGGTATAGAGAAGATAAAAGAACATTATTTTTCTCCTGGAACGATTGAGACACACAGGGGAAGAAGGGAGGGTTTAGGTATAGAAAAAGATAAAGAGCTTATTTTTCTCCAAGAACAGTGGGTTTCAACCACTGGTCCGGGACCGCCAGAGTTCCAGGTGGTCCTCTGGCTAAATGATGGAGAGTTGGTTAACCAGATGTAACTCTTTGAGAGCGTAAAAATGAAACCAAAGGGACCATTGCAGCTCTTGAAAGAACTAAAGAACCACTCCTTGAACTGGGAAAGCTTGTATGTCATTTAAGTGTTTAGCTTTGGGCGATTCAAAAACAGCAGATAGCAAGCTCCAACATCTGCATTTTAGATAAATCTCAAGCATGATAACTACTGTACGTGTTTACACATTAGGCATGATTTGTCGAATGTGGTGTGTGGTGCCTCCACTCTTATAGGCAGCTACGTGTGTGCCTGTGTCTCTGGCACAGTCAGGGACCCAGCACAAATACCGTTATAACATTTGTTCACCACTGACACACAGACAGGCCAAGGGGAGCACTTATAAGAAACAGTGCAGTACAGTACATTACAGCACAGCATCATTCGCTTCAGATGGGTCCGAGGTAAGTGCCATTAGTAAAAATATGCTATCGTGCTTGTATGCTTGTACTGAGAGAATCTTGAACTATTTATGAATCACTAAAATGTTTCAGAACAGATTTAGAAGGCAGTTGTAGAAAGGGTCTCGGGACTCAAAGGGTCATCATCATGAGCGAAAGGATGGAGCTCCGCAACAGTACGTGGTGGTCGTTCCATCTCTTTCACACTCACGCACACACACACAGACACACACACACACACACACAACCCTGGGTCAGCTGGATGTTTTCAAGGTGAAGCACAAAGTGAGGGACCGGCGGCGGTGATGGTGGTGGTGGCAGACTAACGGCTGTAGCGCCAATGAGCAGGCGCCATGGAATGCATTTCCTCTGGTCTGGATAAGACCACCATGATGATGATGATGTGGAGGGAGGGGGGTAAAGGGGCGGAGCACAAGGAGTGCTCTAGAGGGGTGGGGGCGGGGCAGGGTGCCAGCTTTCGCTGTGGAGCAAGAACATCTGGAAGCATTTACGTCTATGCGCGCTCACGCTCACACAAACGCACACGCCCAACAGTTACATCACGCAAAGCTCCACATAAGCCCCTGCCCCCACAACACACACACACACACACACACACACACACACACACACACACACACACACACACAACACACACAACACACACACACACACACACACACACACACACACACACACACACACACACACACACACACACACACACACACACACACACGCGCTGTGGTGTGTGTGGCTTTGGATGCACGCACACAACACACACTAACTAACTGGGGAACAAATAATTAAATTAAAATGCAAACAAAATGCACCCAGGTATCTCTTCATAAAAACATGCTGTGGTGTGAGGGGGGCTTTAGGCACGCACACACACACACACACACACGCACGCTCGTGTGTACATACAAATATGTACATGGTCAGACGCTCTACTCAAAAAGACTAAAGCAGATGTATTGAACCACAGGCACACACATGCACGCACACCACACACACACACACACACACACACACACACACACACACACACACACACACAAAACCACAACCCGCCCCCCCACCCCCACCCAGCCTCCGTAACCTAGTACGATTTCCTGCAAATTCCAAAGTCAGATCCCGGCTGGAACATTTCAGCCCGCCTGCCACGTCAGTTTGCCTCTCCGCCATCCTCCCTCTCTCTGCTCTCCAACTCCTTCTCCTTCTCTCTCAACTCTTTTCAACGATGAGGTGACTGCTAGGAGGTACGCGCTGTGACCGTCGGTAGGCTTTTAAGGTTGTTGGAGAAATTGGAGTTTTCTTTGCACGCCGTTACCTTTTCCAAAAAGGTATATAGATTGTTTTCAATATAAAATATGAATATAAATATACACACACACAGGAATTTTCTTTCTGGGAGAGTGGATATGAGCGAGGCCTCGAGTGATCTCAACAATACGTCTTCGGTGAGTAAAAGTATGGCTCCGCTTATTAAAAACTCATTTGCAAGTTGCTAGTTTTACACACTCACTTGAGTGATATATACAGAGAAAGAGGTGTATATATAGAGGTATATGTGTGTACAGTACTACTATTATACACTGCATAGACAGTGCCTTTTACTGAATGCAACTCCATCCGTCATCAAACAGAATACGGCCCCTGAAATGGCCTTAAACCTAAATAAACCACAGAGCTGTGTTTGTGCTGACTGTGCACATAGCTATTGTAGCAAAAGAGGGCCAGACACAGCGCAACTGTGTTCCGTGTCAAATTTGTAAAACGGGCAAAAAGAAATCTGTTACAATCACGGATAACAATCTGCATGCACTTGATGCAAAGTCACTGCCGTATTTTTCATTGCTCACTGCCTAATAGCTCTGGATGAATACTGTCCGCTAAATACCTAAAGTCATAGTTAATACCAAAATCAAAATGTTCAGTGTTTTTCTTTTACATTTAGCACTAGAAAGGCTGCATGGTTAACGATGCCATGTGGGTAGCTGTTTAACCAGCGTTGTGTTTGCTCTGTGCCTGCCCTTTGTCCTACTGTCCTCAGGGGAAGCGACCTGCGGCGGCCACAACGACCTCAGGGCTCTTCCTCCCACGGGGTGACGCTCCCTCCCTCCTCTCCTCTCCCTCACCCCCCCGCCTGCCCAGTGTTCAGACTACCTGTTCATCAGGCTGCAGCTGAACAGTAGTCTGCACATTGGTTAGGCTGGGCCGGGACACACACACACGCACACACAAACACTCCTCCTGGATGGATGGAAGGAAGAAAGGAAGACCGAGCCCTGGAGTACCCGGAGGCTTTCAACCTCTTGATACGAGTTGTGAAGAACTGTATTATTTTGCTGCCCTGCATGCCTATTGCCTACGTGTGAATTGTGGAAGTGACAATAAAAAATAGAGTCTGATATCACCATGCTGGATTATGACAGGAGTTTGATGTGTGTTTTACAACTAAAAAAATCAACTTACACCGCAAATGGGTGAGTGGGTCTGCAACACTAGTGCACTTTCTGTTTTTGTGTTATTGCAGGGAAAGCTGAAAATAGCCAATTGACAAGCCGCAGATGTGCTTTTTTCTGTGAAAGCTACAAAAAGGATGCTGGGGGTTAATCTTTATATAATTTACCGTACAAATCAAATTGGTAAAATATGTCTCAATAGATTGCTCTCACCTCCTCGTCTTTGTACCAGGAGAGGGACTCGGCGGTCAGGACAAACCAGTACTCCTTGGAGCCTCCCTTCATGATGCTGATGTTGATAGTGAGCCATCCTTTGCGGATCACCTGTGTGAAGGAGAGAGGGATATATGAGATAGAGAGGGACAGAGACAGAGAGGGGTGTAACATGACAATGAAGGGAGTACCAACTTTACTGTTGCAATTTTAAGGGCTTCATGATATCTTGTGCTGTGTATTGTGCAATGCCAATGATTGAACTGATTCACACCTAATAAACCTTACCTGTTCTTACTCACTGTCCTTGCCTGTGTTATTTGAGGTCTATTTAAGTTAGGTTACAAGGCCTTGATGACAGTAGCAAGAGTAATATAGTCACACACTGAGCGTAAAGTACCAAACGTGTAATTAAAAAAGCATTGGTGCTCAGCAATTTCTCAGCAAACTGAGAAAGTGTGTTGCCCTCGTCTCAACGTCTACAAAGGCGTTTCTCACACAAACACAGTGGCTGCAGATGGTGTCCAGACCATCGTTTGACCCACAGCAGCGTGAGTGTCAAAGGGCAAGGGGTCGACGGAGGTATGTTAGGGTCAGTACACGCTAGCATATACACTGGGCAGTTAAAACACAGCAGGCAGGGTTAATGGTGTTAACTGGTCGGACAGCAGTGTACGCTCCAGTGTGTGGGCTGGCAGGGGGCTGGCGGTGGGGGATAAAAAAAAAGTCTGGTTCATGAAACATGAAAGGATTGTTTAACGGAGAGAGGCGCAGGCAGACTGAACTCTACGTGGGGTACAGCTAGTGATAATTCGTTTATGCTTCATCGTATGACCGCTGAGCCAAAGTCTGTCATTTCAGGCGAGCAATGCGGTTGCATGATGACGCATAAATCACGGCATGCAGTTACGGCGGCGGAAAGGTGGAATGGGAGAGAGGAAGGAGGTCAAGAAACCCTCTAGATGACAGGCAGATTTAGGATTTTATGAAGCCGTCTCCGAGGACAGTGTGTGTGTGTTTTGGAGGAGAGTGGGTCTCTCAGCTGCAATTCATCTCCATTTGGTGAAACCGTTTCTGGTGTGACGCTTAATGTAACAGAACGAAAGAGCATCGATTATAAATGGGGGGACGAGTCATCACACCAAGACAAATGAAGATCTGCTATAAACCTCTTCTTCTTTTTCTCTCTCTCTCTCTCTCTCTCCAGCCAGAACAGTTATGGGTAAGACTCATTAGTAAGAAAGTGCCAACATAAACAAGGGTAATGAGGCGAGAAAACTGTAAGTTTGCCTTGGCGGGGTAAATACTGCATGCCGCTCTGAAACTAGGAAAAGTTAGGAAAAGGCCACACCTTTTAAAGTTAGTCGGAAATATTCAAATGTGAACAATTTGTAATTTGTATCACAATTTGTAAGATAATCACAACAACATCCTCCTGAGATACTGTAGCAATGCATTTCATTTCAGATTAATCAGGCACAACGCAAATAATACTGTTGTGATTCTAACAATTAGACAGATCTGATTTGAATACAGAAACCAACTGGTAAAACTCATGAGGGAAAAAAAGAATCAATTTAAGAGTTGTCAGTAGGCGTGCATTGTAACAGTGAGGTTATGACAGAGTATGTCAGCATGCACTAATATGGATAAATGGGCTACTTCGTTGAAAACTGAATTTGCCAAAGGGATTTCACTCCACTCAAAAAAAGGAATCAATGATCTTGATTCTCAATGATACGTCTAGTCGTTCTGATGATTCCCCTCCACCCCAATCCGTCGATGTTCAGATTGATTCTCCAAAAGGCAAACCGCTGGCCGCCGACCGTGCTGGAGGCAACAGGGACATTAACCAGACACAAACAGAACTGACGCCGGTCACAGTCACTCTTGGGCGGGAGTGGGGGGTCCGCCATCCTCTCTAAGGTCTTTTTAAAAAAAGTCAAAGCATTACACAGAGGTGCAAGACAAACGTGTATTGTATTTCTCCGCAGCATTTCTATTTCCATTTCTATTCCGGCTCAGCATTACAGAGTGGGAATATTCTGTTTTGTTGCAGAAGGATAAGTAAAGTTAGTCAGTCTACCGACAATTTAAGACAATTACTGTCTTGTTAATACGAGACCCACTAATTATCGAGGGATACCCGTGAGTTACTGGGAAGGGAGCCGCCGATTACTGGCGACTGTCTGTGAATCAATTAGAATGGCTGTGGCTTCTTTCTGCCACGGGGGTCCGGAGACACTACCTTCTCCTCATGTCCCTCTCCCAGTCCGACAAGCTGCAGGATGGAGAACGTCTCATGAGAACACAACAACTCAACTTGACAAACAAGCATGGACGCCGCATGGCATCACGTTGAGGTTTGGTCTCTCCTGGCCTGAGCGTAACCTAGACGTGGGATGACCTGTGTGATGGCCTCAGTTCTGTGTAGCTGTTTAGCCCTGCCTCCCCCTGGCACAGTGCGCTTTAGAGCTGTGGGGTACTTACCAGAATCTCACCCTGCGATAATTGGAAGGAGGAGGAGGAGGAGGTGGAAGGGTTAAAGGGCAATGGATGGTAAGATAAGGAAAATAAACCATAGCCAGAGGAAAAAAAGGGAAAGCAAGCAAGCAAAGATGGGAGAAGAAGGAAGAGCAAAGGATGGAGGGACATAACAGGTGAAAGAGGGAGAAGTATTGATTTGGAAGACAGAGATGGGAGAGAGGTGGGGGAGGAGAGGGGTGGAGAAAGGACAGGTGAAGGGTGAGGTTGGAGAGAGAAATCAAAGAAAAGGAGAAATGGTAAGAATTGACAGTTTTGAAGGGGGGGAGGGGTCCATCAGACAGCAAGAGAAATAGATGAAGAGGGAAAAAGTAGACAGGGAGAGAGAGAGAGAGAGTGAAGAGAGAGAGAGAGCAAGAGAGTTACATGCAATTAGAATTACTTCAATACCACAATTTGGTTATTTCATATTCGTAGCTCAACCAACAGCAGCGGGATCCATGCACAATTTCAAATGCAAAGGGGTGAGTTAATGGACAATCAATCAACAACGAGACAAAACAACATAACCCGCTGATTAACTGTTACTTTGCCGTGGTAGGGTGTCATGCCTGGGTTGTAAAAAATAAACAGCGCGTGCAGAACAGCGATTAATGGCAGCAGTGGAAACAAACCAAGGCTTGATTCCAAGTAGGGTGAAGCAAGGAGGTGGGGATGGGGTCTTAAAAGGCAACTCTCCCCTCACTGAAATGGAATTTGATAACACAGGCCACAGGCCTTGAATGAATAACACAGTGTACCTGCAAGCCAACCTCAAATACTGACCACTGGAGATCAGCAGACATTTAACATGATATCAGGATTGTCTTGTTTTGTTTTGTCATTTGTTCTTTTAAAAACTCAATAAATGTGTGGACACTGGAAAGGAGAGATACCAACATCACAACATAAGACAGGTCAGTTGAACTAACATCTAGATCAGGACTGGAAACAGTCAGTATGTTTTAAGGGGGTTTACAACATGGGAGTACAACTAACAGTTAGATGGGTCTAAATAGATTAATGGGATTATGCCTCATTACTGGTGGGATTGGATCCATTTATTTACCTGGTTAAATAAATAAGACCGGTAATGATATCAGTCAACTCAAGGGATATTAGAGGGGCAGGGTGGGTGAGAGGGACAGGGGTAGTGTCAGGTTAAGGGTCAGAGGGGGTTCATCGTGGTACCTGATTAGGAATAGCCCTCTTCTTGTTGGCAGCCGTGTTCCTCTGCTGGGCACTGGGAGGAGACAACACACAGTTACACAGAGACAACATCCTACAGAGGCAGCCCATCATGTCTTGTATAAAACTCTTGTCTACACGAATCTTTTGCGCACACAAGAAAAGAATATTGAAATTGGGATGTATGAGTGCTTGGTGCTTGGGCAGTGGGGAAAGGGTGACAGGCTCGCACACACAGATTTATATAAGAAAAACAGGAAAATATGAACACAAACAAAAAAAAACACACAAACCCCTGCGTGTTATCTGCCAGCCCACCTGTTGTTGCCGAACCCTGGGGGGCTACCGTCAATCGCCCTTCCGTTGTCGAGACTGAAAGTGACGAGTCACGTGAACCGTTAAACAACCCTAACAGACCTCTATCTCACACACTACGGCAATCCACTCACCATGCGCTAGTACAATGGACACAAACCCACACACAGCAGGGCTTGCTTTGTTACTCAGTCAATGGCGAGACTAAAGGGGAGCTCCACCCGACTACATCATGCCATGACGGTCGACTAAGTTTGACCAACGTAAAGAGTCAGGGGTTATCAATGTGTGCGTGGCAAAGGCTTGTTTGCAAGTGTTCTGTTTTACACGCCATTATAATTTCTTAATCTCAGGTTTATGGCACTGAATTACTGAGTCAATCAGACTCCAAACTTTTGTTTCTGCTGATGTTGGTGGACACATCCCACATGAACCATTGAATGTCTGACAAACGGTGCAATCTAAGATCCTGTGGCAGTGGCTGCGTGTGGCAGTGGCTGCGTGTGTCAATGGCGAAGCCACATTTTATTTTTGTACTACTACCATTTCTTTTTATTTCAACGCCAGCTCTGGCTGGCAGTTCTCCCTGAGTAACGTGCACAACCCTCATCACAAAACAGCCAGCATCACATACGGGGAAATGTATATATCTGCCTAGCAATCAAGCCATGCTTGATTGAACTGGTTAGGCAGGAGCGGTACAGCAGCATGCAGACAGATGACTGGACAGCCAGATTGACCTCGATCGTTCTGGCCCCCCGCCACCCCCCCAACCCTCCAACCCTTACACAGAAACACACTCTTTCTGTTGTGAGTGGATAATTAATCAGCAGGCTCCATCTCTGTGACTCATGCTGCCTGCTGACAGCATGTAGTTATCCCAGCGCTCAAACTCTTCTTTGTTGAGAGTCACCGCAACCCTCACAGCCAGGGAATGAATGACTCAAAGGCTCGTGATGGCCGGATCGGAGGGACAGCCCTGACATAAGAGGGTGTAATAGCCACCGTTCAGCCTCTACAATGTCAGGGTGCCCGTCAGAACGAAACTGATGCTACATGGAGATTTGTTGTGTACCCGGGGTGGTACACGAGTTGGAAATCATGCAAAAAGAGAAATTAGAGGTCCTATCAGTCTGACATAAAAGACAGAGAAATGGGGGTGAATAGAGTTGCTGTCTGCTACACTAAATGGTTATGGCAGTCAGGAAATACTCATCTATGTCTCATTCTACCTGCCTCAAAAGAAGGACGTCACGGCTGTTTTTATGCAGTGCCAGGAACATTGGTTTGACTTATTTTGAGCATGTCCTCATATTTTCAAAAATGTTCAACAATAGCAGAAGTAAAAGTCATTGCCCATCGTGCATGGGTAATTTTCTGCCATTCATCATAGGACGGCCATGTGTCCACCAAAGCATTTTGTCCCAGCTACAAATGGACTGCGCCTCTCTTAAACACTCTTCCAAATGGCCAGATAAAAACACCAGCCGTGCATGTGCAGCTTAGACGCTTGCTCTGCGCCGGGTCATCATGCTTCTGGCGTTTCCAGTGTAGCGTAAAATGCACGACACTCACATTGAAAACAATACAATTCATACGCTAAACCTGCACCCAGGAGAAAACACCTTGGTGGACCCTAAGGTCCCTAAGTGGTTAACCCTAAAGGTGGGTATGTTTCAGGCAGCATGGGGTATTAATGGGGATTACAACATCCCTGGTACTGATATGAGAGGGATGGGCTACATGCTGCTGTAACAGTGAGGTGGGGGGGGTGGGGGGGTGTGGACGACGCTTACTTACTTAGCAAAGCCAATGAAGTCCTCGTGGTTTGTGTTGATGTAGGATTGCTCAATGTCAATCAGAAGGAGAACCTGGAACAGAGATGAAGTCACAAATAGTTGTGAATTAGTTAGTGAGACACTGATCCAACAACACCGATTAATGGGTGCAATTCCCGATCGCTGTGGTGTAGCCAGGTATGGTGTAAGTCCTCTCATTGGCTGCATGGCAGCAAATCAGGTTTGGGGCCGTGCTCATTGGCTGCATGGCAGCGAATCAGGTCTGGGGCCTTGAGGCAGGCCCGAAAGCCTACACCACCAGGCCTGGGCCTGGGCCTACCAAATAATTATCCATAATAATTAAAACCAGTCATCCAGAGCTTCAACTCATGATGAACAAAGCAGGGGAGTACAGTAACATTTTTAATTGGGAGGTCAGGTGATTTCTGGAACTTTTGACTTGCAGGTTTTAATTATTCTGGGTAATTATTTGGTAAGCTCAGGCCCAGGGCTGGTGGTATAGGCTTTCGGCCTAGCCCAAGGCCCCAGACCTGATTTGCTGCCATGCAGCCAATGAGAAGACTTACACCATACCTGCTACACCACAGCGATTGAGAATTGCACCGATCAATAACTGTACGTTTTAACAGCGCGCAATAGACTGACAACGTTTTTGAAAGTGCATTGTTTGCCTATGGAACCCGGCGAGTACTGGCGAGTACTGCCATATCTGGCGATAGACATAATTGATCTTTTCGGGCTATCATCCGGCTATATCCAATATTCAATCGACGATTGCCAATGGTGTCCTGCTATTAAAATGCACTGTTAAGAGTTTGATTAAAGCAGAGCACATAGACTGTACATGCGCTCACATGTACATGGACCACACCCTATACAGCGCCACAGGAATATTGTCTGGGCACTAACCCTTGAACTCTCAGACTCATGTACTCATCTACCAGCCATTAAGACTTATAAATTTTCTAATTACAGATTCTAAAGGTCCTACCTTGTCGCTACACATATTACGTTGTTATATGTATTAACTAAGCAGCACTGGTCGTCTGAGTATTTAGGAAGCATTTCAGCAGAATCAGAACTGACCTGGTCCTTGGTCTTGCCCTCTCTCTCTCTGACGTAGGTGGTGACAATCCTCTCCGTCTCCTCTCTCAGCCTGGGGTAGGAGCCGAGCTGTAAGGGAAACAAACGGCCACACTGCAGCACTGGCTGAAGACAACATGCTGCAGCACCACAGCACTACTGCACATTATATAGTACAACTCACCAGTCGGTGCAGAGAGAAACACATGGGAAATATGAGAGGATAAGGATGAAGTGACAGGCAGCCATCTACAACAGTGGTTCCCAAAGACTGGGTCGGTTTCAGGTTTCAAGGAGTTTTGTTTGTTGTCATTCCATACATGTACAGAACAGAATTTGTTTACTCTGGTCATGGGCAGGCAAAAAAAAAACAAAACAATGGTTGATCTACAAGCTCACAGCACGGTGCAAAGGGACGTGTTCTGTACTTGTAGATCTGCTATTTTCACCAATTTGGGTCTTGGGCAAATGTCTAGTACCTATTGTGGGTCACAGGCTAAGGCGTTTGGGAACCACTGATCTGAAGAGGCATGTATGCAACACGCGCACACGCACACGCACACGCACACACACACACACACACACACACACACACACACACACACACACACACACACACACACACACACACACACACACACACACACAGAGTATAGTATGGAATTCTGTGCACTAGGCAAGTAGGCATCACTAAGGCATGTACCACAGCTGGGGATGACTCATTAGTCTAAGAATGCTGCCTCTTCAAAGATCCACAAGCTAACAATGCATAAGGATGCAACACGTTGTTAGCTTGCAGATCCTGTCCACATTGACCCACTGGTATTTCCCATGTTAGACATGTTTTGCAACATGGCTTGGAAAGCAAAAGAATTTTCTTCAAAATAGTTTAGAGAATTTCATGGTTGTGGGAACTTTGTTTATATATAGACTGAATGGATATATTATTGTTATTACATGCTACTGTGTTTGTCATCCCTAACTGTTTAGATGCCGTTTCAGATTAGTGAATACTTTCTTGAGAGCAGAAGAAAAGTGAGGAATGTGTGACGGAATGAGGGCTTCACTTAGAAAGTTGAGGTAATGTCAGGGACAGGGTGGAGGGGTCGGCTGGGGTGACAGATGCGTGGTTCTCTGTGTGTGCATGTGTGTGTGTGTGTGTGTGTGTGTGTGTGTGGATAGGGCTTATTATGTGGGCACCGTGCCGCAGCTCCTGCATTTCTCCACCAGAGGGCGACGGCCTAGTGGCGTTGCTATGGTAACACTCCATTCAAGCTGGCCACTGGGCCTAGAGGAGCCACCAGGCTGGTTGTATTGTCTCCCTGCTCTGCTCCTCGGTCACTCCCTTTCCTTTCCCTGCAGGGCAAGGCCAGAGCTATTGACCCAAAATTATACCCCTCCCTCCGGTACCAGGAACCACATAAATGTGTTAGATGTTTTGTTTTACTTTTGTCAATTTTATTGACAAAAGGGGGCTATTGTTTAGGAAGCAGAGAGCTAAGCAGGATGGCCAGTGGAGGCACAGACTGACGGACGGACCAGGCATGGGGCTCCACCAGGGACTGAGAGAGGACTGACTGACTGACTGACTGAGCATGGGACTCTGCCAGGGAGAGGAGGACTGAGTGACTGACAGGCATACAGGCACGGGACTCGACCGGCTGCGTGCCATTGGTACAACCTCCCGTTGGTTTCACCATTACTAACCTGAACTAACCCTGTCTCTCTAACCTTACATTAAACAAGCATGGGAGCGGTGCATGCTGGCCAACCTTAACGCATGGCGGAACTAATGGGAGGTCGAACCACAGTCGACTCGACCAGGGAGAGGAGGAGAGAACCACATGGTGGGCACAGGGGACATTAAAAGGGAAATTCACTTTAATGGGTTGAGATCAAACTCAATAGGGGGGAACAGCAGGGAGAGTGGCAAAACGGGACATTTTTGATAAGCACTTAAAAAGGATTCAGACGTGATTTGCAAGTCAATGTTTTGACTGGAAGGCATGAAGGCTTCCACAAGAAGGGAAGTAGTGGCGGTGGTGGTGGTGGGGGAAGAGACACGATCCAAGCACTAGGATGGATGATATCATGGGCACGAAGGGTGGGGTGGGTGACCCGTTTTTTAAGAAAACGGGGCTGACATGGATGACGGGGCATTATTCACGGGGGAAGACGTACTGTGGCGTCTTTGCCTCCCAGTTTACCTTGACGGCACATTTCACAACGAGCGCCGTGAGCTCAGACACCACGAGGTCCACGCATTTGAGGCTGGGCTCTTTCAGTTTGAGGATCTGCTTTTTGACTATCGCCTCAAAGGCCAGGTCGGGGGTGAACAGCCCCGTTCTGATGGGGGCAAGGGGGTGGTGTGGGGCATTTTTTGTGTATATTGTTTTTTTTTTTTTTTGATAGGTAGTGGAGACGAGAAGAGAAAAGGGAAAGACAGAGAAAAAGGACAGAGGAAAAAAGGGGTTGTGGGCAAGAGAGGAAACAAAAGAACAAAACAAGAGAAAACGTTTGTTTCAGTTAGTCATTTTGTTGCAGTAAAAAGACAATTGAGACGGACAAGCTGCAGGTTTTTCCTGTTCTAAGCATTGTCTGTGACCAGTTCCTCTCTGGCCAGTCTAATTTTTCACTCTTGTCCCGCGAGAAAACTTTCATAGTTCCTCTCAAACTGGAAGGTCACGAGGAGTGCAACTCAACCCTCTTGAAATAAATAGCTCATAACAACAATGTAGTCCTGCTGTGAAGAGACCTGCAGCTTGTCCTGACCAGACCCAGAGATGCTCAGGAGGATTCATCATCATCACTGTTACACACGCATACACACCAACCCCCCTATAAACAACCTCACCTCCACGACGACACCACTACACTCGTCACAACACTCCACAACACGACAGCACTGCCTGTGCACAGGGCCGGTGCTCAGGGCTGGGGAGGAGGGAGGGCAAACCCTAGTAGAGCCAGCGGAATACAGACTACACAACACTCTGCTTACCCCATTAAAGACCTCTGTAATTCTCTAGCTTTTGTTCTACCACATGTAACAAAAATAGCAGATTTACAAGCTTGCACTGTCCTTGTCGAAGATCTGCAATTTTTTAAAAATACGTTTTTAACTCTTTGACAGACTTACCACGACTTTTGGAGTGATTACTATCAGCTTATCACTCCAAAAGCCGTTTTAGGCATTTAAAATAATAATAATAATAATAATTTAAGGACCTTTAAGTGGTGATTGCACTACAATACCAGAAAACCCCTCACAGACTTTAGAACTTTAATTGATAAATGACAATAACTTTAAATGAGTTTATTTCTGAATTCGTCCTGGAAACAGTGAAATGTGAAAATACAGGCTTTTCGAATTTATTAAAACAAACTGAAACATATCCCTCAACTTAGTTTCTTTTTTCCCCCTTAAAGTAGCTGTCTTAAGCTGATATCATTCATTTGCACAAATTCACAACAGATTATTTTCTATAAATTTTATCATCAGAATTGAGCCTAATGGGAACAAGCCTACCATCCTACTCAGCCTACTGTCAATCTGTTAAAGAGTTAAATAACAGATGCATTCCCGGTTTTAATGGGTTAAGTACTTTTAATATATATATTTTTTTGTCCTGTTAACATCCGCTGATGGCCCTCCCTCCCGCCAGCCCTCCACCACTGCCATGTGTCCGGGCTGGGGCATCGATTCGGGGGAGATGCTGGACAACCTGCAGTACCTTGTTGGTGCACTGCCTGACCGTGTTGATCAGCTCCTGTATGACCATATCGATACATTTGAGACAGGGCGTTTTCAGCTCAACGATCTGCTTTTTCACGATGGCCTCAAATGCCAGGTCGGGAGTGAACAGGCCCGTTCTGAGGAGACGCACATAGAGAAGACACGGAGACAAGATGGATTGGACACGTTAACGGGACAATGTGTGGGCGGACTGATGTGCAGGTAAGACAGAGAGACAACATTGTACTACAAGGGGTTAATAACTAGGAGACAGTCAGGTGAAAAAACATTACAAAGAATGGGCAGTCATTCCACCAAGGAGAGAACAATTCCAAAAGACAGAAGTTTAGACGAACGCAGATGGGATGTATCATGCAAGTGGAAAAACTTGATCAAGAGATAAAGACAAAGACAACCCCGTACAGTACACTATGTGTAACATAAAAATCACACCACAACTCGTCATGTTGCATCAGCAAAAGAAAACAGCGTGGTGGGTGATGTGGGTGACAGATAAAGGATGGAGGACAGCGGGTGGAAACATTAAAAAGGTTAAATTTCACATACATATAGAAAGAGATAGTGATAGTTATGTAAACCTAATCTGAAAGAGGAACAACTACTGGGAGAGAAAGCAGGTGGGTTATGCAGTGGTCCAACTAGTGAATGCTGGCGGTGAACTGCTTCTAGTGACCGCTGGACAAGGTCTTTCTTCTGAAAAAGTGATCCGCCTGATTGCTCTTTCACTTGCCTGACACCATGGACGTTCTTGATGGCATTCTTGATCTCCCTCCTCAGCTCCTTCTCATTAAACACGATCTGGGGGACAGAGAACAGCCTAGATATTAACAGTTTTCATGCCATTGAAAAATATCAGACCTACAGTAGTGTTCAAAATAATAGCAGTCTGTTCAAAAAACTGAATAAAGCCCAAAATCCTTATAGTGGTTTTATTTCCATGCATTGGGAACACTGCACATCATATTTTAAATCAAAACATGAAGAAAAAATCTGAAATTATTTAATTACTTTACAGAAAATGAAGAAAAATGAACTTTGGGCTTTTCAAAAAAATAGCAGTGTCTGCACTTTACTTTACAAACTCAAATATTTACTGTATTAACTGAAAAATATCCAGGATTCAGCATTCCTGTGAATCACTAAACTAATATTTAGTTGTATAGCCACTGTTTTTGAGAACCGCTTCACATCTGTGTTGCATGGAGTCGACCAACTTCTGGCATCTGTGAACAGGTATTCCAGATTTGACAACGTTCCATAATTCCTCTGCATTTCTTGGTTTTGCCTCAGAAACAGCATTTTTAATGTCACCCCACAAGTTTTCTATCAGATTAAGGTCCGGGGATTGGGCTGGCCACTTCATGACTTTAATTTTGTTGGTCTGGAACCAAGAAGCTGCTCGCTTACTGGTGTGTTTGGGGTCGTTGTCTTGCTGAAACACCCAATTCAAGGGCATTTCCTCTTCAGCATAAGGCAACATGACCTCTTCAAGTATTTTCATGTATCTAAACTGATCCATGATCCCTGGTATGCGATAAATAGGCCCGGCACCATAGTAAGAGTATCAGGATGCTTGCACCACAATGCTTTACTATGGGGATGTTTCGCTTACTATGGTGCCGGGCCTATTTATCGCATACCAGGGATCATGGATCAGTTTGGATACATCAAAATACTTGAAGAGGTCATGTTGTCTTATGCTGAAGAGGAAATGCCCTTGAAATGGGTGTTTGAACAAGACAACGACCCCAAACACACCATGAAGCGAGCAGCTTCTTGGTTCCAGACCAACAAAATTAAAGTCATGGAGTGGCCAGCCCAATCCCCGGACCTTAATCTGATAGAAAACTTGTGGGGTGACATTAAAAATGCTGTTTCTGAGGCAAAACCAAGAAATGCAGAGGAATTATGGAACGTTGTCAAATCTGGAATACCTGTTCACAGATGCCAGAAGTTGGTCGACTCCATGCAACACAGATGTGAAGCGGTTCTCAAAAACAGTGGCTATACAACTAAATATTAGTTTAGTGATTCACAGGAATGCTGAATCCTGGATATTTTTCAGTTAATACAGTAAATATTTGAGTTTGTAAAGTAAAGTGCAGACACTGCTATTTTTTTGAAAAGCCCAAAGTTCATTTTTCTTCATTTTCTGTAAAGTAATTAAATAATTTCTGCTTTTTTCTGCATGTTTTGATTTAAAATATGATGTGCAGTGTTCCCAATGCATGGAAATAAAATCACTATAAGGATTTTGGGCTTTATTCAGTTTTTTGAACAGACTGCTATTATTTTGAACACTACTGTATGATCTACGTCTCCCGTTATCATTATGATTTACAGTAACAATTGATGCCGCTGACGTTAACGCTACTGTACGTGACGTAGTTACCGGCGCCGGTTTAATTCGATCCCCATGCTAACAGCAGCTAGCAGCGACCGCATCCACCATTGATAGACAATAACAAGAGACCCACCAAACCGCAACCGGAAGTGTGTGTCGCCAACTTGTCCGTGGGGAAACATGGACCGAAATATGAAATATGAGTTTTTGATGAAAAAAACTGGCACTGGCTACCTCCAAAAATATGAAAAAGGGCTGGCACGGAGAGTGTTAACTACCACACTTGTGCAGCACTTTAATCAAAGAAGGACAGTTCTCAACGGGGCTGAGCATAAAATGTATGCAGGATAATCGTTGATGTTACAAAATCACTTCCCTATGTAGCATTCTGATGCTGTTTGGTGCTGTACAAAGACGCAACATAATTGACACGGGCAGCAGCCTGCGTCAGTGAGAACATCAGGGAGAGAGAATGAGACATATGTGACAACTGATTTGGTCTGCTCTAACCTATTCTGTCCAAAACGTAGCAAGTTTTATGAACAACTGAACACATGGAACATGTGGTTGCCATTTTGCCAACTCTAACCGTATATAATATATACCTTATTCTCAGCTTTTTGTGTTTTTCAGGCTCACAACGATGATAATTATTAGAGTTGGGCCAGGCCTCTGGGCCCAACTCCTCTGGGCCTCTGGGCCCAGGCCTGTTGAAAATTACCTTACCTTCACCAGCTTGTATGTCAAACAAAGGAAGGGTATGGGTGGTTCCCTGGCCATACCTTAACCAGTTCGTAGGTCAAGCGCTCGTGGAAGATGCGGTTGATCTTGGCACCGCCTGACAGCTCGTTGGTGTCCACCTGGTCCCCGGAGCCCTCAATGCACTTCTCAAAGTCCACACCAAACTGCTGCACCATCCTGTAGAGAGAGAGTACATGTGGTGGGATGGAAACAAATGCAGCAATTAAGTACTCAGCTGTACTAAAGCCTTGATGCCTAGTGGGCCGTTAGGCTTGTACTCAACTGTAATAAAGCCTTGGTCT
The DNA here is from genome assembly GCA_039105355.1 of Benthosema pterotum. Taxonomy (NCBI): domain Eukaryota; kingdom Metazoa; phylum Chordata; class Actinopteri; order Myctophiformes; family Myctophidae; genus Benthosema; species Benthosema pterotum. Next base: position 34,669,231 of record CM076965.1, on the reverse strand, counting down.
TGCGCGTGGGGTCGTCAGGTCTGAAGTTCTTGTACTCCTCCACCTCCTTCTCCAGGGAGAGCAGCTGGCTCTGGAGCTTGTTACGCAGGCCAGGCAACGTGTCCCGGATGTGATTGGTGAGTTGCTGGAGAGAGAATATTTAGTTCATCTTCAGTTGATGTTCATTGGCCCATTAAGGTCTGACGTCAATTCTAGCGCAAATGCCATCTAATTTTAATCTAATATATAACATTTTTCATTTCATCAAGTCTTTTCCAAAAATAGCAAATCTACAAGAAAACTGTGATATCTGAAACTTTTGAACGAACAATACCAAAGTCTAACATGATACACAAATAGCTCATAGAGTCCCAGCAGCAGCAGCAGACCTGGTTGAGGGTCTTCTGTAGGTGGGGTGTGCCCATGCGCTCAGCCATGTGCCTGTAGCCCGGGTGGGACAGGAAAAACTTCCTCTCTGCAGCCAGTGCAGCTTTGATGTCCTTCCTCCCATCAATGTCCTTCTGACTGCGGTTTACTACGCCGATGTATCCTGAACACACAAAACAGCAGCATGTAGTCGATGGGAGAGCAGATTCTCCTGCTGAGGTTTTTGATCCATCAATTGACTGAATCATGAGGCAGAAATGTAACCGGCATGAGGTGCAGTCAGACATTTGAGTCGAAGAGAATAACAAGCATGTGGTCATATGTATTTAATTTATGGATGGAAAACAACATCAGAAACGCTACATTTGCAAAGTAGAAAAGGGGAAACAGGAATAACGGCAGCAGTGAATGCATTCTGCTTTCTATGGACAAATCTTTAGGCTTGTATTGAAGTTGTCTGTGTTTCACTTCTGTGTGTGTGCGCGTGCCCACCTCGACGCAGTGGCAAAAGCTTATTCTCCAGGATGTCCTTTGCATCTGTCCCTTCGTCCATCAGGTCCAGTTTGGTAATAACACCTATGGTGCGCAGACCTGAAGACAAAGGGACATACAGGTACATGTAATACAGTCAACATACTGTACATGCATGTACATTAGGTAGATTGACACATCCTATCTGACACTCGTTTTTGTTATTTTATAACAAAAGTTAGTTACTTTGTGCTACGATCATAATAACAACGCCCTGTAGTTTACCCTGTGGGTCCACCTCCTTTGCGATCTTGAGCGCGTCAGAGTTGGCCAGGTCCATGTTAGCGGGGGTGACGGCCAGGATCAGACAGCTCTCCTTGGTGATGAACTGCAGCAGCATGTCCCGGATCTGGTGCTCGATGTCCACGGGCTGGTCCCCGACCGCCACCTTGGTCATCCCCGGCAGGTCGATCAGGGTCAGGTTCAGCACTAACAAAGAGGGGAGCAGTGAAAGACGAGACGCTATTAGTGGAAGCCGTGTTGATGAATGACGGATGAGTGTGCCAGACAGGGGGGCTGCCCACATGGGGTGTAAGAGAGTGGCGCCATGTCCGTTACGTTGCATTTCATTAGTGGTTGAGAGCATTACCGTTTGGGGAGTAGACCCTCAGGTTAATGGGGATGGGAGAGATGCCCTTGTTGGAGCCTGTGATCCGGTCCGTCTCTGCCTCGATCTCCGTCCGCACTTCCTCGAAGTCCACAAACTTCTTCCCTTTGCAGTGCAGGAACTCTGCATATTCTACAGGGAGCAGAGTGATGGATAAACAGTGAATGGCGGGAGGTGGAAAGAGCAGACCATGTGTACGCAGAAGAGAGAGAGATAAAGGCGGAAACCAAGCTCCAGGGCAGCCGTATAGTGGAGGCCAACAACAGTGAAGGGCAGTGATGAAAGTGTGCAGGGGGCATTCTTGGTCAAGGAAGCCACTAGACTCACCTGCTTTGTTGTTGACCAGCTGCAGAATGAGAGGTCGGCGGGTAACAATGCCTGATCCACGTGGAAGGAAGTCCCTGAGGAGAAGGGGGAGAGAGAGAGAGAGAGAGATGAGAGAGATGCTTTGGGTATAAGAAAGTCAATAGACTCGAAGCAAGAATAGAGACAGAAAGGCGGAGAGAAATGAGAGAGATGCACGGCGTACAAGAAATTCAATAGAGTCGAAAAAACAACAATAGAGACAGAAACACTGAGAGAACATAAGGAAAACATTTTTGAAAGAGGAAACATGATTAGTTAAATAATCCACTAAAGGTCCATTAGCAGTGAACACGTGGCTAGGTTTCCTCATGGCATGATCTCCGGCTAAATCACGGCCTGTGGTCTGTGGTAAATTGATGCAAGCATGGGAATTTCACGCCCTGCAATCTGTCTCCCAAGTCCGAGCAAATCAAATGTGACAGTCATTTTCTCTGTCATCATTTGCAGCCTTGCAATGCAGATCAATGCACACGCAAACACACGCACGTACACACACTGAGTTGTTATGGTTCCATTGATTTTGTACTGTGGAGCTTTTATTATTGATACACACACTGTTCCACTGCAAACAATTTATCAGCTATACAGGTCCTGTTTAGAGGAGAGATGGAGCACACTGCTTTCACTGCTGCTTCACACCAAGTGGTGGAAAAGCTACTCCCAATTTATACTTAAGTAAAAGTATAATTTCTGTAATGTAGAAATACTGTACTTTGTTACAAGTAAAAGTCAGATATTCAGTACAGAAAGAATGGTATCCAAGCCATACTTAACTGTCACTTAAAATACAGAAATTACTCATGCTGAAAAACAGGTTTTCAAATGTCTAGAATTTATACCAATATTTTTTAAATAGCCAATCTATGAGCTCATAATGTGTACCATTCAGCTATTTTAAAATAGCGCAAACATAGGGATCAAATGGGCAATGATATGTAACTTGTTATGATGATAATCTAAAAAAATCTACAGATGCCGTGGGATAGAAGTCAGCAGTATTGAGAATTGTAAATTGTAAAAAGAGAAAAGTACAGTACATGTAAATGTACTCAGTTACTTTCCAGCAGCCTTTCATTCAGCTTAGCCATGATAAGCCTTTGTGTGCACTCTGTGCAGTCTAGCTGTGTCAATAGTCGACAACTTGACATCGCTCTCAAGGTTATGCTTTATCCACATTAACACAGCATGTCACAATTGATATTGTCTTGTGGTGTCCTAACATTCTCACTGGAATCTGGGCTGTACTTATATCCCTACAAATAACCAAGTTTGAACAATTGTGCTTTCGCTATCATTCACCTTACTTTATATAATTCCTCCTCTAATGCAGTCTTCAATTCCATATTTGCATGTCCACTTTGTTTGCAATGGCCAACATTGTTGCTTTTGCAAGATGGCATGGAATGAAATAAGCCTTGTTTATAAGCCTAGTATCAGTATTATAATGACTTAAGTATAAAATAATCATGCCATGTATATCAGCGTCCCTACCACCTCAGGACATTGAGGTACTGCAGCTAAACTGTCCAAAAACAAGGACTGGTTATATCAGTGGTGATAGAGGCTCAAACCATTAGAAATGCACTCGAGGGACATAGACAATATGGTAAAAGTATTGTAATCAATTTTAGGAATGTGTTATCTGCGTTGCAATTGTGTTTTTGGCATTGAACATTGATGAATAGCAATTTTATTCCTGTTCGGTTTTCAGGCGTCAGAATTAGAAAATTGCACAGAGCAGATATGACAAACTTACCCGTGTTAGCCCTGAGGCCATTTGAATTGCTATTGTTGGAAAATGTAATAAACCTTTTCTGCATTAACATAAATATTCTGAGATTATGCTAAAAGAGGCGTGTAGTAGTTGTGAGTGACAGGCGGAGCATTGTGTATACAGTAGAAACCTCGCCCATGAGGAAGCAATGTGATATTGCGCGTGTTTATGCACCAAACGTTCGTCCTAAAAGTGACGCGGCACCTGAGGAATTTCAGCCCAACTCACTTGGGGCTGACGAGTCGCTTAGTCAGCGCCGACATAAAGAACCTCCACCCTGCCTGCCTCCCTCCTTGTTCTGAAGGAACACACTAACATCTGCTGGTAATAATAGCCACCAACGCTCTAGACCTGTAAGGATCGAACAATGCTATCTCTACAACATCAGAGTCTGTCGTTAACCCACATTATCTTCTTCCCTATCTTTCAGTCACCAGCCAGATCCACAGGCCTGGGGCGGCAGCCAGGCCTGACAGACTGGATGCAATGTTGGAGTGTCTGGAAGGGTTTGTCTTGGTGTGGCTTTTGTGCAATCTATCTTATCTTAGCTACTGCAAGATTTGAAATTTCCCCTTGGGATCAATGAAGTGAAATCTAATAAACTAGGCTATAGTACATTTACTAGTCATACATCATGCTAGACCAAGACTGCAGCTACATATACCGTGTAGTGTGTGTATATATGTTGCCTGCATCGTAGGGCATTAACATAATATTCGACTAGTCGACTAGCTAAACACTAGTCGGAAGTGTTTATCAACATCTGATTATTTGTTTATATTAATTAAATCAAACTGAAGCCGCAGCAATGTCCCGTAGCGGCAGTCATTGCCCTCTGGTGGGTGAATATGTGAATTGACTATGCTAATGTGCACGCATGGGTATGCTAATCAGCTAATGTACGGTGAGAGCGGTGAACTCCAGGCTGTTCAAGTTCACTCGTCTCCAACAATATGAACCGTCTTCATTGTGCAGCACTGCAGTGCCAGTGTGCGTCTTTGATTACTGTAAGTGTATTATGTAGTTCAGTGATACCTGCTTATAGTATTCCGTTCTATGTACTTGCAATGCTGCTGTTTCTGTATGTTTATTCCGTCTCTGGTTTGATTGACAGCTAGTGATCGCTATGATACGTTCCGTTTAAGTTGATGTTCCACATCGTTATCTAAGCACATTTTCATTACGTTTTCTGTTTGGGACATTGAAAAGCGAAGAGAGTGTATTCAAGACCGACGTGCATTTACGTTTAAGCACCTTATGTAATATGTTAGGTCCGTCATTATTGCTGGCCACGTGTGTTCATGGGCGCCTCCATTACGCACCATCTATTGCGCAATGTCCCGTAGCTGCGATCCGCGGTCGGACCTTCTTGTGTTACCAGCTTAAATCATAGGCCTAATAGATACAATTAAGGAAAATAACCTTTTATTCAGTCCACTGCTTTATACACTTGATAAAGACCTAAAGGGAAACCGCTATATGGGACTTGAGTTAAGAAAGTAAAATTAAGGTGATAAAAATGGGAGCTGGACATGTAAATGCTATCATCGCAATGGTGCGATTATAGTGACAGTCAAAAATGCTGCGCTTTTGTCTTTTGTGAGGGGAATTCCCCATGGAGCAGAAAACGCGGGTTTGTCCCCGCTGCGCTGTTTCAATAAGAAGCTGTGAAATGCCGTTTTTTTATTGAATAATAATAATAATGCATATATATCACTGGCAACTAGTCGGAAAAAATCCGACTAACAATGTATTTGTGTCGACTACCAAAAATCACGTTTGGTTAATACCCTACTGCATCGGTACCTGGAACATTCCAGGTGGTCTGACTTCAGCAAAAAGTGAAAAACTCTACATATCTGTGTTCCAGCACTAGTGTTGTGCCCTGAGCACAGTGACATGCAAGATTGATTTCTCAGTTCTCACACACGCACACGTGTACATTGTACAGCCTTAATAATTGTCTCATGAGAATTGAGGACTGATAACTGATAGAAGGTTAATAATATTAATGGGACCTGAAGCATCATATTCTAAAAGAAGTTAATTAATCCTACTAAGCAAACACTCTCTCTCTGAGAGGGAGAGTCACAGTGTCAGACACTTCCCCTCTTCTGAGTATTATGTATTAATGCAACGGTCCAGTTACACACATCTCCCAGTCTCTCTCTCTCTCCCTCCCTCCCTCCTTCTTCCTCAATTTATCAAGGCATATGAGATACTTGCCTCCCAGACAGAATAGCTTGGGCTCCAATTCTTATGAAGAGAACAAGACACATGTCTGCCAAACGAGGGCAAAAAGATTGCATGCTGAACGTAAGATGGGATGGAATTTCATTTCTATACTAGTAATTTATATGCTGAGTGATAGAATACAAATGAGGCAAGATAACACAACCTCAAAAGAACAACTGTTTCTAACTTCAGATATTCTTTCGTTAGGCGGAGAGATGGCCCATTTTGAAAGCCGGACTTCCATTATTGATGTGCTTTAAATGATGGAGGAGGCTAAGCAGATTGGGTTGTATCATTTCATGCATTATGGATGGCTGGGCAAAGAGCCTCTCTCAAATAAAAGCCAGAAACCGAGAAAGCAAACAGACAGGGGGTGCCGCCCGGGTTAAAAACCGTGACGGCCCCTGCAACGTCATAAAGCTGATTACCTGACGGCGCAACTCGTCCCTGCAAAAAAAGTAAAAAAGTCAATTCCCCCCAGGATCTGGGGGATATCAAGTCTGGTGGTGTGCAAAGGAACCCCTCAAGATCTCTGCATGGTTCTCGCAGGCAGCATGCAAATGAGCTCATTTGCTGGTGTGGCTCCACGGCATGGCACAGAGCACAATAATCATGGCTCCCTGCAAGGCATGGCCATGCTACAGGCGGTCAATCGGCCTTTTTTGTCAAGATTGCTCTTCCAGGAGCACCAGGAGGCCTCAAACAGTATGTTAAAGGTGCTGTGCCCCCCCCCCCCTAAAAAACAACAACAACTGAATGAACGAATTAACAAATGAATGGTTTACTTTGATATTGTGAAAATACTTCTGTTGATTTTACATAATCAGGGGTGGTAACAAAAGGATGAAGGCTGAATCCTAAGTCCTATCTTGCCTACTCTATTTTAAGAGTAACTGACAAAAAAACAAACAAACAAACAAAACGTTAGCGTCATAGGCTGTCCTCCATGTTTTGTGATAATGAATATACCGCATCAAGTGTTTTGACAAAGGGTATTGCATAACTGAAGGTTCTCCACCTTCTCAGGCCCCCAAAATAATAACATTTAAACTGGGTACCTGTCTGACCAGCGCTTGGAAGGAGTTGAGGTACCGGATTATGTTTTGCTTGAATTGTTTCCACGGATACATATCGTGAACTGATCATATCTACAAGCTCACTGCGCATGTAGTTTTGGCTATTTTAAAATGTTTGCCTTTTGCTTATGCTATTTGACAATTTGGCAAATGTTTGACTGGTTTATGTATTAGTTGTATTAATATGTATTTGTTGACAAATTTCTACTTGATTACTGGCCTTACAGGTTGTCACTTCACTGTCATGTGGGTTCCCAAATCCCGGCCCACCGTTTGAGAACCTCTGGTGTATATGAATGTCGCTCTTTCACAAAGGATCAGTGATGCAAGCTCTTCAAGCTTCAAAGGCATCCGTGGGCCCAATTTGCATCAAATCACGACATCAAATGTAGTAATTATAGACTTCATACGCATGTCGTCATGGTTCAGAACAATTTTATCAAAGCAGTGTTTAACTGTCTCACAGGTCGTCTTGTCTGTCTAATATCGTATTGTCACGTTTGCCCACCAGCAGAAGAATCAGATAAAAGCCTCGCCCAGGCAAGCCTGCTGTGTAAGATATGACCACCACACATGTACGCCCTGTTAGAGAGTAGACCATGACATCATGACACGGTCAGAATGGAGAAAGAGCCTTCCTGGTCATCCCTACATGAGAGTTGTTCAGAACCCAATACTTCATTAAAGGTATACTAGTCAACATACCCACAGCACAGATCGGATGCGCCACTGCCAACATTGTCACAGAGGAGAGGTGATCACTGGTACATGGTTAAATGAAGTCGCCCCACAAATGAAATCCTGCACATAATTATAACTATGATCATGCAAACGCCTAAGTCTGAGTCTAGTCTAGTATAATGATACATTCTGATTGCTGCTGCGAAAAGAAGTATTTCTAAAGGTTACATACAGTATATACCATGGGCAGATGGGCACTGAACTATCAAAATCAAACTCACCATTAAACTTAATGATGGCACAATAACTATCAAGAAAGTGAAATCATGGCACTTCTATGTCCAAGAACTTGCTGACAAACTTGCTCAACACACCTAACAGCCTTTGGCGGTAGGCCAAATTTACTCTTTGTATTATTTTGTGAAGTGTTTGTTAACAGCTGTTTAAGGCCTATTTAAGAGCACAGAACTAAGGGCAGGTCTGTCTAGATAGGCAGTTGAACCCTCCATAATACAAGGCTTGAAGTGCAAAGAGTCAGGCCAGCACTGGACTTCTCCATTATTTATTCATCCTGAAACTTCAAAGGAGCTTCAACCTCTGCAGTTAAAAGGTCAAAAATAATAAACAGGCAGCTTGTTGGTGCTACATTGTGGGATAGGTTAAGCCTAGAATTTTTTTTTGCTCAAAATCTAACTTTAAAAAAAGTCAAACATCTTGAAAAACAGTGAGTGAATGATTGGAGTGATTGGGACATTCAACTGGTTGATGTCAACAATGCACAGACCCACACACATACAGTGTGTGTGTGTGTGTGTGTGTGTGTGTGTGTGTGTGTGTGTGTGTGTGCGTGCGCGCGCACGCACGCACGCACATTGAGTCAGAATGCATGATTTACCGTAATAAGTTCCTGTCCTTGCAAAACTTGCATGAACAGTCGCCCATCGAGTTACACATCCTTCTTCAACAGCATATAATATAACTCCATCCAAGCTAAGCTACAGTAGTACTACTTTCCAGCATGTCCATCCAAGCTAAGATAGTACTACTTTCCAACATGTGGTCATTTATATATGTACATTGACCACAGCAGGGATATGACAACAGAAACATCAGAGATGTCAGATAGTATACACAAGACATTATCCAGCTATAGTCAACCATATGAGATCACGGATCATGACATCAGCCTAGGCCAGGGCCATAATATTTATGATTAAATAGCTAAATCTCAACCAAATGTGAAAAATATAAAAGGGCTTTGGGATATTCCCCCTTGGCCCCCGTTAGATGTAAAGAAGCCTTCTTGGACTCCTCATGCACTGAAGGAAGCACAAGGTCAGTCCGTTGCTCTCCCCAGGTTGGCAGAGTGTAGCACCCAGGAAATGGGTTGCAAGTTACAACATTGTGGGATAAACAAATTAATCATGATGACAAACAATAATATGAATGCTTATTTGAATGTTTTGATAGTCAATTACACAGGAGAGGAAACAAAGCATAATAAAAAATAATATCCCCATTCCCAATTATGCAAATCCCAGTCACAAATCACAATTTCAATTAGAATGTAACATCAATATATTGGCCATCGCTCACATCAGCATAGAATTTGGGCACGAGAGAAAGCCAGGAGAGGAGGAGCAGTTAAAGTGTGTGTGTGTGTGTGTGTGTGTGTGTGTGTGTGTGTGTGTGTGTGTGTGTGTGTGTGTGTGTGTGTGTGTGTGTGTGTGTGTGTGTGTGTGTGTGTGTGTGTGTGTGTGTGTGTGTGTGTGTGTGTGTGTGTGTGTGTGTGTGTGTGCGCGCGTGTGTATTCTCATTACTGAATGACTCTGTTCACATTGTTGGTGCTTCAGACAAGTTTTTTTTTTACTGCCTTTGGGAAACAGGGATGAATCTGGCCTTTCATACACAAACACGCCCTTCACATGGTGACAGAGACAGACCTTGGCAGCCAGAGGAACCAGAGTGCCAACACCAGCTCGCTGTGTTCACACCACAGCTCAATCAATTCAATATATTCCTTTTCAGTGGTGGAAAGTAACTAAAGTACACTTACTCAAGTACTGCACTTCAGTAAAGTACTTGAGTGCCAAACATGTACTGTACTTGCAACAGATCATTTCTACAATACTTTTTTCTTTAATCCATCTTTTGAGCCGTAATCCGAACATAATCATTTGCCGATCATTGTTTTGTTGCACATCGTTTTTTCAGCAAACCAGACATTTCCATTGAGAGACAGCGGAACATCCAGGACTCACAACCGGGATATTTTTGAACAAAGTGTTAGAGGGCAGAATGGTCAAGATGTCATCATACATCGGATTCGGAGAGCCGACGCTTCAAAATGAGGGTTTCAATTGTGAATACCGTGGAATAGAGTACGTAATCCTCAAGTCCGTTGCGAAGATGACAAAAGAGAGTACTTCAATCTCACACTGTTCCCTTTTCCACAGAGGAAGCGTTTCACAACACTACATCAGAACACACAACAAGGGTGATGGTGAGAACACACAGTATAACTCACATAGCATTGCGGTTGGCTGGAAATTGTGTACTATGACCAAATAGAAACAAACCTGTTCCATTTGCATTATTATGTTATTTAGTCATAAGCTCTAATAGTTACCACTTTCAGTCTGGTGACCCTATTTTGGGAAGGGCATTATATATTTTGTTTGTTCAAATATTTAAACAATATTATTTCCTATATATCAGCATGCTTCGTGAGCTTGCAGCTCGGCGATTCTTTAACAAATAGAAAGTATAAGATAGTGTTTAATATTTTCATGAAGTACATGAAGTAACCAGAACGACCGATCCATACAAATAAATAATAATGGATATCCCAACCGACAGTAACAATATAAATATCTCTGGGTAGTATTTACATAACGTTAAAGCTTTAGACTTCGCACAGTAAAGCTTCACACTGTGTCATTGGTTTAGGCTTTGATTTCAGATTTACTAGAAAACACAACAACAATTGCAAAGTGGAAATGCACAGTGGTGTTGGCTGCTTTAACTGCATATATAAAAGCTTATATTCCATCACAAATGTGATGCATTGCGTTGCAAGCTTGTACTGCCATTGTCCGAGCATGACGCCGGCACACAACCAAGTATAAATCAGGCTTAAAATGGACATCTATCAATCTGTCTCAGTCTGTTGCCAAAGAAGACCATCAGCTCAGCCCTTCCGTATGGAAGTCAGATGCAACCTTGCGGCTACGTGTGTGTAATAAGTGAGTGTGTGTCTCTGTGTATGTGTGTGTGTGTGTGTGGGGGGCACTGTTCCAGCTCATTGACCCAAAAGGACAGCTAGTAAGTCCAGCTGCACTCAGTCAGCAGCTACTGTGCTGCTGCCGCTTTAAAATAATCATTTGCAAGGTTATTATGTCGGGGGTGGGGAGTGGCTAGCTAAGAGTTTTTTTGTGACATGCTATTCAGAAGCGAGTCAGGCGACATAACAAAGGTTGGGCATGGAACTGAATACACTGCATGGCTCTGCTGCTATCGGGCTGGTCTGTTCGTTGTGTGCTGCTTTTGATTGCATGGACATGGGTATATGTTGGGCCCCGTCAACCGGAGGGGAGGGACCTCGCTCCACTCAGGCAGAAGAATTGAGGTCACCAACCTACGTCTCATGTTAGTTAATTACAGCAGATATGTGTCAACTGCGCTTGCGGTGCAAAGTCCCTCTCATCTGAATTCATGTGTGTTGAGAGGCAGGCTAATCGGAGTGTGAAGTCCCTGAGACTGCTACAGGCGGTTACTTACAACATGCTCTTAGCCTATATGGATGTACAGTATGTGTAACCACAGGGCTGACTACACGACAGCTTGCCGTCTTAAAAGTGGGCCTACTCCCTCTCTGCACACATACCTGCACTCGCGTGCATGTGTCATAGGTAGTGTGTGTGGGTTGGGTGACACACTGTTAACTTTCAATGGGGGGGGGGAAACCTGCTAAACAAGCTGCTTTAGAGTGAGCTTGTTTTGTGTCGTTATCCGTAGGGGAAACACACACACACACACACACACACACACACACACACACACACACACACACACACACACACACACACACACACACACACACACACACACACACACACACACACACACACACACACACACACACACACACACAGTTGATGTGGGAGAGGACAGGGCTGGCCTGTTAGAAGAGCCCTATGGGTTAATTGACTGGTTCACACCCTGTGGGTCTGAACTCCATATTGTTTGTTTCTTTGTTTTTTGGGGATTGAATACCGGCCCTCGACTCAATTCTTCTGAACTAAAACACTAAATACAAAAAATGAGAGGTTACCACATAGATATCTGCTCCAGCAAAACAGGAAGAGGAGCGGGGAAGTTATTACTGGTCCTGTGGTTCTGTTGTACTCTGACTCAACAATAAACAATCACTTTAAATCACTGCTTCTCAAACTGTGGGACAGGGACCACTTGTGAACCAGGTCTAAGCAGGTGTTACAGGTTCTGAAAAAAGAAGAAGATGAAGCGCTTTGTGGGTTCCTTATGTGAATAGTAGCTAACTGCTAGCACGTGCTCTTTGGAGAGTGGTTTCAATAATACAGCACAAACATCTATATGAAAGTTCGATAGTACCTTTGAATAAGCCCCAAAACACTGTGAAAGGCAATAATCACATGGCAAAGTTTTAAAGACTATCCAAGGCAGCTTTGTGCAGTACAAAAATCCTTTCTATCTATATTTATGTTATGTCATTAAAGCAACGATAAAAAGAAACTAACACGTTTCAGCCATCATGGGCTGAAACGCAGGGTCAGGGTCACGTGAAGAGGTCATGTTCTGCTTGCCCAAAGGTCATGCCAAAAAGTAAATAGCCAATAACAAAATTATACGGTAAGTAAAAATTGAATTACAGTTCACTTACACACAAAAAATGTCATGCCCCAATTTGTATGCCAAATTCCTAAATAACTATGGCTGTGGGTTCACAGTATTTGTTCTTGTATTTTATATTTGTACAGTTTAATGCCTGTCCCTGTGGTGAAATCAACTTTAAAGCTCTTGGGAACCCTATTCCTTTCTCTATATTTGTACAGTTAAATGAGAATACTATAGGTAAACATTGCTCTCATTTTACATTCTACAGACGAGAAGACAGAGGGCTCTGGCCACATTCAGGTGTTCAGAGTCAGACAGACACCTGGGGCCCTATTTTGATTGTCTTAAGTATCAGATCTTATGACTTAAATCAAAATTGAGTAACAAGTTAACAACTTCTAAAAGCCAATTACAACAATTAAATTTAAATATGCATATTTCACTGAATATTTCAAGTGGGGTTACATTATTCAAGAGTATTTGCAACAATCTAAGTTGCTAGTACTTTGCTTTCTAGGATTACAGACAGACAGGGAGAAAGTAGCAGAAAACAGCAGAAAGTGAACACAGTCTCACGATTGAGAGAGGACTTCATAGGCAGACGTGGCTCCCAAGGGAAGACACAAAATGAGGTAGTGAGCTACACAGTCTGTCCACTATACCAAGATATCAGAGACATACTTCTGCCAGGTTACAATCACCAATGAGAGTTTGAACATGGCTGATGAAAAAAAAACTCCCATCTTTTGGGTGAAGTGTAACAATGTGCAAAGCAAACACAGCAGTGACAGGTGAAGGATAGCAGATGGAACACGACAAACCTAAAGAATAATCATTGTGGGCATTCTCACATCAGTGAACTTTCTACATAGAAATGTGAATTATTGAAAAGAGGGGGGGGGGGGGTACTGGTAACAAGCTGAAATGCTTTTTGGATTCATCCTTTTAACTGGTACTTCTCTGTACTTGTCCATGCAAACTGTTGATGAAGTATCAATCAATCTAACCATGCATCGCATAATGACAGTCATGTTTCAGGGATACAAGCAATCATTCAATGAGAGAAATAATACACACAGATTGCAGTTAATAGCACATATACAGCTGATGCACCTGCTAGGTAGGTCTACCTCTTAAGTTGATTTACTTTCAACCATATTCTGCACACTCCCTGAGTTACAATAACAAATGGATAGAACACTGAGGGATTAACTCAACTGTGCAGTCTGTTTGCACTGAGTGTTTGTTTTGCACACAATGTTTGTTTGCACAATGTTATTGCCCTCTATGGTTATTACCAAAAAAAATGTGAATTTAAATTTACAATCCCCCGGCGTTGGATTGCTACGCAAAGGGCGCGTCTTGCTCTAGTCTATCCCTAGCCTCTAGCTCTGGTTGACCATAGCTAGGTTAAGGTTTACGACAGATGCGTAACGTCAACACACAGACAAGACACTGGGACAGCTGTAGCTCTGCTTCAGCTCCAGCTGACACGAATAGCGACCAAACCGTATAATTCCTACAGTGGGGTAATCCACAACAAACTAATTATTGACTAACCGAGAGAGCCACACAAATAAGAAGTTAATATATAAATATACCTGCCAACAAAATTCTCCAACACGGAGCTCTTTCCAGCACTCTGTCCGCCGACCACTGCGATCTGCGGAAGGTCCAGGTTACAGCTCTGCCCGATGGTGCTGAACGCGTCTTGAAGCTTGTTGATCAGGGGGATCAGGTCCTCCATCCCCCGGTTCCCCATGGTGGTGGCGGCAGCGGTGGCGGCTTCTATTCGCTGGTTCCGTCCGGGCTCTCCTCTATAGCTCAACAGCAACCTGGGAGGCTAGCTGACGTTAGCTTAGCAGCAAGCTGCTCCGGTTACTCTGCTCCAACAAAGTGTTCAGGTTCCACCCAGCGCTTCGAAACGGTTCCCACTCCCGGTGAAACTTATGCCATCAGCGTCCCGTGCGTTCACAAAAATATCATCTCGTGTTATTTTGAACGCATTGAATGTTCAAAGTCAGCAGGGGGAAAAGGGGGGACGGAAAACCCAAACTCACAAAACAAAACTTCCTCTACGCATCGCCATCCGGTCAAGAGAGAGACGACATCCGATCGTGGCTAAAACCGGCTTGTCGAACACCCGCCCTCTGTCTGGAAATCCTCGGCAGCTCATTGGCTGGTTTATCTGCCTGTCAAGCACGTCTTCGTCCTCATTGTAGAACATGGTCCATTCACCTCTGGCACTATACAGCGGATACGGAAACGGTACTTGTGTCGTGCCTGTTGTGTGCGTGAAAATGACCGGATATACATGGGCGGCCCGGACCGGAACTGAGCACTGGGCAGTTAATGGGAAGCAGACGCTGCCATGGCTGCTTCTTGTAAGCGACGCTGGGCTTGTTTTTCTTGTCGAGTTTAATTTGTGAATTTAATTTAATTTAATTCGGAAATACCGCACAAGAGCGCTGCGTACTCTGGGATATTTTGTTTGTTGCCTTGCACAATGCGCTATTTCAGAATGCGCCCAAAGTGAGTGGCAAACGTTGTTTAATCAATGCACACACAGGGCCTTTTGGATGTGTGGGCTGTCAAGTCGTTTTTTCCACTCAGTAGGCCTGTTGCCATACCATACAAAAATTGTGTTGCCAAAATGATTTTTGATTTTTCATTTAAAACCATTTCATTTAAAACCTCAAGGATCGCTTCTTTTGGGCTTATCACTGACAAAACCTGGCAACACTGGCACTGTGGGAACATTATTGTGACCCTGCTGGCGATGTGATGTTACTGCACCCCCGAGCAGGCGTGCGTTTCTCTTTGACAGGCTGTATATCTGCAGCTCATTGGTTAACTGGACTGTCAGTCAGAGCCTGTCACCTGACTCACGCACATGTTTTCGTGTGTTCCAAAAAAAGCAACATGGCTGCGCCCAGAGAATGTGCAGTCGAGTCTAACAATACTGAGGATAACAGCAGCAGTACCATGTCTTTGCAGAAATCTATCTCTGCCGTGGTGTCTCCGCTGACCCTGCGACTGATCGCTGAATGTCCAGTGACAAAAGCGCGAGCGTGTGACCTCGTCCTGCCACACGGCACCGTCAACACTCCAGTCTTTATGCCCGTCGGTACCCAGGGAACCCTCAAGGGGATCACTGTGGATCAGTTGGATGCTCTTGGGTGTCGGATATGTCTCGGCAACACGTACCACTTAGGCATGCGACCGGTATGTGGAAAATACTGTAATGAAAGTAGCATAATTGTCCGTTTCATGGCGACTGTATTGGTTCATTCATTGCGTTCTCTAAAGAAGGCTAGCCCTGAAACATGACAGCCATCAACATGTGAAGAAATGTAAAAGAAGTCTGGTGACTCTTGTCTAGTAACGGTGTGGTCTCATCAGTCACTCAAACTTTTGGTTTTCAAAATTTTACTATGGCACTATTGTTGTGTGGAAATAATAAAAAAAAAAATGACATGGTGAAGTACATTAAGATGACCTCATCAAGATCTACTTCACCATTTTTTTTTAATTTCCACACATCTCTAAGGTATATTGCTGTAATAGTGGAATTTTATTTCCCTTTAATTATATTAAAATGATTGTGTGCCTCCTTATCTTCATTTCCACTATCTATAGGGACCAGAATTGATTGAAAAAGCGGATGGTTTGCACGGTTTCATGAACTGGAAGCGAAATCTCCTTACAGTGAGTGTCTCTCCTTATCAAATGTAGATTTGGACATGGACAGCAAGAGCAGAGATGAGATTGTGTGTGTGTGTGTGTGTGTGTGTGTGTGTGTGTGTGTGTGTGTGTGTGTGTGTGTGTGTGTGTGTGTGTGTGTGTGTGTGTGTGTGTGTGTGTGTGTGTGTGTGTGTGCTCTGCTCACAGGACAGTGGAGGCTTTCAGATGGTGTCTCTTGTTGAACTCTCCGAGGTGACTGAAGAAGGGGTCAAGTTCAAGTCTCCATATGACGGCACAGAGATTCTTTTAAGTCCGGAGAAGTCCATAGATATACAAAACAGTCTGGGTTAGTAGACTTTAGTTTTACTCAGGTTACTTGTTGTGCAATAGCTTAAAGATCTATTACATGCTGTGTCTGTTGGAAGAGACTCACAGGAATAAATGAATAAACACTTTCTTGGCCATTGCTAGTGGTGGGTATTCCAGCAACCTCACAATAGGTACTGTACATATCACAATACAGAGGCCACGATCGCCCACACAATCAATATAGCAACTTGTGTATTGTTTTACAAGTGAATCGTAATATCGGTATGCAGTATTGTCATATTGATGAATTGAATTGAATTCCTACCACTTGCTATTCTGTCACTAAAGGTCAGTTGTGGTTCCATCCTATGCAGGGTCGGATATTATGATGCAGCTGGACGATGTGGTAAGCAGCACACTGACAGGACCCCGGGTGGAGGAAGCCATGCACAGATCCATCCGTTGGTTGGACCGCTGCATAGCAGCCAATAAAAAGGCAGACAAACAGAATCTGTTTGCAATCATCCAGGGTGGACTGAATGCAGAGCTCCGCAAAGCCTGCTTGGAAGGTAAAGATTCCATTAATTCATCAGCATAACAGAGATGATGCGTGTCTTAAACAACTATATATAGGAGGAGAAAGGGGAGACATGTTGGCAGTGAATGACAACTCCTTTCTCTTTACTTTCTTATTCTATTCTAATTCTATTTACTGCTCTGTAGTCTCATGATGGATGGATTTTTCAGGCTAGTTTAGGAATAAACCAGTGTTTTTTTAATGGCTGGTCAGGGCATTTGTTGCTTCACCTCTTCCAACCGTGGCTAGTTGTGTTTAACAGCATCTGCACATTTCTATGCCGTAGAAATGACCAAGCGTGACGTTCCTGGTTTTGCCATTGGAGGCCTGAGTGGAGGAGAGGAGAAGGACGATTTCTGGAAGATGGTCACGCTGAGCACAGACCGCCTGCCACGAGAGAAGCCACGATACCTCATGGGCGTTGGGTGTGTGTCCCATATTAGTGTTTCTTAGCCTAGGATTTTGGGGGAGTCCACAGTATGATGGCGACTTGTAAAGGTCACATGTCATATCAAGAGTGTTGGGTGCCTAGTGCCTGCTGAAAAGGTTGAGATAATTGATGCGGCTCCTTCCTGTGTGTTTCTTGTGTGTTCTTTTAGTTATGCTGTGGATCTGGTGGTGTGTGTTGCCCTGGGCTGTGACATGTTTGACTGCGTCTTCCCCACCCGCACTGCAGTAAGCACTTAAACCTTCATCTGTGTAAGGGAAGAAAAACTTTAAAACATCACTGACTGTGCTCAAGGCAAATCTTGTGTGAGTCACCAAGACACTCACAATTCAAACACTTGGCTGGTTTAATTACCCTTTCAAATAGATGACAAATGTAAATCGTTTCATGAGTGGTTGACAAGACTACAGAACATCTTCACCCTGTGGCTGTCATCTGTGTATTTGTGCATTCATGTAAAAAAAAAAAGAAATCAGTGTCAGTGTCTGACACTTGATAATGTTCTTTTTACTTAGAGGTTTGGCTCTGCGCTGGTGCCGTGGGGATCTCTCCAGGTCAAGCAAAAGCAGTATGCTAAGGACTTCCAACCCATAGACCCAGACTGCCAGTGTCCCACCTGCAAAAGGTAAAAATAGATGCAGCCGTATGCAATGAAGATGCTTATTATAGATGAAATGTTACCCTGAATTCTAATTAATTAATAAATATAAATGTAATCAATAAAAGACCAATGACAGTGTTATTTCAATCCTGTTAACTCGCATTATAGGAAGTGAATAGTCCTTTTCTCTAGCTACACCTACATAGTACACAGTTTTGTCAAATTCCTAAGTGATTAATTCAATGAGTTAGCTGCTTTTGACTTAGGTAGGCATGGGACAAAATGAATAATGAATTCAAGGCGTCATGATGTCTGTGTAATTAATAGAAACTAAGGCATTCTTTGGTGAACTACTCTGAATATGAAATGAATAGTGCCACAGTGCCAAATGTATATCTCGTACTTTGGACACACAGACACGAAGACCTAAGCAGCACATATGAAATGATAAATATTATGTTAAGGAAGATGTTAAGTATGTGCTTGTTGTCTCAGACACAGTCGGGCATACCTGCATGCCCTATTCAAGACTGATACGGCAGCCATGCATCATGTCACCATCCACAACATCAACTACCAGGTCAGTATATTTGTAGCAACTCCTTCCCAATGAGTATTAAAAACAATGACCATTTAAAGGTAGCACTTAAACCAACTACGACACTGATGCACCAACACACTCTGTTGGTTCATCTGCTGTTGGTGAATACACCTGGGTCACAGCGCCACCTGTAGTTGTTACAGTTGGTGTTGGCGTCTGCCTGGCAACTCTGGGTTCATTGTCCTGAATTTGGTATGGAATCAGATGTCACTTTTCTAAATAACATGACAACATTACATCTGTCACTCATTTAATAGAAACACCAGATCTCTTTGAACCTTGCACCTATCTTTGACTCATTCCTTTGTTATGCATTTAGATAAGAAAAATACTTTTTCTAAAATATCTTGTCTATTTATATGCATACTTTATACACACACACACAATGAAATTAAATTAATCTTTTTTTTTTTCTTTCTTTTTTTGCAGCTCACACTCATGCGTTCTGTAAGACAGAGCATCGTGGAAGGTCGGTTCCCGGAGTTTATCAGGACGTTCATGGAGAGAATGTTCCCCTCACGTGACCAGTACCCCAGCTGGGCAGTGGATGCATTGGCCTCTGTCAACATCTCACTGGATTAACACCAGGGAAGATTCAAGACTTTTGCTACAGTATAAGAACAAGAGGATGCACATCAACAGCATTAGAGGGCAAGACTCAAAATCCAGGACAGCGCATTCCATACAGTGCATTCCAATGCTTGTCTTTGATATGGTGCTGGGACCACTTGGATAATGGATTTGGGCCTTTAATGTTTTATTCTTGATATTGATGTTTTATTTTATTTCAACTCGTTTTGCATTGCCAGTTGCCTTGGTGCTGCTGGAATGTTTTTATACAGTTTGTGTGTCTGTTCTGTAAAGCGTGGCTCTTCCAATGATCATGATCAGACTGTGTAACTGAAATGATGAATTCCCTCTGGTACCACACTTTTTGTAGTTGCCATGGCTACAGAGCACCCTAGACCCACTTAACCCATTAAGACCTGAGGCCCATTCTACAAGTGCCTTCTAAATGAGTGGTTCTCACTCTTTAAATAAAATATATAACAATTATCTATACAATTAGTTATTTTGAAGAGCCTAAAGCTAATGTAAAGTTTAACTTCCTATTCCTTTTGTAATCTTTTTGTTTTCCATCTACAACTAACAATAAATAGACAGTATGGATTTTTCTATATTGCAGTATTGCTACTTATACTCAAGTACGAAATGCGAGGAGCCTATTTTTTCCACCACTACTTGAAATTCTGCTTATCTGCATAAAGTCTGTTTGAATTTCAATAGCCTAGTAAACCTACTGTATATTGGTGGCAAAAGATAAAATCCCTTTGCGGGGGTTCTAACAATTTCAAGACAATTTGTCTAATATACTTATGCTGTATATTTCATGCTACAACATCCATTGATTGAAAGTTCGTGTATAATTATGACATGGCCGCTAGAGGGCAAAAACATGCCAAAACGTTATACTAAATTGACAACGAAACGCGTACATGTTTCTTGTGCCTGCGTGCGCCTGTTTGTTCAACTCGCATTCATAAAGAAAATACGGGTGGAATTTGAAAGCAATTCTTCATTTCATACTATAACATTTATTACAATGTATTTCTTTCTGTCACATGAAATTTGTATAAAGACGTAGAACACAGATGTTCATGTTTTTGAAATTTTGCATAGGCCTATGGTAACACGACTTCGACTGATATGCCTTGCCTACAGAATGTGATTATTTTAGGCTACGCAGATCCGCACAGCTTGCCAAAACTGCGAAACTGTGCCAAGCGCAAGCGTTCCAAATGAATGCACATCTGACTGAGGGGGCTATGTTGTGCTCGCAAATGAATTGGAATGTCCTTTTTCATATAGTTCATACATATTTAAAGCAGAGTTTTATCATATTTCCATATGCATCCGGATCAACAGCCAACGAATCTGGAATAGTAAGTTATTTATGAACATGTGTGTTAATGTCTGACTGCAGTTTGTCTGGTCTGGGCTGTGAAAGAGAAAGAAAGAAACAAAGAAAAACTAATCATTCTTGAAAGAAAGAAATGTCAGCATCCCACGGACGAGCGTGTCCAATCGGTTGCCACTTCCACTGTTCCACAGCCTTCCAGTCGACCAGAGGACGTCGATGATGCTCAACAACCAGTTGCACACGCAGTCACAGACAGTGCTACAGACAGCAGCTGTCACAGTACAAGTAACCAACTGTACACGCGCGCATTACGACGGAGGGAGGGAGGGAGGACGACCACCATCGACCTGTTGTCTTTCGGAAAGGAAAAAAAAGTGGAGCTAAACATAAACAGCGTCTCTGGGAGAAAAGAAGTTGACTTTAGAGCAATGAGTGGCATCGCTTCTCCACGTTTTGACTAAAAGAAGACTTTTGGTGGTGTGTGTGGAGTGGTGGGGGATCGGATTCGGAACTGTGAAGATCCATCCTCCTCCTCCACACTAGTATACGAGGCGCGGTGAGGAGGGAGGCTGACTCAGTGAGGAGGGACAATGGTTGAACTGGAGAAGGAGGTCCTGCCGCTGCCTCCGCGGTACCGGTTCCGCGACCTGTTGCTCGGGGACTGGCAGACTGACGATAGGTAAGTGGAAAGTGACGGAGACGTTATACGGTGACTCCTGAAAACTCTTCCAATTGCTTCATAACCTACAATAGGCTATTTAGCCCACAAATGCAGCAGGTTTTTGTGTTACATGCTATTATAGTCTACCTCCTTCTAACTGGTTTAAAAAGTATGGTTTAAAAAAAACCCTCTACGTGACTGTTGTTTTTGCATTAGCTTAAAGGGGAATTCCACCCATTTTCAAAATTTTCGTGAGAGGATACAAATGTGAACCAAATGGACACTGTCGGGTCCATTTGGTTCCATTTGTAGCCTACCCTCTCAGGAAAAAAGGGTCTGAAAGAAAAATCATTTACATCGTGAAATACATCTTTATCAGATGTATTTCACCATGTTTAGGAAATACAGAATTGGGGGGAAAAATATGAAATACAGAATTGGGGGAACTTTTTTTATCATGTCCACACAACATCTCTAAAGTGTATTAATGACATATTAAAATGTTGAAAATGGGTGGAGTTCCCCCTTTAATACAAGTTTCAGACCTATATTACATAACGTCTCTGTGATGATAACTCTATTGCCTACATGTTGATGTACTATTGTTAATTTGCAATATCATCATTCATCATCAGTGTAGTGGACAGTGACGTATCTGCATCTCTCTCTGTCTCTCTCTCTCTCTCTCTCTCTCTTTCTCTCTCAGTCTCTCTCTCTCTCTCTCTCTCTCTCACACACACACACACACACACACACACACACACACACACACACACACACACACACACACACACACACACACACACTGCCCTGCTGTAGGTGACTGCAACAGGTTTCTTGGTGGTCGCGTCGCGACACTGTTTGAGAGAGAGAGAGACTGAGTCACTGGTAGTAGCCTGGGATCTTCAGCGTTGTTCAGGCCAATTAAGACCCCCTATCTGTCTGAGAGAGAGATTAATTCCCCTATATGCCTACAAACACACACTAATACATAATGTAGGCCTGTAGTCTAACATTGTGTTGCAAATTGCAATGCAATAAACATTTTCATAGATTTCATAGCTTGCTTCATACATGATGGGGTGGATCCTGTTGTGCTCCATGCTTTATCATGGTGTCTTTCCACATCATAGATTTGTACTGAATCATGTGCTTTAGTTTGAAATGTAGCCTGCTGTGTATTTTTCAGTCCATCACAGTATGTCAGAGCAATAACCATTTAAATCTATTTTCGGGTGAGTTGTCCATTAGAATAGGGATGCTGAGGAAGGGGGTGGCGACTAAAGGGATAATTCCACTGACATGCAGGGGCGGAGGAGAAAAATAGTTTGAAGGAGTACCATTCTAAGAATAGCCATGTTTAAATGAACCACCTAGGAATCATTATTATTTAAATGCCAGGTAATTAGAGTGCCCCCTCTTACATTAAATCATATCTAATGGTTCCTTTGGGTGGTCCTGGGCAGTGTAGACAGGAAGGACCAGGGTGATGTATTATATTATACCCGGCCTCTTCTCCCTTGTTAAGTTTTATTTGATATTCATATTATTTCTAAAAGCCATAACAACAGTCATTTACACTTTGAGTTTATGTGCTGCCTGCCCGCATCCGTGAAATTAATAATGGTAATTTATTAAATTGAAATTGAATGTTAATTAACATACTCAGGATTTTGCCTGTGTGCCTTGCAATTAACCTGTACTTAAACTCTAATTTGTTTTGATATCCCCACGCCCGATCCTCATGTCAGATGGGAGAATACAACACCTCATTTAGGCCATTTCATTATCGATTCTAATGGGAAACCTTAACCTCAGTTTAATGCTCGCTCCCCCTTGTTGCTAGGTGAGGAAATGGGGCCCACACTTGCACACTTGAGTGGGTGATTTCCTTATTTATTTTTTAAATGAGACAATTATTATTGTTTTTAACCCAATTAAGTCATTAATGACAATTAATTCCTCTGTATGTATACGTTTCTGTGTTGTCACTATTGTTGTATTCTATTGTAGGCCTAATGTTGCATTGACACAGGCAGAAACAAAGACGCAGAATACCATTCATTGTCATTGAAAGCCAGTGCTGTGAAGCCTATAGAGTGGAATTACGGTGCGTCATACTGTAGAACCTCCTGCTCTGGGGCAAACTGAACCATAGTGGAGAGCTGCACTGTCGCTGTTGACAAAGTCCCATTCTCTCCTATTGCCCTACTTGCCCCAGAACAGGGATCGGGGCTAGAAACGAAAATGTTTACATCCATTAGGTGCGTTTCTGTTCCTCTCTATAGAGCTGCCCAGTCCTGCCTCCTGATTCCCTATTCATTTTTGCAGGTGACATGCTTGACATCTTTTCTATACAGACTGTGTCGATATTAATGCTTATAAAAACATAAGTTCAGCTTCAGCACTGTTAGGGTAATATCCTTTGATCTGAGGCTTGCAGATATGAATTTGTCTTTTGCATCATCAGTATTATCTCTGACCTGTTTAAAGGAGCATTCAGTGATTTGGAATACCCTCCGGTCCCCCTGGTAACCAGATGTGCAAATGCACACACTCTACATTGGGGGGAAGTGCAACAGGCCAACAACAGATACTGTACCACGAGGCCACTCTCATCCTGATTGGATGAAAAGCTTTTCTCCCAAAGCTCAAACTGAAACTAGTTTTTTTTTGTAACCCAGGGTCAAGTAGGGAGAATTAACCAAAATAGATGGATGGATCTATGGAAGCGGCAAAAACAGACAATCTACAAGCTCTGTGAGCTTGGCTATTATTTGTTTGTTTGTTCATTAATTTATGAATTGAAAATCATCACTTTTATTGCCAAAATATTGATATCCTGACTTCCTGAGATTTTAGAGAACTAAATTGTGTCGTTATTGTGGTGGTGGTGTTGTTGAGGGAATAATGTTGTTGTCATCGTAATTACACTTGGTTGCAACACCCAAGCACATCCAAAATTCTCTCTTGTTCACTTGTTCCTTGTATAAGGATGAAGGCAACTGATATGTTCAGAAGTCTCACAGGCCAACATCACAAAACCAGCAAATCACTTTGCCCGTGAACCACGTTTGAGTCCAATTATTCAGAAAACGCCAGACCACAGAAAATCTACTGAATGTTACAAGTTCAGTTTTTTGGG
Source organism: Benthosema pterotum (assembly GCA_039105355.1). Taxonomy (NCBI): domain Eukaryota; kingdom Metazoa; phylum Chordata; class Actinopteri; order Myctophiformes; family Myctophidae; genus Benthosema; species Benthosema pterotum. The sequence goes on along the minus strand of CM076965.1, from coordinate 34,644,773 downwards.
TGTGCAATTTCATGCCATTGCCATTCCTCGCTCCCACTGACACGGTTTTATATAATGCTGCTTTCTGCAGCCCCATGCGGACGGGCATGAGCGCAATCATTTTAATCACGGTCAATATAAAGCTCAGAGACATGACATTTGAGCAGGTCTTACGTACAACACATTGTGACCATGTGTTGTACGTAAGCCCCCCTGTGATAAAAGGTAGGCTAGTCAATCAACTTTTTTTTGCGTGGTTCTTTTTTAGAGTTTCTTCTCAGCCATTTTGATACCACAATCTCCACATTGTCTGCAATTCCAAGACAACTTTTACACAAAAACTGTTTATACTTTGTGTAAAAGGAGTAATGTAGATGTGCAACAATAATGCAACTCTCGAGATGTAAAATGAAACCGAATGGACCCGTAGCCACCTGTGCTGTGGCTTGGTTTCATTTCATGCTCTCAAAAGTTAAAAACTTATAAGGATCCATTTGGTTAGCAATTAATTCCTAAGCTGGGGATCACCTGGAACCCTCTCATGGACCATTGAGTGGTCCCTGGACCACTGGTTGAGAAACCACCTGATTTTGTTTAAAAACCCCTTCTTCCCCTTACCATAGACCATAGAGATCCACTCACCCACCGTCAGTGGCCTTGCCATAGTGAATAGTGATGTGTCCTTGATCCTTTACGTTGCCCAAGGACTAATATGTTACCAAGCACAGCCACAGAGTACTGTGTGACCTCAGTCACAAATAATTACTTGGCTGCTGTTAGCAGGAGGCAGCGCCAGTGCTGGGTTCTAGCAGGAAAAAGTCGAAGAAAGAAAATTTGATGTTCAGAGAGGCAGAGAGATGTTTTTTGTGGATGTTAACGCTGTAAATGGTGAGTGATTCAGACGTTTGGTGAGACATATGGCAGTGTGACAGAAAGCCTGCAAAACGCCGTAAAACGCTTTTCAACCTATATTTTCATATAATTGGTCCTCACTGATGATGATGATGATGAAGATGATGATGAATATGTACAATTTATTTGTACTCAATTGCATAGGGGGGCTGCGGAAGAGAGAGATTTGTATTATCGGGACTGTAAAAACAACGGCTTCCATTGTCGCATATATTAACAGAAAGCCTGCCGTTTCCGAACTGCAGTGCCCACAGACCTCCCATGAGACACAGGCCAAGTAGGGAAAAAATGATGGCATTACTGAGGACCAATTATATGAAGGTAGGCTGAAAAGTGGTGAAGTCGTCCTCACCCACTTAATCACATGGACTCTAGAGAGACTGGTTTCTGGGCATGTCATGTTAGGTGAACCCGATTGTCAGTTGTACTTATCATTTCTTCCATTACAGTTAGTAATATCTTTAGTTACCACCCTTAATGGAAAACTCCCGTGAGCCTGGTCTTATTAGGATTACAATTGACTACAAGATAGAAAAAAAGAGCTCTGTTATCAACCACTTCTCCTGGGAAATCTACTAGAGTCCTCTAATCCACGCTTCCTTCTATCCGGGCTTTGTCAGATAATGCAGACACTGACTAGGCACCTCAGTTCAACTCATCCAGACGCTAACAGGATCAGGTTATCCAGAACGATCATCAATTTGTTTTGCGTAATCGATTACATTGATTCATCATGTTAACTGTTGAACTGAGGTTCAAACTGACAACATCCCACCCTCCAGGAGTTGAGATATTAGGTTTTAGTTGGTTCCACAGATACATACCGGTATCATGAAAGTGGCTTTCATAAGGATCTTACATACTCCAGGATGAAGTGAGTTCAGGTGACGAGTTTTCACCACAGTGTAATATTAGAAGGCTTCATGCTGAGTAGTATATGAGCTAGGCCAGCTAGGGCATGGGTTTTCAACAGGTGGTCCGGGGACCACCAGTGGTCCCTGAGAGGGTTCCAGGTGGTCCCCAGCTAAGTTGGTTAACCAGATGTAACTCTTGAGAATGTATAAATGAAACCAAATGGACCCTTGCGGGTCCATTTGGTTTCATTTTTACACTCTCAAGAGTTAAAATATTCATCATCTTAATTAGCCCAAGTCTTACACAACTAGAGAATGTAGAAGATGAATGGTCATTTTGATCTGTATGTTTGACTGTTTTGTTTCCCAAATCCAGCCTGGAATTGTGGAACAAAAGCAAAAATAAAACTTTAGTTTTTGGAGTCTGTGGGGCTAAAATGTCCTCAAATGGTGGTCCGTGGCTCAAGTCCTGAATAAATGGTGGTCCGTGGCTCAAGTCCTGAATAAATGGTGGTCCCTGAGATGAAAAAGGTTGAAAACCCCTGAGCTAGGGTAAGAAAATACACAGCGGTGAAAACTCCTCACCTAAACTCACTTCACCCAGGAGTATGTAAGAGCCGTTAGCCTCATTCTATGTTTAATGCACTGATCATCGCCCCGCAGAATGCACCATCACCCCCTTAGAGGTCAATTGAACTGAAGGGCACTCTCTCGCTAATGACCCTAATATAGATATGCATGTTGTCCCCCGTGGGCACAGGGATTTGCATCCTGACACGTACGCATGTGCATACGCATAGATTGTCTCCCCGGCGTTGACACGCGGTGAACTCAGGTGGGGAAGAATGGAATAGAATTGCATAACAATGTGCTACAGTATATGAGCTACTGGTACCTGTTACGCTCTATTCCGGCCTGCACTCAAGTCAGGAGGGCTATGGAAATTAAGCCACGTGACCTGACTGCAATATCCTGGTCCTGGTAGGGTGTTATATATCATTCTATTGTATTTTAATTGTCCAAATAAAATCAATAAGTCACAAGGAAACAATGGCGAGTCTTGTAACCCCCCCTACTGTTTAGTGTTTACCTCGTGGGAACGCACAACAAACACCCTCTCTCTCAATCTACAAATTTATCCTTTCCTCTTTTTTTTTTCTCACTCTGGCTCTCCACCCACAACCCCACCACCCCCCACACACCGTCATTGTTCTGATAAGTGCCTCCAATATCATGCGTTTTTTCCTCGTTCAAGAGCCCTCCACTATACAGTGTCTCTGTGGAATTACATTCTACCATATTCTTTGAACAGCTCACAGAATGTGAGTAGGATTTGGCAACGCGACCGTTGGATTGAGATGGGAATTGATTTCTGATTGATTTTACACACTTGAGGCCATAGTAGCCATCTGCCCCAGCCGCACTGTTAGTAGTATTAATAGTGCTGCTGGTCTTTGGTAGCATTTCCTGGTTTTAATTTGTGTTCACACCAGCCCTACCAGAGGAATAGGAGTAAAGGATGTAATAGGTGTAAAGTTCCAGACCGACCATACGTCCGTATTTCCCGGGACATGTCCGTATTTCACGTCCTGTCCCGGGTGTCCCGGTTTATTTTTAGAAATTGAGGAAATGTCCCGGTTTTTGTAAAATTACTTTCATTCAGTTCCTTTCCGACACGCCTTTGCTTACATCGGACCAGTAAATCGACAGGCTGCACTAGGGCACGTTCGGAAATTGCGCACTGAGTAGCCTACACTGAGCAATGAAAACTAATAGGCGAGTGCGCTCCGGTGTGGTATTTCCGAACGTCCCCCTAGCGCTGCGCACGATGACGTCAGCCCTAAGCAGAGTCAGTGCAAGAGCAGCAGCAGGCAGCCTTCGTCAGTCAGTTAGTAGACACTAGACAGCGTGGTTGTCCTGAGGATGTGTTGCGTTGTCACTGACAAGGTGGTGGAGACTGACAACTTGTCAGTCTCCACCACCATGCCCAAGCGCAAGTGCACGTTTACAGACGAGTTACAGAAAAAATTCCCTGTATTCAGACCGGGGCGAGACAAAAGTGAAGCACTGTGCACTGTTTGCAAAGCAGGCGTGCCAGGCACGTATGTCTCGCTCTGCAATGGTGGTGCAAGGGACCTAAAATTCCACATTGACACAGAAAAACACAAAAAAGCTGTTCGAGGCGATAGTAGCACCTGTTCGATATCTGAATATTTTGTGAAACCAGGGAAAGATAGGGTGACCATACTAAAAGTACAAAACCAGGACACCTTGGGGGGAAACAGAAATAATTACAAATTATTTCTGTTTTATTTAAATGCATTTATTCAAAAAGTCAAAAGTGCTTTACAATGTGCTTTACAAAGAAAGAAATAATGTCAATCAACTTCTCTCAGACATAACTCTGAACAGCAACACTGAAACTCAGCCTCAATTTCAGACATGAATGCAACAATGTCTGTTGTAGGCTATTGAAAAAGGTTAACAATTGTCTTCTGGAAAAATGGAAAAATAAAATATCTAACAAAAAATCCTCTTGTATATTAACAACGTAGAAAGTAACTGTAGTAAAATGTACCAAAAACTAACCAAAATATAAATTTTGGTTAGTTTTTGTTGCATTCATGTCTGAAATTGAGGCTGAGTTTCAGTGTTGCTGTTCAGAGTTATGTCTGAGAGAAGTTGATTGACATTACTTATTTCTTTGAAAAGCACATTGTAAAGCACTTTTGACTTTTTGAATAAATGCATTTAAATAAAACAGAAATAATTTGTAATTGAAGTTATTTTTGTGTGTGTGGGACCCGTGGGACCCCCCCCCGCTAAGGTGTCCTGGTTTTGTACTTTTAGAATATGGTAAAGGATGCAATAGGTGTAAAGTTCCTGTCCACCTTTGAGATTGGAATTTGATTCCTCTGTGATTCCTCTGTTTTGAACTGGATGAACACAGTTGACACTTGACAGCATTCATACTTCATAGGAAGAGGGGTGGTAGAAGAGTCTGTTGGAGTATGTTCAGCAGTGATTGGAAAGTTGGTGGATAGCATCAGTGGTTTGTTCTACAGGGTTTCACATACATGCGTATAAACAGTATATTTGCACGTGGTCAGTAAGTTACATATGTATCATTTTGATATGCAGGATGAGTGTTACTTGACAGACAGGGCTCGACTCTCAGAGGCACTTGCTCATTGTGCAAGTAGAGGTCATGCTCTACGTGCCCTCCAAAAATATTGGTAATTAGCTTTCATTTTAACTTGTATATGAAAGTAGACTTACAAAGGAATTCATAGTAGGGAAACCTTTTCATCCAAAGACCCCAACATTTTGAAAGAGATAATTTCAATGACCCCCAGTTTGATATCCACCACAGAAATTATTTAGATTCACAAAGGTACTCCCAAATGTACTTTTAAGTTGCATAGATTACATTTCAGGGGAAATTGCAATGTATATGGTTGCTATTTTGAGCCCTGGCTTGAGAAAACCTATGGCTTTTGTCATCTGGGTACCCATTTGGCAAATATTTGGGAAAACAGCGCCACTGCTGACGTGAGGCAACTAGTGATGTTGTGAGCGTGTAGATTAGCTGGTTTTGCCAGAGTGTACACAGAAGCCACTTCACGCTCAAGCTGTGTGTGGATCCCCAATAAAAATGTGCACCTGCCCAGTCGGGCAACCAGGTAGTAGACTTCACCTGCCCTATACCTGGCCCAGGCAGGTGGGCAGGTGTTAGTCAAGCCCTGTATCAACTTTTGTAAACGGAGCATGTTCCTCCACATGCGTTACATATAACCTCCCAGTGGAACTCCTCAATGTCGCATGTGTATGGGAGGAGACGTGGTTGTCTGCACGTCTCTGCAAGACCAAACAGTAGGGTTAGTTGTTTGTTTGACATGGTTAGTCCGCACCCTCCCCAAGACCAAACAGCAGGCCTTGGCAGTGACAGCCAGGGATTATCTACAGATCTGGAAGGAGTTGGCATCAAGACCCGAAATTGGATTGAGAAGATTGAAATTGATCTAAAATGAGTTGTCCATGCCAATATATAGTCTAGTGCTGCTGGAGAGATGGATTGTGCACTGCTCGAAGCCACAGGAGCGTGTCTTCTATCTGCCACTATTTATAATTCTCTGGCAGTGAGTCAGAGGTTATTGTTTTGATCAGTAAATGCCAGATGACCAAACAATGAAACGAATCTCTCCGAGGCTTGACAGGCCTTTCTCCAGTCAAAAGGCCACCCTAGTGTGTCTCTCCAACGTATGCTTAATACAAATCTCCTGGGTCTGTAAGTGGCTGCCAAATCAATGTCATCGAAATACTATATGTTCAAAGGAGAAAATGGCAAAACTGTGGCAGATGATTTACATGTACCTTTCCTTGGGGTCTGTATACTTTTTTTCAGGGCAATTTTGAAAGGAACCAGTGATTCACGTATTTTAATGGGTGCTGTCAGAGCATTCCACATTTCGGTGGCAGAGTAGCTGAATGAGGTATTCTATTATGGCTGTGGGTGTCACTCACTTTGGAGTTAATGGCTGGAACAGTAGACATTATCAGGGCTATAAAATAATTACACTTACACATTAATGCCTTTGTGTCAGTTAAGCTCTGACATGAAATTACAGGATTACTATGGCCTCAAATAATTTTAGATGAAAACAAAGTGGAAAAAGAAACCGTTTTTAAGTTCTGCTGAACAGTTAACCCATTTAGACGGACGTGTACAGGACGTGTACGCACCGTAATTTCTAATCCAACCATATGTTCGCATGGACATGTACGCTTCTTTATTGATATTCAACAGATTTTTTTCTGCAGCATACTAGTGAACTGTCGTTCCCTTCCTTGTTCATGGCTCAGAAAGAATGGCTTGTAATCTCCTAATCTATGGAACTCTCCATGGTTTTGACCAGATGGGCACACTTCTGGGTTAATTTCTGACTTCAACAAGCCTCTCATTTGGAATATTATAAGGCTGCAACGATTAATCGATGAATCGTAATGAATCGATTATTTCATTAGTTGTCAACTAATTTAGTAATTGGTTAATCTGGCCATCACCTAATCACTGGAGTTTTTGTAATTTATCATGGGTGTTTTCCCATGTAGCCATCATTTTTACAGCTTCACATGTAGATAAACTAAAGAAGGGTGACCCATCTCTCTTCCCTTACTGACGATAGTTGTGTATGCATAGTGGCAACTGCTCTGCAAAATATGTCTAGTCTATGTCTAGTCTAGTTAAAGAATATGTCTAGTCTCTGTACTCTATGTCAGAATAAGCCTAAAGACACCATGAGTTGCTTTAATTAGGTTAAAAATGTGTGTTTGAATAGCAACCTAATAAAGCAGCTAATCAAATTTATTTTTGGTTATAGTTATAACATCTCAAATATATATTTTAAGGTGATAGTTAAAGAAGTGTCGTAATCCAATTAATGTTTCACATTATCAGCCGTTGAATCAATTATGAACATAATCGTTAGTTGCAGCCCTAAAATATTAACCCTCACAAGATAAGAATGGAACATTATGCCTATATCGGGGCCTTTCAGAGTAAAATCTGTCATATCTGCACTCTGGCACTCAGCTGTGTTGTACATACAAGATGTGTGTGTCTGTGCGCACGCACGAACAGGCAGACATTTCTGCTTGGCTTAATAGCAATCTTGCTCACCACGTTCCTAAGGGGACAGGGTAAGAGTTATGGCAAAGAATTGTGTATTTTTGATTGGGCCTGAGAGTAATCCATTGACACAAAAAACAGAATACACAAATCATGGCACTCTATCTTTAAATACAATACTTTACCGTATCTTAACAGTCTACCCTGTCTCATTCCAGATCAGCAAAGTGTGTTGGAATCCCATTGGTGCTGTATTTATTATTGTAGTATTCTAGAGACTGTTTCCTTCAGCATAACAGCTGTTATGATCCAACATCACAAGGAAACCACAGGGCCTCTGTCTGGCTGATGTTGATAGTGTGTTTGTGCAGTGCAAGATAGCAGGCGCATCTGCCCAGAGCGCGGCTTGTATTTGTGTGTGGACTGTTGGAGTTGAGACGAAATGCAGCAGGCCCCCACTGTAGTGCACAACACAACGGCACAGCCGCTGGCCCCCCACACACACTGCAGGACTCTCCTTCTCAGTCTGGGATTACCATACAAATGACAGCCTTTTGTCCTTAAAGACGATTCTCTTATTAGCTGTCTGTCGCCACCACATGTTGCCTTCCTCAATCTCCGTCTCTCGCCATCCCATCATGCCCCCACTCCCTTAATACCTCCTTCCAAGGCTTAATCTAGTAAGGCCAATGTGGAACATGGTCCATCAACAGCACTGACAGCATCAATACTTGGTGACAGTTTTTCCAACCACACCGGCCACCCCCTCCCCGCTTTCCTATGTGCTGAAATGAACTCTTTACATCTTGCATTTGAAATGCGAAGTTGGTAGCTAGGTTAATAGCAAGGATGACAGGGATTTACTCTTTTTGAGAGAGGGAGTCAGGGCATTCCACACTCGAGTGGCAGTGCTGTAGAAGGAGAATTCACCCGTGTTTGTTTGGACAGTCATTGCTTTTTATTCTTACTCTAATTAGTAATTGTGTGCATTTGATATAAACCACAACAACAACAGAGCTGTCTGGGACGCCGCCAGATGATGATAAGGGTGACATGTGTGACCCGACAATTGAATCATTATCCCGTGTCCTTCACTGTTAATTAAAAGTGAAAAAACACAGTCAAGACAAACCTAATGAGTAAGCAGTATTGACAAACAGGAGATATTGTCCCCCGGCGGGGGTGGGGGTGGGTCACCTTAAGACAGTTCTCATTAGTGGAGAGTAGGAACGGCCTTGTCCCGTCAAAGGGGGGTCAGCTCAAAGGTGACGGTTACACTACATACACACGCAACGGCACGCCTAGTCAAATTCATCCCCCCACCCCCAAATGACATTGAGAACTAAGGCTGGAACGATTAACTGATGAATCGTAGTCGTCAACTAATTTAGTAATTGATTAATCTGACCATCACCTAATCACCAGAGCTTTTGTAGTTTATCATGGCTGCTTTCCCACTTAACCATAGGTTTTTCAGCATTATGTGTACCTAAACTAAAGATGAGTGGACCATCTCTCTTCCCTTGAAATCTGATAATATTTGTACAGGCAAATGCACCGAAAAATATGACACATGTAGCTATACTTTAACTAGCCTAAAACCCCACGAGTTGCTTTACCCATTTAGGCCTAACCTAAGGTTTCTGGAAAAACTTCAAATATTTATATAGCTGCACCAAAACAATTGAATGTTTGAATACTGTACATACTGTACAGAATCCAAATATGGATTCCCGGACTGAATGGGTTAATTCATTTAAAAAAAAATGTGTTTGAATAGCAGCACAATCAGCAGATAATAAAATGTATTTTTGTTAGTTAGAACATACAGTAAAATATATATTTTAACGTTATAGTTAAAGTCTGGTAATTCAATGAAATGATTAATCGTTTAAATAATCGGGAGATTAATTGATTATGAATATAATCGTTAGTTGCGATTGAGAACAGTGTCAATGCAATCCTATGAGTGTCTCCCATATGCTTTACTTGTCCTTTTTAATGACACATACCTGCCATAGCAATATACAGTACATCCCATAATGTACTATTATACATCAGGAGTGCTATAGCATCATGAATCCCATGAAGTTACATTGGCTGCCTGGGCGCATTTTATATACTTCAGTCACATCCCTTGAGGTTTTCAATACCGGATACAGTACATTTGTGAGTTTGTTTAATTGACTATGTATTTGTGGAAGAGTTCCCAGAAGATTCTCCCAGCAAACCGGGAGAATAGGTAGTTGAAATTGTCAGGATATGTCAATCGATCCTCCATTTAGTTGCCCCCCCCCCCCCCCCCCCCCCCCAGCTGCATTCAGCCAAATTAATTATACATCTGTGGTAGGTAGAACAGTACCAGAAAAGTACCTAAAATAGGCTATACTGTAGATCAAAACAGGGCAGTGGTTTTCAACCAGTGGTCCGGGGACCACCAGAGGTCCTTGAGAGGGTTCCAGGTAGTCCCCAGCTAAGTTGTTTAACCAGATGTAACTCTTGAGAACGTAAAAATGAAACCAAATGGTGGTTTCATTTTTACACTCTCAAGAGTTAAAATATTCATTATGTGAATTAGTCCTACACAACTAGAAGGGTCATCATGGAGAGAAACAAAATAAATCTTTAGTTCTGGGGTCTGTGGGGCTAAAATGTCCTCAAATGGTGGTCCGTTGCTGAAATGCTGAATGAAATGGTGGGCCCTGGTTGCCAAATGGGTACCCAGTTGAAAAGCCCTGAAATAGGGTATAGATCTCAAAGTCAGCTGGGATGACAATGTCAGTGACGCATGCGACTTGCAGCATTACAATGATAATTTGCATATGGTCAATTCAGAAGATCAGGTTGGACTCAAGGAGTAAATGAAGCAACGGAGTACGTTTCTCTTTTTTTAAACCACAAAACTTTATTTTAAACCTTGCTGTTCTAGGTAAATGGAAAATTAAAAAACACACAAACAAAAACAACCCTCCCAAAATAAAACACTTGGTCAGTCAATCAGAATGTCTAATGTTTTAGTCAGTCAGATTCTGCTGTGCAGTGAGATCTTATCTGTTTGTTGGTTCTGCACCGTTGATGATACTCCTCACCACTGAGAGATGACCGGCTGATCTGAATATGAAGTTTGTTGATCCCTCATGCACAGAATTAACTGTGCATAAAAACAATCTGCACAATAAAACAGAATAGATCTGTTATTGTTCACAGTACAAGTCACTGTTGACTGTGTGTACACTAATCATTAGTTACACTAGGTAGGTAAACCTCGGTCAGTGTGAATATGCCAAAGTACTCTTTTAGCATAGCCGGTACTGAATACTTCAAATTAACTGGAATGCATTAATCATACTGAGCAGGTCAACACACATTGCACTCAAATGTACATTCACAGTCTGCATTTCTTAGCCTCAACACACACACAACCACAACTATACTATACACACAGTGGCCCTCATTTATCAACGTGGTGTACACCCAAAAATGAACGTAGAGCATGCGTAGAGCAGAATTCCCGCATTGTTTGACATTTATCATTCCCACCATGAACTTGAAATTGATCCTACGTCCGCACAAAACCCACGTCAGGTCGGGAGCTGTCGTAGGATTTGTCCTTGCCTGTTTTTCTGTCCTAAACAAGCGGAGCACCATTGTCTGAACTGCAGAAAGGCATCTAAAGTTATCTATTCACTCCTAATAGCTATAAAACCTAATACATGATACAGATGAAAAATATATAGGTTTGAAAGGGCATATTATGCGAGATGACATGCTCTGGGAGGGGGGGGGGGGGGATAAAAGCCACTTTTATTTGCAGTGACAAATACATGCACAGCCTGACTATTTAAAATGATATTATATGCTACGTTAGTATATTAGTAGAGCAACAATATGCTCCAAAAGTTGACTATACCCCTCCCCGAGGTATAACAAAACAGGACATAGTTTTTTCATATCTTTAGGATGTCCCATTCATGAAATGGATTGTCCCGAGATTTACTTTTACTGCAAAGTTCATGAAATTGATCCTTAAAGTTACTCACCACAGGGCAAAAAACGACTATTCTAAAAGAGGGTAAATCCTCTGATATTTTCTACCTGCTAATTGTTTTTACATCATAGTTGTAGAGATGGTCTACATGTAGTATCCCTACATCCCAGAAAAGCCAGAATGCCAATATGTGGTTCTATTGTAGATCAGAAGCCTATTTTATACATTATTAAATAGGCAAATATATATGGTTCTACTTTGAATAAGCAGCCCTTTTAAGGCCTTTAAATAGGCGGAAATGGCACAAAGTTGACTTTTCTGAGCACCCTTTACTTGTCCTATCCGCTTAATGGAATGGAAAGTTTTACCTTTACCAGAAAAAGTCATGAAATGAATCCATGAAGTTACTGAAAGTGGGTAAATTCTTTGACATCTACTTGCTGGTTGTTTTTACTTGCATGCAGTCATGTGCAGAGGGGGGGCTTTTGGTGCTTGTGCACATGTCAATTTGCTTCAGTATTGCTCTTCCCCACCCATCCTTCCCATTCAATGTCTCCCTATTGACTGATACCTGTGCATTTAAACTCTGGACATGCCCGCCCCAAAATTCTCAACAGGCCTGAAAATTAAGGGCTTGCCCTACCTAGGTCCACTCAAGGCCCTGCTGCTACCCTTAGATCTGTTCCCTTGATATGCTTGCAAAACCTGTATTATCAGCACGCTCCATACAGTATATGGCCAGAACAGAATCCATTCCATAGGTTGATCTGACCCCCCCATGCCAAAGCACTATGGTGCTCACCCAGCAGTCTGACAGCACACAACCTAGCCCTAAAGGTTTATCAACCTCAGATGTCTTACTGGAAGTATTTACAGTATATCACCATGTAGTACTGCTCTTACTCTTCCATAAGTAGCAGAACAAAACTTGACCATGATTCATGACATGGAAGGTATTCTTTCACCTCAAGAGAAATGTATCCATGCTTTGAAGCATGAAAGCATAGATACAAGAAAAATGTATCCATGCTTTGAAAATACAAATTATGCAGAAAAGTAATTACAACTCCTGATCCATTACTGTAAAATGCCTGTATATATATACTAAATTGCTGCTTAATAACAGGGAATACTGTATATTTTGAAGCCATGTTTTCATTTTACCCACTTCATGTTTCTCAGGTAGACCTATGTCTAAAAACAGCTGAAATAACAAAAATATGGTAGCCTACCAAATCAGCAGGTTATTTTCCATGTCATTGAGAATTGTTTGGGGAACTTGCTGATTGTTTTCCATAAGCTGCTGCTTGATCATCCATTGCACCTCATCCAAGGTGCTTTACAGTGCATTACATTCTCTCATTCACACACACATTCATACACCAGCTGAAGCCATGCAAGGTACGACACAGCACATCAGACGCAATTTAGGGTTCCGACACACAGATCATTGGATGGTCTACTCTACCTCCTGAACCAAGGTCACTAAGAAAGTAAACAGATTGATAGCAAATACTGTAGTTTGAAGCTTTTGGCTATGCCTGCCTCTAATACAGCCTTATATTAAATGCTACAGTAATTCACTATAGCAGGGGTTTTCAACAGGTGGTTCGGGGACCACCAGTGGTCCTTGAGATGGTTTCGGGTGGTCCCCAGCTAAGTTGGTTAACTAGATGGAATGTTGGTTAACCAGAGGTAACCCTTGAGAGCGTAAACATGAAACCAAATGGACCCGCAAGGGTCCATTTGGTTTCATTTTTACGCTCTCAAAATATTCATCATGTGAATTAGCCCAAATCTACACAACTAGAGAATGTAGAAGATGGTCATTTTGATCTGTATGTTTGACTGTTTTGTTTCCCAAATCCGGGTTGTGGACAAAAGCAAAATTAGTTATGGGTCTGTGGGGCTAAAATGTCCTCAAATGGTGGTCCGTGGCTCGAATTTTGAATAAATAGTGGGCCCGGCTATAAAAAAGGTTGAAAACCACTGCACTATAGAACCAATTTAGGTTGCTTGAGGATGTATAACTCACAAGAACATCTGTGCAAGCATGATGTAAAAACAACCATGCAGCAGGTAGAAAATGTGAAAGGATTGACTTGGAACTCCTCAATTCAGGGTTGATGTAAATGTGACAAAAACATAGTCACATTTTGTTCTACCCCTAGCAGGGGTACAGTAAACTTTGGGGTTTGTCATGGAAATGTCATGGTCCTTGCAGGAAGCATCCTGCACTTTGTGGATTAATTCCATGACATTTGCTGTAAAAGTTTAACTTAAAGATATGAAAATAACTAGCACAAATAAATAGCACAAAGTAAACTTTGTGCCATTTCTGCCTATTTAAGGCCTTATAAAAAGGCTTCTTATTCACAATAGATCTTATCATTCTGACATTTTGAGACACTATCTCCAGACCCTGTGCAAATATGATGCATTTATTATCAGCAGGTAGAAGATGACATTTCCTTGGATTTTCCTTCTTTCAGGATAGGTGTTATTTCATTCTGTTGTGGGTCACTTCATGATTAATTTCATGACATTGCAGTAAAAGTAATATTTGGGACAATCCATTTCATGAAGGGAACGTCCTAAAGATGTGAAAAAAATGTGTCCCATTTAGTTATACCTCTAATAAAGAGTAGAACAAGTGTAGCACTCCAAAAAGTCAACTTTTTGGGGGGGTATTTTCGCCTATTTAATACCTTTATAAAAAGGCTTCTGATCTACAATACAACCAACTATTGGCATTCTGGCTGTTCTGGGATGTAAGGACACTACCTGTAGACAATCTGTGCAAATATGCATTTTTTGTGTATGTGGTGAGCAGTGTTGGGCAGTAACTAATTTTAGATTACATATTACTGTAATATTATTACTTTTGCTCCAAAAAGTAAAGTAACGAGATTACTCTGCAAAAATGGGTAATAAGTAACGCATTACTTTGCAAGTAACGCCAAGTTACTTTTTAAAATGAGCTTGTTGTTGCATGCAAAAATAGAACAGATTTACAAGCTATCGACAGATACTGTAACAACAGAGATGTGCACTAGATTGTAGATCCAGTCCACACGCAGCATCCTGCGCACAGTTATGTGCACTACAAATCGCTTGCTGCTATATTTTCTATTTATTTTTAAATACAAGACCTCAACTGTCTTTGAAAACAATTGTGAAATAGTTTAAAAAGTCAAAGAGGCAAAGAGACTATTATTATTCCAATAAATTGGATTCAGTTCTAGAAAGCTCGCTAAACAGATCATGTTGTACATCTCTATTTTTTCAAATGTAGGAGTTGAGAACTTGGGAAAGTAATAACGTAATATGTAATATATTACTCTTTGATTCCAGTAATAAGTAAAGTAATGATATTACTTTGTCTAAGGAGTAAAGAGTAAAGTAAAGAAGTTACTTTCCTAAGTAATATTGACCAACACTTGTGGTGAGTGAATTCATGGATCAATTTCATGACTTTTGCAGTAAAAGTAAAATTTGGGCCAATCCATTTCATGAAGGGAACATCCTAAAGACGTGAAAAAACGGTGTCCCGTTTTGTTATACCTCTAATATAGAGTAGGGCAAGAGTAGGACTCAGAAAGGTCAAGTTTTTTGCTATTTCCGCCTATTTAATAATAAAAAGGCTGATTTTGTTTAAATGTGGTGTTTGTCTGTGTAGAAAACAGTATTCATCTGCTCTCCACTCTCCTACTCTCTTGCTCTCTGCATGGAATAGGGATCTAGTTCTGATTAGCATCCCCTACAGGAACATAGTTCACTTAGTTCCTCAGATGTTGATGTTGAGAAAGACACGCCATACATTTGGAAACATATTTTTATTCAAACCAATAGTTTTCAGTTAATTTTGTAACATTCTAAAGGTAGGCTATAAACTACCGTTGAATTTCAAAAGGCTTCTATGGCTGGTCTTCAGTAAACCTCTCTAACGTACCAGAAGTGTTGGCACTGACTCAATAAGTGGGCTTGAATTTGTAGGCGCTGTGTTCAAGACATTTCCTTTGGCCCTGAGGCGTAATGCTCTGAAGTGAGGGTAAGCTTCTGCGTTGATGCCTAGAAAAGTAATTAAAGGAAGAGAGACGAGTATCATGTAACTGGATGCTGGAGATGAACCATACCGTATAACAGTAAACCTCTGCCCTCAGTGCGATACAGGTCACGGCAAATGAAGTCATGAATCTTTATTCTTTCGAGTCGACTATCAGTTCATGTCATGACTTTCAGACCAAATATTCTAAACTTCCTGCAATTCTGCCAACAATCATATTCTTTTTTTGTCAGGGGCATTCTAACAAGAATGAGCTGAATAAGACATACAAATAGGCAAGTCGGAATATCAATAATTGTTCACTTTATTATTTCTGTGGTGACTTCCAAGGTAAACCTGTAAGAGGAGAGGAGAGGAGAGGAGAGGAGAGGAGAGGAGAGGAGAGGAGAGGAGAGCAGAGCAGAGCAGAGCAGAGCAGAGGAGAGGAGAGGAGAGGAGAGGAGGCGTGACGTTACCTGCAGGCAGAGCCTGGTCTCACTCACTCACACTCAGAGAGTTTTATCAAATTAGAATTCTCGGTAACACTTTCTATGATCCCTACATTTATAATGCATTATGAGAGCATTTATAGTGCATTATAAATGCATTCATAATGCCTCATAACTACACTCATAAACAGACATAATGCTTTGTGATGCACTATATCAGTAGTCATGAAACATTATAATGTCACTGTCATAATGAATTATAACAGCTTAAATTCCAAGGATTCTATGGATGTTCTTGAATACTTATGAAGACCACATCTATAATGCATGATGAGGGTTTATAATGCACTCTTGACTGACTGCTTATAATATATTATGAAAACCTACACATGCAGTTCATGTTAACTGTAGTAATGACTTATGGCATGCTATAATGGCCCATTCATTATCATGAGTTATCATTGCATGGGTTAAGTAAAGTGACACACATGTATGCATTTATAATCATGCATAATTGATCATAAAGCGTCATTGTTGGGGCTAAGTAAAGTGTGATTCACTTGCTTGCATTTAAAAGAATCTATGCTGCATCTTGAGTGATTATTATGCAAGACAAATACAGTAAAATGTGTATGGTGGGAATTTATGGACAAGAGACCAAATACATTTGTCATATTTATTTTGACAATTACAATTTGAAAATAGCTGGAAACACCAAGGCCAATTCAAAAATGGGTGGCAATCCCAAGTAGAAAAACAAAAAACAAACAAACAACAAAGTTGTCATGAGGGGATAGCAGGTGGAAGAATACGTTATCCGTCCCAGTTCTGCTCTTTGTAGAATTAACCTTAAAGCATGTTTGTTCCTTAACTAGTGTATGGAACAAAACATAGAGAAGGACATTGGCCAGGTCTGCAGGTGCCCCATGCACAGGGTCAGGTTTTGTGTGTGCGTGTGTGTGCGTGTGTGTATGTGTTTTCTACCTTGAACATTTTAATTTGAAAATAGCTGGAAACACCAAAATAGCTGGAAACACCAAGGCCAATTCAAAAATGGGTGGCAATCCCAAGTAGAAAAAACAAACAAACAAACAAACAACAAAACACACTACCCATAAAAGGACAACTTTGTTTTTTGTTTTTCAGCCAAGGTTAATTATGTACGTTAGAGAAAAGATGCATGTTAATTTTTCCTTTCGCCATTTTTAATTTTACTGATTTTAGACTATATATGTTTTACTGATTTAGACTATATTATGGAGATTTTTATTGCCTACTATAGTCCTAATAAATTAACTGGCTACAAGAGTTCAAAGGACATGGGCCTTGGTTGAAAAACAAAAAACAAAGTTGTCCTTTTATGGGTAGTGTGTTTTTTGTTTTTTCTACTTGGGATTGCCACCCATTTTTGAATTGGCCTTGGTGTTTCCAGCTATTTTCAAATTGAAATTGTCAAAATAAATGTGACAAATGTATTTGGTCTCTTGTCCATAAATTCCCACCATACACATTTTACTGTATTTGTCTTGCATAATAATCACTCAAGATGCAGCATAGATTCTTTTAAATGCAAGCAAATGAATGACACTTTACTTAGCCCCAACAATGACGCTTTATGATCAATTATGCATGATTATAAATGCATACATGTGTGTCACTTTACTTAACCCATGCAATGATAACTCATGATAATGAATGGGCCATTATAGCATGCCATAAGTCATTACTACAGTTCACATGAACTGCATGTGTAGGTTTTCATAATCTATTATAAGCAGTCAGTCAAGAGTGCATTATAAACCCTCATCATGCATTATAGATGTGGTCTTCATAAGTATTCAAGAACATCCATAGAATCCTTGGAATTTAAGCTGTTATAATTCATTATGACAGTGACATTATAATGTTTCATGACTACTGATATAGTGCATCACAAAGCATTATGTCTGTTTATGAGTGTAGTTATGAGGCATTATGAATGCATTTATAATGCACTATAAATGCTCTTATAATGCATTATAAATGTAGGGATCATAGAAAGTTTTATCAAATTAGAATTCTCTCTTTGCTCAGTCAGTGTCCCCATCCTCTGGCTAAAAGGGCAGACTAGTAATGCATGGGAGGGAGAGGCATGCATGGAAGGGCTTGTACGGTGGAAATGTATACCGTAAGAGCCTAGTAGTACTTTCAGGAGAACCAGCACGCATTCTGAGTGCAGTGATGTGTGATAGGAAAGGCCAGCGTGAGACTTTAGAGCCAAAAGAAACCCAAAAGAAAGAAATAATGCACTGTAAATGAGCAGGAGGAGAACAAACAGGTCTCTGTAGCTCTGGGGTGCTCATGCTTCGGCCATGGCTCAAGACTATTCTGGGGCAAACATTAGTAGAAAAAAAGATTGCGCAGTGAGCTTGTATAGATCTGCTATTTAAATGTATGGGTCCCTGACTCGCTCCTTCAGCTCTTTCTCAGCTAAGGGGTCCTTGGCCTGATAAACATTGAAGACGCCTGTGCCGTGGCATTGACGCTGTTACCCTGGGTTAGACTCTGTGGCACAGCCAAGAATTGCTGCTAGTTCATCAAGAGTACATTCCCATGTATCTATCAGAGATGGAGATTTAATATGAACAGAGGAGCAGGGGAGTGGCAAGTCATGCCGTGTGGCGTTTTCGGCGGAGTGAAGGCTGATGAGGAGTGTGGTCCATGGAGCAATACATTAGTAGCGTGAGTGGCCAGTAAAGTCTGTGATTCGTTGAGGTTTCATGCACTGAGATGTTAAACTGGCATTAAACCAGCACGGATGGAGACGAGGAAGCGCGCCACGGAAAAGCAACTGAGCTGTGGGTGAGCTGCACAGGGCTCACACACACAAGCTTGCACACACACGCCAGGACTGCCTTTCTTTCTTTTCAAATCTTTTTATTGATTGATTTTCATATAGGCAAAGTGCATTAAACGTTTAGAGCCACAAAATATAAACAAAATAAAGGAAGCAGTAGAAAGTAACAATTTGTGACCATTGATTAAACATTACAAAAGGAAAAAATAAAATAAAAAATAAATTAATAAATAAATAAAAATAAAAAAACAAACCCCAAAACAATCCCATACTACCCTCCCCCCACCCACAGTCCCACGGATGACTAAGAATAACTAAACAAGCAGAGCAGGAACAATAGATTTTTAGAAGTTTGTTGTGGAATCCGGCGTAGTTCAGGCACAGGTACAACGCACTACGCGGTTTGTGTGCTGTGGTAGAATGTCATGAATGGGTCCCATGTCTTATGAAATTTAGGACTGCCTTTCTTTATTTTTTTTTTTTTGGTTAGAACTAAATCCCAAAGTGTAGATTTTATTTTGGATTTACAGTGGTACACGCATGGCAACCGGTGTTCCATGGTTATTGTAAAAAACTGGAATGGAGTTGTGTGGTCATAAGCACTGTAGGCTTACTTTTTTGCAGCCCCAGATCGATTTTGAATTTATTTTTTGGTCGAAAATGTCTCTTTCAACAACTTGGGTTGCCGACCCCAGGGTTAGGCACAAGCTTGGCTTAGAGAAGAGGATGCCCCTGCCATGCGGTTTTGTAGATGGCACTTTTGGATGGATAATAACATCATGCCCTGTGTTTGTAAGACTGAATGCAGTGCAATAC
The DNA here is from genome assembly GCA_039105355.1 of Benthosema pterotum. Classification (NCBI taxonomy): domain Eukaryota; kingdom Metazoa; phylum Chordata; class Actinopteri; order Myctophiformes; family Myctophidae; genus Benthosema; species Benthosema pterotum. Next base: position 34,625,265 of record CM076965.1, on the reverse strand, counting down.
TCCCACATTTTTGATGTGGGAGTATATAGCGCTCACCCACAGAGCAGTTTGTCTCTTCTCACCGCTGAGAGTTCATTTAAAGGGTCCAGACTGCGGGGCACCTCAGGCACCTCAGTTCTCAAATCTCAATGGTGGAGACTCAGACTTTCTTTTGATATGTGCTTCAGTTCTCACATCATAAGGCATTTTCTATGTGGGCAGCAGGGGTCTCTACAACTGACAATTTTCAAGATTGTTTTCACAACACAAAAAATGTAGTTGTGAGTAGCCATTTTTACCCATTCTTACAATAAAGTTGCTGAATCTCTGAAGAATCGGGTGATTACGCTTGATTATGCTCTATTCAATCGATGGATAGAGGTCGAAGCAGGTGGTGTCAACCACTTACCATTGTGTCAGATCTGCGGTTAGACCTACATATTTGCCAATACCAATATGACGTGATAATGAAAAATAAGGGCAGATACTCATCCTTTTCCGAAACTCATACAGTATTTACCAATACCGATATGACAAAAAAGGGGCCGATACTTTTTCTGATACCAATACAGTATTGGGAATTTGGGACATCCCTAATTCCAAGCCACCCCACACACAGCTTTTTCAACCTCCTCCCATCAGGGAATAGACTGAGGAGTCTGCACCTGCACTCATGCAGGTACACACATTCACCTCAACATTTGCGCATGTACACACACATGCACGCATGCACACACATGCTTGCACACACCTACATGCAACTAAGGAAAGACTTTGTAGTTCTGTATGTAGCCAACTGCTGCTATCTCTCTCTTGCACATGTACAAGACCAATACTGGCAAAACAGAAGGAAAGACCCTGTAGCATGCATGTAGTACCCTGATGTAACTGCTGCTATCTCTCTCGTGCACCTTTCACTTTAAAATTAGGTTTTGTTATACCTGTCACTTTACATAATAAGGTTTTCTTGTATAGTTTATAATAACGTTCACATTATATTCTTAAGGTTTGTTATAGTTTTATCCAGTGATTTATTGCCTTCATCTGTTGCACAGTAATGCTAATGCACAGTAATTGCCTTCTTTTGCTTGTCTTTATTGTTTTTATTGCACTGTGGATGAGAGGGAAACAATGTTCCATCCCTCTATATTTCGACATACAGTACATTGGTGTGACAAATAAAAAACCTTGAACCTTGAAATTTGCGCATGCCTGAACCAGAACTCAATATACAGTATGGGATGCGAATGTGCTAGGTTGGGGTATGCATTAACCAGTGTTCCGGGGACCAGTGGTCCTTGAGATGGTTCCAGATGTTCCCCAGCTAAGTTGGTTAACCAGATGTAACTCTTGAGAGTGTAATAATGAAACCAAATTTGGTTACTTTCATGTTTACACACTCAAGAGTGAAAATATTCATCAAGTGAATTAGCCCAAGTCTACACAACTAGAGAATGTAGAACATTAATGGTCATATTGATCTGTATGTTTGCCTATTTTGTTTCCCAAATCCTGCCTGGAATTGTGGCCAAAAGCAAAAGAAATCTTTAGTTTTGGGGTCTGTGGGGCTAAAATGTCATCAAATGGTGGTCCATGGCTCAAATTCTGAATAAATAGTGGGCCCTGCTATATAAAAAAAAAAGAAAACCACTGCATTAATTTGTTCGTTTGTTTGTTTGTTTGTTTGTTTGTTTGTTTGTTTGTTCGTTCATTCATTCATTCATTCATTGCACCCAACTAGGCCAGAGAAAGACGGGCATAGTTAGTGTCAGTGTTGCACTACGTCACATCATTTGAAGCGATACCCACCCGTCAGGGTTGACTCCCACTTCTAAGCCACCTCTGCCAAGGAATTACTCCAGGCTTTTATGTGCAGCACAGACGACAATGAAAGCCTGGGTGTCGACGCTACGTGCCAATTAATTCCTCCCAAATTTGCGTGTTAATTTGTCACTGCTGTTGTATCCTATACTGAGTCCCCTGCCAGGCATGAGCCCCCACCAGAAGAACACACTGATACCCCATCCATCCAACACTCCCTGATGACTAGGTAAACAGATCGTAAGAACGCTAACAGTGACAAATAACACCCTCCCCACCTGGGCCAACGTCGGACTAATGTGCCATCAGGGGCGGATCATGTTGGCATGCAACATAACCCAAGATATTTCAAATTAAACTGCCTATATTTAAAGTGATTTGAAACCCTACTACTGCTACTAACTAACTACAGTTGTGGCACCACTAAACCAACAGCATTTCATCATTGAAAACAGAAAACTTTCTGAGTCAGACCTTTAGCTGTATGCATGCTGCGTGTCTGTTGCAACTTCAACAACAACTGATGTTATTATTGATGCTTACTTATAATAAAAGTCCTGTTACCAAAAATGGTTCGCGACACGGGCGATGAAGCCGCCCGCATACCATTTTCTCCTGCCCCCCCAATTGGGAAATGTTTCATCCACCCCTGTATGCCATCGCAATTACGAGCGGATCCCGGCGTTGCATCTGGTGGGATCCAAACCCACAACCTCTGTGTATACAACTGCGACACCGGGCACAACCTCACAGCTTGAATGATCCAGGCATGGTCAATAAAAAGAGCCCCATTAAGCTATGGAGCTTGCTAGCAGAGTCATAAAGACTGGCTTGGATTTGTCCAAGCCCTCCTGGGGTCAGGCAGAGTTGGATGCTGTGGATGGATAGACTGAGCAGCATCAGCGCAGGGGGGGTGGTGGTGGTGGGGTGCTGCAGGGGAGCCACAGATACACGGACACAGTTGTCCACTGATCGCAGGTCCCTTCGTCCCAAATTGCGTTAGCTTAATACAACACAGGAATTGCCGTGGCTCCGAGCAACAGCCCCAAGGACCTGCGTTAGCAGCCACAGAGAAGATTTGTCTCGTGTTACATCTATCGCGCGTCGTGCATGTCATCTCCCAGCCAGTAATTGTGAGACGTTTCTTTTACCAAATGGATTCATATTTCATTTTTGATTTGATCAAATGTTAAGAAAGTCTGTGCACATCAGAGGCAATCATCAGGAGATACTTGCAACGTGAGGAGACAAAAGAGATAGGATGTCACCCCGTGGATTTGAATAGAGCTGTGAAGGCGCATTTAACTCTGCACCAATTTGTAGCTGCCTTATGATTTACTTTAGAGAGGAGGAGGAGGATGTCAGGGGAATCTCAATAAAATAAGGTTTCTAATAGACCAGCAACGAATGCGCCTGGCTGACTAGCTATAGCATTAAGAATAGGTAGCCTTGTGCAATGTTTCCAGTGCTCAAGCCCTTTTTCTTCATCTCTCCTTCAAGTAAAATGGTAAAATAACTTTGAAAAGGGATAACCTCATCTTCCCCTAAGTGAGAGGAAGAGGATGAGCAATTGAAAGGAGGAAGCAAGGGTGACTGAATGAGCTTTGCATTCGGCTCGTGGGGTCGGGGGGGTCATGATGCATCGCATGTTTGAATCCATGTGAACTGAGAGAATGTACAGGAGAGCGCTTTCAGTGACAGGCTATAGAGCACGCTTACTTAGTGTCAGTGCAAGATACACGGCAGCCGGTGAATTGATGGCTTTCATTTAGTTTGCGTGTAGCGATTGCGTGGGTGCGAGGGCCCAGGGAGAGCGTTTGTGGGCCCTTTGCCGAGAGGCACTGGCATCAGTCACTGGGAAGATTGGCTGTGTTTCCGCCTTACATTATTAACAACAACAGCACACGTATATCGTAGGACCAGAGGAAACGTTGAAGGCACTAAACCAGGATGTTTCGCTAGTGTTGTTAACCTGCATCTGCCGCATGGAACTCATATATGTCAGACTTGAGAAGAAAAGGAACGGGGATGTTTTCTAAGAGTGCTTTGTCTAATCTTTCTTGGTCAGTCTTCTGTCAGCACTCCTCTCTCCGTGTGCAGCAGTTTTGTATCTGGGTCAGGGACACGCTGCTGTCTTTTCCATGGCTTGAAATGAAGTGCAGTATGTGTGCAATTTCTTTGACCCTGCTGTCGACCCTTAGAATTCTCCTGCTCCAATTTTGCTGGCTGTATGTTTGCTTTCATGATTTTTCTGTTAACTGTTCTGTTACTGTACTGCGGCGCTCACTCTTCCAGAGGATCTTGTTCAGCGTTTCTTCCAATATTCTTCAACTCAATAGGTGGGAAATTATAGGTCAATAGGTCTGTGGGAAATTATTCCTAAAAGACTACAGTAAATCAACCAACATAAACATTTCCCTATAATGTTTCTTCTTATGTATATAAGCTTTTGCACACTTTTTGTACATTATTTTAACTGTGTACATCTCGGTAGGTGTTATGAACTGAAGTCTGAACACATATGAGGTCCACACACTCACATTATCCCTAACGACTTTGCCTTTTTTGTTTACGTTGTATTTTGGAAACCCTTTTTGAATAGTTCAACTAGCTAATCAACATTGACACATTTTAACTATCCGAAAATGTTTTTTAGAATAGTAAAAAGTCTTATCAGTCTTATCATTTCTTTCTGGACTTTGAAGGCAGTTTAGCTTTGTTACCATTCCATGCCAGCTTGGAAGATCAATCGACATTGTAAACAAAGTCGAACTGCAAATTTTTGAAGTGGAGACTGAAGAAGAGGAGGTATTATACAAAGCAGGGTGCAATTTCCATTAAAGCTCTTATATAATATGAAAGCCTAACTGTTCAAAATCAGTGTTGGGCTGTAATGAATATTACATTATCACATTACCGTTTTATTATTACCTTTTCCCAACATTACTTATTACAAATGAGCTTGTTGTCACATGTGAAAATAGAGCAGATTTACAAGCTGTCAACAGACGACAACAGAGATGTGCAGTAGTTTGTAGATCCTATTCCATTGCGGCATTCTGCACACATGATGTGCACTACAAGTTGTTGTACATCTCTATTCTTTTGCGGGTGAGGGGGACTTGGGAAAGTTATAAAGTAATATGTAACATATTACTCTTTCAAGTAATAAGTAGTATATTATTACTTGTCTATTCTTCTCTCCTATTGCCCAACACTGTTCAAAATTGGTTATTTGGGGATAGATAGCACACATGGGAGCACCAAAACACACACAAAAATAAAAGATTGAATTTCATGTTATTTCTCCTTTAAATAGAAGCTATATTGTGTCTCATTCCTGTAATATGCTGTATTAAAGCCGAGTTGGGGTTTGGGAGGATGCGCCAGTGCTGTGTTTGCGGTACAGAGTAGGGTCTCCTTCTCTGTGTGATTAGTTGGCCGGTGCTGTGTCATTATGGAGCGCAGGCACATGGCTGGAAACAGCATGGAACAACATTCTCTCTCTCTCTCTCTCTCTCTCTCTCTCTCTCTCTCTCTCTCTCTCTCTCTCTCTGCCTCTCTCTGAGATTCACCCACGCACATTTCTCTATGTCTGTCTGAATGTCTGTAACATTCTCTCTCTCTCTCTCTCTCTCTCTCTCTCTCTCTCTCTCTCTCTCTCTCTCTCTCTCTCTCTCTCTCTCTCTCTCTCTCTCTCTCTCTCTCTCTCTCAGTCTCTTGTTCATAACTTGAACCTGACTCTAAATGCAAATACAGCAATGCAAATATAATAATCACCCAACCAACCCCTCAGTAGTCCTCAAATTCGGTTCCACATGACTCACTGAAGGACTCTGTAATGCTGTACTCTTTCTTTCTTTCTTTCTTTCTTTCTTTCTTTCTTTCTTTCTTTCTTTCTTTCTTTCTTTCTTTCTTTCTTTCTTTCTTTCTTTCTTTCTTTCTTTCTTTCTTTCTTTCTTTCTTTCTTTCTTTCGAAAGCACCTGTTTCTTGCATTTGAAAAAAAAGAAACGAAAAGGCTCTAGACTAGAGAGAGCCAGTTTGTTTAACCTCTTCTGTGATTATCAAATGCTTCAGAATGTTTTCCAAGCTGAAAAGGCGTACGCACTGTGAATATAATAGAGAGAGAGAGGGAGAGACAGAGAGAGAGAGAGAGAGAAGAGAGAGAGAGAGAGAGAGAGACAGAGATAGAGAGAGAGAGAGAGGGGGCAGAGAGACAGAAAGAGAGAGAGGGAGAGAGAGGCAGAGAGGGAGAGAGAGAGAGAGAGAGAGAGAGAGAGGGGCAGAGAGGCAGAGAGAGAGAGAGCAGCTCGTCACTCTGTCTCCCAGGACTACACACAATAGCAGGTTATTCTTCCACCTGTCAATGTTAAACCCCATGTGTACCACTTACCCAGCCCTGGACCACTGGCGCACAAATGGAATCTCTATCGATACTCTATCTCCTCCAGCTGTTTGTCTTCTTGAATGGTTGCTTCTTTGGGTTCACTTTCTGTTTCACATGCACGGTCCCACGATAAAAAAAAACATTCAAAGCAAGTGTCCTTAATTAATTAATTGTGCATTTGGACGTCGGGTTTAGGCGAGCGCTGCAGGGGCCGCATCGCCGTCTAGAGGCGCCATCATTGATCACCATCGTGTGCTTCTGTTTTGACATCATGCTCTTTATGAGCTTTTAATGTGCCTTTGCCTCACATCACCCTCCCCCTAGATTAGCCCCTGACTCGAATCTATCTACAGCTCAGCTCTTTATTGGGCTTTTATATACCCTTCTACCTCCCAGCTTCTGTTACAGTCAGTCAAGTGGAAATGTCCCCACACAGAGAAATGCATGGAGAGAAAAATGTAGTCTCTCTCTCTCTCTTAGACGATTGCTTTTCCTCTGGGAGGGTATTCATGACTTCTTCTATGGGAGTTTGGCAGGATGTTTAGACAACTGTGACCAACAGAGATACATGCCACGCCATGGGAGATCCCTAATCAGATGAGAACTTCAATATGGAGTTTGAAAAGCTGACCCTACAGTATGTGTCTGATACTGGACCAGGGCCGGATTTAGCCAGCCCTACTAGAGGGTTCTGTTTGGACGTATGGGCTGTCAATGGTAGCCTGATTATCAGACTCGAGTTCAGCTTGAAATTGTCCGCTATCTGTGAGATTTCAAGGGGGAGGGGGTTGGCTCACACCAAACAAACCAGAGGTTGTTGTCAATCATGTTTGGGCCAGCCCGTTTGCCAACCACACAAACATAGCCAACGAGCACTACTAGGATGAGAACAAAAGCAGTAAAATATGTCAGATGATGATGCTTATACAACCCGACGATTCATTAAAGAAACTATTTGTCATAGGTGGATTTAATGGACAGATTGATACGTCCGTCATTCACCGCAGTTGTGGGCGCAGTTGTTGTTTGGCACTGTAACTGTTGCACTGTTGAGTGACGGGGCTGCTTGGTCTTGGTCACATCCACCGACAGCGCCTCCAGGCTTGAAGCAACGGGCCCTGGTGGCGAAAAGTGGAAGTGCAGCCCTGTAATGGAAGTGAACGGGCTTCATGACGTCACAGGTGTCATAGCGGCAGTCTTCCGGGGGCTTCAAAACGCCACTGAGCAACTATTGAAATGAACGGCATGGGGGCGGGGCCATCGCTCGAGTCCGCTCTCTATATTTTATTACTCTATGATCTTGGTACCGAAGGAAATCAGAGGTTGATAATAGAAGGCCAGACCAAGAGACTTGTTCTGAACCAGGTCGATGGGTCTGAACCAGGCTATGTCAATCAGAAGTTGCACCTACAGTAGTTAGCTCCTATATAGCATCAGTCTGCTTGCCACTAACTACAGGTAGGAGAGACCTGCAAATGGTTGGGATGAGATGTAGATGAGAAGCAGGAGGAAAGAAAGTAATGGCAGCACTCTACACCTGTGTGACAAACAGAATGTTTTCTCGCGGCATACTTTCACACGTTAAAATCTCGTCATGTCATGAATTATGCCTGCAGGCAATCCTACAGTAGCTACTTTAGTTTAATGGGTGCACAATGCTAGTTCATGTCATCATTTTGAGCATACATTGTTGGTTACTCCAATCAGCGTTGCAGGTCTAGAGCAGTAGGTGGTTCCCAAATGCACATGGGACCCTTGTTCCATCACCTGAACACGGGTCCTGACTCCTGACCTACTGTTTTTTTAGCCTGGGTTCCAACCTGATTCGCCTGCGTTCTGCACATCTGAAATGTCACTCGCAAATCAGTCTGGCCAGGAGCCTATCCCCATAGGTGGGCGGGGCATATGAAGGTTGAAATGCAGCCAAGGATTCTGATTGGTCTGTGGTTTGTTTGTGGAAAAAACACGTTTGAACACCATCAATCAGAAACAACGTGGCGACTGTACGTAACAGGTGAAGTCAAGCAGGCTCTGGCCAGACGGATTTGCGAAGTGACATTTCAGGTGTGCGGAACGCAGTGAATCAGGCTGGAACCAGTGGTCTACTCCAGAGAGCTCTGCTTCTTCACCATGCTGTGAAGAAGCAGCAAGTCACTTTGTATTGATGCATTTCTAACAACATGTCCATTACCACCATGGCAGATCTGATGCTGTGAGCCATTAGCATTTTCCACCAGCACCGCCCACACCACACTGCCTTCGTTTCCTCACCATTAGGCCTGATTTACACATGCTTGCACAATGGTGAGATCCACAAGCTCACACTCCACACGATGATATGCTGTATGTGATTATGCCTTGTGAGCTTGCAGAGTGGCTATTTTTGTCATAGGGCAGGGGTCTTCAACTGTTTTGATACCATGGCCCACCGTTTATTCAGCATTTGAGCCACGGACCTCCATTTGAGGACAGTTTAGCCCCACAGACCCCAGTCCACAATAACAGGCTGGATTTGGGAAACAAAACAGGCATACAGAACAAAATGACCATTAATCTTCTAGTTGTGTAGACCTGGGCTAATCAAGATGATGAATATTTTAACTCTTGAGAGTGTAAAAAGGAAACCAAATGGACCCGCAAGGGTCCATTTGGTTTCATTTTTACGTTCTCAAGAGTTACATCTGGTTAACCAACTTAGCTGAGGACCACCTGGAACCCCCTCAAGGACGACTGGTGGTCCCCGGACCACTAGTTGAAAACCATTGTTATATAGGGCATTTCATCTTGTGTTGTCGTATACCTCTTTTACTGATTAAAACTAAACTAAAAATCACAAAGCATCTTGCTGCAACATGTTGTGAGCATGTAGATCGGCTTTTTTTTTTCGGCACGCAGCCAAGTATAAGATCAGGCATTGCAATGCCATAAAATTCATCTTAAAATCTTACATTTAGTCTGCTATACAATATGACTAAATCTAAATTAAATAGTATTTAATAGGTTGTTTCGAGGAAGCGGTTTGATTGGTTGAAACAGCCTTCTAGCTGTGCTTCAAACCAGCATCATGGAACATCTAATTAAAACCAAGAATCTAGTTTGTTTGTTCTCTCAGATCAGAGTGCAGCAGACTCCGGTCGCTAGGCTATCTATTTTCTTGGGACATTTGTGGTCCTAGTGGCTTCATCTGTTAGTAAAAAATATTTATATATTAGTCTTAAGGGTAACTGTTGTATTATCGCAATATAATTAATTAATTTTCATTCTTCTGCGCTGCTGACAGAACTTGCCTTTGCTCTTGCAGCAACTCGGATGTGCCATTAATCAAAATTCACAAAATCAACGCATTATTTCAGCTCTGTTTTCAGCTTGTAAATCTGCTATTTGTATTAGTCATCACTCATCAGGGCATGCCATGCATTCCTGGCGGCTGATACAGTGCACGACCCTTCCATCAGCTATAGTAATTTTCCAATCAGAAATTGTAATTACACACTGTGGTGGTCTATAGGGATCTCAGAGACACAGAAAGAGAAGGAGAGCAGCAGCGCATGATAATACATCTATACTCTGCTATCTGGCCTCTGTTTTCCATCACTGGTGCCAAACAGTCAGGGCGAAGGCAGCTGTCAACAAGTTGGAGAGAGCAGGCGACTGTCGCTTATGATGATGACTGAACACATACAGTATCACACATGTGTGTTCATACACTCGACTGTGCTCCATGCGTGTGCACGTGTGTGCACGCGTGGAAGAGAGAGACAGAGAGACAGAATGATTTCTGTAACCATAGCAACAAGGAGGAAACTTGGGTCCCCCCCCTTCCGCAGACTGCTGTGTGTGTGCGTGTGCGTGTGTGTGTGTGTGTGTGTGTGTGAGTGTGTGTGTGTGTGTGTGTGTGTGTGTGTGTGTGTGTGTGTGTGTGTGTGTGTGTGTTTGTGTGGACTGGACCATGTGAGATGCTTGGTTCCTGTGGTGGTGGGAGTCCTCGGAAGACCCCTTTCTGAGCCAAGAGAATAGACACCCATCTGTCTTTGTCGTATGCATGGGCGCGCGCGTGTGTGTGTGTGTGTGTGTGCGTGTGTGCGTGCGTGCGTGCGTGCGTGCGTGCGTGCGTGCGTGCGCGTGTGTTTTCATGTCACAGACACAGGCCTCCCACAATGCTCCACCGTTTCCTGCAAAATGCCAACCTCCATCTCAAACTATTTGTTCTAATGAGTAGGGGGGGCAGTGGCAAAGATTTGACTAATGTATATACATGGTGCATTTATATACAGTAATGTGCAGTTCATTGTCTTCCCCAAGGATACTTCGACATGCAGGAGCTTGGATTCGAACCGCCAGCCTACGGATCATGGGACGACCTGCTCTACCTCCTAAGCCATAACATATAAAACACGGTTTAAGTCGTTTTGATGGTTTAAGCCTATAGTCTTGTGTTGCCTCACAATTTCCAAATGCTTTCGTCATACAGTCTGGAGCAACAAAAGCTATATATCAATAGTAAATACGCTGAACTGTAGCCTCCTCCCCACTTCCGTTTTTTCTTTGTTGTACAAGTTTATGCTAATATAGTAGACATCTAATCAGACATAGCTGCAGAAATGGAAATAAATTTCAATAAATATGTGTGAATCAAATTGACACCTTCCTTACTCAGATTTGGGGAGGATTCGGATTTGTGCAGCATTCGGAGATTGTGAAATTGTTGTCTGGCTCCTTTGTGAGACTAGATTAAGCCTATAGGCTTAACACCAAAGAAAGATTTGCTTCAGACAAAACCGTTTAATAGCTGAATTGAAACCTCTGGACAGAGTTTAGTGAGCTTGCTTTCCAGGGCAGGCTAAAAACAGAAAAGAAAGCAAAGCAACTGCAGCTAATTAAACCATAGTGGGCGGGAACCCCTAGTGGTAGTTTTACCCTAGTTGACGGGAACACCAATATGCGTTCTGTACAGTATGTACAGTATCAAAAAATGTCAAAGTTTGGTGGTGTTACACAATAATTTGAAGTTTTCCAGTACACTTAGTGTAGATCATTTGACTAAATGGTTATGTTTATCCACACAAGCCACCGTAGTTACGGTGCGCTACAGGTACCATTTTAGATGGACACTATTATTGTTGTAACATCACCAGAGGTTGTGTTTCTCCCCGCACGTGAAGAGCCTAATAATAAACCGGCTGTTTGTTAAACCCGTCTGATTCTTCTCCTACGATACACTACTGGACTACTTTTACATGGTGTCAGAGCAAGGCACGAACTCATCGCCTCGCTCGTCTGTGAGAGACTTTATTTCGTTTTTGACGAAGTTTTTGTTGTTGCTGCTCTCTTCTCCAGTGCCGTATCCCCGGGCTGCGGCGCGCTGTATGTATTATGGCTGAAGGATTTCGCAGACCTGATCCTCTACTCTTCAATGAAAACGTGGCCGAGAATTGGCGGATTTTCGAGAGGGAGTATGATATCTTTATCGCTGCCGCGCACTACGACAAACCGGCGAAGACGAGGGCCTATATCCTTCTCAACATTGCTGGACCGGAGGCCATTGAGCGGGAGCACTCATTTGTTTACGCGGCAGAGGTACGCGGGGACGAGGACGAAATAATCACCCCTGGGGAGTCCAGGGAGGACCCGGAATGCCTGAAGAAAAAGTTTCGAGAAATATGCAACCCACGACAGAACAGGACATTGGAGAGGCACAAATTCCACACCAGAAATCAGCGCCCAGGTGAGAGCATTGAATCATTCATCACCGATCTGAGGATCAAAGCCAAGAACTGTAACTTTGGTGCGCTCACAGACGAACTGATCTGCGACCGTATTGTGTGTGGCATCACAAGTGATCCCCTACGTAAATCCCTATTGAGAGACTTTGATTTGACTCTTGCTAATGCCATCTCAACCTGCCGCATTCACGAAATGACTGAGGAAAGCAGCAAGACGCTAGCCACGCCGGGCACCAGTGTATATGCGGTGAAGCCCGTTTCATACAAACCGCAACAGAAACGCCAACAAGCCCCTCACACTACAACAACCTGCAGTAATTGCGGAGGAAACCATGTTGCTGAGCGGGACAAATGCCCAGCTTTTGGACAGCAGTGCCATTATTGCAAGAAATTCAATCATTACAAAAGCTGCTGCAGGTCTCGACCCCCAAACAGGAGGGTTTTCAAACAGTCTGTACATGAAGTGGAGTTAGACAACCCTGCAGCATGCGAAGATGACACATTTCAAGTGGACGGCGTTGGTGTTGACTGTGTGAACTCCCAGATGGAGGAGAAGGATGAAGGTTTTGTGACAATTCACATAAACGAAAAGCCCACAGAGATGAAGGTCGACACAGGAGCAAGATGCAATGTCATGTCACTAGAGACTTTCAAACGTGTGGCAGACAATGACAACTTGATCAAGCAAAAGAAAGCCACCAACCTAGTTGCTTACGGGGGCACCAGGATTGAAACCATTGGTGTGGCCACAATGCCATGCTATTTAAAGGAACACTGCCATCTTTTGCCTTTTTTCATTGTGGACAAAGGAGTACAGCCACTGCTAGGATTTCGTGCGTGCAGAGACATGGGCATCGTCCAAATGAGCCCCGACGTCCATCATGTCACCACGGAGAGGGACTTCAGTGCACATATTCTGTCCCAATACAAAGAAGTTTTCAGCGATGACCTCGGGGAGCTCCCACTCACCTACTCCATGACAGTAGATCCCAACATACAACCTGTGGTTCGACCAGCTCATCGCATCCCGGTTGCAATGCAAGAAAAGGTAAAAGCTGAATTGGACCGCATGCAACGCATAGGTGTCATAACACCGGTCTCTCAGCCCACGGACTGGGTCTCCTCCATGGTCGCTGCACATAAGAAAGGCAAGGACGAGATCAGACTGTGCATCAACCCAAAGGACCTTAACACAGCACTGAAAAGGCCCCATCACCCCATGCGCAGTGTTGAGGAGGTGGCAGCTCAGATGGCAGGGGCAACAGTTTTCAGTGTGCTAGATGCGAAAAACTCTTTTTGGCAAATACCCCTCGACAAGAAATCCTCGATGATGACCACATTCAGTACCCCGTTCGGTCGCTACAGATTTCTTCGGATGCCCTTTGGCATCAACTCTGCAAGTGAGGTGTTTCAGCGCTCCATGGAACAGTTGTTTGCAGGCTATCCATGCTCAGTCATAGTCGATGACATCATCATTGGGGGCCAAGACACAGCAGAGCACGATGAGAACCTGAAGAAGGTACTCGACCGTGTGAGAGAAGTCAACCTCAGGCTGAACCCAGCCAAATGCAAGTTTCGCCTCGACCAAGTTTGCTACGTGGGCCATATTTTCACCAGCAACGGACTAAAAGCAGACCCCTCTAAAACAGCGGCTATTACTGACATGCCTGTCCCCACAGATGTCACTTCTGTGCAACGTTTCCTTGGAATGGTAAACTACCTCAGCAAATACATTCCGAACTTGAGTGACATTGCAGCACCGCTGCGCAAACTGACACACAAGGACACTGCATGGTGTTGGTTCCAGCAGCACCAGACCGCGTTCGACCAACTCAAATCCTGCCTATCCAGCCCTGCGGTGTTGGCCTACTACGACGTCAAGGAGCCAGTCACACTCACCTGCGATGCGTCCTGTTACGGTCTGGGAGCTGCATGTCTACAGAACGGCAGACCAGTGGCGTTTGCATCTCGTACCCTCACAGACACAGAGACACGCTATGCTCAAATAGAGAAAGAGCTACTTGCTGTTGTGTTCGCCTGCACAAAGTTCAAAGACTACGTGTATGGGAAGCCCACTGTGGTGGAAACCGACCACCAGCCGCTGGTGACTATACTGAAGAAACCTATTCACACAGCGCCCGCCCGTCTTCAACGAATGCTGCTCCAGTTGCAAAGTTATGACATCAGCCTGGTCTACAAGAAGGGCAAACTCATGTATTTAGCGGACACCCTGTCTCGAGCTCCAAACCCACACGCTCCCCAGAGCCTCAAAGACCGCGACACTTTCGACGTCATGTCAGTCAGTTACATCTCCACCACCCGCCTGGAGGAACTCAGGCAACACACAGCACAGGACGGAGCGTTACAGGCACTCCGTGCAGTCATACTCAAGGGTGGCCAGATCGACAGAGTCAACTTCAGCCTGCTGTCAGAGTTTTCTTCCCCTACAGAGACGAACTGACGGAGGAAGATGGAATCATCATGAAGGGCCACAAGGCAGTGATCCCCCAGTCGCTCCACAAGGAGTACGTCAGTATTGTGCACAATGGCCACCCTGGTGTTGAGGCCACCAAGCGCAGAGCTAGAGGTGTTGTGTTCTGGCCATCAATGTCAAAGGATATCACGGAAGAGCTCGTCTCATGTGCTGTGTGCAACGCCACCCGGTCTCACCAGCAAAAGGAGCCCCTTCTGCTTCACAAAGTCCCAGACCTCCCCTGGTCCACAGTGGCCACAGATATTTTCGACTGGCATGGCAAACACTACCAGGTACTGGTGGATTCATACTCTGGGTGGTTCGAAATAGACCTCCTCCCGGACATCACGTCATCCACAGTCATCTCCAAACTGAAGCGGCACTTCTCTGTTCACGGTGCACCGCACCTCCTGTTCTCGGACAACGCCAGACAGTACGGCAGTCAGCATTTCAGGGACTTTGCCAAACAATGGGACTTTGTTCATACAACTAGCAGCCCCGAATTTCCCCAGTCAAACGGACTTGCAGAGAGAGCTGTCCAAAGCGCCAAACAGCTGCTTGAGAAATCCTACAGAGACGGGACTGACGCCTTCCTCAACCTCCTGAACCTCAGGAACATCCCCCGTGATCCAACGCTTGGATCCCCCGCCGAACGACTGATGTCACGACAGACCCGTGCAGCTATTCCAGTGTGCAGCAAGCTGTTGAAACCAGCACCGAAGGACACCCAACGTGTGAGCAACCGTCTCCTCGACAAAAGACTCACATCGAAGCGCCACTACGACAAGTCCAGCAGCCCACTGGCCCCACTAGCAGAAGGACAGGTGGTCCGCCTGCAAACCACTAAGGGATACGACCGGCTTGGGACAGTAAAGGAGATCGCCAAGGAGCCACGCTCTTATGTCATCCAGTCCAATGGACGGACATACAGGAGGAACCGCCGCCACGTCCTTCCTGTCGCAGAGCCGCCTCCACCACTCTATGCGGACATCCCGGACACCCAGCCCGCCAGCCCGCCCATAACGGTCAGTTTCCCTCCTACTCCACCACAAACACCGGAGCAGATTGACACGGGGTCGCAACACGCATCGCCTCCCCGCCCAATACCTCTGGTGCTCCCACCCACTCAGGACTGTGGACCATACACGACACGCTCTGGCCGTGTCTGCAAACCAAACCCAAGGTACATGCACTGACTTCATACTGCTTGGCACACACACACACACACACACACACACACACACACACACACACACACACACACACACACACACACACACACACACACACACACACACACACACACACACACACACACACACACACAGGCTGCCCTGCGGACTGTTTTGGGACTGTCTAAAAAAAAAAAAAAAAAAAAAACTGTTTGCACTTTCTTGTTTTTTGTGATTTGTGAAAAAAAAAAAGAAAAGAAAAGTGAATGGAAGTGTTTGTTATTCAGGATGCCAAGATGGGTATTCAATTTATTGTTGCTGACATTGAGCTATTTTTCTTATTTTTCTCTTTCTATAAGCTACCTCTTCACTTAGGTTCTAAGACCATTTGTGTTTGTTATATCTGCTCAGTTCTTTATGCAGATTATCTAAAGGAAAGGGATGTAGATCATTTGACTAAATGGTTATGTTTATCCACACAAGCCACCGTAGTTACGGTGCGCTACAGGTACCATTTTAGATGGACACTATTATTGTTGTAACATCACCAGAGGTTGTGTTTCTCCCCGCACGTGAAGAGCCTAATAATAAACCGGCAGTTTGTTAAACCCGTCTGATTCTTCTCCTACGATACACTACTGGACTACTTTTACACTTAGGTTAGTATTTCAGAGACATTTTTAGAATCGTGATAGTCTACAATGGGTTAAACGAATGAATAATGTTGTTCTGTGTGTTCAGTTCAATTTGGGGCCCTGAGCTCATCTAAGGACCTTCTTCAGGCATCTCTTTATCATCTTGCATGTCCGGTCGGTGTGTGGGTCTCTCAGTGCACTTGGAGCACAAATGAGGTTGCGGAGAACATTTGTATAGCGGTCTCTAATTGACCCCCTGGTCATCCAGCCTTTTATGTAGTAACTCTGAAAACTCTGAAAGTGGCTGAGTCTATTGCCTCATCATGCCTCTTCCCTGAGTCTAGTGGTCTGTGGCCATGAATGGTGTCATAATTTATAAGTAATAACCAAAATTCAGGTGTTTATTTTGTTCTAGTGCATACGTGTGTGTGTGTGTGTGTGTGTGTGTGTGTGTGTGTGTGTGTGTGTGTGTGTGTGTGTGTGTGTGTGTGTGTGTGTGTGTGTGTGTGTGAATTTGCGCGTGTGCGTGCTCATGCTCGTGTCTCTGGTCACACAAGGATGACCAAATGATAGGTAAAGGAGAAAGAGCAAAGTAATTATGGACTCTCATGTTGCGATGAACATCAGAGGGAAGTAATTTGTTGTTCTATATTTAATCAGTGGAGATAACGAGAGCGACTACAGCTGTCTGGGTCCGTGGGGCTGCCAGACAAACAGGAGAGCACCATTTCCTCCAAAAAGCCATTTGTCTTTAATACCAACCGGGCCCCTAGTACAAACCGTCCCATTTAGTAACTTAGCGCTCTTCAAATAATCATTATCACCTTCTCTGTGTCCAGTAATCTCCGGTATACAACCCCCCCACCCCCCATTGCCTGCTTGCAACTGCCTTGGCAGCAAAAGGTTCCATTTTCATTTCCCAAGCCGTCTTCTCTTGTTGTTGTATCCCTTCACTCCCCCTGGCAGCACGGGCGAAATCCAAAAGCGACCTCGCCCGCGGGCGCCCGGTTTCAAAAGCGGGCGCCCGCTTTCACAAAAACGGGCGCCCGTTTTTGTGAAACCGGGCGCCCGCTTTTGAAAACGGGCGCCCGTTTTCACAAACGGGCGCCCTTTTCAAAAGGTTATGGTTAGGGTTGGGTTAGGTTTAGGCATAGGTTTACTGAGGTTAAGTTTAGGGTTAGAGTTAGGTTTAGGCATAGCCTAGTTTGTGAAAACGGGCGCCCGCTTTTGAAAACGGGCGCCCGCATTTCAAAACGGGCGCCCGTTTTTGTGAAACGGGCGCCCGTTTTTGTGAAACCGGGCGCCCGTTTTTGTGAAAGCGGGCGCCCGCTTTTGAAACCGGGCGCCCGCGGGCGAGGTCGCTTTTGGATTTCGCTGTCCCTTCACCCCCCCTGGCCTGCAGTACCTCCACTGTACACATGCTTTGTATGCAAGCTGTTTCCTCTAACCCTGTGGTTCTCAACCTTTTCAGGCCGTGACAATTTGACAAATGTTTGATCAGTTTTTATAGCATAGTTTGTTCATTACTTTTGATGCAGTGATGGTATTTCTAGTGGTGCAGTTGCAACTACCAGCTATCTCTGTCCATCACCATGTATGTTTGTAAGAGTACAGTACAGTAAAGTAGGAGTACAGGACAAGTATAGTACAACACAAGTACATATGCTTTAGTACAAATACAATACTGTACTGAGTAAGTAGTTGCACCGCTCATTTCACACAGGTGTGATTTGTTTCTCTTTTTTGAGTTGTTAAAAAGTCCTAGTCCTCCTAATTAAAAGTCCTTGAATTGTCTCACTTCATTGTGACGCCCCCCCCCCCCCAAAAAAAAAAAAAAAAAACAGGAGGGACCCTCCGTAGAGGTCCCGACCCACAGGTTGAGAACCAACGCTCTAACCCCTTGTTTCTCTCGCTCTCTGTCTCTTTATATTATGTCTATTTCTCTCCATCCCTTTTTTCAGGGTGCAGGTAGAGTTCTATGTGAATGAAAACACTTTCAAGGAGCGCCTCAAGCTCTTCTTCATCAAAAACCAAAGATCCAGTGAGTTATCTGTTGCGTTTGAGGCTTCCTCGCTACCTCCGTGTTTCATTGTTTGGGCGCCTGCTCTGTTCTGTGGGGGGTTTAATGGCTTTCATTTGTTTTATGGCACAAATGGTTTAAAAAAACACATTTCATTTATTATTGTTGCTGTTTTGTTTTTGCTTGGTGCATTTTTTGAGTGTTGTTTGTTTCAGTGTGTGTATTGTTTTGCCTCAAACTTTTCCATTCGGTTTATTCTATTCTATCCTATCTTGGTGTCCAAACTCTGTGGCCCCTTTTTCAACAGGAGAAAAAGAACAGGCCCGGTTTTTAGTCCATGAGCCGGAAACATTAATGCATTTGAATGGGCAATTGTCATACAATTGTTTCATACAAATGTGGATTACCCAACATGCCAAAGTCTCAGCACTCATCCAGCACCTCGCTCTACAACGCTTCTCACCCTTGGGTGTCTGGTATACTGTACAATAGCCAGATATGGTTGTGACACTCATTTCATAACGTCGCAATTTTGGGGCTCTGGCTCATGGACTAAAAACCAGCTGGTTCAACCCTAGTAACGGGTCAGTGAGACTACTCTGTTTTTGCGTTGGAGATATCGTATCAATGGTCTGGTTTCAGCTGTATAAAATATAGACTTTAAAATTTACACCAATAATGATAAAAATCCAATTATAATACAAAAAAACATATGGATTTTATTTCCATGTTATCAAATTTAGAAAAAATGTATTTGTCTTTTTATGTCAAAACAAGCTTTATTCAATGGCCCATAACTAAAGAAATGGTGCTCGCGCATACAAAATGAAGAAAGAAAAGAAGTCGCAGATGGTGAGGGCTGAAGGTCCGCTACCTATTTAGATTGTCGTGTGTGTTTAGTTTGACCTATAGGCATGCTCTCTTTCTGCATCGCAGGTCTCCGTGTGCGAATGTTCAATTTTGCACTGAAAGTGCTCAGCTGTCTCCTCTACATCGTCAGAGTTCTGTTGGACAACCCACAGCAGCAGAGACTCGACTGGTGAGCCAACAACCATTGCATGAAATAAATGTCAGCCTTTTTGCTACCAGGGCCCACTATTTATACAGCATTGGAGCCACGGACCACCATTTGATAACATTTTCACCCCACAGATCCAAAACTAATGATTTATTTTGCTTTTGTCCACAAAACAGGCAAACATACAGTAAATCAAAATGACCAGTTGTAATTAAATTATTACGCTGTTTTACCATGTGAGTAGCCTCAATACCCAGGCTCTCGTTTTTGTCTGCTCTGCACTGCGCAA
This sequence comes from Benthosema pterotum, assembly GCA_039105355.1. Lineage (NCBI taxonomy): Eukaryota > Metazoa > Chordata > Actinopteri > Myctophiformes > Myctophidae > Benthosema > Benthosema pterotum. The sequence goes on along the minus strand of CM076965.1, from coordinate 34,605,747 downwards.
AAAAGCGAAAGCCTGGGCTAGATGGAGTTTACCCTTCTGGGTGGGTGTCACTCCAATGATGTGAGCAGCACTGGGGGAGAGGAGGAGCCGAGGTTGACTGACAGATCGGTGAGGTGAAGAAATCAGGGTGACCGACTATCAGAGTCTCTCTAGGACAATATGCTTTCCTGGTCATTTCCTCCTCCTGTTGCTCCCGTCTGGAGACTCTTGGGCAGAGATGATGTACTCCGGAAAAAAAAAAATCTGATCGGAGCGATATGCTGCTGTGCAAGGCCACTAGAGGTGGGATCAATGTGATACTGGTGACATATTGAAGCTGTAGTGCAGCTTCAACACAAGCTAACAAGCCTACAACTCAAAATTATTATGGAAATATCATATTTTGTACCGGTTAATCGTCTCTGTCAGAGAGTGCCCAGATCATGGCAGTAGGAGTGAACTTGTATATACTGCTGCAATCTGGTGGAGTCAGGTTAACTCAGGCTACCATGTGAGTAAAAAAAATAAGAATATATATTCAAAAATATTATTTTTAATGCTGGATTAAAGCTTATTAATCAAATCCCATAAGCTCATGATTGGGGGAGGATTAAATAGCTATTTTCAAGATTATCTTGTTTTGACACAGTACTTGAATACATGTACTATTTTGGTATAACGACTATAAAAAAAATATCAGCTTTTGCTTGAGCTGACTGTTCAGCTGCTATATAATATCCCCTACGGAAGATACTGCCAGACTGACCAATAAGGGAAAGCATTTCTCCCTGCATGGCTGCTTTATCACTCCTCTCACCCCAGGGCAAATATAGGCTGGCTATGTGACAGTGTGGTTTAAATGGTAAATGGTGCATTTATATAGCACCTTTATCCAATGTGCTTTACATAGATTGTGCATTACATTTTCCCATTCACACACACACACACGCACATGCACACGCATACGTCGCACACACAGTAATGCCTCAACTCAAATATGATTATTTTGTTCAAATATTATGTGTTGTCACCTGTTCAAATATGATTATTTTGTTCAAATATGATTTTGGAGGTGGTCCCCTGTTCAAATATGTTATTTTTCCTTGGTGGTGGTGGTGGTGGTGGGGGTCGTCACCTGTTATTGTTATAATTTTATTGAATCACAGCCTAAAAGCACTACTTCAGAGGATGGGATCAGTCCTGTGTGAGGTGATTGACTGTCATTTTCTTTCCGACGTTGTCACTAAGAAGAAGAAGTTGTTCTTACATGTTTCTCTTTCTCCGTTGCTCTCCGCCTCCCCACCTCCACCCCCAGTGTGGACGGAGTAAACTGCACCAAACAGAACGCCTCAGCGCGCGCCTGGAGCGAGTTCGACTGGTAAGAACAGGGGTGGGCAATTGTTTTTCCCAAGGGGCCACATGAGATTCATAAAATATTGTGGAGGGCCAAGACTAAAGGCTGGACTAAAGTCTGCGTAATATTAATTTAATTTCAAGATAAAAGTAACAGTAAGACCAAACCTTTTGATACCGGGGCCCTCTATTAATTCAGTATTTGAGCCACAAAGGACCACCATTTGATGACATTTTAGCCCCACAGACGCCAAAACTAAAGATTTCTTTTGTTTTTGTTCACAATACCAGGCTGGATTTGGGAAACAAAACAGGCAAACATAGATCACTGACAATTTACATTATCTGATTGTGTAGATTTTAGGTAATTCAGATGATGAATATTTTAACTCTTGAGAGTGTAAACATGAAACCAAATGGACCCGCAAGGGTACATTTGGTTTCATTTTTACATTCTCAAAGAGTTACATCTGGTTTACCAACTCTCCATATTTAACTGGAACTCTCTCAACGACCACTGGTGGTCCCCAGGCCGGTCAGAGTCAGCCAAAGGGCCGCATTTGGCCCCCGGGCCGCATAATGCCCAGGTATGGGAAAGAAGCACATACATTGTGTACAGTATGCAGGTGGCTAATTGAGATCCAAGAGAGCATCCTTGTCATTTTAGATTTGCACTATATGTCACCTGTGTCGGGTGGAGACTTCATGGTTCTATTTTTGTTTGTGCTCTTACCCACAATGTTGATCGCAAATTACAGGTAGGGCAGCTTGCACTGTCCTAGGTATCCTAGGTATTTCGGTCCATTATGCCAACAGCCTGACACGGTTATTTGTGTAGTAAGGTGTGGCTGTGGTCATGTTGGCACGCTTTCCCCAGAATTATTACTCTGGCCACACAACATTTGTGAAATGTCATAGTGTGTAGAGTTTCACCCATAAGCTGTAACGCAGAATCACTATGGTATACAGCAGCAGAGTCAGGCTGCTTCAGCCCATAACCTCTCTGTCGGTGGAAACAGGGGCGGATCTAGGCATAGGCATAGGGGGGCAATGCCCCCCTAAATGCCAAGTCTGCCCCACCAAACATGATGGCATGCAAAACAACCCAAGATATTTCAGAGCTTATATTTAGAAGCATTTGAAACACTACTGAAAATGATACAAGATAACAGGCCAAGTGGGCAGCTTGAGGTAAACTTGGAAGTTTTGTCCAAAATGTAAAAAGAATATCGATATTTGAAAAATATTTTTAAATAAAAGAAACTAAACATGATCATTACTTGCTTAACATATTTAAGAAGGAGGCCAATTCTAAAAACGCCTTCTCCAGAAGGGTCAAAAAACCAAAAGGGGATGCCGCCCTAATATTTCTACAAGTGGTACAAATTGCTATAAAACCAGTATCCAGTCGATTTGGGGCATAAACAATAAGGTGAAAGATAAAATTGAGTCTGATGTGTAGTGCATGTTCTTATCGTGTATATTTTACATTACATATACTGTACATCTTTGACAAAATAGCCAATTATACATCAAGGTGTCCAAGGTGCACACTTGACCTTTCAGGATTCAAACTCAAAAGCATCAAAAGTATCCAGCAGATGGCCGAGGGACAAAAAGTTAAAATATGGAGATAAATGCTTTATGCCCGACATCAATGATACACTATGTATATGGAACACTTTTTTTCATAAAACTGTTATGATTTAGAGGACATTCGTATGGTTACCACATCGACTGGCATTTCAGTCCCACCCATGCCTGGGAGTGTTGAAAAGTCAAGCACGCCCCTGGGACAACCCAGGGGACAACCCAGGGCCGCGTGGTTCCATTTTCCTGGAACCACAACCATGACAGGCACCAGGCTGGCCCAGAGTAATTGTTGGGGAATGAGTTAATGGGCCCCAGGTCTTAATGGGTTAAGAGTGATCACAATGGCCTGGAACTAAAGGTCAGGGAGCCGCGTGTCCAGGGGGACGATAGCGCCGGCAGCACCGGACCAGCTCCAGACTATTGTGTAACACAATCAATGGAACTTGACTTAAAGTGATGCTTCACAATGCATGATATTGGACATTACAGTTCCATAGCCATTTGTCACAGTGCCACTTGTATGGATTATTTGCCAACGTAATACATATGTTGTGCCTGCGTGGCCTAATCAACTGCCTGGCCAGCTTGGACAAAGCGTGTTCGTGGCTCTGGCGTGGAAACCTCGCATGTCCAAAGCATGTTGTTTTTTCTTATAAAAAAAACATTGAATCTACAAGCTGAGGACGTGCCTCATTGCGAGCTTGTACATTTTCACAAACCTTTGAGCGAAAGAAAATATATTGAAATATGCAGATGTGCGGGTTCTGCCCAACAGCAACGAAGTATTAAGCAGCGGTGGAGATAGATGATAGACGGACAAATGAACAGACAGATAGATAGATAGACAGATGGAAAAGAGGAAAGCAGGGTGGGTTGAAGGATTAAGCGACTGTTAAAGGGTCCTGGGGTTGTGCCATAGGCGTGCTCAGAGACCGATTGATCTAATTGGAGGCTGGTGACACTGGCTAAGCTCTGGCTCCAAATGAATAAGGGCCATGACAGAGTGAGCTCAGTGAAGAGATCCGCCGCCTCCTGTTCCCACTCAGCCACACCGTTGTTGCCATGTCTGCTCCATATAAGCGACTTTGGGCTTCCGTTTTCAGTAAAATTGCTTGTTAAATACCGGAATTGGTATTTACAGACTGTTTTTTGTAGGTAATTGTTTAGCTGCTTATTTGGGCTTGCTTCCTAACGGCATGTAAACCAGTGATTCGTACACATTTCCAAGTCAATACCGCCTCACAGTGATGGATTTGTCCAAGGACTATACCAGATTTGTGTTTGTTAGATAGAGATCTTGGTGTAGTATGGGCTCTCAGTGGATATTCAATATCTCCTATTGTTCCATTCCACACACATTTGGGATTTGAGTTGATGAGACTTCACAATTACGTTTTTTTTTTCCCTTGTGAAACATAGTAACACAAAGCCATATTCAATATTATGTAATGTTCCCTGAAACCTTAAAAGGCTAAGTACTGTGCACTGTGCATTGCACATAGTGAATTGGTACCTCTAACATTCATTACGTTTAACGCAAACATGAAAAACTGAACTCACACATAATAACATGACCTGCTGAGACTCCAGGGCAGAGAGAGGGCTTTCAGGTGGAGTTGTTGATGCTGCTGCCAAACAAGAATGGAGAGGACATGTAGCATAATATATACCGTCATTTCCGGATCATAAGCCACACCTGAATATAAGCCACACCAGCTAAATTTGGGGCAAAATACTGATTTTTCCTTGTAAAAGCCGCACCTGACTAAACCGCACCAGGCTTATAGTCAGGTGCTTCATGTTAGAGCAGTGGTTTTCAACTTTTTCACAATTTAACAACATCTTCACCCCACAGACCCCAAAACTAAAGATTTCTTTTGGTTTTGTTCACAATTCCAGGATGGATTTTCGCAAACAAAAGAGGCAAAACATCAAAATTAGACCAAAATGAACATGACTTACAGTATGACTTATTAATTAAGTGGTGCTAATTTACTGTAGATGGTGAATATCATAACTCTTGAGAGTGTAAACATGAAACCAAACGGACTCGCTAGGGTCCATTTGGTTTCATTTTTACGCTCTCAAAGAGTTACATCTACAATTAGAGAATGTAGAAGAATGATCGTTTTGATCTATGTTTGCCTATTTTGTTTGCGGAAATCTTGCCCGGAATTTGTGGGCAAAACCAAAAGAAATCCTTAGTTTTGGGTCTGTGGGGTGAAAATGTCGTCAAATGGTGGTCGGTGGCTCAAATGCTGAATAAATAGTGGGCCCTGGTATCAAAAAGGTTGGAAACCACTGGCCTAGTCACTTCACTTGGGCTCGTTTTCATAGACCTGGTTGCTTATCCCCCTCACACATTCTGGCAACAACACTGAGCCAGACTCATAGGAGCAAATCGGAGGCGCAGGCAGCCAAGCAGTCACGATAAGCCCTGGGGTGCCTGGGGCTGCGTGGGGTGGGGGTGTGGAAAGGGGGGGGGGGGTGAATAAAAGAAGAAATAAAAGAAAGAAAATGAAAAGTCCTTTCTCTCTCTCTAGTCTCTCACCATAATGCTGTAATTCACATTTGACTGTCACTGTGCGAGCGTTGCTCTTTCTCTCCAGCTGCAGCAGCTACGCTTCCTTGGCTGTAAACAGCGCAATTAAACGTAATGCCTGAACATGAGTTGTGATTATGGTGCACCGTAGTGCATCTCTGTGATGTGGCGGAGGGAACAGGGGGAAAATATCTCTTCTTTATTGGTCCCCTATGTGACATACAGTGATATGCCTACATATATGCCTCCCAATATCACTGTCTTCTGTTGTTAAATGTTCTCTCTGTTGGTCTATCTGCCTTTTCCTTTGTTCTTTCTTATGTCTAATCATCTCCCCACTCTCTCTGTCTCTCTCTGTCTCTGTCTGTCTGTCTGTCTGTCTGTCTGTCTGTCTGTCTGTCTGTCTGTCTGTCTGTCTATCTGTCTGTCTGTCTGTCTGTCTGTCTCTTTCCCCCCTCTCTCTCTCTCTCTCTCTCTCTCTCTCTCTCTCTCTCTCTCTCTCTGTCTCTCTGTATTTTTAGGAAACTGATCATCTGGGTGGATAGGCCTCTGCCCCTCTGGGCTCTGCAGGTCAGTCACACTGAACCAGCAGCACATGCTTGTGTAAACATGCCTGCAGTCTGTTTGCATGGGCCGCCTTACAAACATTGCACACGCCACGCGTTTTCAAAACACACACACACGGACATGCGCGCACGCGCGCACGCACACACACACACACACACACACACACACACACACACACACACACACACACACACACACACACACACACACACACACACACACACGCACACACATACACAGAGAGAGAGAAAGAGAAAAGGCATTATTCAAAGCATTGTTTACTTTGGTGCCTTTTATGTATGATAGCATGTGCAAATAAAGTTATTATTATTATTGCTGATATAGGCCTACAACACTACACTGACCATAATGGTCATTGTTTTATAGTATTCATCTTCTTGGATTGACACTATGGTGACATCTACAGTATTTGGCTGCAAACCACCATCTGAAGGGGATCATGCTCACACGCTCACACACGTACGCTGGTGACAGGCATCTCCAGCCTCCCCCACAGTACCACTGGTTTATTGCTTCACTTAAATCCCTGGGATGATCAATCTTCAAAAAACACCTACTGGGATCCACCCACCCAACCCCCCCCCCCACACACACACACACACACACACACACACACACACACACACACACACACACACACACACACACACACACACACACACACACACACACACACACACACACACACACACACACGCCTTTGTTTCTACTGTACAGCTTTTAAAGGGGAATTCCACCCATTTTCTGACGGGTTCATTTGGTTCCATTTGTACGCTCTCAGAAAAAAAGAAGCACCTAACAAAATCCATTGAAAATCCATGGTGAAAATACAGTACATCTTGATGAAGTCATCAAGATGTTTCGCCATGTTAGTGGTTTTCTTCAGACCTCCATTTCTTGGGAACACAGAATGGGGAAACTTTTTATCATGTCCACACAACATCTCTAAGGTGTTCTAATGACATATTAAAATGTTGAAAATGGGTGGAGTTCCCCTTTATGTGGTCGCTCTGTGTCTTTTATCCCCTCTCTCCACCAGTCACACATACACTTGTTCTTCATTCTGTCCCTACAGGTGCTGGTGGCTTTCATCAGCTTTTCAGAAACCATGTTGCTGTTGTACCTCAGCTACAAGGTGAGTTATAGCAGCAGCTCCTTAATTACCTCATAATAGGAGAGGCCACATTAACTGCTTAATGTCCTGCAAATATCAGGTCTTGAGCCAGTACAGTGGTAAATGGTCAATGGTACATTTAGTATATAGAGCTTTTGCCCAAGGCACTTTACATAGATTGTGCAACACATTCACCCATTCACGCACTGATGACGACGGAAACCATGCAAGGCAACAACCAGCACATCAAGGGCAATTAGGGGTTAAGTGTTTTGCTCAGGGACATATCGACACTAACTCTGGGAGAGCCTGGGTTCGAACCAGCAACCTTGTGGTTACCATCCAGTAACTCTACAGTGGATCTGCTATGTGTGTACAATAATGGTAAAGCATTAGAAATGAGGTGCAGTCCTCGCAAGTATAAGTTTCTTTGTTGCTGCAGTGTCCACCAGGGGCGGATCTAGGCATGGGCATGGTGGGGGGGCAATGCCCCCTTAAATGCCCAGTCTGCCCCACCAAACACGATGGCATGCAAAACAACCCAAGATATTTCAAATTAAAGTGCTTATATTTAAAATGATTTGAAACACTACTACTGCTACTAACTAACTACAGTAGTGGCACCACTAAATGAACAGCATTTCATCATTGAAAACAGAAAACTCTCTGAGTCAGACCTTTAGCTTTATGCATGCTGCGTCTGTTGCAACTTCAACAACAACTGATGCTATTATTGATGCTTTACTTGCCTAATAAAGGTCCTGTAACCAAAAATGGTATGGGGGCGAAGTCGCCCCCATACCATTTTCTCCTGCCCCCCCAAAATTGTGAAATGTTCCATCCGCCCCTGGTGTCCAGCATGGCTCTCAGGTAAACACAGTGCTGTAGGCACACCTCCAGGGAACCCCCTGCCTTTAGAGGCTTTATTTATCCAGACCACACTGTAGGCTGGGCAGCTCAGGCAGCATTTACAGCTGATTGATGCCTGTGGCTCTGCACAGTGGCTGTCCGCCCACACCGGTCACACTCAGGTCAGTCTGAGAGAGAGAGAGAGAGAGAGAGAATGAGGACAGCTTGGTTGAAAAACAAATATAAAAACAAATAAACCGAGGCTGCATGCATATATCCTAATTTAACGGGGCAGCTTTGCAGAGACGTCACCTGTCTATATTAAAGGCAAGGCAAATCTTTCCCTTTCCCCCCTGGCTGCCACAGTGTGTGTCGAAAACAAGCTATTTATCCCACTTCTCTGACCACCGGTCAAGATCTGTTATCTGGTAATCCATGAGGAAGGAGCAGCCCTGATGACCACCCCCCCCCCCTCTGTGTGTGAGTGTGTGTGTGTGTGTGTGTGTGTGTGTGTGTGTGTGTGTGTGTGTGTGCGCGCGCGCGCGTGTGCGCGCGTGCGTGTGTGTGTGTGTGTGTGTGTGTGTGTGTGTGTGTGCGTGCGTGTGCGTGTGTGTGACCTGTGTTTCCAGGGTAACGTTTGGGAGCAGGTTCTGCGTGTTCCCTTCATCCTGGAGATGATCAGTGCCGTGCCCTTCATGATCACTGTGAGTTCACTTCAGCTTCACTACAGGACTGACTCTCACATCCCTACTACCCCATAGATAGATGGATGCCGTTCATTTGTTTCCGTTTTAAAAGCTATAATAATAAGCCTATAAGATCAGTTGGTTGTCAACCTTTTTCATACCAGGGCCCGCTATTTATTCAGCATTTGAGCCACAGACTACCACTTGGTCCCAAAACTAAAGATTTCTTTCGTTTTTTGTCCACAATACCAGGCTGGATTTCAGAAACAAAACAGTCAAACATACAGATCAAAATGACCATTAATCTTCTACATTCTCTAGTTGTGTAGACTTGGGCTAATTCAGGTTATAAATATGTTAACTCTTGAGAGTGTAAACATGAAACCAAAATGGAAAACCAAAATGGAAACCAAATGGACCCGCAAGGGTCCATTTGGTTTAATTTTTACACTCTCAAAGAGTTACATCTGGTTAACCAACTTTCCATTCTTTAGCCTGGAGACCACCTGGGACCACTGGTGGTCCCCAGACCACCTGTTGAAAACCCCTGATATAGATAGATGCCGTTAATTTATCTCCGGCGTCATTTCATGCACGGATTTTCCGACATTTACTCATTCCACCGATCCCAATCCACCCTAATCCGCAGTTGATCCGTGGAATCAGCGGGTAAATCTGCCATCCGCTGATCTCTAGTGTGTATTTATCCTGGTCAATAATTAGCACCATGCACCCTCACGCTCTTATACGCACACACTCTTATTCCTGTCGACGAATTCTGCAGTTGCGTTTAAACAATAAAGGGGTTACTAGCAGGTGTCGGGAATAAATCCTTAAAGTAGTGGGGTAATGGAAAACGACACCTACAAACATTAGACTGCATTGCGGTGTTTACAACCAGCCTCAAGCTTTGGCTAAAGTCAGCACAAAATGTCTCACCCTCAATGGTTGCCTTCTTTGTATTGTTTGTTATTATATATTTGTCATATTGATTAGTTTAGCTCGCGTCTATTTGATGTGTTATGAATGATGTGTTGTCTACCCATGGAAAATGTATTATCCATTAGTTATTGCACTCTCGGGTGCAATAACATTTTAATATTGCGTGTCGCTGTAATAATAAAACAATAAGATGAAAATGAAACTAAGTAAACAAATGACTAGAACACACAGTCCACAACCAGCACGCTTTCCTTCTCGCCTTGTTTCCAGGTGATTTTGCCCAACCTCAGAAATCTCTTCATCCCTGTGTTTCTCAACTGCTGGCTGGCCAAACATGCCTTGGAGAACATGATAGTGAGTGAGACACGTTTCCTTCCCTTTTCATTTTATAGCCTGTTGTTTTTCCGCTGGGCGTGCAGGTGCCCCTCTGTGTCACATCAATGTCCAATTTCTCCTCAATCACAGTGTTCGCTCTGCCATATAACACTTTAAACCCTGGTATATTTCATTGACAGGCGGCAGGGGAGGGGTCCCCCCAGAGGCGACTACTGATTGATTGATTGAATTTTTGATCGACATATTCCGCGTGTACAAGTGAAAACACGGAAAAAAGGACAAACGCAGAAGAGCTTGAACGCTTACTTCCATCGTGGTCCTTTCCAATAGGAAACTGACTTATACAATATTGCTCTTGTCGGGAAGAAAATCTCCATATTTTAACTTGGTGTTTTTCCATCAACTAACGCACGTCCTTGATCACAGCATACTGTCACACAAAAGATTTGAATCCTGAAAAAGTAACACTCTTGTGTTACATAGTATTTTAACATCAACATCGAATCCAACTGCTTCCTAGAACCAATCTGCATTAGATTATGTATTTTTTCGTGGAATGTTTGCCTCAGAATAGGGATGCTAAGGTTCATGTGGTTGACTCAACAGCGAAATTACAGAAATCAAACTCCATCTTTTTGTCCTTTTTGTTAGTCTCTCATGTCCAATTGAACCAGTCAGATTCACTATTATGGCCTGGTAAATGTATCACTTTTCAGTAAAAGGGAAGGCATGAAATAAAGAGCATTTTGGCAAGTACTTGACGGTGTGCGGGACCTTTTTTCCTTTTAGTAAAAGGGAAGGCAACAAAGATTAGAATTACTGCATATTATTTTTTAGGGTACCAATACATCACCCTAGGGGACACGGGGAGAGCAAACATAAAAACTCCCAGTGAATCAATCAATCTAGAACGCTACCGACTGTTAAACATCTTAAAGACATACAGAAGGGGATCAGTGACCAAAAACATGTTTTGGGGGCCCTTGAGGACCACTGTCTTCAAAGGCCTGTCTGACTATACATCTTAGATAGCACTTTTTTTACGTAGCATTAGAGAGCAGCATATGTAGCATTTCATGTAAACATACAGTATATAATATACTGTATAATATCACTATAGCATGTGTATACAACATTTATTTACCCTATATAATGTAGATTTCCTACTGTCATGTTCTTAGCTTATGTATGATTCACATACTAGTAATTTGTATATACAGTATATGATGTACAGACATATAACCATGCTTTTCGTTTGTCCTTGCCTAATGTAAGACACAGAGTGTCTAAATGTTATATTTGTTGTCCCCCCATTCTTTCTCTTTCTGTCTGTAAAAGAATGACTTCCACAGAGCGATCCAGAGGACCCATTCAGCCATGTTCAATCAAGTGGTGATTCTCATCAGCACACTGGTCTGCCTCATGTTCACATGGTAGGTAGAAAGGCTCTTGTTCAAAATGGCAGAAAAGCTCACCACCACTGTCAGGGTGGATGAGTGTACTTTACATAGATGCAAATTAAGGCAAAAAATGGTGCATGAATTAATGTTAGTGTTGGTAGAGAGAGGGTGGAAATCAGTGTTTCATGGAGAGATGGGATGAGGGATGTAATGCTTTAACCAGAGCCGATCTGCAAGCTTACATAATGTAGGACGCATACAGAATCAGGCTTGAATCCTCGAGCAGATACGGATAGAAAAGAATAGATTCTTTACAGACCTGTGGTGTACACTGGTGGGAATGGAGAATAATGAACCATAATGAATATTTTTTTTAATACGCTACTTGAAAGTCCCCACACTGCATGTTTACATTGCTGAGACCGAAGTCGCACGCACCAGAGACAGGGATAGGAGACAGGGATAGGACAATCACATCAGGCATGTTATTCATTATTGTGTCAAATAAAGCATGAAATAAAAGATTCTTCACAGGTCTTTGAGCTCGAGTCGAGTCTTGAGTGACTGAGGGGCGAGTCTAAGTTGAGTCTCAGGTGGTGATTAGTCTCAAAATCAGACTGATGTGATGTGAATTGTCACATCACAGGTTTACAGGTGTAAATCTGCAAATTTGTATTTGTGCAAGCGCCATTGTTTTTGTTGTATGACATAAACAATCGTACAGTGTATGCCCAGCTTTGTGAAAAGCTGTTTTATAGTCTGCCAGCTTTCATTTTTGTTTTCACATCAACCTGGAGCCCGGTGCCAAATAGTCACATAGTCATTTGGCAGGCGTCAACAGCTGTTGGCAGAACTACATTATAGCAGTTGGCCTGCTCCATGCCACCTTGTAGCTTTTGGTCCTGTGACAGCGGCACAGGTAGATGTTACAAACACACGTTTGTTTCAGAGAGGGCAACTTGGTCCAAGCCAGAGCAGATGGAAATATGATGCTGTCTGTCTACTGAGGCTGTGCGTGTGGGGATGCTGGATTTATTCTGATCGATTATGCACAACAGGTGTTTCGTCACACCATCCGAGCTCCAGAGAGCCAGGACACACACACACACACACACACACACACACACACACACACACACACACACACACACACACACACACACACATATTTTTATATATATATATATATATATATATATATATATATATATATATATATATATATATATATATATATATATATATATATATATATATATATATATATATATATATATAATAAATATATATTGTATATATACACAAACTACAAGTACAATATATACTGTATACCTCTCGTATCGCTGTATTAAACATCTTCCATAAGAGATCTATGAGCTCTATGACCTAAGCTCTTGTAGATCTGCTATTTTTCACACAAAAAAATGCATTTATTGCAATCCTGCTAGTTTTCTTTAATTGGAATTATTTAATTTCAATTAAAGAATGCGTTCAGTTGCACATAATGTTAAATTTATGAACTTTGATATAAATATTTTGGACATAAAAAGATTCATTACGTTACAGTGCCGATACTGTACCGATAGACTAATTAAAGCGATTCATGTTTGCATGTTTGGAATAGTAATAGCTGAAATCAATAATACTAGTCCTGTAGTCCATAGACGTTGGGGGATATGGTGTGCTGTTGTGATTGACTAGGCCTTCTGGTTCCTTTTGCCAACTCTTAACTTGAAAAGGATGCTTTCTCTTGCAAGTACTTAAACGTAACACGCTATAGTAACCATTTAAGCAACATGTTCTGTATGTTTGTAGTGATTACTGCCAATGTCACTGTTTTAACAGATTATTGCTAATTTATTTCTTTGTCGGTCTTGTGTTATTTATATGTATGTAATTACAACAAGGATGGGATAGGGATGGCGCTCGTTCGTTTTTATTGATAACGATCACCTTATAGAGAGAGGTCCTTATTGAGTCTACTATCAAGAGGCAATTTACCTTTATACCACGTAAATAGTATTAATGAAGTAACTGTTAACTGGTTAATTTGTGTAGCATCACTTTAAGAGTGTCATTTTGTTTCCCCAGGCAGTGCTTGTTGGCAGGTATCCATACACTTTTAGATTGCCATGTTTGTGCCAACATGGATAATTACATTTATACCTTGATCGCCTCTTGGCTTGATTGTTTTAAATGTGACGTAATGGATAACAGGTTTGATAAGCCAAAAGCTTATTGATAATGCGTACTCAATAAGCTTGTTATCATATTTTATCAGGTATTGGTTATCATGCTCCATCCCTATTGCGGTACAGTAAATGATCAATAATCCAAGAATTAAAATAAAGGTTGAATGAATGTTATGTGGCCTCTGGGCCACCAGTTGCCAGAGGAAAAGCCATAGATACTGTAGGGTCACTAAAATCAGTAGGGTTCATTCTGCAATCAGATTATGATATATGAGTTGACATTTTTGCTTGTAGAGTAGCACTAGAGGAAAAGGTCATTGATGCATTGTGCACATTACATCCACAACAAATGTGACCAAATCAGCCTGAAATAACAGTAAAATATGGATGTTTGAAGAGTATCTGATATATTCTACTGTATCTATGCCACGAGCCCAGAAAGAAACTTGCAACAGACCCAAAGAAACAGTCAGTCTGAATAGATGTTCCTCCTTTTGTTTTTGTTTTTTAATTTACTGATTTTTTAATATACTGAATTGTTGGTGTATTGTAATTGTTACCACATTATCTATGAATCTTTACTCTTCTAATCTCAAAACTACAGTACATATAACATTTAGGTATTTAAGTTTGAACATTATTTACCCTTGAACGTCACCTCAAATCATCCAGGTTACTTTAAAATAGGGCTGTTGAATGATTCCAAATTTTAATCAGATTAAGTACAGCTTCAAAATCATGATTAAACACCATTCGAACTATGTCCAAAATATCACATGTTTTCCTGTACAGGAAAGGAGAAAAATAATTAATGCCATTAACTCGTTAATCTCAACAACCTTACTTTATACATATACCATTGAACGTTACTACGATACTCCAATTCAGGCCCTGTTATGTTCAGCATGTTTCATCATTGCAGACTCTAGACATCTTGTGTGCATGTTGAAATGTTTTTTTTTCTCCTCCTGATTTAAGAGCAAGAGACGTGGAGTGCACACAAAGATCATTTGCATGCCGAGGTGCGAGTGCTTCTTAGTGATTTGCGAGTTCTGCATGGTGACAATATGATGAATACAACCGTCAGTCTGACTGATCCTGAATTTCCAGCCTGTGAGGAAAAGAGTATACGTTATGCCTGAGGCGAAAACAGACAGACAGGCAGCCTGGCGGATGCATGGATGGTGGGCATGGTTGGTTCAGCGGTGTTTCAGCATGACTGCAAAGCTAATGGATGGGGTTCAGGGGCGGATTGGACATCTGGAGTACAGGGAGTTTTCCCTCTCAAAGAGTTACATCTGGTTCCCCCCCCCCCCCCCCCCCCCCCCCCCCCCCCCCCCCCCCCCAGGGTGGCCTGGGAAAGGCGAAATTGTCCCAGTGAGAAAATATGTGCCAATCCGCCCCTGATGGGGTTTCAGAGAGAGAGAGCTGTCTGAAATGGCAAACAAAAAATGGAGAGGAAAAAAAAGATAAGGAGAAAAAAAAAAGATAAAAGCGCAGAGCTGCCTCCTAGGCGGCTGATGTTGTGTGATTTGCGAAGTGAGACGTGCTCAGTTCACCGTAGTGTCTGGTCTGGGCGTACGAGAGCTGCAGATTACCCCATAGGATCCTCCTATAGAGACAGAAGCGTGAATGAAACGCTTTGACCTTTTTTCATGACCTGCCCTGTCGGTTTGTTGACTCATCTTACACCTAAATGCTAGGTAAACACCCACACCAGTGTGTGTGTGGTGTGGGCACACGCTGCATGATAGTGCTGCTTGCACACACGTTTGGCTACTCTGTTGTGCCGCGCACAAACGCACGCCAGGGGCGGATGTAACATGTTGGGGTGGGGGGGGGGGGGGCAAGAGAACATGTTGGAGGGGCAAGAGAAAATGGCTTCATCGCCGCACCCATAAAATTTTCAGTTACAGGACTTTTATTACGCAATTAAGCATCAATAATAACATCAGTTGTTATAGCATAAAGCTAAAGGTCTGACTCAGAGAGTTTTCTGTTTTCAATGATGAAATGTTGTTGGTTTAGTGGTGACACAGCTGTAGTTAGTTAGTAGCAGTAGTAGTGTTTCACATCATTTTAAACATAAGCACTCTAATTTCTTGGGTATCTTGGGTTGTTTTGGATGCCATCATGTTTGGTGGGGCAGACTGGGAATTTAGGGGGGCATTGCCCCCCCATGCCTATGCCTAGATCCGCCCCTGACGCACGCGTGCATAGGCAAGCAATCTTACAAAAAAGGGCACTGGGAATCTCGGAAACCATATGGCCACACATCGCTATAGCTATATCAGTTCACATGCACGCACTGACGCACACACTCATGCACGCACACAAACACACAGATAACACAATGCTATCCGTCAACATCCTCTGTTACTCACGGACACTTACTTCATCTCCTCTGACCCGAAACTCTTTTTCCTTTCCTTTTCGCACCTCTGCCTCTCTCATCATGACCACCTGCATCTTACCAATATCCTTCGTACCCCCCCCCCCCCCCCCAACCCCCCCATTCAGCATCTGTGGTATCCAGCATCTGGAGCGCGCCGGGAACAACCTGACGCTGTTCGACTCTCTCTACTTCTGCGTGGTCACCTTCTCCACGGTGGGCTTCGGAGACGTCACCCCCCAGATCTGGCCCTCGCAGCTGCTGGTGGTCATCATGATCTTTGTGGCTCTCATCGTGCTTCCCATCCAGGTGATGTATGGTCAGGAGAACGTTTACTGACCCACAAGGATTTTGTTTTCTTTTTTTATTTTAATATATATTTTGTTTTTTTTTAGTATGGTGACAAAGTTGGAGGGGTGTGACACAGAGGGTTGTTAAACCCGCGACACGCCGCCTACGTTATTTGAGTGTATTTTGTTGTGAGCTTGTCGATTTGGACGTTTTCAGCACTAATACATAGTGAAAAAGAATAGTTTGATTCCATTAAAGCATCTGTGTCGTTGAGTTAAAAACATTATTTTATATACTTTGGCTATTCACTTGTCCAAATCATTGAATATACTGTATTATATATTTCTAAAGCATTTTTTTTTAACTTAGATACAAAGTATTATAAAATGGGGGCCGGTGGCCAAATACACAATTTTGTATAAGTGTAGAAACGTACTGTAGGTTTTCATGGTTCAAGTGAATAAGACTCACTGACTATAAGCCTCTCTTCCACTCCACCAGAGTCATTTTCGCCAGATAAACATGAGAGCCTCGTCTCTGCGAGTTCAACTCCCCAGATCCACTTCCACATCATTACACTACACCATGGAGAGAGCATCATTACTCTAGGAACGCCGTTTGCACACCAACATAATTGTCCATTCACTCAGACTGGCTGGTCTGCAGTCCCTGTGATTCTCTATTACTTCAGGAGTCTGTTATATATGAACATATGAATGATTGTCTTGTCTGGGTGGTTTGCTCCACATAATGTGGAGCAAACCCTTGGCAACAGGTGGCCTGTTGCCGTCTGTTACCAGCCTTGTCAGGGGCAGATGTAACATTTCCCAATTGGGGGGGCAGAAGAAAATGGTAAGGGGGCGGCTTCATTGCCCGTGGCGCGAAGCGACACGGGTGATGAAGCTGCCCCCATACCATTTTCAGTAGTGTTTCAAATACTTTTAAATATAAGCACTGAAATATCTTGGGTTGTTTTGCATGCCATCATGTTTGGTGGGACAGACTGGGCATTGCCCCCCCCCCCATGTCTATGCCTAGATCCGCCCCTGAGCCTCGTCCCATCCAATACATAGTTATGTGATGTACAATGAATTAAATGTAAACGCGTCCATTTCATGGTGGCAACATGAAAAAGATGACATGATGAAAAAGACAAGGTGATCTTTGCGACGCCAACATGCTGCCTGACGCCCACTACCCATCTTTCATCTTAAATAACCCCTGACATTTAGAAAGCACCCGACCCCCAATCCCCCATGATGTGCGTGTGTGTGTGTGTGTGTGTGTGTGTGTGTGTGTGTGTGTGTGTGTGTGTGTGTGTGTGTGTGTGTGTGTGTGTGTGTGTGTGTGAGTGTGTGAGTGTGTGTGTTTGTGTGCGTGTGTGTGAGTGTGTGTGCCATTCAATGTGTTTGGCCAGTAGTGTTGGATATTGCAATCATACGACAGATATGTATCATGATACAGAGGCCACACTATGATATACATCAATATATCGATTTATCAATATTTAGCGATTATTTATCGATTATACATTTATTCAAATACATTTATTCAAAAATAGTGATCGTGTCACACGAACACCATAAAACACTCTGAGGATCACATAGATCTTTAAATTAAAATAAAATGTCCAAACTTCCTAAGAGAGGGGTCTGGGAAGGGAGTGTTAATCAGAGGTTGTCAACACTGACTACCAGAAAATTCATGGCATTTATTGCCATACTGTATATACTGTATAGTGATATAGTGGTAACAGCCTCTCAATCGATATACCTATCGTCCATCAGCATTCAAACCAAGTGTCTATCCAATGAGATGAGACGAGATTTATTGTCGATGTACAGTATGAATACAGTACAACGAAAAATAATTACTTCTCTACTTCAATGAATCTGTTTTCCGTGGCTATGAAGAGTGTGTCCTCTCAAGTCTGTACTCTCTAGTAGTCCACTTCAGAGAACAATTTCCGCTCATTTCCCTCAATTTCTGCTAAATGTCTCCATCGGACGTCTTGGCAAACACCTGCTCCTGCTCCATTTGGACAGCCCACCTACTTGATTTGAATCTGAAACTACTGTTAATTCTGTCGATACGCCTTCCCAGTTTTGCTCTACAAACTCTCTGTATACCTCTCATCCTTAGCACACATTATTTTTTGTCTTAATGCCCCCCAAATACTCTTCCCTGTGAGATTGAAACAGCTCTCCCAGGAACTTGCATCAGTCTCCAAGCTGCAAGTCCAGATAGCATGGCGGAAATTATACTTGCCAAGTTCAGTTCAAGCTTTATAGTTTACAGGGGCAGTAGTAAGTCGGTTTAAGCTGTAAGCTGTAGTAACCTGCTGTGAAATAGAACCACAAAGGTAGGAGGGAGGGAAGCAAGCCAAAGTTGGGTTTATAATAGTACCAGTGTGTGATGCCAATGAGGACAACTGAAGCTTGCAGCCTGCAGCCAACCACACAGCACTGAGGTACACCATATCTAACCATTGCAAGCATTTGGCAGAGTGGTAAGCAGTTCAATTAGATCGCCAGAGAGTTCTGGAAAGTTGGTCTCAAACAGTTTTCTCTTTCTTGGCAACAAAGAAAGAACAGTATTTTTCACATTTCTATGTTGGTACTTTTTTAAGTGAGTGCTTCTTCTTTCCCTTGTGTACATCTGAGTGCAGTTTGAGCAGTTGGCCTTCCTGTGGATGGAGCGTCAGAAGTCTGGAGGGAACTACAGCCGCTACCGCGCTCAGACAGAGAAGCACGTGGTGCTGTGTGTCAGCTGCCTGAAGATAGACCTTCTCATGGACTTCCTCAATGAGTTCTTTGCTCATCCCCGTCTGCAGGTCTCTTGAACCTCTTTTTCCCCATTTGATATACATTAGGCCAGTTGTTCACAAATTGTTATTAATTATTTTGGAATTGGTGGGGGGTGGGGGTGATTAGGCAGTAAAAAACAACAACATACATTATAAGTAAAACCTTTTTAATACCAAATAGGCTTTATAGAAGAAGTGTGTAGGGCCACTGGTGAAAGTGAGTGGGAGTGCATGGGAGCTCCGCCCCGGTAAGACATTCCCCTTCGGAGCGCAGGGGAGCTATCAAAAAATTATACTGAAGAAGCTGCATGATCGCACCGAGAGAAGTCTGTCTTGTCGGTTCACACGAACAAAGCCATAGAGTATAGACAGAGTTAAGAAAACTCTGTTCACTTCATAAGGTCAATCCAATGGCGACTCATAGACTTCTATTGAGAATGGGGACAACATATGGGGACAAGTCCTGGACTGGAAGTAGGCAGAAAAAGGCATTGGTCTCAGGCAATGGCACAGCTTTATTGATAGTTTTAGTTTATATCATTAATTTGTACTAATAGCACAATATAAATAATGTATTTCCAACTCCAGTTTTGTGAGTGAAATGAAGTGTAATGAAGTAGGTAGGTAGCCTAATGCAGCTGTAAGACAGACCTGGCTGTAGTTTTATATTATGTTATAGGTTAGGTATACCTGAGCCAAAATGGAGTTTCCTATGCTTTTCAAGGGCACTGTGGGGTTTGCCCCCCCCCCCCAAAAAAAAGATTGAAATTTCACAGATCTGTGGCCAGAACTCAAAGCGACTTTCACCACTGTGTAGGACAAAAGGGTATCATCTCAAAGAAAAGGATCTGCGCACTCTCTCTCTGTTACTCTTTATTACATCAATGTTTCTCATTAAACTTTCACCAGGACTGACAAAACATCCATCCTGATGAAGGTCTAACAACCAGTTTAATCAAGAGCTTCAAGTTTTTGACAGTGTGTGGGTTCTTTTCTCTGTTTTTCATAGTTTTTCTATACAAGCTCCAAATTGTCAGATATTACGTTAGAAAGAGGCACTCATTGAAAACAAACAGCTACGGTATTCATTCTATATGTGGACTCAAACTAAATGTAATACCTATAATTTCAGGTGCTTGTTAGGCTGGAGGGTCCCCCAACTTCAAATAGGATTATTTTGTGGTGTTGTGACCTGAAAGGTTTGGGAACCATTGAATTAGGCCACAGAAAATGTAAAATGTTTCACAAAATAGGGACAGAATGAACGTGGTGAAATGTTTTCACACTGCGCAAGAGGGCATGCTGTTCTGTACTTTTGAACTGTGCGTGTGTGAGTGCGTGTCTTGTCTCTAATCTGCTGAAGAAGCACACCAGCTGTGGTCGAGGCAAAGGATTAATTCAGCATTCAGCAATAATGCAGATCAAAAGCCTGTCTTATTTATGTCACAGTAGATGTACGTATGAGAGAGAGAGAGTGTGTGTGTGTGTGTGTGTGTGTGTGTGTGTGTGTGTGTGTGTGTGTGTGTGTGTGTGTGTGTGTGTGTGTGTGTGTGTGTGTGTGTGTGTGTGTGTGTGTGTGTGTGTGTGTGTGTGTGTGTGTGTGTGTGTGTGTGCGTGCGTGCATGTGTGTGTGTGTGTAAGTTACTGTATTACTGCTGTGTTTGTTTGTGCCCACGACTGTGCATATCGCAAGCCTGTAAATGTGTCTGTTGCGATTTGAAGCATGTCTGTCTGTCTGTCTGTCTGTCTGTCTGTCTGTCTGTCTGTCTGTCTGTCTGTCTGTCTCTCTCTCTCTCTCTCCCTCTCTCTCTCGCAGGGTTAATACTTTTAATGTATGCACACAGTAGTTGCACCAAAGAATTGACAAGCCGGTATAAAAGTCTATCAGACTGTTGTGTTGCAGCGCATTGTGAGCTTGTAGAATGGCTTTTAGGTGCACTGCTTGATCTGATATTTCCTGTTATTATTAGTAAATCAATGTGTGTGTGTGTGTGTGTGTGTGTGTGTGTGTGTGTGTGTGTGTGTGTGTGTGTGTGCGCGTGTGTGTGTGTGCGTGCGTGTGTGTGTGTGTGTGCGTGCGCGCGCGTGTGTGTGTGTGTGTGTGTGTGTGTGTGCGTGTGCATGTGTACATAGGATTACTACGTGGTGATCCTGTGTCCAGCCGAGATGGACGTCCAGGTGCGGCGGGTTCTCCATGTTCCCCTGTGGGCCCAGAGGGTCATCTACCTACAGGGCTCTGCCCTCAAGGACCAGGACCTAATGAGGGCCAAGTGAGTCTGTCAGAGATTAGGACCCTTGCCACCAGCTGTCTTCAAACCCCCTTGTCATTTCAAAATCTCCCCTGAGAATCTGTCACTCCACACCTGTTAAGCAGTGGTGGAGAAAGTACTCCCATTCTTCAGCTCATAAAATGTAAGCAACCTAGTCATCAATGAGAGTCTTCTCCATGCTGCCTAATAAGCCAGTGGGAGCCATCTAAATGCTGCTAGCCAATCGCATAGTAGCGACCTAGTCATGATTGGCTGCCTCCTAAGCTGTTACACAGTCACAGTTGAAGACCACCGCAAGACCACACTCTCTCAACCATAGAGATATATAAACACTACAGCCTGATGTAACACCGGCTAATGTTATGAGCACAAAATATGACAATAACACCTGTACCGGTATGTCATAATTCTTGTTATTCCTGCTTAACAGCACAAATACAGCAATACTAGTCCCGCTGAAGACTCAGTGGAGTCGAAACATGCTGCTCTTTTTACCCAATGAAGAACCTGCTTTTATATACACTCTCTCCTCACTTTAGTGCTTGTTGTATCGCCATTTTCTTTTTTGTATCAATACAGCAATGTTGTAAAAACTCTACACTGCATACAGAAGTGCTCAGAGCCAACAGCAAATCCCTCAAACATAAAAGTGAAATTCCTCAGACATGAAAGCAGGAGCTCATCATGGTTACAGCCCTGATGCACTATAGCCGTCGCAGACAGAGCCGTTTACCTCTCTAGCGTCTCATAACACAGCGCTTTAGAACGGCTCCCATGCTATCCCTCGCCAAGGATAGAGGAAACAAGGGAGTGAAAAAGGCCTGTTTTGATTTAACGTGACTCCTTCCATCTCGTCCGTAAAGCGGCGTGGGTTGTGAAGGACGCGTTTTGTTGTTCTATTGTCCTCATCCTCTTTTGTCCTCGCTCTCTCAATATAACATGACAACCTCCTCCCTCTCTCTTTTCCCCCTCTTCCATCACCGCCTCTCCGATTCTCTCTCCCTCCCCACCAACCCCTCCCTCCCCTCCTCTCCTCTCTCCTGCGGTGTCATTGGGACCCTGTGTCCATGGCTTGCCCTCTGACCTCGTGCTCCCCCGTAGGATGGACGACGCCGAGGCCTGCTTTATCCTCAGCAACCGCTTCGAGGTGGATCGCTTCGCCGCTGTACGTTCCTTCAAACCGTCTCGCCCCCTTCTCACCCATGATGCATTGTCCCCACAACCCATCATCTCAGACTCTCAACCGCCTACCCTCATCACACCACGCCACCCCCCCCTCCCTCACCCGCCCATGCACCACTTATGAATAAGCCGTGATGGTTTAGAGAGAGGACGGTGTGTAGCTGCAGCTCTGTCATAGCGTCTGCTGGCATTCTCCTTCATGCCTCCATCCATCCTCTCCTTTAGTGCACTCTCACACACAGCCAGGAACACTTGTGGATGAAAGAATGGATGATAGAATTTGAACGTTTGTGTGTGTGTCTGAGTGTGTGTGTGAGTGTGTGAGTGAGTGAGTGAGTGATGTGTGTGTGTGCGCTGTCTGTGGTTTAATGAGGCTCATTAGTTTGGCTTCACAGATGAAACATGACCTCTGCTAACACAACACACATTGACAGGCTGACATGATGAGCTTCCCCTCTCTCTAAGTCTCTCTCTCTCTCTCTGTCTCTTTCTCTCCCTCTCTCTATCTCTCTCTCTCTCTCAGGATCACCAGACCATTCTTCGAGCGTGGGCAGTGAAAGACTTTGCCCCGAATTGCCCCCTGTATGTTCAGATTCTCAAGCCGGAAAACAAGTTCCACGTCAAATTTGCAGGTTGGCAGGGAGCGAGACTGTGTGTGTGCGTGTGTGTGTGCGTGTGCGTGTGCGTGTGCGTGTGTGTGTGTGTGTGTGTGTGTGTGTGTGTGTGTCTGTGTCTGTGTCTGTATCTGTGTGTGTCTGTTTCTATGTGTGTTTGTGTGTGCAGGAGGTACGTAAGCTGAGAAAGCCTGATAATATTGGAACAGACTCAAGTGGGGTAGCTTATCTTGTTGAGTGCAGGGTGTACACACAGATGCACCGCACACACGTTGTTTCTATCAGACTTCCACTTGTTGTGATTTGGGTACATCAGGGTTGGGCACCTTCCAGGATGGATCACTATATATTCCACACTCATTCAACAGGGACACACTGCATATTGAAAACTAACTTTTGCATTTCACTTCAAATGCCTTTAATTATAGTTATGTTAACATTAAATAAATGCACATACAGTATATTTTGTACATAAAAAGGAGGGAAAGAATGATGCACTTGAGTGGGCCTGCAAAAGCAGCATACATTCTTGACAGGTTTTTATTGATTCTGGTTTCTTTAGGTCTTTAACTCTCAGAGTTATGGTAATACAGACTATGACCTATATTACATGAGAAATGAGCATTTTGCCACTTATAGCCTATAAAAAGGCCTAAAAGGTTGATGAAGGGTTGATTAGGCAGGGGGCACACTTGTAAATTGCCGTGCACAACACTGGGATCACTGGCATGGAAGTGTCTTTGTGAGAATGTCGGAGGAGGCAGGCTGGCATGGTGAAGTGCTTACATGTTAGGATTAAGGACCCGTTGTGGCTCTTTTTTTGTTTTTGAGCATCCTGCTGACAATTCTATTCATCAATAGAGGCCTTTCTCAGTCCCATACTCAGAAAGGAGCGGCCATCTTGTTGGTAAACAAGTGTGAAGTGTTCAATGGAATGCATTCTACTAAAACTACTTCTACTAGCAGTACTACGACTAGCACCACTCCTCCTCCTCCTACTACTACTACTGCTGACAGTACTACCACTAATACTACTACTACTACTAGTACTACTACTACTGGCAGTACTACTAGTGGTAGTACTACTACTACTACAAGCCCCACTACTACAGGCAGTACTACCACTACTAGCAGTACTACTACTGGCAGTACTACCACTACTACTAGCAGTACTACTACTGGCAGTACTACTACTACTACTAGCAGTACTACTACTAGCATCACTCCTACTACTACTACTAATGGCAATACTACTAGCACTACTACTACTACTACTACTACTACTACTACTACTACTACTACTACTAGCAGTACTACTACTACTAGCACTACTACTACTACTACTACTACTACTACTACTACTACTACTAGCAGTACTACTACTACTAGCACTACTACTACTACTACTACTACTACTAGCAGACCTAGTACTACTACTACTACTACTACTAGCACTACTACTACTACTACTACTACTAGCAGACCTAGTACTACTACTACTACTACTACTAGCACTACTACTACTACTACTACTAGCACTACTACTACTACTACTAGCACTACTACTACTACTACTAGCAGTACTACTACTACTAGCACTACTACTACTACTACTAGCAGACTACTACTACATGCTAACAATAGCATGATAATGATAATATGCTAATGATAGCATGCTAATGTCAACATGCTAATGCTAGCATTAGCATGTTAGCATTAGCATGTTAGCATTAGCATGTTGGCATGTTAGCATTGACATGTTAGCATTAGCATGTTGGCATGTTAGCATTGACATGTTAGCATTAGCATGTTAGCATGTTAGCATTAGCATGTTAGCATTAGTATTTTAGCATTAGCATGTTAGCATTAGCATGTTCAGGTTAGAATGTTAGCATTAGCATGTTAGCATGTTGCTAGCATTAGCATTGGTAGCAGTAGTAGTAGTAGTAGTGCTAGTAGTATAGTAGTACTGCTAGTAGTACTAGGTCTGCTAGTAGTAGTAGTAGTAGTAGTAGTAGTAGTAGTATCTCCCCTCTGCCTGTCATCACATCCATTGCTGGCATGTGTAGTTACTGCTATTAGTACTACTAGTAGTAGTACTAGTAGTAGTAGTAGTAGTAGTAGTAGTACTGCTAGTAGTAGTAGTAGTAGTGGTATGGCTAGTAGTAGTAGTAGTGCTAGTAGTAGTAGTAGTATCTTCTCTCCGCCTGTCATTGCATCCACATTCCATTGAATATAACTTATGGCTTACCATCAAGATGGCCGCCATCCCCTCAGAGTATGGGATATATAGGTCTCAGAAAGGGGAGTTAGACCATCATTCAAGGACACTATTGAGGATGAATGCTGTGTAAAACATACAAAACAAGAAATTAACAAACCAAAATAATACAATTCTCTTTGTGACAGTTTTAATAGAATAATTTTTCAGCAGGCCTTTCTACCGGTAATTTGAGTTTGTGGAAATGGAATGTACCAACAAAGAGCAGTAGGTCAGGGGTTTTTAACCAGTGGTCCGAGCACCACCAGTGGTCCTTGAGAGAGTTTCTAGTCGTCTCCAGGCTAAATGAATGTAGTTGGTTAACCAGAAATAACTCTTTGAGAGCATAGAAATGAAACCAAAATGGACGCTTGCGGGTTCATTTGGTTTCATATTTACACTCTCAAGAGTTAAAATATTCGTCCTGTGAATTAGCCCAGGTCTACACAACTAGAGAATGTAGGAGATTAATGGTCATCTTGATCTGTATGTTTGACTGTTTTGTTCTCAAATCCAGCCTGGAGTTGTGGGCAAAGTTAGTTTGGGGTCTGTGGGGCTAAAATTTCATCAAATGGTGCTCCGTGGCTCAAATGCTGAGTAAATAGTGGTATCAAAATGTTTAAAAAGCACTGCAGTAGGTCATCACTGTCTGACAGCGGTAGGCTACAGAGACCAACAACGGAAAACACCTCACGATTGCACAGCACTTGAGTAAATGTTACTTGGTTACATCATAACACTGCTGGTGCTTTGAAGCATCTGAGGTCTCCAGCCTGCTGTTCATGTCCACTGATGTCATCAGCATCTGCTCTACTGTGATTCCTTTCCCGGTTTTCCACCTGAGAGAGACTCTTCTATCTGCTCCTAACGTGGAGCCACTTTGCAAATGTCATCTGGGCATTTCCGGCTGTTGGCCTCGCCGGCGCATTTGCATTCGCATCTAGTATTCCCACATCTCTGCGGACAGATTGCGTTGGCCGCGTGCCAGTGGGTGTCCGTGTCGTATTCATGTTGCCATTTGGAAAACCGTGTTCGCTTCTCACGCTCGACACCAAATGCCAATCAACAGCTACCAGAGGAGAGGGGGGAAATCTCTCTCTCTTGCCGTCTGTATGTCTCTCCCTCCCTCCCTCTCTCTCTCTCTTTTTCACTTTCTCGCTCCCTAACACACACACATATGTAATATCGCACACATCGCTTGTCACAAGTATCCATGGAGAGTGTCAAACTCAATTCCAGCTCGCCCCCTAGCTTGCCCCCTTCCCACCTGTCGCGATTAATGATTAACGTTTTGCTTGCTACCGTGGCAAAGGGAATCTGCCTTCCTCTGATAGTGGCCTGCACTAACCTGCAGCGATGAGCCCCCTATCCCCCTGTCTGTTCATTGTTTCACGTTCTTATTCATTTGGCTTGAAGCGCTCGGTGTCAGAGAAATAATTAGCAAACAGGCTCCCTCATCTCCTTCCTCTCGATTTGCGTGTCATTTCTGTGTATGTACTGTATGTCTGTAATTGTTCTGTGTGTGTGTTTGTGCGCACAGCCCTGCCTTTGTTTGGAAAAAAGGAGGCTGTTTTCGGCTTGGCAAGGTTTTACATTACATTTTCACAGGCAAACGGTGCTGAGGGAGAGGAGAGAGTGAGTGAGGGAGGCCGGGTCACACTCTCAACTCTCAACGCTCCGTTTGAAGTGATGTTACTGTATCATCTGAGGACGGCCGCTGAAAGTAAACATCCCCGCGGCGCCTCGCAAGGTTCATTAACTTACGTTGAGTGAAGTCGGTGGAGCTCTTTGTTTTCAAAACAAAGCGGCCATTGTTGGAGCAGCAGGTGCTTTAAGCAGCCTATAATGCTCGCTGGTGGTGGTGCTGTTGTTGTGGAATGCCAGACAATAGACTAGGAGCTACAGGTGTTCACAATCATGCTCCAATTAGTACAGTTTTCAGGTCTTTGTATACCGAGTATTTCCAACTTCCAATACTTTTACTACACAAGATTTATTTGCAAACTTAGGACGCCTTCACACCAGAGAGATTTACTGCAATTTAAACGAATTCTGCTGTGTAACGTTGGAAAGTGCACTTCATTTGGCAGATGTAAGATGAATTCTAATTCGAATCGCAATGCGCATCAATGAACCACATTCTACTCCTCCCCAAAAAATGCTGGTTTTAGCTTCTCTTCAAACCGCAGCAGGGTGTGGATCACTGCAGGTGTGAAATGCAATCGCATTGAAGTTGTTTCAAAGATGAAGACGTTGTTTATTGGCACACGAGAAGAAAGGAGAAGGCATCATTATGCACTACGCAGCCACGTGTAAAGATGTCCAAGTGTTTGGGCTTACTTACAATACTGCGACAGCGACAGACGCATGCACACACACACAGTCCACGACGATACACACTGCAACCACGTTCCTAACTTCCCATCACATTAAGTCTTACTCCTAAAATGCTATAAATAAGTAGACCTATATATCACTGTGTAATTGAAGGAAAGACAAAATAAAACACATCCTCTTTTTTGGTGCTGAGACAAATTAACAGGAATCACAAACAAACATTAACAGCTCGCAAGTCACTTAAATATGCTCCATGTATTTTTATTCAAACATAGACAGCAGGCAAAATGCTGCTTTGTTTTTGTTGGTTTATGATTTGACCACATTGATAAAGGTCCCTGCTGTATTTCCAATTGCTGCGGATGACAGTGTATATGCAAAAGCGAACCGCAGCAGATTAAACCCCATTTTTTAGGATAGTTCCACTGGGAAAAAACATAGGCCAATAGGGTGTATTCACTGTTTTGCCAATTATATTGGGGGCCCACTTGCACCACAATCACACTCCACCAGTGGTCCGTAGCCCACAGGTTGAGAATCCCCCCTGGGCTTTACAAGCTATTCATTATGAATCGGAACACTAATGATCTCGGGGGGCTAATCATGGCCTGCATCGTTCTCCCTAGACTTCATACAGAGTTCTCTGTGTCATTAAGATAGGGACACCCAGGGAAACCAACCAGCATGCCATCACGTGGGCTTTTATAGTGTTTAGCGGGGTTGCCTCGATGTGACACTGCTTGGAAAATGCTCGCTAAGTGCCAGTGTGGGAGGCTTTTAATGAGCCCCGCAGTCAAGACTTGATTTGATCCCCAGGAATAGCTTGACAATGGCCATAATGCTCATTGGGAAAAGATCAGAGCGTGTCCAAATGGGCTGTGTGCCGAAAAGAGAGACGGAGGCTTTTATGGAAGTAAATGGGGTTGTGGTGTAGCTGTGTGCTATTGTGGTAATTGATTTTTTTCCATTCATAGTGTGCTTGCGCGCGCGCGCGTGTGTGTGTGTGCGCGTGTGCGTGTGTGTGTGTGTCTTGTTGCATTTGTTTGAATTCATGTAGGTAATCAGGTTTGTGCGGCAGAGTGATCTCAGGCCCCTCAAGAAGAGAGAGAGGACATGAGAGCAGATTAGAGAGTAGAAGAAATGATGGTAAAAAAGGTATATTCATGGTCGAGGTGCGTTGGGGGGATCTTAACACATGCTCAGTCTAAGGGCTCTTCATAGAAATTGAAAATAAATAACTTGTTGAACTCGTGTTAGGCAAAGAAAACGTTACGGCCAAATCTCGGGTATATCCTGTTAGTCAATGTGTGGATCATTGGAAATCATTTGTGCCAAGTCCTTGATTTCCCTGTCTGTCTGTCTGTCTGTCTGTCTGTCTGTCTGTCTGTCTGTCTGTCTGTCTGTCTGTCTGTCTGTCTGTCTGTCTGTCTGTCTGTCTGTCTGTCTGTCTGTCTGTCTGTCTGTCTGTCTGATACACTGTCTCTGTCTGTCTGTCTGGGTTCATTTTAAAACACGCAGCAACTGTGATCTTGACTAATGACTGTAGGTAGGACTGTTGGTATGTTTAACCAATATGCACCCCGAAACCTGCATTGTGACATATTACCGTCCCTGGGACACATCTTCTGTCAGTTGTGCTTGAACATTGACACAAAATAATAAGCCCTCTTAGTGTTTCATTAGCACATTCAGGCCAAAATAGGAGAGCTTGTTGTGACTCACAGGTGACAGATGAAATAATTGGCTACCGCAATAAAGATGTCAAGGTTTCAACAGTGATGCCTCGATGTCACTGTTGTTATGCAACACAGAAGTAGCACAGACTCTACGGAACCATGCTCTTGGTATCTTGCGAGAGAGTCGATTTCTATTTGCTGGAAGGTTATATTCTGAACTGAATTCTTGGCCCACTGTTGCTTTGAAACGGCTGAAGTCTCCAGCCTGCTGTTCATGTCCAGTGATGTCATCTGGCATCTGCTCTACTGTGATTTCTTTCCCGGTTTTCCACCTGAGAGAGAACTCCTATCTGCTCCTAGAGACTCTCCTAAGATGCAAATGTCATCTGGGCATTTCCGGTTGTCGGCTTCGCCAGCGCATTTGCATTCGCATTTACTATTCCCACATCTCCGTGGACAGATTGCGTTGGCCGCCTGCCATGGGGTGTCCGTGTTGTTTACAAGTTGCCATTTGGAATGTTGTATTGGCATCAAAATATACTTACCAAATACAACAGTAAAACTACTAATTATGCTGTATGTTCCATTTCCACAACACTACACTGTCTGTGTTTGTAAAGTTAAACATGAATATCGATGAGACTTACTTCGTTCACACACACAGACCTGCGGATGTTTCTCCTCTGCCATGTTACTGCTGCAAGCTGCATTTACATGAACAGATGCAAAATGTACAAAGATGCAAAGCTACTGGTAGTTGTTAAGTAGCAGGAGGACGTTTGCTATAAGCTCTTCCCCGCTCTAACATATCAACACAGATACAATTAATTACTTGCCTAGTGCATGTCCCATGTATAGGTTAGGTTAAGCGACAGATACAAGGTTTTCATACAGTATCTATGGTCCCTACATTAGCGACCTGAGTCTGAACGGATCAGTTTCCATTTTGTTTGCCAACACTGTCATGGTTATTTACAATCAAAACGGAACAATTGAGAGCACATACAAGAGACATACAGCCATATAATGCACATCGGGATCCTGTCTGACTGTGTGCAATGAAATCTTACAGTATATCACAAAGAAAATTCTATAAATTCCTATTTCTAATTGACTTAGCTGTTGGTACGCAAAATGCTCCTAGCATGCCTTTAATCTGTCGCACTACCATTGTTTCCTGATGCGCAGGCAGGCATGCACACACACACACACACACACACACACACACACACACACACACACACACACACACACACACACACACACACACACCCCCCACACACACACACACACACATACACACACACACACACACACATTACCCAAGGTAACTTGGAGAAGGAGTTTAGAGAGCTGAGCCAGAAGGCACATCTTTTTGTCTAGCTACCGAGAAATCTTCATTCATACTCTCACCTATGATCATGAACTGTGACGTTATAGATGAAAACAAGCTGCTGATACGAGTTTTCTCAGACAGGAGACTGGCATCTCCCTTAGAGATAGGGTGAGAACTGAGAAGTTCACTTGTGTGAGAGAAACACAGAGAGACATATTGAATCTACAAACTAACTATAGTAAGAAACACAGTGAGAACTCCAAAGTTGTGTGCAGCCGTGCACATGTGGCGTGCGCATGTGAGTGTGTGGCGTGCTGTTTGCTTCAAGACCCAAGTGAATTTGATTCAATCAATTCACAAGGTCCATTAGCGTTGTGTTAAAAGCCTCTATTTTGAATGTGACATGTGGCTGAATAGCAGCTCGCTGCTATCATTAACCAACATAAAGTGCTATTTACAGCTCTGACTGACAATTCAAGTCAACTCTAAAATAGATTATGTACAAGCTCACATTGAGTATGATGAAGTACGACATTAATTCATGAAGATTGATTCAAGCAGATCAAGATTGATTGCTTAATTGTCATTTGTTTTTCCAACAGTAAGCGGCCCTAGACAGATAAACAAAAACATGTTTCTCCCTGTATACCTGGTTTTCACCTTAGCAGCACCCACACCCGTGTGTTGTACGATAATGAGGGGTGCGTTAGGGTTGATGATGTCACAGCCAGAAATGGTGTATTTTCAATTGGGCCTTTTGCCTCTAAGGCTTTCGTAGCGCAGACACATACAAAACAGGAATCTGACTTTAACTGAACTTCCATGATGGTCTGAATGGCAGCCGGGGAAGGGTGGTGACGCTGAGAGACTGATGACCTCCAGACTGACAGGATAACTGGCAACGATGTTGTTGCAGCTCTCACAAGAGGATACAGAGCGCAAGCAGCAGAATGTACCAAAAATTTAATGAGCAATACGCCCAGAGGAAGAGAGACTCGCTAGGAGAGATTAAATGGCAACAACAATGACACAGACACAGAAAAAGGCAGAAAAACACCACAGAAAGGCCAAGTGCGGATAAGGACGGACGCATGCACACTGGCACAGAGACCTCTTGTGCAATGTAGGAGGACCCTACAGGCAGAAGTGAGCCTCCTTTTGGCTTTGGCACAAGAGGAAAGGACAATAGCTGGAAGCCTGGATGAGAGGTGCAGTGAATTGGCCGATCACTGCTGACCCGCCAACTGGAGAGTGTTGTGGTTAATGGTGGGACCACTTTAGGAAGGTTTTTGGGCCACCTCATGACCTCTCTCTTCCAGACCGAAGGCTTTATCCGTTACAGACTGATTATAACCGCATCTTTGATTTATTTACAAAATTAACAAATGATATAGGCGACTCCTTTACTGCAAAGGAGAACGTTTGTTGTATTTATATATAAAGGATATTAAAGGATATATTATATTTAAAGGAACTGCACTTCCATAGACAACCCAAATTAGTGGGGTTCATCTGTGCATGTTAGCCTCGACACCCAGGCTTTCATTTTTGTCTGTGCGAAAACGGAAAGCCTGGACTAATTTGTTACCCACAGTGGCCTAGAGGGGGGAGTCAACCTTTCGGGGTGGGCGTCGCTCCAAATGATGTGACGTAGCACAGCAGTGGAGGGCCGGGGGAGGGGCCGGGGATGACGACACGTCGTGAGATCAAATCAGATCAGCTCATTTGCCGTGGAAATGTCACGGCACCCCGCCCCCCCTAGGCCAAAATCATTTCAGGTTAGACCAGGCTAATTGCATATCAATCCAACTAGAAGTTTACTTTGTGGATGTCCTGTTTGAGCAGACTGTAGAGTTTTCCTGCCAGCTGGCACGTTGCTAGATTCAAATTAATATGCTGCTCTCTGAAGTTTGCATATTTCAACATCAAGGCGCGTTGGTAAAGGAGACAGGTGTAATCTGCTCGCTCGTCACTGTAGATAATGCAATCAGGACTTACACAGCAGGGGGCTGGTGGGCGCTCTCTGCTAATATACTATTCTATTGCTCTTTCCACAGACGGCATGATCTTGTGCTGACAGCAACAGATAAAATGAGCATTCTGTTATCTGTGTTTGATCACTGGTGGTTGTGTTGGCTGCTGTGACCTGCGTTAATCACTGAAGCACATACAATGGCAAGAATAGCGGACTGCAAGCTTGTACATCTGCTTATTTAAACATTATAAAGCAGGGGTTTTCGACCGGTGGTCCAGGGACAACCGGTGGTCCGGGGACCACCAGTGGTCCCTGAGAGGATTCCAGGTGGTCCCCAGGCTAAATGATGGTTAACCAGATGTAACTCTTTGAGAGCGTAAAAATGTTTACACTCTCAAGAGTTAAAATATTCCCTATATGAATTAGCCCGAGTCTACACAACTAGAGAATGTAGAAGATTAATGGTCATTTTGATCTGTACGTTTGACTGTTGTTTTTCCAAAATCCTGCCTGGAATTGTGGACAAAAACAAACTAAAGCTTTAGGGGTCTGTGGGGCTAAAAATGTCCTCAAATGGTGCATGGTCCGTGGCTCAAATGCTGAATAAACAGTGTGCCCTGCAGCTGGGATGAAAAAGGTTGAAAACCACTGTCATAAAGAACAATTTATTTGAAATGATCTGGAATTCTTTAACGTTAATCTTCTGGGAGGGGGGGGGGGGTATCTGGCACAAAACCTTTTCAGATGGTGTGGAGAAGCACTGATGTACAGTAGAGTCTTAAGTTTCCTTTGCTTTGGTGTAGTGAATGTCACCTGCAGGTTCCATAGTCTGTGATACAATTAAGGCTTGACCTGTACTGGCTTCAGTCAGGTCAGGCTTGAGTCCCTTCATGCCCTTTTACCTGTCTGTAAGAGAACAGCACTCCAGAGCATGAATGTGGCATTTACTGTGCTCAACTAAATGCAAAATGCCAAACACTTTCCATTCCTTTCCATAAGTGATTTTCAACCTTTTTCATACCAGGGCCCACTATTTATTCAGAATTTAAGTCACAGACCACCATCTGAAGACATTTTGGCCCCACAGACCCCAAAACTAAAGAACTATTTTGCTTTTGTCCACAATACCAGGCTGGATTTCAGAGAAAACAAAACATACAGATCAAAATGACCATTAATCTTCTACATTCTCTAGTTGTGTAGTCTTGGGCTAATTCAGATGGTGAATATTTTAACTCTTGAGAGTGTAAACATGAAACCAAATGGACCCGCAAGGGTCCATTTGGTTTCATTTTTACGCTCTCAAAGAGGTACGTTTGGTTAACCAACTTTCCATCATTTAGCCTGGGGGATCACCTGTTGAAAACCCATGCTGTAAAGAGTTAGCACCAAGGTCAGTACCGATGGCATGATGTCTTTTTTTTAACAGACACCTTAAACAGCAGATTATTGGCATTTTCCATCACCTACGTGGTGGAACTACTGTACCTATAGTGTTGGAAAGGAGAAGGCCACAGGCCTGTTACTACTGTAGGTCTCCAGGGCCAGCACACAGCCATGGCCCCTGAATACTAAGACAATAACCATGAATATATTATTATTGCCATGAATATATTATTATTGTCTTTAGTATTCAGCTTGTGTTTACCCCTCTATACTGTATAATAGTGTAACACTGTAAATACAGTAAATACAAACTCCAGAGCAGAGGCGGGAAAGCGAGACAACACGAAGATTCTTAATTCCCTTTGATTATTCCCTGTTGCATATTCTCACACGTGTAAATATTCTGCCTGACACATTGCAGCAATTAAACAGTACATCTGCAGCCTGTGCGTGTGCGTGCGTGCATGTGTGCGTCCGTGTGTGTGTGTGTGTGCGTCCGTGTGTGTGTGTGTGCGTCCGTGTGTGTGTGTGTGGCCTTGGAGATAAAAAATGCAGTCGTTTATTTCATCAGTGCAATTAGTGAAATGCGTCTCTACAGCAGTACAGCAGCCTGAGGGCCTTACTTAATTTTAACCTCAATTACAGCAGCTTTTAGGCTGCCTGTGAGCTGTTAGTGGAGAAGTACAGTATGCACTATTATTATTATTATAAATACAGTAGGCCTAGTAGCTGTCAGCAAGTACAGTATGTCCCAAACTATTACTTTTACGAAAAACAGGGGGAAAGCTTTTCTGGTTAAATATATTGGCCACTGGGGCAGGGCCACCATGGCCATGTCCGAGGACAAGTGGTCCTTGAGAGGGTTCCAGGTGGTCCCCAGGCTAAATGATGGAAAGGTGGTTAATCAGGTGTAACTCTTTGAGAGGTGTAACTCTTTGAGAGGTGTAACTCTTTGAGAGCGTAAAAATGAAACCAAATGGACCCGCAGGTTTCATGTTTACGCTCTCAAGAGTTAAAATATTCATCATCTGAATTAGCCCAAAGTTTACACAACTAGAGAATGTAGAAGATTTAATGGTTATTTTGATCTACTGTATGTTTGACTGTTTTATTTGCAAAATCCAGCCTGTTATTGTCAACAAAAGCAAAAGAAATCTTTAGTTTTGGGTCTGTGGGATCTAACACATCAGACACATCAAATGGTGGTCCGCGGCTCAAATTCTGAATAAATGGTGGGCCCTGGGGTCAAAAAGGTTGAAAACCCTTGATTTAGACATAACCATAGACAAACCAAGATGTCCGTATATAGGCAGCATGACTCATGATCAATCCTCATAGAGCAAACCCATATAGGAAGAATCACTATGACTCAGACGTAACCATAAACAAACCAGATATGCCGATATAGGGATCTCGATGAACATCAAGTGTTCTGCCTGGCTGGTGATGGAGGCAGCAGAAAGAAACCTTGTATGTTCACATTTCAACTTGTTCTGTTTTCCATGTGATGCCCTGCTTCGTGGTACGAGACCGTCATGCCAACTACGGACAAAATGTACAATATATGTTTTCCAGGAAATGGTAACGACGAGTGCTTTAAGAAATGAGGGTATAATTTGTGAAGGCTGATGTTCCGTCTGGTGGAAACATAATGGGTTTGGACATGTGGGTTTCCACCTGACGCTGAGGATTTATGGTTGTTGTTTGTGTTTTTGCTGGGGCGGCATGCGTGCGTGATCCGCCACTAATGTGCCTCTCTCTCTCTATCTCTCTCTCTGTCTCTCTCTACCCCCGTCTCCCTCTCCCCCTCTCTCTCTCTCTCTCTCAGATCATGTGGTGTGTGAAGAGGAGTTTAAGTACGCCATGCTGGCTCTCAACTGCGTGTGTCCAGCCACCTCCACCCTGATTACCCTATTGATCCACTCCTCCAGGGGACAGTAAGTACACAACCAGGCCTGAATGCAGCGTCGCTGATACACAACAACGGCGTGGTTTACACAGAAACAAAATGTAGTTTGAAAGCTAGTAGCTGAAAATCTTGTCAGACGGAAATGGCGGGGGACTCTGGGGTATGGGGGAGCTTGTGTTGTGTTGTGTTGTGTTGTGTTGTGTCGTGATGCGAGGAATCCAGAGGAAAAAGTCATGACGTATATGGTTCAAGAGTTATAAGCCAAACCTGAAATTGGCCTGTTGAGGCCAATTTGAAACATTTGGGGAAGATGTTCTTTGTTGGCCTACTGGGAGAGTGTGTGTGTGTGTGTGTGTGTGTGTGTGTGTGTGTGTGTGTGTGTGTGTGTGTGTGTGTGTGTGTGTGTGTGTGTGTGTGTGTGTGTGTGTGTGTGTGTGTGTGTGTGTGTGGTGGTCCGACAACGATGGAGTTGCTGTTTACAGACAGATGGGACATACACCACACCGATGGTGGGGGCTACCTTTCAAGGTGGGGGCTACCTTGGGAGCTATTAGGGGCTCAGAATCTTGCTCAAGGACACAACAACACTAAATCTGTCTGGGATCGAACTGGGAACCTCGGTGCTCCCATAGGCCGCTCTACCCTTGATCCACTGTTGCCTCCATACTCCCTCAGCCCACCTGGCAGGGATAATAAACCTCAAGAGCTAAATAAAAATGCAGTCTACAGAACGGAGTCCTCGACCTGCTGGAAGATACACTACGGACAGGAAATTAATTTGTTAGCACAAATCACTCGTTTGTTGTGGAGTGCAAAGGTCCCATGGAAATCTATAAACAGGCTTTGTTCCAATCCTCAAGAGGTCCTTAAGCGCCAGCTGGACTCTTGTGAGCCTTGGCATGCACTGGCATGTGCCAATGTTTGTCACTGTCCAACCCTTCTGTCTGGGGATTGACATTAAGCCTGCCTGTCTGGCACTCTGCAGCCTGCCCACCCGCCCACGGTCACACACCCTGAGGTCCCTGACCCCGGGGGGCTGGTGGTCACACCTGTACTGGACACCAGTGGTGGGAAAAATACTTAAAGGTAGGGGAAGTGATTTGAAATTCATGGTGTAGTACCAGCCTGGTGCACTAGGGGCCCCCAACAGTAGCTACACTATGTGAACCTGCTGCTCGCTCCTGATTGGAGGAGAATTGGTGGTGACCTGGGGAACTTTTATTAGCTCCTCTGCTAACGTGGCGGAGGGGGAAACTCCATATGTGGTTTCCACACCTTATAATAGAGCATTTTAACAGAAAAAAATATTTTTTGGGTGATATCTGACAAAATTGAAATTACTTCCCCTACCTTTAAGTACTTAAGTAAAAGAGTCAGTGTTCTGGATCTTCTGGATGTCATTGGCATGTATTTATTTTGTGAGACGGGTGAAATGTTCCTTTAATAGTCCTGCAGTCATTTTGAAATGTCAGTATGCCTCTTTTTAAGTTGTGTTTTGTAATATGAATCAGAATCTACATAGTAATTATTAAATACACTGTAGCTTTTCAAATGGAGTAAGAGTACAATATTTGGATGTGAGAGTTAGTTACCTCAACGTTGTACTTAAGTAAAATTAAGTAGTTACTTTCCACTCAATGAACAGTAAGCACTGCTGCATCTAGAGGACCTCTGCCCACAATTTCAGCGTATCTTCCTATAACCTCACTTGAGTCGTAATAAAATGCCACCATTTCTGTTCATAAACCTGCCTACCAGCTATTAAAATAGAAGCAGTGTGGACTAAATTATGAACATGCGACGACAGTGGCCAAAGTGCATATTATTTTTCAACATCAACTCGTGCCTGTTTACCACAATTATTTGAAAAATTGAGTAAGCTACTATGCAGATTTATATTATCATTACAAAATATAACCACCAGGCCCCAGAGTCCATTTTAACATTTAGCTTCATCTGCTCTATACATGCTTGCAAGGTCAGCTATTTTTAGATTGGACGCATCTCAGTACTTCTACTTTGGTATTGACAGTATATATTTTGATGCTAATACTTCCCACCCGCCCATGGTCATATTCTCACTACATCCCACACCTGTTTACACCTTACTGGCAGCCACATGTTAAACCATTATTATGTGGTGGGCGGAATCCATGTATGTCCAAAATTGTTCCCTTTTATCCGTATATTATATGTTGTTTATGTTGTTAGTAGTGAAGAAAGAGCATATCTACTGTACAGACTCACATGTAAGGAGTTGTTTGAGCTTGTAGATTGGCTTTATTTCACTACTATCTCTTTCAGTCTCTCTCTCTCTCCCCTTTTTATACTGTATGGAAGATACAAGGTTTCTGAACAACAACAACAATGGAAAAAATATCCGTCTTCCCTGTCCGCCTTCGACATGTGACATTGTACTTTTTAATGGCTATATATTCAGACTGAGGACACGTGACAAGTGGCCTTGCAGCCTGCTTGTGTCTGTGACTCTAATGATTGACGTATCGATCAGCACAGACAGACGTCAGCAGCCGTTACCACAGCAGCCCTGAGAGGAAATGACTATGGCTGTGTGTGTGGGCCACTCATAGATGTGCAGATACCAGGGGCTGTGTGAAACTACATACAGTACACCGCACTTAAGTAGAATGACGAGGTATTCATTTCTGTAGAGAGGGTAGCGCCTCATATGTCCAGCTTTGAGGACGCAAATTGTGACTGGCCAGAATGAGATGATGTACTCTATGTATGACTCTTCACACAGGTGTGATATTTGTACTTTAGCGGTGTGGTGTACTATCCCCCCTCAATGTTCATTGATTGGTTAAAATATATATTTTATTCACAGCAATGTTATGGATCGCAGCTTTAAGTAGGCTAAATATCCATAGACTCTACTCTTTGCATGTATGTGGCTGAACTAGTTAATGTACCTATACAATATGTATTCTAACAATACAAATACCAAGTAATTATTAGGTTTAACTACATATGTCCAATAGTTGTAGTCAGTTAAACATGATGATATTTGCCTCTGAGATGTAGTAGTAAAAGTAAATGTACCCCCTAGTAAAGTATACAGTACATCAAAATTGTACAGTACTTGAGTAAATGTACCTAGTTACTTTCCTCCACTGTGTACAGTATATTTCATTGTGTACAGTGGCATTTGTTTACAGTCCCTATTAACCTTCTTCTGTCTCAGGGAGGGCGGAGCATGCTCGGCTGACCAATGGCAGCGCACGTACCGGCGCTGCTCGGCCAATGAGGTGCATCATATTCGTCTGGAGGAGAGCAAGTTCTTCGGGGAGTACCAGGGGAAGAGTTTCACCTTCGCCTCCTTCCATGCGCATAAAAAGTAAGGCCATCGTCGTACATGGACCACTTGTCAACCTGGCAACCATGTATTTTTGAACATAGTTTTTTGGTTCCGCTGAAAAAATCATCCATTCATTTTTTCCCAAAGGAGATGTGCAAAAATATTAATTGCAATTATTTCAAGCATAGAATCATGCCATCCAGTTTCCTTGAGAGTCGTGACCATACAGTAGCTGGTTCTATGAAAACATATAATTATGTGTCTATTCCCTATCCAATCTCACTACTTCATTAAAGTTATATTCACAGTGAATTGTTAGGACCATAATTATAGCTTCAAATGGGGTGCCTGCTGGCTAAGTGGTCCATGCCATGTTCGAGTCTCGTTGATGATGACCTTTGTCTCTCCTCTTCTCTCTCTTTCCAAAAATAGTGGAAATAGTAAATCTGCAATGCAGCAGAACTACAGTGTGTCACATTGCAATGCATTGTGGGCTTGTAGATCATCTTTTTGTATTGACCATACAATAAAGCAATAATATCGTTGCTGGCCTCTATATATTTTCATCTCCATATTTAATTAATCTTTTTTGTGTTTTCTTCATAAAAATAATGCCCCTTTTTTGTCCGGCAGTGTAAAACAAAATATAAAAAATAGCAGATTGACAAGCTAGAAAAACAGTGTGCTCTGATCTTGTAGACCTGATATTTTTGATTGTTTTGGAATTTGAATCCTTAGAAGTAACTATTTAGTTTCGTCTGTTTGTTAAGATAGGGCTAATATTAACAAAGTTGCATAAACATGCATCGCAGCAGGCCATTGCAACGATTTTATTTAACAGCAGTACAAAATCGGTAGTTGCTCATCTGTGCTGGAAACAAAACACAAAACAATTTATCCTCCCCTGAGTCCCCCCTCCTCCTATTTTCACATTCATGTACCGCATTTCAATAACCTGTTGTTGATCAAAAGGGGCAGCGTATCCAAACGCAACCACATGAGAAAATGTCTCCACAAAGATTTGAATATGAATCTCCGACATCTTGAGAATAAAACAACACAAGGAACAAGCAGTTCCTAAAATAGCCTAGTATCTGCATTTCAATGTACAATATGAATTTCACGTACCTGTGGGGTATGAATAATACATATTTTACAAAGCGAAGCCACAGGCAAAGTACAAATCTGCTCTCCTTGAATATGACTGTCCTCCGAGTTACTATGGGAGGGTCATCAAATCTTTTGACAGATGTGTGATAAAGCTTTTTATTTTTATTTTTTAACAGTAATCTACAAGCAAAAAAATTCAAGCTTGTAAGCTCACAAGTTTGTAGATCTATTTTTTGGGAAAAAATGCTTGATGTAGATGGGGCGAAAAGACCAAATACAGGGCCAATTTCAAGGCCCAATTTACTGAAGCCACTTTCTCATAATTGGAATACATTGGAGCATGTCCGGGCGAATCACAATCGAATCACAATTGTTCGGTGTTGTGCCTTTCAAACATAGACAGCATGCAACAGGAGAGTGTCTGTGCCGGATGCGTTCAGACAGACATCAAGGTATCGGTAAATAGCCTATTTTGATAAGGTGAGGGAGGGGCGATGTTTGGCACACACAATAGCTAGTTTAAGATCCCTTGGACATGCAACGTGCGACGTCACTGATGAATGACTCAGTGCTCGATGTACAAGCCTCTCGGCCGTCGGACCCTCTCCTCCGACAGCAAAACGCAGCTCGTCATGGAAACCAGAGACACCAGTGGGAAGGGGTGGACCCCGTTGGCGTCGCCTGCTTTTTTACTATGTTGGGCTTCTGGCGCAAGTGCGACGGAGCACGCCTACGATCTCTGCGTGTCCAAGTCCTAGAGGCGCTTTCTTAAAGTCCCTAGTATCAAGCTCTATGACAATGAACACATCGAATTGCTTGACAGGCAGTCGGTCTCCCGCCGATGCACCGCCAGGCAAACGGCGGTTACATAATTAATTACTTCAGTCCCGACCTGTCAGTGGCGTTTCTGAGCAATTTGGAGACCTAGGCAAGATTCCCCCTTACCAAATGGACCCATACCGGTCTATTTGTTAAGGGGGGCTCCTGTGACATCATACCTATGACAGGCACAGTAAAATGGCGACCCCAAGGGATAAAATTATGAACTATTTTTAAACTAAAGAACATATTATATGCGTTTTAAAGGTTGAATTCTAGCGATAGAGAACAAGTATAATGTATTTATCCCTATGAGGCTATCTCCTATGAGCATGTCTAGTGGTGCCCCCCCCATGGCGCCCTAGGCAATTGCCTAGCCTACCTAATGGCAAAAACGCCCCTGCCGACCCGTCAGTGTGTTTTTCTGTTTCCTCTGGCGTGTAGGTACGGCGTGTGTCTGATCGGCGTGCGGCGCCTGGACACCACCAACATCCTGCTGAACCCGGGGCCCTGCCACATCATGGGCGGCTCCGACATCTGCTTCTACATCAACATCTCCAAGGAGGAGAACTCTGCGTTCGTGCGGGGCCACCGGGGCGACCCGTCGTCCTCCACGCGGGGCGCCCCCCACGGCGGGGGAGGCTCCCGGGGCAGGCAGCAGACCATCTACCACGGCCTCACCCGCCTGCCGGTCCACAGCATCATCGCCAGCATGGGTCAGTCAGTGGGCGGCGCTAAGCGCCTCGTCACGATGTTGGCATTTCCACGATTACATGCCGATTAAACCATTCTGTACTGTACGGTGTTTAACTTTTATTGAACAAAAATAGCAGGTGTTTGCGGCCCATAGCGCGCGACAGAGTGGCGCACTATGGGGCGTGAATACCTGCTATTTTTGAGGAAACTCGTGAAAACGCAGCGCAAATCTTTCAATATGTTTCAATATTTCAGGTTGAAATCGGTTAATTCTCACGCAAATGACAGTGATTTCAAGAATTTAATTGTGTGTTTGTCGTTTAAACGCTGGAGCCTTGTGCATTTAAAAAAAAAGGATAATAATCTGTTTGGCTTTGGAGGCTTTGAAGAAAGGAGGGCAGATAGGACAAATAACCTCACCGTGCCATTGTCATGTTTGAAAGCTTTTAGGATGATTCATACTAATGTAAAACAATAATTTATCTGGCCGGCTGTCAGCCTTGAAGAGAGCAGCTTCCTTAGGACTGAAATGTCAAATGCAATTTGGGTGGGAGGCGGGCGGGTGGCAGCAAGAAACATACCACAGGGTGGTGAACAATGGAACTTTCCCCCTCACTTGTTCCGTAAGTGTTGCACTCTGGCATATTGCTTCTCAACCTGCAGGTTCAGCTTCCCAGATGGCACAGAAGTGACGGTGCAATGAACTGGAAACAGTGGGCATTTTATTTATGGTTCGCACCTGAAAGGCTGGCTTTTGAAGTTTCTGAACCAATCAGAGCACGCATCCCTTCAGGCGATGGGACCGGTGCAGGGTCATCGCACTTTGTTTACAAAAGACAGACAGATGGCCAGCTCTGCCAGTTTACTGCCATGTGGCTTATTTCTACCATATACTAGTTTCAGATAATGACCACGAATGTGGCCTAAAAGTTTGAAAAGCGTAGTTTTCATTTCATTGGGGCTTTAAGGACTTTTTTAAGACCTTTTTATTAGCTAGAAACCAGAAATCACACAGGCTGGGGGCATTCTACATTACAGCTAGCAGCACATTACAATAGAATGGTTTATTACTAGGGTTGTTGAATGATTCAAATGATCAGATTATTCACAGCTTCAAAATTATTTTCATTATTTTCATTATGATATATATCATATAACCATTCCAATATGTCCAATAAAAAAAAACAATTCTGGGGGGAAAAGACCTGCTTTTTAAGATTTATCAAAATAGGTGACCTACAAGCCCCCAGTGCTTGTAGATCCCTCTAGCTATACTCTATGGCTCTGGTTACAGGGAGACACACAGCTATGTCTCCATTTTTTTATTGAAGAGAGAACACATGCTTGACTCATTGTCCTCTCTTGGTGTTTTTCCCTCTCTCCCTTTGTCCCATAAAGATATGTCCTCCTCTTGTCAAATAAGTTGTAAACATAGGGGAGAGCAGGCGACGATCGGATCAGACCACCAATTTCCAACGGTGCATAATAATAAATTTAACGCTGTCAGTCTAGAGCCATAGAGTAGGACGTGACAAGTCAAAGATAGTGGACAGATGGAAGATGGGGTACTGAAGTTATATTCTACATACCGGCGTCAATGTCTGACAAGTCAACTTACTAGCCTACACACAGCCCATCGGGTAACCTATTACCTATAAGCGTGCCACCGCTGTGAGCTTGTAGGTCGGCTGTTTTTGAAAACTGGTGGTGAGAATGGGTTAAACAACACCACTGGCTGGCTAACGGCGGTATTGCAGCATTTTGATTCTCATTAGAGTGGTTAGGCACCACTCGAAAAGTGCACATAAGAAATATTGTATTGTAATACGGTATGTATGTAAGTGTATACAGTGCATTTTGAGTATTTCTGCACTGCAATATTGACACTTTTACTTGAAGTGAAAAGTAAGGTGAGTACTGTATGTTTTTGCACCACTGAACCTTAAGGTGAATGTGTCATGTCATTGTGAATCCAGGCACGGTGGCCATAGACCTGCAGGACTCCAGCGACAGCAGCCCAGAGGGACAGGACCCCGGAGGCATGGGGGGAGGGGGCGGCGGGGGGCCCGGCGGCGGGGGAGGGGGAGGGGGCAAGGGCGGAGGGGGCAGAGCCAGCCGGAGCGGCTCTAGGACCGCCAACGAGGCGGGGGGCCTGGCCAACACCCTGGCACTGCCCGCCATGGGCGACTCGGCGGAGGACCGGCGGCACAGCATCGACCCGGTGCTGGAGCTGGTGGACGGGGTCAGCAACCCCACCTTCGACCTGCTGGGGGACCAGTCTGAGGACGAGGCCGAGTGCAAGGAGGACAGTGACCGGGACGACAGGGGCGG
The DNA here is from genome assembly GCA_039105355.1 of Benthosema pterotum. Taxonomy (NCBI): domain Eukaryota; kingdom Metazoa; phylum Chordata; class Actinopteri; order Myctophiformes; family Myctophidae; genus Benthosema; species Benthosema pterotum. The sequence continues at coordinate 34,561,464 of CM076965.1, read as the reverse complement.
ACACTGGTGGGGCGGACACCAGGAGTGAGTTATTATACAATAAGGTTTATTTAGTTACCCAGTGCACACTGGTGAGGCGGGCACCAGGAGTGAGTTGTTATACACTAAGGTTTATTTAGTTACCCAGGGCACACTGGTGAGGCGGGCACCAGGAGTGAGTTGTTATACACCAAGGTTTATTTAGTTACCCAGAGTACACTGGTGGACCGGGCACCAAGAGTGAGTTATAAGTAATTTATAGGAGTTATGCCATACAAAACAGATCAAATATAAGGACAAATATAACCACACCCTTTTCACATTGGCCTGTTATAGCACCACCAACAGGTGGATTTTTACAAAACACTCTTTATGCAATTGCAAAGAAATGGCAGCACCCTTTTCAAGGCTTATTGGCCTATAGTGCCACCAGGAGGCCACAGCCTGACCTGGTGGAGACCTGCGCCCAGAAGGGTACGCGTACGTTTTCGTTTTCTAGTTACATTGATGCAGAGCCATGCTGTATAGGTGATATTTGAGAGTTCCTAAAATGAGCTAGCGCTCTCTCTCTTTCTTTCCTCGCCTACAAGGCGCCGCTCATGCTACAAACACAAAGGTAGACTAGAGACGATGAATGTCAACCACGAGTTAAAGAAAATCATCCCATGGGGCGTTCTGCCTGCCTGCCTCTGGCCTGCCTGTCAATCTCACTGTCTGGCAACCGTTCTCTTGTAAGCCTGGTGTAAGATTGAGTTACTGTGCCAAGGGTTTTTCTTACAATATTAAAATGTAGATCTAGGATGACAGCGACTGGGAGGAGGTGGGAGCTGTACTTTATAGGCTCATCTTTCTTCAATATTAAAATGCAAATGGTAGCTGGTTGACCAGCGATTCCTAGGGAAACATTATTTTTTGAGACCTTTCATCTATTGGCCTTATGACATGACCAAATTGTTGTTAGAAATATTTTGGTTTCATGTTTACACTCTCAAGAGTTAAAATATCCATCATGCGAATTAGCCCAAGAGAATGTAGAAGATTAATGCTCATTTTCATCTATTGTTTGCCTTTGCGAAATCCAATCCAATTGTGGATAAAAACAAAAGAAATCTTTAGTTTGGGGTCTGTGGGGCTAAAATGTCATCAAATATTGGTCTGTGGCTCAGATGCTGAATAAATAGTGAGTCCCGGTATGAAAAACGTTGAAAACCTCTGCTATAGAATGAACCTTTGAAGGGTAACCCAGTGCTTGTGTTAACCCTTGTGTTAACCCTCTGCACTGAAACGCATTTTGGTGTTTTAGCTATTGAAAAATAGCAGATCTACAAGCTCATATCGTGCCACTCAGTGGCACGATATGAGCTTGTAGTTCTGCTATTTTTGAAAAAATGTGAAAATGCAGTAAAAATCCTTCTGGGTTATCTCTAGAACATGTTTTCAGAGCATCACTGACACAAACAGATTTTTCAGAAAAACTAGAATCCATCGCTAGAAACTACAATCTACTGGCGGAAAGTAGAATCTAGTGTCAAAAACTAGATTGTAGCATCACAGACTAGAATCCTGTGTCATTAACTAGATTCTAGTGTCGGGAACTAGAATATAGCGTCAAAAGTTAAAATCTTCCAGCAAAAACCATAATCTGGTGTCAGGAACTATAATCTGGTTTCAGAAACTATAATCTGGTTTCAGAAACTATAATCTGGTGTCAGAAACAATAATCTGGTGTCAGAAACAAAGGGTCTGGACAAAATGGGTTAATTTGTGTGTGTGTGTGTGTGTGTGTGTGTGTGTGTGTGTGTGTGTGTGTGTGTGTGTGTGTGTGTGTGTGTGTGTGTGTGTGTGTGTGCGTGCGTAGGTGGGTGAAGGGCTACCCGCTGAACTCTCCATACATCGGCAGCTCTCCTGCTCTGTGCCACCTGCTGCAGGAGAAGATGCCTTTCTGCTGCCTGCGCATGGACAAGGTATGCAGGGGTGAAAATGTACTACACACAGTGGACGCTTAGCAGAGCGCCACAGCAGGGGCGTTTTTGCCATTAGGCAGACTAGGCAGTTGCCTAGGGCGCCATGAGGGGAGGGGGCCGAGGGGAGGGGGCGACCAGCAGACATTCTTTAAAAGGATACCATGCTAATGAGCCCAATATGGATAAATACATTGGATAATGGATAAATACATTATACTTATCCTATTATACTTATAACTAGAATTGAACATGTATGTTATTTAGTTATAATAACGTATATGATATTTAGTTTAAAAATAGTTCATAATTTTATCCTCTTGGGGGGCACCATTTTACAGGAGATTTTCCCAGGGAAAATCTTGCCTAGGGCTCCAAATTTCTTAGAAACGCCACTGCGCCACAGTATTGCTGTGTGTGCTGCCAACAGGACGCGGTGCACTGCCGTGCGGCAGTTGCGGCTGCCAACTTTGTACAGTTGTTTGTAGTAAACAAAATAAGAACACTTTAGCTGCACGGCATAGCCTGGAAATAGAACAGTGGCGTATCAGAGCACCATGCGATGTGTGGACACGCGTTTGGTGCTGGTGTGGGCACCAGACCGGCTATTTTGACATGCACCGTACACAGCCTGTGTGTGTAGGGCTTCACTTTACAAAGTCTGGAATTCAAAATGTACAAAAGCATTATTGGTATCAAAATGTACTTGGGATATTTATTCATGACCAGGGGTGTAGTGGAGAGGGGACGCGGGGAAACGATGTCCCCCCACTTCTCACATCTAAAATATTTTTGGGGCAAAAGTAGGCCTATGTTTTTTGTCTTGTTGTCATTGACTTTTATGGATACAATTTTAAACAATGCATTGTAAACAATCTTTCTCAATATGCTATACTTGTTTTAATAGCGTGTCTGTGTGTGTTGTGCAGGTGCACGCAAATGCAAGTGTGCGTGCACGTGTCTTAAAGGGGAATTTCGCTCATTTTCAATATTTTACTATGTCATTAATATACCTTAGAGATGTTGTGTGGACATGGTAAAAAAAAAAGTCCCCCCCATTCTGTGTTTCCTACAAATGGAGGTCTGAAAAAAAAACATTAGCAGGGTGAAATACATTTTGATCATTCATTTCATCAAGATGTATTTCACCATGCCAATGAGTTTCCTTTTTTCTGAGAGGGTACAAATGGAACCAAATGGACCCGCTAGGGTCCATTTGGTTCACATTTGTACCCTCTCAGAAAAGAAATAATAAAATGGGTGGAATTCCCCTGAGGCGTCCCCCCACTTCTAAAAGTACCACTACAACACTGTTCATGACCCATAAAGGGTCCGCCTGCGACACACAAATGGTTCCTGGAAGGTTCGTTTGAGCTTGATGCTCTACTGCCCCTCTGCCACTGTCCTCTGTCTGTCCGCTACAGGCCTGCCACCACGTCCCCTTCGAGGACGCCCGTTCCTACGGCTTCAAGAACAAGCTGATCATCGTGTCGGCGGAGAGTGCGGGAAACGGCCTGTACAACTTCATCGTCCCCCTGAGAGCGTACTACCGGCCGCGCAAGGAGCTCAACCCCATAGTCCTGCTGCTGGAGAGCATGTGAGTTCCTTCCTTTGGTGACAACTATCACAATTATTGCATAGATGGTGATTTATGCCAGTGGTGTTCAACCTTTTTGATACCAGGGCCCACTATTTATTCAGAATTTGAGCCACAGACCACAATTTGATGACATTTTAGCCCCACGGAACTCAAAACTAAAGATTTATTTTGATATTCCAGGCTGAATTGGGAAAACAAAACAGTCAAACTTACTGATCAAAAATGACCAATAATGTTCTACATTCTCTAGTTGTGTTGATTTGGGCTAATTCATGAATATTTTAATTGTTGAGAGTGTAAAAATGAAACCAAATGGACCCGCAAGGGTCCATTTGGTTTCATTTTTACACTCTCAAAGAGTTACATCTGGTTAACCAACTTTCCATCATTTAGCCTGAGGCCCACCTGGAATTCTCTCAAGGACCACTGGCTGAAAAACATTAATTTATGCAATAACTGTTATGATCATAGTTTGAGAGTTTGAGATAATCGCATTTAGACAATTCACTAGTCAGAAGAATGGTATCCTATTCAGATCTACAAGCCCACACAAAAATCACATCAGCTGCTACAGCATGGCTTGGTTTATTGCTACCGGGTCATTTCTTTGAACTATTTATAGTGTGTGTTGTGTTTGCCCAGTCTCTGCCCAAAATTGGCAAACAGAGGTCCAATGATCGAAATGCGCATAATTAGAATTACCCGTGATAATGTCAAGTAAATGTCATGACCCCCCCCCCCCACCCCCCCCCCCCCATCCCGCTCTGTGGACATTGGTGAATGTCCCAGTGGACATTCACCAAGCTCCAACACTGTGACCTTAGTATTTAACCACTTTAGCTGTGAGCCTGTAGATTTGCTATTTTTGAAAAGTGGGCGCAAATCTTTGAATATTCTCTTCTGGGCAGAGGGGCAGTGTTACCGCAATTAAGCAATACTTGGTTAAAGGGATATTTCACCTTCACCCATTCATTCATTCATTCATTCATTCATTCATTCATTCATTCATTCATTTTTACCATACTCTGCAGTGTACTTTATGATTATGTGAACACTCCAGCCAGTTTTTAAGCTGCCCGATTCAGTATTTAGATTGGAATTTTAGCTGCGCCATTGCAGCTTCAAACTCCGTTTTAAGTTAAAACGGAAGCTGCAATGGTGTATTTAATCTCTCATGGTTAAAACTTTTAACCATGAGAGATTAATTGAAAAAAACACCCTGACTTTTTCCTTGTGACTGGTACTGCCTTCCCAATACATTAGGTGCATGTGTTGCTACTATTGCATTTAAAAATTAAAAGTATCAGAGAAAGACTGATATCTGAGAAGACTTCATAAAAACATAAAACAAAGAAATGAAAAAAGTAATTAAAAAATGAATATACATGTACTTCGCTACGGTAGCTTCCACCACTGCAGAATTCAATAAGTCAATAAAGCGCTGAGTCACTCCACTGTATAATGCTGTTATTTCCTGTCGACTCATTATTAGAGGCTCTTACTCTGTATTTCCCCAGACCAGACCACAGAGATCTGCTCTCCAGGGGAAGGCTTGCACTTCATTATGCTAGCTATTACTCTTTCATATCATATCGTCGCTGCACTAAATAAATCATATCTCTCTTCTTTCTGCTGTTTTTGTTTGTTTATTTGTTTTGGTTTTCTCCCTCCAAAAAGAAGAAAAAAAACAGCTGTTGGTAAAAACAAATGCCTGTCAGCAGATAGGTCTGGTATAGCTCAATGTTACGCCTATTTCATACTCCAGAAAATTGGGATGGCCAATCAGGACACAGTGGGTAAACATATTTGGTCTGGCTTTAGCCAGGCTATGGAGAATTTTTGTCATAAATTCAGCCATAAACCGTGTGCCACGCCCCCACCTTTTGAGACAGCTGTATCACTGCTGAACCAAAAGTGAAAGTGAAAGTTTGAGTGTTAACACACTACTGACATGGTGGAGAGAAATACAGGTAGCATTTTGTACAACTGTAAATAGGTGAACTTGAACACCACCCATTAGCCCCATTCTAAGCTTAGAGTAGGGGAAACAGCCATTAAGGAGTGTTTTCACAAAATAACTGGACCAAGAATTAACTGCAAATAAAGTTAAAAAATAATTGGTGTGGAATTCTCCTTTAAGTCACAGTGGCTCAGATGCGTCCGAGTTGAACAGAGTTGAACCGCGGACTTTACTTGCCGCTCGCGCTACTACTCCTCTAGGGACAACTCTCCAGCGTTCACTCTAGTGCACACCAGCCTGCACATGCTGTCACCACTGTCCACCACACAACACCAGGCTATACTACTAGCGTTATACAAGTATTGAGATATACTGTACTTGGACCAAATAGACCATTTTAATATAGAATATGTAAGAGTTCATATAAATACATCAGTTGAGAACCACGGAGCTGAACAAAGAATCCTCTTTAGCCTTCACCATCAAACGGTGTAATAAAATTACATGAATCGTAATGCACCGAATTAGGATCTTTATTTTTATACAGATAGAAGATCTCTTAACAGCAGTGGAAGTAATTAAGTACTTTGTATTTGACGCTTCACCTAATTTACTTTCACATTGAACCATAGGTTGATGAGCTTCAGAGGCAGGGTTTTGCCCAGTTTGCCCAGAGCTGGATACCAAATCACACGTCTGTGACAGAATGAAGAGGCACTTAGAAAAATGCATCCTCTCAAAGGGGTATCTGGCTGGCCAAAAACGAGAACCCCCGAGTTAAGAAGCTAATGAAAGGAACATTGGGCTCATTCTCTTGTGTGAAGAGAAAAACAAAACCAACGTATTTGTGTTTTGATTGGATCTTCAGACGCGAGGGAGACTTAAAAAACATCTTATTTGTTTTTGGTTAAATATTCGGACCGAAGGCATATTGCAACAATTCTTATTTGTGTTTTCATTGGTTCTTCAGACCCGAGGCTGACTTCCTGGAAGCAATCTGCTGGTTCCCCATGGTCTTCTACACAGTGGGCTCCATCGACAAGTAAGACAGACGGACAGCCGGCTAGCGCTGATCTCATTACTCTTTCATCCCTCCTCTCAGCCTATCTATCCCCTACTCATCTTTATTCATTCATGTGTAGCCCCCGCTGCTCTCAAAGATGACTTCATTTTGCACTTCCCATGTATTCGTATTCAAGTATTTTTTTATTATTTCTTTTGCTTTCTGACACTCTGCTGCACGCCTGCCTAGTTAATTGCCTGCTCCATCTGGGCTCTCTTCTCTTGACAGTCTGGACAGTCTGCTGCGCTGCGGAGTGACATTCGCCGACACCATGGTGGTGGTCGACAAGGAGAGCTCCATGATTGCAGAGGAAGATTACATGGCCGATGCCAAGACCATTGTGAACGTTCAGACGCTTTTCAGGTGCGGCCTCGTTCCGTCCTCCCCTGCGTACTTAACTCAACAAACCCTCATTGCGCTGTAAGTGTCTGGGGCGTCTGGGTCTCACATTATATCTCCCTTTCTCTGTCCTTCTCACTCCACTTGCAGACTGTTCCCGGCTCTCAGCATCATTACAGAGCTCACCCACCCAGCAAACATGCGCTTCATGCAGTTCAAAGTCAAAGACCACTACTCACTGGCTCTGTCCAAGCTGGAGAAGGTAATGGAGTCTTAAAGCTGTCTAGTTTCTCTTTGGCCACGCCAACACTGCCAGCTGCCTATAACCAGTTAAAAAAACAGAAAGCATAACTTTTAGCCATCATTTTATACAATGACTACCAGTAGTTTACAAAAATAGCAGATATGCATAGCGGAATATGTAACTTATTTTTAAAAATAAAAAAATTAACTCAAGTCTCCTTCTGGGTGTCCCTGGAACAAAATATGTTGATGGGGGTCCACTTCAGTCAAATATATTGTTTTGGGAATGCTTGACGTGAAAAGATTGAGAGCCACGGATTTAGCAAAATACTGTTATAAGGAAAAAAAAAACTTTCAAAAGGGGAATGGGTAAACCATCAAAGCTTTCTCCAGCAAAGCCGCCCGTCCTTAAAGTGAGATTCACGGCTCGACTTACAATTCTTTATCCATGGCAGAATATCAGAGTAAATGGAATGAACCCTGGTCAGCAAACGACAGGGTGAATGTTCAAGTAAATAAGAGTACAAATCAAGACAACCTAGCATCAGTCTAAATACACTTGCAAATAGCTTTATGGTCAAGTGAACAGGCGAGAGTCTTCTTGTCTGTTGGGTGGAAACCTCAATTGCCCTAAATTGTTGCTTTGAGGAGGCAGTAAAAGTAGCAGACGAACTACAGGTGATATGTGAATCTACAGTAGCTACTACTTTTAGTGCCTTTGTTTGGCGCCGTCAATGGAGCTCTTCATAGAATATAGTATCTACGAAAAGTAGGAACCAAGCTACAATATAAGAAATGAGAGGATGACAACACCTTGATTAACATCAAGGAAATACCATAGATAAATTGTGTTCCCCCGTTATGTACAAGTTTGTCAATGAGATTGAGACATGAGTTTTCAACAAGCAGATGAAAGTTTATTAAAGTTAGCTCAAACAATAAAAACATGACTACAAAAGAGATGGTTCAATAATAAAATCAAAAGCTATCAGTCTATACAAAACAGCAGGGGTAACAATTTAAGGAAGTGGGGGGAAAAGACATTTAGTATAATATAAACAAACACATAATTTCAAGAATATAATACCTGATTATAATATTCTATACCTATTTGATTGTCTGTTCACATCTTTCTCCCCTCTAGCACATGGGCTCAACACTCCCAGGCTCATGAACTCACCCTGGGTAGGGTAATAGCAAGGAAAATAAATACAATTAAAACGCTTATTTAGAACAATGATCTAAATTACATAATTACATCTATTCATATTCATTGTGTTGCTCACCAAAGATAGGGGAAACATAAAGCACAATCAAACAGGAGACACAGGACTCAGGACCCACAGCTAACACCAAGCAACCTGTTTGTTAGACTGCAGGGCCTTTATATACTCAGGAAGTGGCAGTGTAGCCAGCCAGTCTACGGTGGCCTTTGAGGCTCAACTTTGCTTAGTGGTTACACTAGTTCTCTGGGTCAGGGGTTTCCAACTGTTTTGTCCAGGGCCCATTCTGCATTTAGCCACAGACCACCATTCAATGTTGAGTCTATAGAATTTTCAAGTTTGTGTACACAATTTAGGAGAGATAAACTGGCATAACGTTGGTGAAAAATAACAATTCTTCTACATTTTAGTAGATTCTAGAAAATTAACTAATTCAGATGTTTAAATATACTTTAACTGTTGAGTTCACTCCCAAGGAAGTGCAAGAGTTACAGATCCCTAAGTCCATTTGGTTACCAACTTCCATGTCCTAACCCTAACCCTAAGCCATTTAGCTGGGGACCACCTGGAAACCTCTCAGGGACCACTGGTTGAAAACCTCTGCTCTAGGTTGTCCTCAGAGGGGCGCTCCATCCATCCAGTGTGTGTGTGTGTGTGTTCTCTTGCAGAAGGAGAGAGAGAGGGGATCCAACCTGGTCTTCATGTTCCGTCTGCCCTTTGCTGCTGGAAAGGTGTTCAGTGTCAGCATGCTGGACACTCTGCTCTACCAGGTACACACACACACACACACACACACACACACACACACACACACACACACACACACACACACACACACACACACACACACACACACACACACACACACACACACACACAGGATTGGGAAGTAATGGATTAGCATTACGGAATCAGAATACAAAAAGGTAATGGCAGCGCCCTAGGGTACATTTTAAAATGTGTAATCTCACTTACACCTTGAACGCTTTGAATCCAATCTCAGATCCCACCCAGACTGCCGGCAAAAAATAAAACAAAATAACTGCAACATAAGCTTATTTCAATCGCTCCAAAATGCAAGTTTTTGCCATATATTCTCACAATGTCAGAAGGTTTATGGCTGAACCGCAGCTTAACCAAAAGTGAAAATGTGAGTGTCAACATACTATTGACATAGTGGAGAGAGAATATATAGCAAAAATAGAGCAATTGAATGGAAATATGTGATTTTGAACATCATCCCACAGTCCCATTCTAAGCTTTTTTGGGGTAGGGGCCATAAAGGACCTTTTTCACAGAATAACAACTGGACCACATTTTGGGAATTAAATCAGCCAAGTTCAAAAAGCGGTGTCACACTGGGATGCGTATTGAACATCGACAAAGTTGTATGTAACTGTTGTATGTGTATCTAACTGTTGTATATGACTACCACTTTTCCCACCACTGATGGGGGAATTAACCTGGTCTTTGCTGTTGTCTCTGTTCTCTTTCCAGTCATTTGTAAAGGACTACATGATCTCCATCACCAGACTGCTGCTGGGTCTAGACTCCATGCCTGGCTCTGGCTTCCTCTGTGCTGTGAGTATTGAAACAATAATGCGCAAAACACAACGGTTTAGCCACTTCTGGGCATGGTATTATACAGTAGACTGGAAAACTGTTAAAATCTGTCAAACGATGCAGGAATGGACCCAGGCCCTTCTCTTTGAAGATCCTAACTACCGTTCGCCACATTTGAAACACAAGAAACACATGTGATATCACAGACTTACTTGGCACACTGTATTCTTCAACCTATTTAATTTCACACACCCCTGATAGTATGGGGAACTGAAGAAATGTTTTAAGTAAATAAAGTAAAAGGCCCTCCCTCATTCAGCATCATGTTAAAGTGATATGTTATCTTTAAAATACTTTTGGTAATTTCATCATCTACTCAGGCTTATGTGAACATCCCAGACATGTTTTTAAGTTGCTCGATTCAGTATTTAGATATTTGATATCCATTTTGGCTGTCCTGCCCCCTTCCTACACAAACCCATTGTAACTTCAAACTCCATTTTAACCATTCTGTTAGATGATTAATCGAAAAGAACTGTCCTTTTATTCTGGTGACTGATATATTCTCCTTATGTGAGATGCCTTGAGGTGATGTCTTTTTCATTATTTTTAATAATTCCCTTGGAAAAAAAGCATCAGGGAAAGAACAAGACTTTCTAAAAAGAATGATTAAAAATAAATTAAAAAGGGATAAAATAAAAAGTCAAGAGATTCTCGGGTCTATGAGAATCAAACATGATTAAAATGGAGTTTGAAGTTACAATGAGTCTGTATAGGATGGGGTCAGGGCAGCCAGAGTGAATATTGAAATGCTGAATCAAGCAACTTAATTGTCCAGAGTGCCCACATAAACCTGGGTAAATGATAGGGATGACCAAACAAATATCCCAAAACAAAAATCCCTTTTAACCTTACATGGTTTCAACCTCTCTAGCTCGTAGAACAAGGGTTTTCAACCTTTTTCATACCAGGGCCTACTATCTATCATGCATTTCATCCACGGATCTCCATTTGATGTTTAGCCTCTCTGACCCAAAACTAAGGATGTTCACGTTTGTGTCTACAATTTAGGAGAGATAACTGGCAAAAAGTTGTTCAAAATAACAATTCTTCTACATTTTCTAAATGTGTAGATTCTTGAGAATTAAGTAATTCAGATGTTTAAATATAATTTAACTCTTGAGAGCGTGAAATGATACCAAATGGACCCGTAAGGGTCCATTTGGTATCATTTTATGATCTCAGGAGTTACAGATCTATACGGGTCCACATGGTTACCAACTGTCCATCATTTAGCTGGGGACCACCTGGAATCCTCTCAGGGACCACTGATGGCCCCCGGACCACTGGTTAAAAACCACTGCCCTACTAGAAGAAAGAGGAAAAAGCTGCCGAATTGTCATCAGCTTTTAGTCAGCATTGCTGGCCTTGTCCTGATGTGTTTGTATGTCTGTGTATCTCTCCCAGATGAAGATCACAGAGGACGATCTTTGGATCAGAACCTACGGCAGGCTCTATCAGAAGCTGTGTTCGTCCACCGGAGACATCCCTATAGGCATCTACCGCACCGAGGCGCACAAGCTGCCTATCTCTGAGGTGCATGACGTGGTCTGTATTTGTGCTCATACACTATATAAGGACACTGGTTTTCTTCTTTTTCCACTACTCACTTTTATACTGTACATGCAGGAATTATTCCTCCTTTACACCTATCAGAAGTATACCACTACTCCCAACTTTGATTCATAATACAAATTAACTAATGCTTCTAATTTCCTCTTCCATCAGAGAGGGCAAAAGGCAGATGAGATTGTAAAATGAATGCTCTTTGTTAGGTTTCATGTTAGGGATAGCAATAACAACATTAGACATTTATTAGGCAGGGAGAAATCTATAAAAACCTGAATGAAGGGTGTACCAAACTTTTCTCAGTTGTTCCTAACACGATTTTTCACGTAGAATCCAATTCTGCTTGATACATTTTTGTATCACGCATAGTTAATGAGATAATTAGCATATCCACTTTAACAATTAGCTTGGCTTAAGGCTGATGTATATATCAGTAGCTGATTTTGTGAAGTTGGTGTCCTAAAATGTTGACCTACTCACACGTATACAGGGTTCCAACACTCATGAAATGAAATTCTTGGAAAATATTTGAAATTAGATTATATTTGGACCTAATCGAATGTTTTTGCATGCCAAAACTTCACTTACACTATATGCCTGGAAAAGACGTAATGTAAAAGTTCTGTAAAGTTTCCTCTCTGTGTATGAGAACACCGTAATCTGAACGTGTTTCGTCCTTCAGTCCCAGGTGTCCATCACGGTGGAGGACTATGAGGACACCAGGGAGCCCAGAGAGCCTCTGCTGAACCGCACCGCGCCCCACCGGAACTCCACCTCCTCGGAGCCCATCTCCACCTGCTCCTCCCACTCTGGGGCGGACCACCCCCTCCTCAGGCGGAAGAGCATGCAGTGGGCCCGCCGGCTGAGCCGGAAGGGCGGCCGGGGCCCCCTGGGCCAGGGGGCCAAGGGCGGGGGTCCCGGCAGCGCGGCCGAGAGGATCAGCCAGCAGCGGCTGTCGCTGTTCCGCCGCTCCGAGAGGCAGGAGCTCAACGCCCTGGTGCGGACACGGATGAAACACCTGGGCCTCTCACCCACAGGCTTCAGTAAGTGAAACACCTGGGCCTCTCACCCACAGGCTTCAGTAAGTGAAACACCTGGGCCTCTCACCCACAGGCTTCAGTAAGTGAAACACCTGGGCCTCTCACCCATAGACTTCAGTAAGTGAAACACCTGGGCCTCTCACCCACAGGCTTCAGTAAGTGAAACACCTGGGCCTCTAACCTACAGGCTCAGTAAGTGAAACACCTGGGCCTCTCACCCACAGGCTTCAGTAAGTGAAACACCTGGGCCTCTAACCTACAGGCTTCAGTAAGTGAAACACCTGGGCCTCTCACCCACAGGCTTCAGTAAGTGAAACACCTGGGCCTCTCACCCACAGGCTTCAGTAAGTGAAACACCTGGGCCTCTCACCCACAGGCTTCAGTAAGTGAAACACCTGGGCCTCTAACCTACAGGCTTCAGTAAGTGAAACACCTGGGCCTCTCACCCACAGACTTCAAGTGCTGCTGCTGAGAGGTCTCTGCCTACACGTACCTTATAGACCTGCATGGTTGTTTAGCCCTTGGCTGGATCCAAGGGTTCTCAAGCTTTTTCAGGCTGTGACGTCACCCAGAATAATCATGTTTGCTCTCTGATAAGCACTGGGAACTGTAGGCGTTAGGGCATTACATTTTGTTTGATTCGGTTCCATATTGTGAATATAGCAGATCTAAAAGCTCACAACATTGTGATTGGTGTGAGGTGAGCTTGTAGATCAACATTATTTGACAATTTGGCCAATGTCTGACCAGTTCGTTCATTACCCCACTGGTGGGTTCTGACCCCCATATGGACGTATAGGCTGTGCAACTGATTTCACTGGTTTAAACAACATTTACAGTATGTAACTGACCAAGATACAAAGATTGACATGTAACCCACAGGACCCCAAGGTCACAGAATTATATTTTGAAAGCAGCAGAGTCAGGGAGAGCAAAGGAAAAAACAGAGGAAAAAATGGGTCAAAAGAGCACATTCGAAGGCGGCGCAATTTCCTCGGTTATCCTCTTGTGGTTCATGGTTCATTGGATTATTGTGCTGCACATACATTAGCTTACATTACATTACAGCTGGTAGCAAGACTGAAGGCACTGACATTCTGCTACACTATACTGTCTGTCTGCCTGTCTGTCTGCCTGGAGATGAAAGGTGAATACTGTCTGCCTGTCTGTCTGTCTGTCTGAAGATGAAAGGTGAAACTGGACTAAAGAAAGCTCATGAAAACCTGTCATGCCTACTTTTCTTTTAGGAAATGAAGAAAACCTTATATTCTTAGTGGTGTTGTGACTTAGAAGTGTAGTTAGAAAATTCGAAGTACTCCAAAGTAAAAATGTAAACAGAAAATTCCTAAAAAATTGTGCTTAAGTAGTAGTACAGTAAATATAACTTGAGTTAATGCACTTAGTTACTCTCCAGCACATTTACTGTATGCAGGGGCATTTTGCCATTAGGCAGACTAGGCAGTTGCCTGGGGCACCTTGAGGGGAAGGGGGGCACCAGGGCGACCACCAGACATGCTTTAAAAAGATCCCAGGCTAATAAGCCTCACGGATAAAGACATTATACTTGTCTTCTAGAATTGAGCATTGAAAACATATACAGTATAATATGTTTGTTAGTTACTGTGCCTGTCAGGTATGACGTCACTGGAGATTTTCCCTGGAGCCTCCAGGGAAAATCTTGCCTGGGGCTCCAAATTGCCTAGAAATGCCACTGACTGTATGCATCGTGTCCGTTTTTATTTTCACCCGTCTTCCTTCTCATGGTCTATTTATAGCTCCTCTCTACCGCGGCTGTCAGGGGCTACAGACTGCAGAGTGCACAGTCCAAGTTTCGGCCAAGCTTTGACGCCACGTCCTGCATTTTTTAATGGCTGTTCCAGTCTGAATTTCGGCCAACTGCAGGTCTTTCCTGCTGCCTGACTGACCACTGTCCAAAATGCAGACAGGAACTAGCCGGAAGTTCTCATTGAAACCCATTCAAAAAAGGAGGATGTGACGTGACTGATGTCACTCCCCGGCCGAAACACGGACTGTGCAAAAAGCAATGTGGAGGCAGCCTGTGTGTCCATGACCAGCCTATACTATATTTCCTGTGGTGCTTGTTCCATTTCCTGTCTCACACGTGTGCATCTCTTCCTGTTGCAGACGGGATGACGGACCAGGGAAACAGGCTGTCCTACATCCTCATCAACCCGTCGCCAGACACCAGGCTGGAGCTGCATGATGTTGTGTGAGTGCATACAGACCAGTGGTCTTCAGCTGTGGTTTCAACCTTTTTCATACCAGGGCCCCACTATTTATTGAGGCCCGGACCACCATTTGATGACATTTTAGCCCCACAGACCCAAAACTAAAGATTTATTTTGCTTTTGTCCACAATTCCAGGCTGGATTTTGGAGAAAGCAAAACAGTCAAACACACATAATTCTCTACTTGTGTAGACTTGGGTTAATTCAGATGGTGAATATTTTAACTCTTGAGAGCGTAAAAATGAAACCAGATGGACCCACAAGCACAAGGGTCCATTTGGTTTCATGTTTACGCTTCCAAACCATCCATACATCTGGTTAACCAACTTTACATAATTTATCCTGGGGACCACCTGCAACTCTCTCAGGGACCACTGGTGGTCCCCGGACCACCTGTTGAAAACCCCTGGTCTTCAGTCCTTATCAGATTGGTCCAACATCACTATTTGGCATTTGAGCCTCAGACCGGCCACCAATTGATGAGATTTAGCCTCTCAGACCTAAAACATTGAATATCTTCTGTCTTACAATCTTTGAATAAGATTTTGTCTACAGTTACATGCTGTATTGATTCCTTGTAAATTATGTAATTCAGATGTTTAGCAAAAATGTAACTCTTAAGAGTGTAATATTACGGATCTATTTGGTTGCGATGATCTATTTAGATCATCTGAAAGCTCCTCAAGGTAAGGACTACTACTCATGGTCCCCAGACCACTGGTTAACCAGCACAGTTACAAACACTTTTCTTCCGCTTTCTCCTTCAATTTAGTCGTTATGCCAATTGATTCCTCGCCACACAATGTGGATTGCCCATCACCATCCATTAAAGGATGTGAATCACCGGTTTCTTTTAAAACTAGACCGGAAAGCGCCGCAAGGGGAGGTAAATCAATTTCCCTGTAGAAAGGAGGTGTCATTCACTGCTGCTTTTTCCCCTTTCACTTATAAGTAAGCCAACTGTTTCTGTGTGCCAACTGAATGTACACGTAAACTCCCTGGAAATGATGCTAGTAGTAGCAGTCTTCTTCGGTATGACTCGACTGGAGATCGAACCCAGACCTCCCAGTCTCAGGGCATACACTCTAACCACAAGGGCAAATACAGTACATAATATACCACCTTAGACATTTTTGTATAATCCTTTTAGCCTTAACTCAATCCCAGCCCTAAACGAGATCAGACAAGCTATTATTTTCGCCAGAGCCAGCCCTAAACAACATTAGACGAGATTAGATTAATCATGGGATTCTTGATTACCTTGTTTTTAGCTCGATCGGCTAATATCAGGTCCTACTCACCTAGAAATGATAAGCATTATCAGTGGTCCTCAAACTTTTCTATGCCATGGACGATCGACTGCCCCCAAAATCGCCACATGCGTGACGAGGACCACTGATCATGCTTATAGGATGCTGGGAGCATGTGTGTTTTCAGAAAACTGTTTCAGGATTCAGAAGACTAGCCAACAGCTGATTTGGTCTGGCTTTAGCCAGGATATCGGAAGACATTTGTAGAATCTATCTAATAAATGTTTTTCTCTCTCTCTCTGCAGGTACCTGATCCGGCCAGACCCCCTGTCGTCGGGGGGTCCCAACCAGCAGGGGAGCAGCAGGAAGTGCAGCGCTGGCCGCTCTGAGAGCCACCGATTCGACACGCAGGACAGCACACACCTCTGAGCGCGGCGGAGAGGAGACTGACACGGACAGACTCTATAGATCAGCTCAGCGCCCAACAACCCTCGTTCCCCTGCTGCCGCGCCGCCCGGGATGGACGGAGACGGAGAGGATGAGGCCAATCTGGCAGGCAGGGATGCCTGCCTGCCTGCCGCATATACGATACGTGCTCCGCATCTTTCTCCACTACAGCAATTCAACACTGTTCTCTCTCTGACCACAGTGGACTTGGACAGACCCTGCATGGACCTTTTCTACGATGACAGGAATGTTTTATTTATTTATGCACCTTCTCTTGGTTTTCAAATGGAAAACAAAGAAAGGGGGTGGGGGGGTGGACACTGAAGTGCATTTAAATGACCACGTATTTATATATATTTGTTGTGACTGTGCATGTTGTGTACCGCATCCTGTATGTAGGAGTGAGTATGAAGAATGGTGTGTGTGTGTACGTGTGTGTGTGTGTGTGTTGGTTAAGAGCCAGACACTGCCAATTTTATCTGGACAGCCAAAGGAACACATTGCCAAACGGAGGTTGACGTGGAAGTATATGTTTGTGTATTTCTCTATGTTGTAGCCAGGCGTGTTTTCTTTTTCTTTTCTTTTTTTGTAACACTTTATAGTTATTGGATGTTATTTAAACGTTGTCTGCTGCAGTTTTACATCACTGCAAATATGGTTTCGTGAAGACCTCTTGGGTCACCATGTCTTCTTACACCATTGCTTTGCAACCCTCTAGCCAACGAAGCCACAGGTTTATTTTCCACTCTAGCAAGCAGCAGAGTGACACAAGCATCACCGCTGGTCCCATCAAACCCACAACAAACACTCTGCTAGCTAGCAGATACTGTCAACACCACGGAGGCCTATTCAGTCACGTATCTGTGTGAATACCGTCTGTCCTCACCCTCTGTAACAATGTGTGGATATAATATTTCCCGAACAAACAAAGTTCTTTGGTTTATTGTTTGCCTGTTTCTGAGGTCCCTGGCTGCCTCTTGTCACTCAAAGCCTGATTTATATGGCTGTCACACCATGGCAGTGGTTCTCAACCTGGGGGTCGGGGGAAGCCCCATGGGGCGTCCGTTTTACTGCACCAGTTATCGACAAACTATGAATACTGGTCGGCCGAATTATCAAACGATGTGAGCATTTAGATCTGCTAATTTTCACAATATTCATCAGAGTCAAGAACAAAACTGAATGTCTCAACTCGTACAAGTGAGAGTCAAGGTTGGGAGGGAGGTCCTTAGCTAAAATTATTATTTTGAAGGGGTCACAGACTGAAAAGGTTGAGAATTACTGCACTATGGTGTTGCACAATGTCAACATTTTAGCTATTATCGCCACAGCCGCGCAACGGAATATAAAGGACCCAATTGAGCGATTATGTCACCTTCTTCGTGGTCACTGCATCCCAGCTTGCCATCGTGGTTGCCGTGCATGGTGGACTGGACATACATGCATGTGTAGAGCAATGAAGACTAGCCTCTGCCAATCTTTTAGCCTGGAAGCCTGAATGTGCAAACATAGGCAGGGAAATGGTGCACTCCTGTGGCGAGAATGCCACTCCGCACCCCTGCCTGCCTCCACTACTACTAGCCCACTGCCAGTACATTTAGACATGTAAATATTAAAGTCAGTCAATATACCTGTCTCTGACCGTCTCGTTTTGTTGTTTGATTCATGCAGAGATCAGTAAACAGAGATCAGTCTTAACATGGCATATACTGTACCTTCCAATAATTCTACTCACTGAAGAGAAAGAGAGAATATTGGTGGCGCGTGACTGAATATTTTATGCACATTTAGCTCTATGGACAGTTATTTCCCCAAAACGTATTCTTCCCCTGTGATATGTGTTTACCTTATTCATACTGTAGCAACTCCCAATCTAGTGAGAGCTCAGATTGGTTTTGTCTGGGGCTTTTTTGCACCTATATCAGGGTCACTTTCCATCCTATCTGTATTTGATCCTCACTAATGTTCATGATAAAATGCCACTACTGTTTTGTAGTCTGTGTCTCATATAGAGGGGTGTGGCAGATCCACCAGGACATCATCAATGGGAAATCCCAGCTAATAGAAACTTCAGGCTTTCTAATACTCAAAGACACAATGTGAAAATGGAAGCCATCATTCTCATCATAAAAATCTAAATCTAAATAAATCTAAACCTATTAGTGAAACAATAAGGTGAAATACATATTGATATACAGCAACTACACATAACACAATGAACCTTAAGTAACAACCAGGTCAGTACACGTACCATAGGTAGTGACAAGTGGCAATTAACTGAGCCATGCTTGTAAAACTTAAAGATAGAGAGCCATGATTTTTTTCTACCCTAAAACATGATAATCAGGTATTAATGTTATATGATATATAAGATTTTTTTCCCAAAAATGTACAGTGTTTGTTAAACTGTCATTTTTATTATTCCACCCTACCAGTTCATTAAGTATGCCTGGTTTGCCTGGTGGGTGGTGAATGGTGATGGGTGGAGATCCACCTGAACTGAAGCCACACCCACAGCTTTAGTTGCATGATAAAGGGGGCGGAATTAGGAGAGGAACTGAGCACATGATGTCACTATATTGAAGTTTTTTTCATTGGCACGTTTGACTGGAAAGGTTCAGCCCCCAGGAAGAAACCCTAAATACAAAGGGAAGACATCATTGCACATGAAAAACACACCAAGGGGTCTATTTACATACTGTCACCTCTTAAACATGTACAAAATTGGAAAAAATACAAAAATCATGGCACCCCCCTTTAAATTTATACTTAATTATGCAGTACATTGTAGTAAGTTGTTATACTAGTTTATACCGTGTGACAAAATATAAAACAGACTCAACACTTTTATTTTTATTAGTTTTTTCTTTTTAATCTGTTGACAAAATGTTTTTAGACATAGTTTTAATCATCATAGCTTTTTTTTTTAATTTTGCTTTTATATACAGTAGCTAGATTTGGTGGATGAAAAAAGGCAGTTGAATAATTTTCCTTGTGGTTTCAGGTGACAGAATCAACACTGGTCACAATGAATTCAGACAGGTCTGAGCTCTCTCTGAAGAGCATGCTTCAGAGAGACCAACCAACATTCCAGTGTCGGAGCAGAGGGAATACGGTAGTCCACAGCCGATGTCCTGACAGCAGTAACCTCCACGTTATGGATGCTGAGTCGTGCTGAAAGGGAACTTTCTTCCACCAGTATGGAATAAACTGCAGGCTTGGCCACTAAAATTCCTTCAGCATCGGTGGCTGATGGAGTCCGTCTCAAGACGGGCCAGAGAAGTTTCCCTCCCTTCCTCTGTTGGTGAAGCAGAATGACAATACGTGTATCTCCCTGTGTAAAGTCCACCTCATTGTCCCGCAGAATCAATGCTCCTGTAGGTGATGTCACACTTGTTGTGTGGTTCTGGCCCCAGCTAAAAGCTTCCTCATGCTGCCCATCTTGCACCGTGATGGAACTGGTGTTGACCACAATATGCAGACCAGTTTTGTATTGTATAACAATCTTCTGGAACCCCCCCTGCGGTGACTGCCTGAGCCTCCCATTCACAGACAATCCTTTGCTGGGATCTTCCAGTAATCTTAGACGCTTGGCACTGACATCGTAACATAGTGGCATGGTCTGGTTCTCGGCTTCTAACAGAAACGTTTGATGCAAAGGAACTGGTGTTGTCAGTGGTGCTGCTTGTGTTGTCAACGTGGGGCGAGGGGAAAATCTATGGCGGGTCAGCACGGGGGGATCGTCATCGCTCCTAGACATCAAGAGAACGTATCTGTTGGGTTGTGGTTGTGGTACTCCCAGAGAGAATGGGTGTAGGTTAGGACGATGACCTCTTGAGGCCAGTTTCATTACACGGGAGCGGGATTTAGAGGAGTGAACAACACTACCTGTAGATAGAGGCACACTGTCGTCACTGTAGTCTGCCCTTTCGCCTTCTTTGGGTTTGTGGAGAACTTGTGTCTCCTCCCCTGGAGGCTTGGTGACCACCATGGATGTGTGTGGCGTCACAAAACTGTATTTCAAAGACAGCTCCAGGGCCTCTTTCTTCACATTCTCCTTCTCAGCACCAGATAACTGCAACTCTTTGTCCAGCAGCTGTTTCACCGTGAGGTAGGCCCAGACCCTCTGGAGATGGTGGTCAGACAAGCTTTCTGTGGGCTCCAACATGCTATCATTCTCTGATTTGTACTCCAACTTTGTGTTTATCGATTGGGCAACAACCCATGGAGTAAATGATTCAATGTTGTTGTCTGTGATCAGACCAGCCACCACAATCTCAGAGCCATTGTAATACTGGTTGAAGTTGGTCTTGGTTAGATTAGTCCCACCAACATAGATCATTATCACGTCTGTCAATAAAGGATTGGCAACCTCTTCATAGAAACCCTGTAGCTGCAAGTCGGCGTCTGAATCTGTATAAATCCGTCGAGCAGCACCATTGTTCTCCAGTGCCATCTTCTCGAGGAAATCAAAATCAACATCCTCTCCAAACCCAAGACAATATAGTGGGTATTTCTCAGCGATGGCATTTCTTACATTTGCCTGAATCATTTCAAGGTTCGTCACTCCGGAAGTTGGATCACCATCAGTAAGAAGTATGAGAATAGATGCAGAGCCTTCTCTGGGGTGTTGCTTCAGCATTTCTGCACCACCTAACACGGCAGCATTGATATCTGTCAGCCCTGAGCTCTGGATGGATGCTGCAAAGATTTTGGCAGCTTTCAGGTTTTCAGTGTTGGCCTGGGAGAGTTCTCTTCTCCAGTGTAAGACTCTGTGGTCAAAAGTTATCAAACCAAAGTAATCTTCTTCCGCCAGGTCTCCCAAGATGTGTAGAAGAGCACGACGGGTCTGTTCCATTTTCCTGCCCGACATGGAGCCACTTTGATCAATGATAAAGACAACATTCTTTGGTATGCGGGGGAGACCACCTGGGGCAAAGTGATGGACAAAATAACCACCAGACACCTTGATGTCTCCTAGTGAGGTGTCCCTGTTGACATCATAGGTAACAACCAGATCTCCATTCATCCCATGCTCTCCACAGCAATTGATCTGTTGTTGCTCTGTAGGGTAAAAATACACCCAGGCCTGATTGTGAGCATGTGTCTTTGTAATGGCATTGGCCAGAGCATTGGTACTTAACCCTCCTTTAACCTCGAGAAAGGTAATGCCTGGCTTCTCGTTGATGTATACGTCCATCTTGAAGTCTTTGACAGGCTGCATGGGTCTGGCGTGGATCTTCAGCTCATATTTGCCCAGTGTGCGTTTCAGAAGCTCCTCGTATGTGAGTTCAAAGGTCACCTTTTGGAGAGCGGCCACAGTCACAGAGGTCTTGAACTCCTCGTGCGTCCTCCCCACGGAACTGACCACCCCGGCACTTTGGCCCCGGGACACAGCCTCAGTGTACTGCTGTCGTGCTTCCTCCTTAGTTTTCACAACACCGTCATACACCTGGCCATCGATAAGCATGGTGAATTTGCTGATGAAAGCATTCTTAGGAATCTTCACTTGGAAATGTATTTCTTTGGGTGCTTCAGCGCGGTTGACAACGCGGCTGGTAATGACAGTGGTGGCGTAGCGACTGGTTACAGTGGAGTTGATGTGGAAGCTGTAGATGTCCCAATCCTTCATTGGTGCTGCAGTAACAAAATACAGCAAACACCCAAGAAGGGTGAGTTGCACTACTCTCTCCATGATGGCTCCAACAATATGATGCCTGGGATGTTCAACCTGCCTTTTAAAGACAGTTGAGAAAACATAACAGGTAAAAGTATGACTCAGGGCCGGACCTTAGCCCTTTGCCTCTTGGTCAGAACACATTGGGGGGGCACAGATTTCATGTGTGCCATGGACAAACAAAATGAGTAGATGATTACCAGAAGCACAAACAGATAGCTGAATGACAGGAACAGATGACTCTATATGGAAGCACATCCTTTGCGGGATGAAGACAAAGTCGAGGACACAAATTCTGATTTGCCGGAATGGGAATGAGTGTAGATTTCCAGTTAAGTTGGGACCTTGTGTACTATGTACTATATAAAAACAGAATGCAATGATTCTGTCAAGTGCCAACTTGCGCCAATAAAGTTACTTCACCATTACCGTAATTTACGGACTATAAGCCTATAAGACTTTTTTAACATGCTTTTGACCCTGCGGCTTATACAACGGTGCGGTCAATCTATGGATTTTCCAGGTTTCAGGTGGGCTCCGCAGACTAAATGATAGAAAGTTGATTAACCAGATGTAACTCCTTCAGAGTGTAAAAATGAAACCAAATGGACCCTCTAGGGTCCATTTGGTTTCATTTTTACGCTCTCAAAGAGTTATGATATTCATGTTTACACTCTCAAGTTATGATATTCACCATCTAAATTAGCACCACTTAATTAATAAGACATATGTTTTGCCTCTTTTGTTTGCGAAAATCCGTCCTGGAATTGTGAACAAAACCAAAAGAAATCTTTAGTTTTGGGGTCTGTGAGGTGAAGATGTTAAATTGTGAAAAAGTTGAATACCAGTGCTCTAACATGAGGCACCTGACTATAAGCCTGGTGCGGCTTATAGTCAGGTGCGGCTAATACAAGGAAAAATCAGTATTTCGCCCCAAATTTAGCTGGTGTGGCTTAAATTCAGGTGCGGCTTATAATCCGGAAATTACGGTACATTACATTATACCCTACTTCTCCTTATAATGATGCAACTCCTCACAGAGGCCTTCTACATAACTAGATTGTCTGCCATGATACCATCTATGGCATTTTCTTATACATTTTCTCTACAACAGACTTGACTCTGTCATATCTACAATATCCTTGCTTTAAAATCCCCAACATCCAGACAACAACATAATGAGGTTGGACAGAGGTTGTTATGCAGCTACAAAGCACCATTTCATTTGAATAATCTATCTCTTAGATCAGTGGACCAGTGGTCCCTGAGATGACTCCACGTGGTCCCAAGGCTAATTTATGGAAAGTTGGTTAACCAGTAACTCTATGAGAGTGTAAAATGAAACCAAATGGACCCTTGTGACCTTGTGGCACATCTGAATCTGTGAACTGTATGTGTGTATATCCTGTTCATGTTTCATGCATCAATCTGAAATCCAACATCTTGGTGGGTTGAAATACAGTATATCAGTTCTCCAGTCTGGGTAACGATAGTAAACTAAACAAATGGATCTATGGGTGCATCTGTCCTTTGAGTCATCTGGCGAATAAACAAACAACAAACAGAGGGCTGATTACACACACATTACTTGGCCACTCAATGCCCACCTGACCACCATAAGGTGAAATTGGATGGAATCTAGGAGATTTACACCTAACAATTATCAAATGTCTAGGTCGGGGGTTTCAACTGATATAGATTCAGGGACCACCATCCTGACTGAGAGCAACCTGGGGACCACCACTATTGTGTTGGGGGGTCCCTTGTCAGTTGAGCTCAGAGTATGGTAAAGGAATAAGAAACAGAAAAGAATAAGAAACATTTCTCACCCTGAGACCTACGCCAGGTGGGATAGGTCTCAGGAATGAAATGAGTGGATGGTAAAATATTCAAGTGAGATTTGCAGGAGGATCGGAATCAATTTGCGACCGCGGCATACATCATCATGGCATGCATCACGACCAGTAGCCCAGCAGTCGCAACCGTTGGCCACCTGCCGCGACTGTTGGGGCCAACTGCCACCAAAACATTTTGCGACCGCAGCAAGTGTCGCGACGAGTGGCCAAACAGTCTCGACCGTTTAGACACTCGTCACAACCTATGCCTAGGTCACCAATTTACGTTGCTGTCTCTCGAGATTTGTCTTTAGTTTAACGTTTAACACACCCGTTGCCAATTGCACATTTTTGATGCCTTTTCAACTAACTGATCCATTGATTATGGTGATCAACTGTGTCCAATATGACCCTCAAGAGAATGGTAAGGGACTGGGGCAGCTTGAAATAATAACTCCTATAAAACTGGCACTGCATAGCTTTCACCATCTTGAATTATGTACCTAATCTAGTGCTGCAACTCCCTAGGAACAATGTGTGTCACTCCCCATGACTCATGATATGAGTTTTACTACACTCTCACTTTCATAAAGATTGTATTAAAATGTAGGGCAGAGATAGTTATTCCAGACCTTTGGGTGGATGTTCTGGGTGCAAGAATCATAGTAGACTGGTTGTTTCCATAGTTTGGAACCCTCTGCTGGCTGAGTGAAAAAAGTGTTATGGTACAACATCATTCTGCAGGCCAGCAGATCGATTCTAGTGACAGCTATTGACCCAATGATTCCCAACCTTTTCAGACCCCACCAAATAATAATGTTGGAATCAATCGGAGACAAGCACTTGAGATTTAAAGAGTTAATGCACAGCGTTAGTTTAAGTCGCTTTCACAGACAAATATTGTGAAAATAGCTAATCTACAAGCTCACAAATCCACAAGGCATTATGAGCTTGAGATTGTAGATAGTATTATTTTCACAATGTATAGTATTGGCTATTATGTATATTTTAATTTATCTTTATATAAACTTGGCCAAAGTTTGACTTTGACTAATTTGTTAAATTGTCACCAAAGAAATGTGTATATACCTCAGGTTTGGGAGCCACTAATCTATGCCAAGGTTACTACTAACTAACTCAGGAGTGTTTACCTAATTTCACATTTTCACTAATTTTTGCAGTTTGATAAGCTCAGAATATACCCACAATGAGCCACCCAGCCAGGAACAGACATCCACTGTCTAAATCTGGGACCAAGCTGCTCTAACAAAAGGTGCATCATCCAATAAAAGCACATGCTTGCATGCTTGTGAAATGTGGTGTTGAATACACAGAACATGTTATTGGTAGTAAAAACAATTAATTATTCTCTGTGTAACCGGTATTTGTGCAACCATGCAAAGAGCCCATGTATAACTAGTGGGTGTGGTCTGGCCAGTAGCCCCTAAGATAAACATTCAACTAAAGAGAGGGAGTTTGCCTGAGTCATGTGAGATACAACCATGTGAGTCGCAGGCACTGGGTAATATGAGACTGGGGAAAAATGGCTGCTAAAACGTACAGCGTGCTGATCACGGGAGCTAACCGAGGAATAGGACTGGAGTTGGTTAAGCAAATGGTGGAAGCCACAACGCGCCCAATCCAAAAGTTATTTGCCTGTTGCAGAGACCCGGATGGACCCAGAAGTGAGGTGAGGCTTGTTCTATGTACTTCTATGTACTACTATTCTCTACCACTGGGCTAGGGTGGGCTGCAGCCTTGGAGGAGACCAAAATAAGATTGAATCCAACTGCACATTTTGAAACCTATGTTCGCATGTACTGTATACATCACTACCAATTGCACCTTTTTGACACTCTTTTCAACTGACAAAGTAGTTATGGTGATCAACTGTGTCCAATATGACCTCATAACACTGAGAGTGGTAAAGGCCTGCGGCGGCTTCAAAAAACAACTCCTATTCAGGCACTGCATAGGTTTCACAATCTTGAATTATGTACTTAATCAAGATTGATGGCTTTTTTGGTGGGTGTGATCTGGCTAAGCCCTAAGATAAGCATTCAACTAAATAGAGTGACTTTGCCTGAGTCCTGCCAGATACACCCATGTGAGTCGCAGGGACTAGGTAATATAAGACTGGGGAAAAATGGCTGCTAAATCATACAGTGTGCTGATCACGGGAGCTAACCGAGGCTTAGGCCTAGAGATGGTTAAGCAAATGGTGGAAGCTACAACGCGCCCAATCCAAAAGTTATTTGCCTGTTGCAGGGACCCGGATGGTCACAGAAATGAGGTGAGACTTGTTCTATGTGCTTCTATTCTCCTGAGACAGATTCCAATACCAAAACCATTTCTCCTGTCTGTTATACAGGCTTTGAAAGCTCTGGCAAAGAAGCACCCTAACGTCATCACGGTCATCCGCCTTGGTAAAAGAGCTCTGTTCCTCTCTCTGTTATCAAACCATTAGATCTTTCAATAGCTCTTCTGTCAAACCCCCTTGTCGGACCAGGCATGTGCTATACTAAACTCCAGTGTTTTGATGTTTATCTGAGTGCCTGGCATTGACTTCTTCTCTGTTCTCTCTCTCACCCTCGGTGTCAGATGTCAATGACCTCTCTAGCATAAAGCAGTCTGCCCAGCAGGTAGGCTCTCTGGTGGGGCCATCTGGCCTCAATCTGCTGGTCAACAATGCAGCGGTCCTCGCCCACGGCACTGTGATGACCACCAGCCCAGAAGACATGCAGGCTGCGTTCAACACCAACGTCATGGGCCCTATGAATGTGACTAAAGTAAGCTGGATGTGCCAAGATGCCTTTAGATTCAAATGTTTTTGGTTTGGGAATAATTATGTAGACATTACGTATATCGCTATGATAAAAAATAGATATTTAGGATTATTGTAATGTGATTTTCCATATATTGGTTGTAATATGGTGAGTTGTCTTGTCTTGGGTCTTAATGAGTTTTATCAAAATTGTTCAATTAAAGGAAAAAAAAACTTTTGGTCATTTTATCATCTACTCAGTCTCATGTGAACACCCCAGACAGTTGTTCATTTGGCTGGGCATGACCCCAAATATAGAGCCTGCTACATTTTCCAAAACATATTTTAAAAATAAATTAAAACTGTAAATGGAATTCCATGGCCCTCTTAGGAACGTGAGAAGGCCCTCTCACATATTGGGCAATATCAGTCACCAGAAAAAGATGGGTTGTTTTTGAATAATCTGTCATGGTTAAAATGGAGTTTTAGGTTAGAATGGGTTTGGGAAGGAAGGAGGCGGATGCACTAAAATGAACATCAAATATCTAAATGGAGTAACTTATAAACTGTCTGGTGTGTTCACATGAGACTGAGTAGACCATAAAATGACCATAAGTTTTTTTGAAAGTGGAATATCCCTTTAACCCTTTGACAGATTAGCAGAAAAGCTAAGCTCACTCCCATTAGGCTCAATAGTAACAAAATAATTTATAGAAAATCCTTTGTTGTGAAATTGTGCAAATGAATGATATCCAAAGACAGTTAAGGTGTCTACTTTAAGGGAGAAAATAAAATGAGTTCATGTGATTCAGTTAAAAAAAATACATTTGACAAAACAGCCTGTATTTTCACATTTCACTGACTCCAGGGCTCATTCAGAGATAAATGCATTAATTGATTATTATTCATTGATCACTTATCAATTATAGTTGTAGTGTGTAAGGTGTTTTCTGGGTTTTGTAGTGCTATCACCAATTAAAGGACTTCATGAGGTGGTGTGCGTTAATGAGCTTGAGCTTAAAACGAAGCCTAAAACAACTTTTGGAGTGATAAGCAGACAACAGCTCAGACAACACCCCAAAAGTCCTGGTAAATCTCTCAAGGAGTGAACAAGTGATTCAAGGATGTTGCATTTCCATTGACAGAGGTTTCATCATGGCCTCTCATAGTACTATACCTTATTGAGCTGCTGAACGTAACACTGCTCTCCTCCTACTGATCCTCATCAGGAGTTCCTGCCTCTGGTGCAGACAGCAGCGAGGGCCAGCGGGGCTCCGGGGAGGATGTCATGTAGCAAGGCTGCCGTCATCAACATCTCCACAGTGATGGCCTCCATGGCCTACCTGGCAGCGTCATACTCCCACATGCCTGCCATGTCCTACCGAGTCAGCAAGGTGAAGACAGACAGACAACCAGACCACTCAGTGTTCTCATCAATGCACACTGAAGACATTGTAGAAACTGCTTGTGGAGCAGTTATCTTTGGTGTTCTATCTATGTATTAGTGCAAATTATATAGGAAATAAGTAGTTAAACATGTGTCAGGGAAACTGCTGAACCCTTCCTCACCTCTAATGTCCTGACTGGCCTTTTATTTTTCCTGCCCCACCTCTGCTTTCCTTTCCTTTCCCTCCGTCTGGTGACCGGCGTCAGGCGGGGTTGAACATGTTGATGCTGTGCTGCTCAGAGGAGTTCAGCAAGGATGAGATTCTGTTTGCAGGCCTGCACCCTGGCTGGGTGCGCACTGAGATGGGCGGGAGTGAGGTAAATAACAACAATAATATTGCTAGTATAGAGGGTATGTGTGTGACATAATCATCACCCGGACGTTATGCCACTTTCTGGTCTTTGACATCCAATCTGTAAAAATGCAACTGTAAATGAAAATTTTAAAGTAACTTTATTAATTTCTCAGAGAACGTAATGAACAACATGCATGATACATACAGTGTTGGGAATGGAATCAGTAATCTGCTGAAGCACAGAGTAACGAGAATTCATGCATCCAGATGGTGTTGCTGCAAAGGGCAAAGTCTGCAGCTGATGTGGAGCTGCTGCAAGCATGACTGGCTGAGTGACTGGCAGTGTAGAGAATCAATCAATACAGTATAAGTTCAATCTGATACTGGGGGAAAAAGCGACCTTGTGTCTCTGCTACTTTTGAAGCTTTTTTGTGTGACACTGTAGTAGAGCTACCAAAATAAAGGTTAGAATATTGAGATGAATACTGAGAGCATGCTAAACGTAAAGGGTGTGTTGTGTTGTGACCAACAGGCGCAAATTGACTCTCAAGAGAGTGTGGAGGGGCTGCTCCGTGTGATGGATTCCCTGACTGACAAGCAGAATGGGGCCTTCCTGGATTACCAGGGGAAGACCCTTCCCTGGTAGACACTGGTCAGCCACTCTGTACTTCACCAACTGCAGCTAAACAAGGACTGTGTACTTCTGATTACTTCTGGTTAACGACCAAATTATGTCTTTACTTCATCAGGATTTGTTGAGTGAGTGAGTGAGTGAGTGTTCGAGTGAGTGAGACTGATTAAAACACATCATGTACTGTACTACACTTAATTAAATAAAAGTTCATTGAATGCACAAGCACCGCCTGCTAAATCCATCCATTTCACCAGGTGGCACTATTCCACACAGCCACTTTAGCAGGGCAGATCCTAAGGGGTGCAGGGTTGTTCCCGTTTATGTTGGCTCCCGGGCAGAAGAAGGGGAACATCTTCTCGGTGAAGAAGTCGTGAAAGGTGTGGATGTGGGTCATGCTGACCGGGTTGGAGAAGGTGACCTCCCCGGAGTCGAAGTCCAGCTGCACCCTCACCCTGGTCAGCTCCCCCTCCAGCTCCAGAGGGGTGCTGGGCCGCGTCATGGCCGCGTACTCTCCCTCGCAGTGGGTGATCATCCAGAAGCCTCCCTCGGGGCAGCCGGAGATGCGGCCCTTCCTGCTGATGGAGCCCTTGACCACGCCCAGCATCCAGTCGTCCTTGTCGCCCACGTCCACCTCCCAGGCGTGGCGGCCGGCCGTGAAGCCCTCGGAGCCCAGCACGAACACGAAGTGGCCGAAGCGCTCGGGGTTGTCCGGGAGCTTGCGGACCGAGCCACTGTTGGCCACGGCGGTCAGGTCTTTGGACAGGGACAGCCAGGAGTACGCCGTGTTGGGGTCCAAGCTGACAGGCGCTGGATGGAGAGACGGCATTAGTCCTTTTACATAATCATGTAAATAAAATAAAAACATGTAGAGACGTTGGTAAGCAGGTGATTCACCCCAAAACACACTCGCCAACCTTGTTTTCCGTTTGTTTGCTTTAGTGAGATTACATTTAGGAATACCTGGTGGCATTGGTGACTAGGGATGTTAATAGGAATTAGTCTGTAGTCGTTGACATTTAATAACTAATCGTAATCAATCAAAAGGGATGTAGTTCTATCATTTGGTAGTTTTCTGTGAAAGTAATGCTGTCTGCGCAAGTGTGTGGCCGAGGAACACTCATACAAATATGCTATTGACCTGTATCGTCAGTGATCAAATAATTAGTTGATCATTAAGGAGCTATATGTAAATTTGTATGTCAGACATTGAGGGAAATAAAAATTCTCTATTAACT
This sequence comes from Benthosema pterotum, assembly GCA_039105355.1. Classification (NCBI taxonomy): domain Eukaryota; kingdom Metazoa; phylum Chordata; class Actinopteri; order Myctophiformes; family Myctophidae; genus Benthosema; species Benthosema pterotum. The sequence continues at coordinate 34,531,031 of CM076965.1, read as the reverse complement.
GGTTAACTGATTGATACCCTTAACAAAACGTTCCAATAAGTACTGACCTGGGGTGAGTGTGTTTTGAGGACAAGCACTCTTGTATACCAGCCATTACATACTAGAGTAGGGGTTGCTGCTTACTGTATCGAACAAGGTCCACCATCTTCTCCCAGATCTGGTATTTTAAGGAGCTGACGTGTTTGGCCACATCTATAAGAACTCCAGGTAGTTTTTCTGGTTCCTTTGGAGTGATCTGTGCTCTGTGGAAATAACATCCAACACAGATGTCAGATACTGTACATGTGTACATAGCGAAATCTGGGGGTCGAATTTTACACCATCAGAGCTCAATTTTGCACAGTAGTCTTGAAAGTTTAAATTAAATTGCACTGGGAGAAAACATACCTCTTCTTCATATTGTTATAGTTCTGAAATCATAAAAGGAGCATATTGTGTATTATTATTTATAGCCACCAAAATATATAGCTAATTAACACCTATATTTTAGCTATACAATTTCACTTACATTGCCCTTTAAAGATGCACCTTTACCTGAAGAAACTGAGCATCGTCAGATGCAAGTTCATTCTCAATGGCCAGGATAGCTTGTGAGAATGTGATGATGTCCTTGGAGATGCCGTCGGTCTTCTTCTTCATCAGTTGTTTCTTCTGTTCGTCTTCCTCCCTCAGGGCAGACAGTCTGGCTGTCTCCTCCTGCTGGAGGAACTGCCGGAGCTGCTCAATCTCCTCTTTGATCTGCATCTCTGTAGCTTGTGTCTGGTTCTAAATGGCACGCGCACGCACGCGCACGCACGCACACGCACACGCAAACGCACACACACACACAGCTTTTTATTGCCACAACACCAATTGTGGTGAGAGTACACACATTTGTAAATCAAAATATTGTGAAAGACTGGCGAGAAAATCTAGAAACCAAAAGAAAAGAAAAGAAAAAAACAAAACAAACAAACATAAAAAACAAGCAAAATCATGTGCACTTATGATGTTATGAATGTGAATACATGGGAAATACAGGGAACACTGAACAAAAAAGGGCAGGAAGCCACAGTAAAAATGTAACCATCCAACAAATATGTACCGTAATCATGGTGCATGATTACACATTGCCAATGGATAGATGAGACAGAAATGTCTGTGGGTGAAAACATATCCAGATACATACTGTATAGAAAACAGCGGGCATAAACAATAAGACATAGAATTATCTAATAATAAATTATCACAGCATATTTAGTTAATCTATGCGGGGTAATTTTCCCTTTTGGCGTAACTGCACCTTCTGGTGGCAGGTGTGTCAGCACTGTGACGGGCGTGCACGCACACACACACACACACACACACACACACACACACACACACACACACACACACACACACACACACACACACACACACACACACACACACACACACACACACACACCAACCGAACAACCAACCAGACATGTTCTGCCTGGCTTCCATTATTAGGCCTCACTGCATTTGCAAAAATAAATTAGAAATCAGTAGATCACAGTATGGTGTGAGGGTTAAAACGACAAACATCAGGTACATACAGTAGGTCAGGTACATACTGTACAGCAGCAGGTATGAAATCAGCTTCATGTCCACAGTGAAAGATGCATGGTTTAAGAAAAAACATGGTACTAGAGCAGCTGGAATACATGATGTATTGAACATACATTTACCAAATAACTGTATTTACATTCACAACAGAACTATGCATTATGTATTGCAGAGAGAACAATACAGTACACCATGTCACATAATCTAAACGTTTCTTCTGAAAACAAAAGTGTGTATGTGCTTTAATGTCAGAGCTGACAGACCCACGTATTCTACAATAGCAGGTGTTTATTGATACCTTCATGTGAACGGTTGTGTCATCACACTCCTGCTTGCCCTCATACAGGCTTCTCAGGGCTTTCTTCAAAGGAATTAGCTCCTTCCTCAGTTCCTCCTGTAAGGATCCAGACAGAGAGAACAAACGACAGATAGAGGGAGAAAAATTAAAACGTGCTAATTCTAACACATTTTAACAATAACTTTTCAAAAAACATTTGCATATTTTTTTTTTATTATTTCACCCCTTATTATTTCCCCACCCATTTCCAGTCCTATAGCATAACCAGTGTACATCAATGCTGCAAAGACAGACTTGTCACTCAGCAAAAACTACAGATAAGTAGGTAATACCATGGCACGATGCAACATGTCAACTTGTAGATCTATTATTTGTGTCATGTGACCTCCTGTATAATTAGGCCACAGGTATTTCACGTTTTTTATGAACCAAATTGATAGCCCCAACAATATATATGCAAACATTTTCCAAAGCATTTAATTCAATTTCAAACATTTCCCAGGCCTCAACAAATGCTTTTCTCATTTAAAAACATTTCCAAGAATTTCATGGCCATGGGAACCCTATTTATAATGACCTGGCTGTGGTTCCCAGCTAGCAACATTACAAATCACAGCTTCTACAGATTACTTGAATGGTAAAAACGCATTCAAATGTTAAAACGAATTTGAATGCTTTAACACATTGCTTCACTTTGCACTAAATTTGTCATTCCATCATCAAAAGAAGTAGTGTGTCAAATCATCATGTCAAATCCACGTGGGAACATGTATTATTGCGCATCATTGAATCCAAATGTGGGCAAGGTTTCAGACCAATCAGAGCTCCATTGATTCCATTAAAAAGTGTGAAAAAATATATGTGAAAGAAAAAAAGAACTGTGGGGGTAATATGTTCAAGACGTTTGAGATTCAGATCGTCACACACAGAGACATTTCTGCAGACAGAGAGCAACACCTGGAGCCAGAGAGCCTCACCTTCAGGTCGTGAGCTCCCTCTTCCAGGGGACACACGTTGTGTCCTTGGTGCCTCTTGGATGTGTGACACACCAGGCAGAGAACCTCTGAGTCGTCCAGGCAGAAGAGCTTGAGCACCTCTCCGTGTGCGGGACACCTCACCACCGCCGGGTCTCCTCCTCCAGCCACTCCGCCGCCGGCAGCCGCGGCGGCCGAGCCCGCCGCCACCTCCAGCTCCTGCTCCTTCAGGAACGAGGTGGCCACGTTCTTCAGGGCCAGGCTGACCGTGGGCTCCGTCAGGGAGCATTTCCTCCGGCAGACGGGGCACTCCCTCCTGGCCTTCTTCTTGTTCCAGAACTGCTGCAGGCAGTCGCGGCAGAAGCTGTGGCTGCACTTCAGCACCACGGGGTCCTTGAAGATCTCGCAGCAGACGGGGCAGGACAGCTCGTCCTCCAGCACGGAGCCCGAGCGCGAGGAAGCGGCCCGCGGACGCAGCACCGGAGCTATCTTGGGACTCTGCAGGAAGGAAGGCTTCCCGGGCTGGGAGGACGCACGTGGGCGGCGCAACGCCATGGCTGGGTTCCTGTTGGAGGTTTTACGGGTGGGTCTCTGTCAAGGGCACTGCAGTAGAACGTGCAATCCTTTGCTCCTCAAAATAGAAGGCTAAGAGACTGGACTGCTGTGTGACAGAAGAGCAAATTGACTGCAGTATGTAAGTAAAGGACAGGGGATATTGATCAACACAAAGACTTGAAGAACAGGTTTACTTCAGTTTTAGTAAATAGGGGATGTGTTGCCACTTGCCAACCCTTTTCCTCCCTGGACGCTCCTACTAAAATCCTGTCCAGTAGTCAGCCAAGACTACCTTTTTTTTTTTTAATCCTTTTAAGAATTCTTATCTTATCTCAACTCACTCAGACTAGTAGCTCTGCCCCATAACTAATACATTTTACATTAAAGAAGCAAATCACCACTTTTCAACCATTCTTCATATAATAGGTCTTTGATGTTCATGATAAAACAGCACCAGTTTTTTCTACTCAGCCTCTGTCTCAGACGAAGGCTGTGGGCAATTCAGAAACCCGTCCACCAGTGACATCATCGATGGGAATCCATCCATACCAATAGAAAATACAGGCTTTCTATTCCTGAAAAGTTGCGATACAAGAAAAAAAAATGTTTTTGCAATAATAAAAATATTTTCCAAAATTGTTTAAAAACAATTCTGGCTAATGGTGGACGGGTTTCTGAACTTCCCACAGCCATCCTATGAGAGACAGAGTGAGTAGGGGAAAAAAATATTTCATCATGAACATTAGTGAGGAATAATATGAAGAATGGTCATTAAAGAGCTATGGACCAGAGCTAGTAAGACTAGTAGACTTTGATGCAATCACCAGGCTCCTTATGAGCACTTGAATCATGTGAATGTAAAAACATTTTTATTTGAATCCAACTGCTGTACAGCCAAATGTACACTGAAAACAAAGGCCTATGGAGGCTGATGACAGTGAGACCGATCAGTGACCTTCTGGGCACTGAGCATATCAAGTGTACGAACAGGATACCGTATTACAGTATCGCCGATGCACAGTTGACACTACAAGTGAGGGACTTAACTCTCTAGTTAGAAGTCATACATATTTCAGCAGCACAACGGATTCTGATAAATAACACTCGTCACACAAACACACTCGGATTGTGTTCTATGAATGATAGCAGGCAGTCCGGGAGGTAAGGTTTCCGTTTCCATTAGGCAAGACGAGCGAGAATTGAGTTAGCCTGGGGGAAACGCCGAGCTGACCTGAATGAGTCTTCATTTTCAGCTACCAACGTAGCTGAGAACAAGTTTTCAAATGGAATATATTTCAGAATGTGCTCAAAGGTTTCACCCTGCAAAATGTGCCACGTAACAAAGAACAAAGAGACAAGAAATTCCTTGGTCAATGTCATTAGTATTGTCATAACCGGATATTGACAACAGTGTAACAAAAAGCAGTCAAAATAATGCGTTTCCCAGTCGGTGTCTGTTAGTGTTCTGTCTCAATAGTAAGACATATCCAAAAACATATTCATCAGCATCAAAGAACAAAAACGATCCCATAACTCAGAAGTTCCTCATACACTTTGATACATTGGGGAATACTGAAAGATGACACCAACAAAAAAGGTATGCTGCAAACATTTTTGTTTTGACAATACTTTGCCTTAGAGATTGTGGGAAATGTGGTTAAACTGTGCATTTTTACTCCCCAGGAAAAACACAAAGGTTTTCCATTCTCCAGTGATAGTGTTGTTAATGACTCCAGCACCATGCACAGGCTGTTCACCTGTTTATTTCTTCACAATATACTGTATATTGCATAAGAAGGATAAAGTGAAAGGAAGATTGTTTCCTTCATTTCTTATGTGATTCATTGTTTTGCACATTGAACTTGGTTCTATTTCATTGATGATCTGGCAAAAAAAGATTCAACCACACACCACCACCCTGCTGTTTATACAACCCTTCTCTTGGTTTTATAAAAACTAAACATTACATAATTTCATATATAAAAAAAAAACATTGCAAAAACACTAAAAACAATTCTGCACAAAACCACAACGGGCATCATTCCTACATTTTGTTCACATAAAACCATGGAATACCCTTCCCAATAAAGGAAATGTAACACTGATTCTCTTAATACTGACATGTCATTTTGGTAAAAACTAGAAACTGAATAATGCTGCCGTCTATAATTTAAGTTTATTGCAGCATGGAGTGTTAATAGTGATTAAACACCATTGCTTTTGCAGACGCTGACCTACGAACTATGATTACTAATGTGTCTTTCACATCACAACAGCTCACTGACATAAAAGTAAAAACCAACAATAGACCTTCATTATGACGGAAAACATAATAGCAACATGCTTATAAGAGTCATGATCCATAACTGTAACACAGTGTGGTCCAGAACAACACTACAACACACTGTATCCACACCTCTGCACAGCACAGTCCATGCAGACCTCTGGTAATGCAGTGGTTCTCAACACCTTTTCAGGCTGCGACCCCCACCAAAATGAATCAACTGGGGGTCCCGACCCACAGGTTGAGAACGACTGTTGTAATATGTGTAGTAGCTGCTGCTTTGCCGACTAGGTAATGTACAGTGTTTCTTTTTACAGCGCAGTGCAACAGTGCAACATGGAAAATATTTTTTTCTTCAATTCCTTCCTATTTAGTAAATATCAAACATTTGCTTTGTGTAAGCCATCATGGCCCCTTCAGTTCACTCACATTTGAGACTTGTGCTCTATTCGTTCCACTGCGGACAAAGAACATAAAAACATGCAGGTTCACGTGGTCAAAAGAGGAATTCCTGGAAAAACCCTGAAGACATTTAATAGCACTTAATGCCTGAACATACTTTAAGTCTTTTATTTTGCATTGAATTGTCTTACAGGATGAATGTTCCTTCTGTTGATCGCAAGTCAGCTTCTCCCATACAAAGAGCTCTGTCCCTTGTCTCAAAGAAGAGTCTCACAGACACAGAGTACGATCTACTCTAAAACAAAATGGAGGGAGTGTGCTGGGACAAAAGCAACTCGTGGTTGTAGTGTAGTGATTCCTAGCAGTGCTGTTTTTGTTTTGCGAGTGTCGTACGCACACGCACACGAGCAGCGAGCGTGCCGCGTGTGCATGCGCACGCTCACACGCAGAGTTTTGCATCCCATTTATGGTGGTTACACTCGCCCGACCTTGGCGTCACCGATGGCACCCCACACATCAAAGACAAATTCATCGGGGAAGGCGAAGTCTCCCAGGGTCTCGTCTAGAGCCTCTGCGAATTCGTCCGGGTTCTTTTTATCCTTACCAAGCTCAACCATGGTGGCCGCTGGCAGAGAGACGGGACAGGGAAACAAGCCAAAGGACCATGAGCCAAAACATAACGAATGTTGTACTGTAAAAGTCATCATTTTCTTTCTAGCGAATGTAGTGATCTACAGTGTGGGTTCCAACGCCTTTTAGCTATAGACCCAAAAGAGAAATGGAAGACATTTGAGCAGGACCAAAACTAGCGAAAAGAGCTCACAAACACGTCACAAGCTTGTAAATCTTCTAGTTTCATTATTTATTTATAGAAATCATTTGATTTTCAAAGACTTACCAAGCTCACTGTCTCTGATGCCCATGTAGCTCTCCAGGAGATCGTCCACCTTCTCAATGGCCTTCTCCTCGAACGCAGATGGCTAGAAAGAAGGAATACAACGCTCAGATATAATACAAAGTAAAAATAGCACACCAAACGATCATTACACAACAGAATAGCTCGGCACACACTCACCAGCTCCTCCACAGTGGCGGGGCCCTTGGAGCGAAGGCGAAGCGTTCCCCTGCCTGTCCCAAGCTGAACACCTGATCCCGCCCTGCCTCCTGATCTCTGTCCGATCATGTCTGAGACACACAACAGAGCTGTGTCAGCTCAGAAGACCATACGGCACTGGTCCTTAAACTTCTTAATTTCAAGAACATGCATTAGGGTACAGAGTGCCAGTTTGACATGCATTAGGCTACCTAGCCCCAGTTTGACATGCATTAGGCTACAGAGCCCCAGTTTGACATGCATTAGGCTACAGAGCCCCAGTCTGACATGCATTAGGCTACAGAGCCCCAGTCTGACATGCATTAGGCTACAGAGCCCCAGTTTGACATGCATTAGGCTACAGAGCCCCAGTTTGACATGCATTAGGCTACAGAGCCCCAGTCTGACATGCATTAGGCTACAGAGCCCCAGTTTGACATACATTAGGCTACAGAGCCCCAGTTTGACATACATTAGGCTACAGAGCCCCAGTTTGACATGCATTAGGCTACGGAGCCCCAGTTTGACATACATTAGGCTACAGAGCCCCATTTAATGGCATTTCTGTCTGGGACCCAAATTTATATTGTCAAATATAAATATATATATAGTCGAATCTATGCTATTTGAACTCTGAGTGTACAAATGGAAGCAAATGGACCAATTAGGGTTGGTTTGGTTCCATTTGTACTCTTTGCTACAGACCCATAAGGGTCCTATAATAAATGATGGTTCCTATAAGATCCATCATTTAGCTGGGGCCACTCTGGGGACTACCTCAAGGATGCCTGGGGATCCCCGAATACCACTTTGAAAACAACTCCATTTGTTGAGAAAATGCTAGTCAGCTACTTTTATTTTTATAAGATTCTTCAAAACTTTATCACAGATATATCTGTGATGTGTTGCTGTAACAAGATTGTTGTATTTTATATTATCTCATGTATGAAGCTTTAAAAATAGTGGTTAGGAGGAATCAGAGATTACCCCTCACTCACACTCACCGAACGCCTTGAGAGGCTCCCATAGTTTGATGGTGAAGTCCTTCCCCTTGGGCAGCTCCTTCAGCATCTTGGCCACCTCATAGTGTCGACAGCCTATCAGGCCATGGCCGTTGATCGACTCAATCATGTCCCCCACGTTGATGACCTGGATCTGGTGGATGATACTGCCCTCTCGGATTCTCTGAAAAACAGGAGATTTCATTGTACTTCTCGCTCTGTTGTATAATTAGCCCTTCACTAAGCCCTCCCCAATCCGTCCTTGTCCAATAGGCATGCTAGACGAGGAGAGCTTGACCCTATGATAAAGAAAAAGAGGATGGTGCACAGGGGCGTGGCGCAGGCTCATCGGAGGCTCAGTGTAAACAGGAACTGCTATGGTGGAATTTTCCAGCAGAGGCGCTAGAGTTGCTGACCCTGAACTGAAATAATAAAAATGAATATAAAAAGAGAATACTAGGCTATCTTTTGTCTTTAGTTTAAATGTTATGTCAATTTAACTACTGTGTGGAGGAAAACAAGCTGTTTATAACAGACTGAAAGACAAGGGCAAGTACATTTACTAAATGGAAATGTTTTGTACATTTTTCTTTTTTTCCCCCATGTTCTTGATGCTTGCATTAATTACAGACAGTACATGTGTTCAACTTTTATTTTTGTGAAATGACAAAGAAACATGGATACTGTTCATTCAAACAGTGGATGGATGATATAAAACGTTTGAAAAGGGAAGAGTGTTGCTGTTTAATTCACAACTTCTCTGGATGTCATTATTTACATCACAAGTTATGGGATTTAAATCTAGTTTTCGTCTCAATCGTGATGTTGCTTCTTCATTTCCATCCACCACCAGTCACAAACAGCCACTCGGAGCCAAAAACACAAGCAGACACAATCCCAAGTGTGGATAGGGTTTCAGCCAGAGAGGATTGAAAATGTTGCTAACTAAGCCCTTTGTTTTAAAACTGTTTAAAATTTTGCCATTAATGGCATAAAAAAGTATTATTATTAATATTATTACAGCACAATAATACATCAAAGGCCTAAGTAGAGGTATACTATACCATGGCTACTCACACATTGTGTCAAAATCACAAGATGCCTCTCATGAATTATTGATTATGACGCGGCTTGGTTGAGTAATTGATTCTGATTGGTCAATCACTGAATTTGGAGCAGTGTGTTATTTCTAGATAATGACCACCAGGTTCAATGACAGGCTCAGAGCACCAGCTGCCCTGCTTGATTTTGTGCTGTATCCGTCACAACAGCTACATAAACACACTTGCCAAAGCTCACCTTGGGTGACAACTACTGATTTAAAGGGCATTCATATAATCAGCCCCAGTTCTCAAGGGACTATTCAGTAAATTATTGGATTTTCAATCCATGATACAAGAGCCGGCCACAAACAATGTGCACTGTTGAATAATGCTCACCTTAATGAATGCATAGCCGGCTCCGTTGTCAGTGATAGTCAGGCCAAGAGCGTCTTCCCCTTTGAAGACCTCGATCTCCTTCTTCTGGCCTTTTATATGGGCAAAGATAAAGTCCTCCAGCCCGATTTGACCTCCCAGCAGCTTCTCCATGTCCACCTTGTGGGTGTTCAGTGTGCAAAACATGACCTGAAAAACAGATGACACAGATAACAGATGAGATAAATCAAAGTGTTGGTCAGGACAGGAGCTGTGCTTTAAAAATACCACAGACAGATCAACCAAAGCACAACGACAAGCACTTGGAGGTGAGGGATGACATTTGTTTCATTCGGTTTCACAGATATAGTGAAAAATAACAAATTCACGACCCTCACAAGGCACTGTTAGCTTGTAGATTGTCTTCTAGATCACCTGCTTTCACAATTCCTGCCTCTCTAAAAGGAGCATTAAGCGATTTGGGTGATTTGGAAAAAAAGCTGGTCCCCCCAGTAACAAGATATCCACATGCACACAATCTACAGCGGGTGGAAGTGCAACAGCACATGCATCCCCACTCGATCCTGATTGGAGGAGGTCCCTCTCATCTTGACTGGTCGAAAGGCTTTTCTCCCAAAGCCCAAACTGAAACTATTTTTTTTACCCCATGGGGGTCACTGGGGACAGGGATGAACTCCTAATATGGTCACAACATTCAATAATACAGAGGATTAGCCAAAAAAAAGAAAAAATAATATTTGAATTAAGAGAAAACACTTACTTTGCCCTTAATTCTACTTGACAATGTCTATTTTATTTTGCTTGTGTTACACATTGTATTATGTGTGTGTCCCGTATATACAGCATGTGTATTTTATTGATCGATAGATTTTGAAGCAGTAACAGTCTTTAGAAATGTCTTAAAATTACTTTGTCAACCCTAAGCCCACGTGGTTGAGAACCACACATGTATGGATGATATGAAACAAGAATATTATACATACGTCCACTGACTCACCTCTGACGGAGGGATTCCAAAGGCCTCCCCGATTTTGGCGTAGAGCTCACGCACATTGCTAAAGCCCTCGATGCGTCCCGTAGGGCTGCCGTGAGCCAGCTGGGTGTGGAAGATGAGGCGTGGCCGCAGGCTGCTGTGTGGAGGCGGCAGGCCCTCGGGCGTAGCGCCCTCTCCTAGACCCACCATGCCTCCATCCAGACCGTCTACAGTTAACAACAAGGCATTTATTTAGCAAACACTCTTAGTCCAGAGCCAAGTCAACACAAGGTACTATTATGTCAAATGCATAGAAATACAGGAGCATAGGTAATTCAAGAACACTACACACACACACACACACACACACACACACACACTTTGGAGCAGCGTTCATTGTGATTCTAATTTAGTTGAAATTGTTTAGTTTAGTCCAGTGGTTGCCAGGGCCTGTTATTCATTCAGCATTTGAGCCACAGCCCACCATTTGATGAGATTTTAGCCCCAAATACCCCAAACTAAAAACTAAAGGATTTTGGAAACAAAACAGGCAAACATACAGATCAAAATGACCATTCTTCTACATTCTCTATTTGTGTACATTTGACCTAATTCAGATGTTGATTATTTTAACTCAAGAGTGTAAACATGAAACCAAATTGACCCGGAAGGGTCCACCTGGAGCCCTCTCAAGGACCACTGGTGGTCCATGGACTACCTGTTGAAAACCCCTGGTCTGGTCTAGTATTAGCCGACTCGGTCAACAAAACGAACACAGTTTTGGGGTCAGAAGGGATGAGAAGTGTGGTGGGATGTGTTTGAACACACCTGCGACATTGAGTCCCGCACGGATGGGCTCTGCTTCCTCGTTCTCTACCAACGGGGATGCCTTCTTCCTTCTGCCCAGACCCAGAGGCATAGTAAGCTACAGTTAACACACTGTGGGGAGACAGGGGGAGGAGGAGCTGCACTGGGGTGTCGTTAGCCAGAGGTTTTAACGTTTGCCAAGCCAAAATCTGGCAAATAAGATGATGCCGGAGCCGTTGTCCTCGGTATGGATGTGAAGGTTGTAGAACACAACTGGTGGCGATTCGGAGACCAATGCAACGCTTACATAACTAGTTGTGGAAAAACTCTCTCCAGCCTGGCATGGGTTATCTCCTGCTGTGAAAAGTAGTAGAAAGCAGAAAGCAGACGAGACATAAAAATACTGTACTTTTTACACTACCATTATGGATCAAGACATCATAGATGTATTTTATAGATTTTGACATTTGCATATATATCAGATATGCAAATGTCAAAATCGATGATAATATTCCTCAATATTGATAATATACATTCATTATTTTTTCAAATTCAAATGGCTTTATTGGCATGAGAAAACATACGTTTACATTGCCAAAGCAAGAACATAACAGCAAAAAATGCATTATTATTACTTACTACTTATTATAATTACATTATTATTATTTTGCCATTGTAAACATGTGTAAGCTTTACTGGTTTGCCAATTCACAGGTTTTAGTCTTGAATTGTACTGTAAATCTACAAGCTGCTAATAAAAACAATCAATCAATCAGTCAGTCCCCGACTGTCCTACAGCCTACATCAAAACAGATGCTAACGTCATCGTTCTATTAGACATTGTTTACGTGGATATAATCGTAGTGAACCAACACGGGTTAGACATATTGAGATAAATTAGTTCTTCACAAACAACCGACATGTTTAGAAGTTATTAACAACACATTACCTACTAGTATTACTCTGAATTACAAGCCATCTAGTTGCTACGGCGTTAGCTTCAAGTTCAAATTATTGACAGCCCATCCCACTTCTGATTTGATTAAAGTTACTATTCAGAAAGACTATACAGCTGATCACGTTGCCATTACTAGTTTAATTGCTAATTTTATGACTAGTTGAGCTAATTGGCAATCTAATTGTGAAGTGGAGGCCAATGATTCTTACCAGAACAGGAGTTAGCCACGCAGCTAGCTAGTTGGTTGTTAGACCTATAAACGTGACTTCCAGAGAACCAAAACCTCGTTTAGAGACCACGTCAGTTATTGTGGTACATTTATAATCTTGCTATGACACTCTTAGGTGGGTAAGTGGCCTAGTTCTTCCCATGGAGAGTTATTAAAAGGAGAAATATAACAATCTATCGGTATGTATGTTCGCCGTTTCAGCTGCTGTCAGTCTGGCTGGCTGCTGGCTAGTGGAACACACATTACAGCCCTGATCCCATTGCTCGAGGGCACGGTTGCTCTATGATTGGCCTGTCGCTACTCGCATAGCAGAGCCATTTACTAAAATGAGTTGCGATGTTGAGGGGTCGGAAACAGAGCGCCGTTCAAGCTGCCGGAATAAGGACAACCTGGAGTTGGAATTACGTTGTTTTCAACGAGGGTGGCGCCACTACTACTACTTAAAACCATCTGAAATGTTTCGAGAGTCCAATGTATTTCTGCCAACTCCCGATCCCTATTCGTTGTCCACATCCTTAATGGTCTCTGTAGATAGAAAATCCGCCATTGTTGGACTTGCCCCATGGCGTGAACGGAGATGTCGCAGCTCTGTCTATAGCTGTATATATAAAACAGTTACAGCCTGAGCTATCATTGACAATTATCAAGTGATGCTAAAGGGCGTTTGTGAACCTCCAAATGTGTAATGTATTCTGCAAAAACTTAGAACAACCAGCAGCGGGCAACCAACAACCAATCACAGCGCTCCTCAGACTGTCCCTCGGGGACATGGGATTTAGATTCTTGATGCTGATGGTATTTCTTTTCTTTTCTTCCCTTCCTTTTATAACAGGTGCACGCCTCCATCTAGCGGACAGGCTAGTACATTGCACACAGAGTATATTAAATTGTTTGATTTGTTACTGCAATGCCAAGAATGATTCTTACCCTTAAAGTTTTACTGTACGGCATGAAAACGAAAATTGTAGAGAGAATGCAGGATTACAAAACCCTAGTAGCATTAATGTGAACATTATTTTGTCTAAAAGACCCAAAGTTATGGCCTTTTTTGTCAAAAGGTGAGGACAATGTTGTCTTCGGCCTTCACATGACAGTGGATAGGCCTACTGCTTAACTGCTAGGATTTCCTCTTTGCCATTTGTAAAAAAACAAAAACAAAAATGGCGTACAAGTCAAAAAGCATTGTAGTGTCTATTAACTCAGTTTATTACATATTTGTCTTTAACTGCTTGGTGTTATTTGTCACAGCTTAGGAAACATTTATTCATCAAAAAATTGTAATTGTAATGAAATCTACAAGGTTTGAAACAAAATATATATATACCACCAAACATTTCAAAACAAACAGTAGGCAAAAAACAACTAAATCTTGCACTTTAACATAACAAGAAAAACATTTGCATAAAATAAAAATAAAATAACAGCAAACATCCTTCTCAAAACAAAAAGGTAAACATCACAGAGATTACACATCTCTACATTCATGGTAAAAACCATGTTCAGGTCAGTTTTATAAAACATAAGACTCCATTAGGAGTGACCAAATAGTGACTGTCAGGGTTCTCTCCCCTTTTTGACATTCAGACAAAGACAAGATAGTCTACTGAAGTATTTCACTTCGGCTAAGTCACAATATCTGGTCGACACCAGATATTGCGACTTAGCCAAGCTACAGCCCTGAACAAATAGCCAAGCCCATTGAAAGAAAATATGTTCTGGCAATTCATAACAGGCTAAGTGTCAGGCTGATTGTGAATAGGGATGGGACAATACTCGTTTGTGATTAAAAAAAAAAAAAAGAAACACTTGCAATAACCATATCACAGAGATTTTAATTTGTCTTTAAATTGTCCTCCATTATACACTACAAGAAGCATTTACTGAGTAGCAAATTCAGTACTACCTTTGACCTGTGCAGTGAGCATTTGGATCGCTCTTATTTCACACTACACAAATAGAAACAAAAATATTACATCTACAACTTCACAAAGTGTTGAGTTGCAACACATAGTGAGCTTGTAGACCTTGCTATTTTTGCTGAATCGTTACTGAACTTGACTATTTTTGCCAAACGTTTCATCTCAGAATAGTGATGCTAGTGGTTCAAGGTGGTTTACAAAAATGGATTTTCTTCTACCAGCAAAAGTACGGTTATGGTTTGTGAAAGACTAAACAAAGTCCTGCAGAACTTTGAGACCCTAAACAAACGTAAAGCAGCTAATTTCACAGCTTTAAAATAAAAATACCTGGTTAAAGGTTTGCAACCAGGTTCTCATATAACATAAAAACAAAATGTGATCTAAAAATTGCACTGAATCCGTATGAGTGCAAATGAAAAGTCAGGTCATGCTTGTTGCTAACCAGCTGTTAATCTTCCCGTCCCTGGTTCGATTCTAGCTTGAGAACTATGTTGCACGTCTCTTTCTGTCTGTGTCATATCCTCTCTCCCTCCGGTTCTAAATGAACAAGTTACATATGGAAAACTATGCAACTTCAAGTAAAGGAGCATAAACTAAGTTAATAACATGTGTTTAAAGTTGTCAAAAGAGGTTAACAACACCCATGCACTTATATACTGTACATACTTTTAGATGCACGCATGTCACACAACCCCCCTCCACTCTCGCACACGCACACACACGCACACACACACACTATAATTATACAAATTAATGTTATTTGGCACAAAATTATTTTCCCAACATTTGACATAAGCAAATCAGGCCGTCTGCCGTGTCTTCCTACATAAACCATGCCAGCTGTTATAAGAGAAATATGAACATATTTTGAAAGACGTAACACTCCCTCCTTCTTAAGTGGTATAATGAGTACGGTTTTCCTCAAAATAAAATAAACAAATAACGTATGTGTGTGCTGACTGCTCTGGACGCTCACCGGATGAGTGCAAACTGAAAACCATACCAGGTTAAAGTCAATTTCATAGCTGACACGCGTTACATTTTTACCAGAGGCATTGTGTTTCATGTGAATGCCCCCTCGTTCCTGTATCTCTCTTCACCATCATAAATTCAATACAGCACAAATACTGTACTGTTATCCTTTTTAAAGAAAAATAATGATTTGGGACATTTCTGGGCAGAAGATGTGCGATATTGATTTCACTGAGCCAGGAGCAGGGCACAAAAAAAAGTACTCATTATACCTTTAAGATGAAAGACAATTCTCAGTCTGCATTCTCACGCTTAGGTTTCTGCCCAGTGCTTGAGTCACATACTTCTCACTGCATAGTAATACTGGTAACCCAAAACATATGCTGAATAATAATGTGTCGCTACATTCAGACATGTGTTACTGCACCGTGCACCTGAGGTATCGTTGTGTTTAGGATGTTGTGTTTCTACAACCATTGCATTGGAAGCACTTTCAAAACAGTGTGAGGGCCAGGTTGGACTGGCCGTGGATTAAATTAAAGCCCTGGAGATTTCGCTTTAAACTTGACAACCATCACCGGTGTCAATTCAAAGGCTAAAACCCAGCCTTTTTGAAGCCAAACTACAGAAGAGCACATTTGAAGCCCCATGGGTGGTTACAAGAAGCTTCCATACATAAGCTCCCCTTGAACCTAACACATACACGTAAATACTGTGACAGAACCAAAGTTCAATGCACATGCACAACTTCACTGTCACTTCCTTAGTTTCAGAGTCTCATGAGACTGTAGTAAAGTGACTAGATACGATTTGATAAAGAATGTTGACTTAGTACCTCAAATAACGTTATATAAATCCAACTAGGACATGTCTGTCTTGGCTTAGGGCTAGTCAACACAAGACGGGCAAGAAGTGCCGTTAGGAATGTGGACTGACTATCTCTGTATTTGTTAGACTTTTTTCTTTCTCTTCTTTCTCTCCCTAAACCATTTTTTGTGTTGTTTTCTCCATTCATGGCGGAAGGATATCCCTCAAAGCATCACGAGTGCTTTGGCCCAACTTGTCAGGGAATTTCACTGTAAAGTCCAGGACCATGTCACCCCTCTTCTCGGGGCACTTGGATAAGGGCAGGCCTTCGCCCACCAAGCGCTTCTTCATCCCAGGTTTGATCACGTCTCTGGAGGGCACAGTGATCGTTCTGCCGTCCAACGTGGGAGCACTGACTGTGCAGCCACACAATGCCTGATGGAAGAAAAGACAACACAAGGAGACAGTTGTAGTATAGTATGTTTGCATAACTCTGATCCAAACATCTTTTGGACAATCTTCAGTGATAGAAAGTAACTAAGTACATGTGTAGTTATATTTTAAATAACTATTATTAATGGCCATTTTATTATTTATTGCTCTTCTCCCTCCTGGCCAGAAAACTGGGGAATGCACTTCCAATTCCATTCAGAACCAATGTCTCAATCCCTATCTTCAGCCACAGTATGAAAAAAAAAAAACACCTCTTCAGACTCCATCTTAGCCCACAGCACTTGCAGTACATATCAGCCCATGATGGCATTTGCAGTACCAACCTAGGTATTTTAGATCGCATATTAGACTTGGATAGCAGGTATCTACTTAAACAGTATGATACAGTATGATGCATTGCATTGCAATGTTTTTACGTTTCTTTTATGCAAGCCAATCTGAATTAAGAGCATCTGCCAAATGCCTAAATTGAGAATTGTAGATCAGTGGTTCTCAAACCTTTTAATTTCAAGAACCCCTACGGAACCCTGAGAGTCCCTGGACCCCAATTTAAATTACACAATGGGATCGGATCGGGCGTTGGTATCGACTGATATGCAAGATATAGTCCAATCTGTACAATCTCTACTTACATCTCTGAGAGATATTTTTGCAGGATAAATGATATCCGAGCCCTCCCGCCGGAACACCGGATGCGGCTTGTCTTTGACCACAAACACCACATCTGCGGGTATGTTGGTGGCCGTCTCGTCGCCCTCCCTGGGGAAGGTGATCTTAGTGCCCTCCTTCCAGCCGCGCTTGATGTCCACTGTCAAGATCTTGTCCTCGCTGCGCACTGTGCAGCCATCTGGGTTCAAGCGCTTGCGGGAAATCTTCATTTTCTTAGTGCAGCCGGAGAAGACCTCCTCCAGGCTCACCTTCAGCTCGTGGACTACCGGTGGGTCCTTCTTTCTCTCGCGGCCCCTGTGGGGACCTCCGGGCTGGGACTTGAAAGATCTCTGGGTCTGAAATCCTCCCATACCCTGCATGCCCCCCGGCATGCCGAATGCCGCAAAGGGATCGTCGATGTCCATGTTGTGGTCCCCATTTCGTGCAAAGAATTGATCGAATGGGCTACGGCCACCGAAGAACTCAGCAAACATTGCGTGTGGATCTCCATGGAAGGTGTAGTTGTAGCTTTGTCCATTGTGACCTTCAGCACCACCACCGGTAGGGCCTTTAAGTCCTGATGGGAAATAGAATACAGACCAGTTTTAAAGGTCAAATATACATAGAAAATTCTAAATGATTCTTCATCTTGCATAGTTTTGCATACCATGCGTAACGATGATACTCAAGTAAAAGTTAGGCTTGATAAAATACCTTTATGATAGATTTGAACGTGGCTGGGAATAGCAAAGCACACTTCATGAAATACATCACGATAGTGTCATCCCGTTGATTCTTTTAAATTGACCGCTTATAAACTGCAGTGCTGCTCAACTAGGTTTTTGCTCAAAACTATCAATAGATCATAGTTTATTGAGTGTGACTTTTGCTTTTTATAGTTAGTTACGAAAGTCAGACTCTAACATAATCTATCCATGATAGTCTTGATCCAAGGCTACAGCTCAGCTAGAATCCAGGGGATTTGAGGTGAACACAGCAGGCAGAGCATGATGCTTCTGGTATATTCTCTTGCTGAGTTAGTGACACGACCTGCAGTTTTTGATTGTTGAAGCACAATGAACCGATAAAGACAGACGTTTAGTTTGTTATTTCAACGCCTTGTTATTTTAATGCCGTAAGGCATTAAAATAACATTGGCAATTAAGTTACATCATGACAGTACAGCATCATAGCAGTACTAGGCACCAAGGAAGGAGTGGGCATCATTATGGTGCCATGACATGAACAAGCAGTTGAAGCATACATTCATCTGACTGACAACGATGTATTGTGCAATGTGCATGTTCACGTCATCATGTCATATCATTGTCATTAGTCTTCTAGGATGAAATAACCCTAAACATTACACAAACTGCAAATGATAGAGTCCTCCTTCCTTCCTAGAAAGAACTATTGGTAACCAAAAGACCTTGTGATCTGGAACTCTTCAGATCGTAAAATGAAACCAAATGGACCCGTAAGGGTTTGGTTTCATTTTACACTCTCAAGTGTTAAATTATATTTTAACTAAACTCAACATCAAATGGTGGTCCGTGGCTAAAATGCCGAATAAATAGTGGGCCCTATAAAAATGTTTGAAACCCTACTGCTCTAGCGCATTCTAGTGCATTTTGGAAGTGCCACTAGTGCATTTTGGATTTTGGCAGTTGGCAACACTGACCACAACACTCCTGGGCAGGGATGGATATTAGGTCTATTTAAAAGCAGTAGGCCTACCTTCTTCTCCGTATCGATCATAGATCTCTTTCTTCTTGGCGTCGCTCAGCACATCGTAGGCCTCGGCGATCTCTTTGAACTTATCCTCCGCTCCGGCTGACTTGTTCTTGTCGGGATGATAACGAAGGGCCTGCTTTCTGTACGCCTTCTTTATCTCCTCTTCAGACGCGCCTTTAGCTATGCCCAACACTTTATAATAATCCTTACCCATTCTTACGACAACAACCTTAAGATCACCTCGTTTTCATAAGATCATTGTCTGTCAGTGACAGTGTCACAACTCCCGATTGCTAAAAGAAAAAACAGAGATAAACCAAGCACGTCCTCCTCCTGTGTGGTTCAAAAGCAGCTGTCAGTCTGGCTGAAGTTAGCTGACTAGCATGCTATAAAGCTACACAACACAGAGGTTACGGTACCACCGCTGTCACTTACTTTAAACGCTATAACATGCTTAGAGCCGTTGACGTTGCGATCGACTGGTATGTGATACGCTGAGATGATATTCGGTGTAAAGATCACGAGCACTAAATATTGCTGTTCTTCTATTTTAGGACAGATGCTACAGTAGGTGGCCAGGCAGGGGGAAACTTCTGGAAGAGGCTCGGCTGATGTGAGTCATGACGATGATGATGATGTTGTGTAACCTCAATATCTAGGCCCCATAGCCAGAAGGGACAGCGCTGCGCTGTCATTGGTTGGCTGGCTCCAGAGCCATGTAGTACAAGAGTTGCGATATTGAGGGGTCAGAAACTAGGCGCTCGAGCGCTGTTCGTGCAGCCTGGAGTTGGAAATACATTTTTTTTTTCCAACGAAGGCGGCATGTGGGTGTGTGACATGCCAACGTTTGTAAAGTATTGTGCAGTAACAGCTAAAGTCTCTATAATCGGTATATTGTACTGCACAACGATCTAAAATAAATGGATTTAAGATCTTTCCTGGTCCAGGACTTGTCCCTATTTGTTGTTCCCATGCTCAATAGAAGTCTATGTAGAGGAGCCGCCATTGGAATGGCCCCATGAAGTGAACGGAGTTTGCGTAACTCTGTATATAATCTAATGGAGCCGCCATGAGAGTTGGAATGGCCCCATGAAGAACGCCATGAGTAAGTATGCTGTACAAGTCTAACTGCTATAATACTGATAACAGCTTGGAATGGCAACTGCAATCTGAGCAGGTGGACAATTAGTTACAGAGGTGAAACAGCAGAGCAGCTGAACAGACAGGCTGGGAGGACTTTCAGAGTGATGGAGGAGGCAGATCGAGCTTCCCATTCGGGGGTCGCACTTAGAGAACCATTTCTATAATCTGTCTATAATCCTTGGGAACATGTATGCATGAACCCAGGCATCCCGCCGCTCACTGGAAAACAAGAATTATTATATCCACCAGAGGGCAACATCTCATCTCTTCAACCACTTGAGAGGTCTTCAGAGTTCAAGTGCAAATCCTGGTTTATCTGGCCTTGAATTGGAAAATCTGACCTCCATCACTGTGCAGTGAAGAGAGGGTTCCACCTAGTGTTGACCCTCTCTAGGCTGAATATAGATACATTTTACTATTTGAGCACTTACTAAATAATAATCCAAGACTTGGATGTTGTCATTATGCAGATATTGGCTGGGATTGTTCCCACTTATTCATGTAGATTAAATAAATAAAGAACCGTCTATCCTAAGTGTGTGCATTTTTGTTTAAATGGTGCCCTAAAAGGATCCCTGGCTAATAGACAAATATGCCTTAAAACATTATACTTGCCTCCTATAACTAAAACATGCAGATAAAAACACCTTCAATACTTTATTTCTTTCATAAATAGAGAATATTTCACTCAATAGGAAGTGCTCGAGTCACAGGATGATGATGTCACATGAGCATGTTCATCCACATATTCTATAGAACCAGATCACACGTGACATCATCATCCTGCGCCAGGAGCAGTTCCTGTTGAGGGAAATATTCTCTATTTATGAAAGAAATAAGATGCCATTGGTGTTTTCATTTGTTTTCTTTAGTTATGTAGGGAAAGTATAATGTTTTTAAGTGATGTTTATCTTATTAGTCAGGGATCCTTTTAAAGCAATACATATCTGACCTTCTTCAGCTTCACATGCAGTATTATGGATAAACACACTGACTATATATGACAAATTTCAAACCAACCTGCATTGGAAATAATATGTTCTTTGTTGTGGATATCAGTGAGGACATGAAGGAATATTGTTGGGGGGGGGGCACAGGACACAGGCGGCCTGGGGGAGGGGAATGTGCTGGTATGTGAAGGTTTGGCTGTCTTTCATCCAGTGGATCAAGCCTTTTAGAGGGGCCCACTGTGCTGTGTGTGTGTGTGTGTGTGTGTGTGTGTGTGTGTGTGTGTGTGTGTGTGTGTGTGTGTGTGTGTGTGTGTGTGTGTGTGTGTGTGTGTGTGTGTGTGTGTGTGTGTGTGTGTGTGTGTGTGTGTGACAGAGCGAGCAGTGGAGCAGACTGGACAGGAGATGTGTCTTGGGTCTTATGAGAACACATTGGGATCTGTCACTGGGTAAGGCTTTGTGTCGCCTACCAAGGTTACCAAGCTTGCGCAGTGCAAATCAGGCAATTTATATTTAGCCTTGTGAATGGCGTGCTATGGATTATGTCTTGGGGCCTCTCAGGTTTCGTCTTCAGTGGATCTGGGGTGTTGGGAGCAGAGCTCCCGGACATTGGGACGCTGCTTTTCAGGTGAGAGGCAGATTGAACATATCTTTCGGACGATCTCTAGCTGACACAAGGTCTCTGTCCGTCGCCTATACTGGCATTGGAGCAGGTGTGTATGCTCTTACGGACATTTACCACTCTGCTTCTGTTTTTGGAGAGTCCAAGCTGTCGGAGAAGCCGTCAAGGAGGACATATAGTAGCAGTTGGGACTGTCTGACAGGGCTGTGTGTTGAAGGCAAGTTGGGAGTGTCTATAACCCACAACTACAGAGGACGAGAGAATACAGTCAGCAGAGATTCGCCTCTGGGTGCATGAGAGCGTACTAGTTCACCCACTAGAATCATGGATGCACTTGCATTAGAGGCAAAGAACAAAGATACCGGAGAGAGTGAGAAGAAGACTACCTCAAGGCCCAGGCCAAAACCTCCCAAAAAGGCCAAAAGGATAGTATACTTTGAGGTGGAGATCCTGGACATCAAGACAAAAGAGAAGCTTGTCTTGTTTGACAAAGTGAGTGTTGAAAGTGTGTGAATGAAAGTGTGTTTCAAACTGGACCCGTACTGTACTGCATAGCATGGCATGGCCTAATGATTTTTTTTAGAAGTGACAGATAATGTTCACGTAACTGACACATTTACGAGCCACTTGGGTCAGTTGCCACTTGGGTCATGTCCATAGTAACTGATAGGGTACCAGCAGTGTAGATAATGGCATGCAGTTGGAACATCTTCTGGGAGGCTCATATTTTATTGTAGTTTATCGCCTCTCATCGTGTCTTTTTTGGGAATATTCAAAGTCACATGACATGGGTGCTTCGAATTAGCTCAGGTAAAGTCAAAGAGAGCGAGAGAGAGGGAGTGAGAGAGAAGGACATATGTTTGTACTCAAGACTCAAATGCTAGTGAGTCATCACTTTAAGGAAGTAGGGGTAATTTTACAGCTAATCATCTCCTTCACATACGGCTTGGCTAAGTGTGACCATTAACAGCTTGGTTTCGGTCGAGGTAGTGTTTCAGTTAGGAGGTGAACATTCCTTGTCATTGAACAAGACTGTTTTTATTTATTTATTTGTTACAGTACAGAACAGTATATGTGGCTGGTGGTCCAGTCAGCCAGCCAACAGGCAACTAGAGCACACGTTTGTTACTTTGATTTGAACTAGATATAAATACTGTATATAGATAAAAAACATAAATAAACAAACAGCCAAAACAGCATTATGGATCAGATCTGAAATGCATGTCAGACAAATTCCCAACAAAATGGAAACAGTAGTTGTCTCCCTACTCATGTAACCACTATTATCACTTATGGGCTACTGTATACAGTATACTGTAGGACATATTGGTGTCGGCAGTGTTGCCACTGATACAAACCCTGTTTGTTTGTCCCATATTGTAAGCCCGGAAGAAAGCCATCCATTCTTCTGACGAATCTTAACAAAAATCTTATTTCACTACACTGCACTGGCTCACTTGGTTCCAAGCTTTAGACAACTTAATTCTATATCTGTATAAGGCATTGCCCGCCACAGCAATATATACTTATACTTACGAATACAGATACAAAGAAAAAACATAGCCAATATACACACATCACATCACAGCTCGTGAGGAAAGGCTATTTTCACAATATTTGAAAATGTTCACCTATATATGACAATGTTCAATGTAGTAGTACCAGTAGGACTACAATGTTGAAAGTTTGGTATGCTACAGTAGTAGTCCCTCAATGGGTTCCCGTATTGAGATATTAGTTATTTGCACTGGGTAGCTTGTCCTGTGGATGTTACAACCTCTTTGTGTACAGGTGGAGCCGACTGCTACTATTTTAGATATCAAGGCACTGTTCCACAAGTCATGTGAGTATACAGTATCTTCTCAAGATAACAGCATGCAATTTAGCTTCAGCCAGTCCTTTAATCTTTCTTATTTTCCTTTGTAACAAAACAAAATGGCTAGAAAAGCCTCCTGCCACATTTTGTCTTTGTTTGTTTGTTTTTTTAGATCCAAAGTGGTATCCAGCCAGACAGTCTTTGCGTCTGGATCCCAGTAAGTCTGCAATACCTGCATAATGTATTTTGCATGTGCACAATTTCTGCTCAAGGCCACAGATTAGGTTGGAAGAATCACAAGTCAGGAAGTGAACACAAGATATCTTAACTGCACCTGTTTTTGGATCTTCTCATTTCCCTAGAGGCCAAATGTCTGAGGGATGAAGAAATTCTCGGGGAACTTCCTGTCGGAACCACAACCAGCTTCTACTTCTGTGACCTGGGGCCCCAAGTCTCCTATGCAACTGTAAGTACACCTTATCCTGAGCGTGTATGGTCAGTCAAGGGTCAACAATGTGTCTGTGGCATCGCAAATTCTAGATCTTCTGATTATATGGTGTTATTTTGATCATGAGACTCACAAGACAGAATTCTGAATATATAAACTATGGTGCATAGTATGGCACATTAGGAGTCTACTAGGACACTGATTCTCAAACATTTTATCTTAAAAGACTCTTAATGACCTCTCCACTAATTCCCTCCCCTATTTGGCCTTGTCCAATCAGCATGTTAGTAGAGGAAAGCTTGACCTAGAGTACTATAATGAGTTGCGACACTCCTGTTGACTCCCAATGCTATGGGTGAACAGAGACAGTCATTGGGTGAAAAGCACATGTTTGGAACTAACATAACGAACATAGTTCCAAACAAACCACTCTCGCCCATCCACTTGACAGGATGACTCCAGTGCAGGCGCGAAGCATGAGACGCAAGATCAAAGCGTGTCGCCACTCTGTTTTTACAGTACTCTAGCTTGACCAGGAAAGCTTGACCTGCATAGCAACAGTAGATAAACTATTTGGATTGTCATTGGACAGTGACTAAACCCTGCCCCAAAGGGTGTGTTTTGTGTATGCATTTTGTGGCCATGGCAAAATGGAATTTTGACAAAAATATACAACACAAACCAGTTATGCGTGCGTGCGTGCACACACACACACACACACACACACACACACACACACACACACACACACACACACACACACACACACACACACAAACACACAAGTCTCTAGCATGAGAATCATACTTTTAGATATGCACAAACATGCCCACTCACTCAATCATATAAATATCCACTCGGGGGTGACAGATATGTGCTCTATTCAAGGACACATAATCTTTTGCCCCCATTGCTCTCACAGGTGTCTATCCCTCTGACCACTCAATCACCGTCCGACTGGCCGTGATGATGTTTCACCTGTTTTTCAACACTGTATATTTGTATAATTGGTCCTCACTAATTATGAGCAGTGGCGTAAAAAGTACTCAAAATATGTACTCAAGTAAAAGTAAAAATACTTCAATGTAGAAAACAACCACGCCTGCAGGTTTTAAGTTAATTCAGATCATAATACCCGGTATTTAAGAAACACAAAATTGGGTCCTCGGTCTAGTATCAATATTTACTTGAGTAAAAGTACAAAGGTATAGACAAATATAGGCCCATAAGTAAAGTACTGATTGTTTAGAATGATATATTTTACAAATTATGATACATCTAAAATGTATTAAATCTTAAATAGCAGATCTACAAGCTGCACAAAGCATTGCGATGCAAGGCATTGTAAACTCATACAGCATCTATTTTCAAATGCTGTTAGCCAGAGTTTAAATGCTGGAATTGTTACAGGCTATTTCTCCGCTTTAGCAAAAAAAAAAAAAAAAAAAAAAAAAAGATGTTAATGACAATTTAGAAGATTAGTAGACTTTCCTGGTGATCTTTATGTGTGTAATGTGTGGTTTTATATCTTTTAGATGTGAGCAGGGAGCCCAGTGTCTCTGATATCACTGACACTGCTTCCTGGACTACATGTTGTCTCAGTAAGACAGCCCTCCCCCCTAGCCACAAGGAGGTGTAGCGCACAAAAGAACTGTGGGAGTTGTATATATAGTGTCCATATATATATATATATATATATATATTATATATATATATATATATATATATATATATATATATATATATATATATATATATATATATATATATATATATATATAGCATATATACAAATGTCCCTTGAATGAATTTAATACCGGTAACCTACAAACTAACTGTTAAATAAAGTTTTCAAATAATTGTAGGGAATAAAGGGTCAGTATTTGAGATGTGGTGGAGTAAGAATAAAAGTATAGAAGATATAAAAGTACCTGAAAATAAGTTAGTAGCCTACATGCACTCTTTGTTAGATAGTTACGTGGTGGTTAGTAGTAGTTATGTGGTGGCCATCTTACTGAGGCACAACATAACATTATTTCTATGGGCATGTCATTTTTAAATAACCTAAAAAATAACCAGAATTTGGTTTGTGGTAAGAGCTAGAGACGTCCACATACTTACATACTTACTGCTTATAAAATTAAGCAGCATCCTGAGCCATGTTGACAATGTTAGTACTAATAATAAACCAATCTGTAGTTATTATGACTATTTTTTGTTTGAGCTCCCATAGAGCATACTACATATAGCCACTGGTGAACTACGTCAGTGACCCCGCCTTGAGCCTTATATCCTTTATGCCCATGCAGAAACCATCCTACCAATGACATAATCAGAAACCCGACCAAACTATGACATCATCATAAACCCGTTCTACCAATGACATCATCAGAAACTCAGCCTACCAACGAAGTCATCACATCAGTGCATGCTGAAATAGGAGCCATTCCTCTCACACCAATCACTAATAAAAGTTTGAAATGCCATTACAAATTATCACTGTTAACAATGATAATAATTTGGTCCCATACAACGTGACATTTGTCCACTACATGTATGTACCCATCCTAACTATCAGGTGCAGTTGGTGCTATTAATAGGTAGGGGTTAAGTGTCTTCCTCAAGGCCTTTGACACATAGACGAGTCCTGGCGCCTTTTGTTTACCAGGTGGCCTCTCTAACTCTCAGCATTGATGTCATCAGTAGACACCACTGGTGTAAATGAACCAAGTACAGTGCCTGTACTCAAGTACTGTAACATTTTTGATATACTGGTGTATTTCCAAATTTATTTTCAAAATCTTTTTATTCAAGTTTTAAACAGAAGGCCAGGTTATATTATACCGGTAAGTATAAATGGCATTAAGTCAGAAGTCATGAGAAGAAAAACAGGCGAATTAAGTAAGAGTATAGCCAACAGTAGCACTATTAGTTAGTTACTTTTAGTTTTACATCTCAAACGGAAGTGTTGTGTCTTACTAGTTACTTAATAACCTTGTGTCACCACAAGTAGTCAAGAAGTTTTAACCAATTCAGCCTAATATACAGTATATTTCGGCTACATGGAAATAGACCATCAACAAGCTCACGGCGCAACATATTTTCATACATTTGAAAACCTGTGAAATAGAATATTGTGCATACTGACGAGTGCTTTCTACTTTTGGTACATCTTGATGCAGATGCATTAATTCTGGACTTTTACTTTTAACAGAGCATTATTGATACTTTAAAGTACTTAAAAGTAATTCATGCGAGTACTTTCTCCAGTGAGCAGTACAGCTATCAGTCAGCTGTGCTGAGCCAGGCCCCTGGCAGAGGTGCTGATTCAGAGATCCATTCCATCGCAGGCCTAACCGTCAGCTGCAGCGCAGCCTTTCTTGATCATATCACTTGTGGCATGCAGGAATGCCATGCTCGCTCGCTCTCACTGGCAGCTCTCTCACTCAACGTTATTATTATTACACTGTGGTCCTCTTTCCGCCAAAAGAACTTTGGTTCTAGGACTGGTTCCGTTCTAGATTCTTGGAATCCTGGTGCTTTCAACACCATTTTTTGGTACTGGTTCCAAGCCATCATGCGAGTACGAGACCGTCTATCCATCATGCAGGGTTTTGAACCAATACATACATACTGTAGATAAAGAGAGTAACTGAAATGATATTTGTAGAATTCTCTCTCCTAATTGGATAAAAGTGATATCCTGAACTGAGCATTCTCTTTTCTGGTTACTAAAGAGATGAAGACATGAGGAGATTGAACAAAAACTTGTCCAGGAACTGCTCCTCGAGAGGGTTCCAGGTGGTCCTCATACAAAAATGGAGAGTATGATAAAGTAATGTAAAGATCATTAACTCTTAGTGGAATGCTCTCAAGAGTCTGCTTTACTTCATTTACATGATTCTTCACAATTAGAAAATGTAGAAGAATAGTTTTTTGACCAGTGTTTGCCTGTTCTATCTATCCTATGGTACCAACCAAAAATATTTATCTAGTTTTGGGTCTGCAAGGCTGAATCCCATGAAATGGTGGTCTGCGGCTTGAATGCGGAATATATACAGTAGGCCTAATGGGGTTTGACATAAAAAAAATCTGTTATATAGAGCAGCATATTTTGTTTAACAAAACAAAATGTAAATTGACGTTTAGTTAAAAGCTACTCCTATTATAGAATGGAAAGTAAGTTATTACACTTTGCTATGTGTAGTAACAACTGGGGACGATGGCCTTTGATGTTATATTTGGCTTTCCTTTGTCAGGGGTGGAAGGTTTCTAAGTAGTAAGAATATTTACTTAAGTACTTTACTTTTTTTTTTACTTATATTCCACTACATCTCAGAGACAAATATTGTACTTTCACAGCACTATAATTACTTAAAACTTTAGTCACTAATTATATTGTAGATTTCAATCATTATTACAAAAAAATGCATTAACCAGTAACCACTTCAGCCATGCATTTCAGTCATTTGAAAATAGCCAATCTACTTCTACAGCTGCCCTTTTCAAAAGGGTATTATACATTATACAAAACTTTAAATGGGACATTCTGCACAATGAGTACTTTGGTACAAATACATTTTCGCTTAATAGAGATAAATGTTGAATTCCAGACTTGTAACAGAGTATTTTTATGTTGCAGTACTGGTGCCTTTACTTAAGTTCAGAGTGTGAGTTCCAACCCCTGTCCATTGCTGTGCACTAGGTATTCTTGACAGAATGTACCGGGCCTCTGATCATCTATCTGATGTTCTACCTCCGCATGCCGTTCATCTACCCTCCCAAGTATGACTTCACCAGCAGCAAGCACTGGGTCGTACAGTAAGTGTCGGCCTACATTATTCCAAGGATGTGGCGTAATCTTGTCACTGAGTATCACCATGACCCCCGGCTTTGCACATATGTCGCCTTTAAACGGCGACGGTAGTGAAGCGCATTGCTCACGCTGTTGACTCTGAACCGGGGCCAAGCCTAATGGACTGCCAATGTATTAATCAAAGCCCAAACATGTAATGCTGATGGTTCTCCGTACTGTGGTGTCATATTACCCCCCCCCCCCACCAAAACCCCCCTCTTTGCTACAGCTTGGCCTGCATCTGTCACTCCCTGCACTACATCAAGAGACTTCTAGAGACCATGTTCGTCCATCGCATCTCCCACGGCACCATGCCACTCAGAAATATTTTCAAGGTAAAAAAGAAAGTATGCACTTGTGCGCTGAGTGACCTTTGGACTGGGCCTACTGTGGTTATTTACTGCCCGGTAACGCGATACCGCGTTACATTTCTCGGAAGACTCAAATGTTGAATTCTAAATATACTGTACTTACTACTTGTAAATATACTACACTATATTTACCTTTATTCATGTAAATGGATACTGACGCAGACTGCAATGCCCAGTGAGCACATAGACGGTACTATTTAGATGTTGTGACCGCATGCCCACGGCTGCTTCAAGCGTCTCAAATTGTGCTGTGACAGATGTAAATACTTTTCCATTATTCTTCATCTTCTACTTTCTATCACTGCTATTCTGGTTTATTTATTACATTGCTGCCACAATATTGTGGAACCTAAACCAAACAAATGTGCTCTTATGTACTTAGTAGCAGATAATACAGTAATACAGTAGCAGATAATACAGTAACACGCACGCGCACGCGCGCGCACACACACACACACACACACACACACACACACACACACACACACACACACACACACACACACACACACACACACACACACACACACACACACACACACACACACACACACACACACACACACACACACACACACACACACACACACACACACACACACACACACACACACACACACACACACAGTCTTAGTGTACTGCCTCCTGTGTTTCAGAACTGTGGCTTCTACTGGTGTTTTGCAGCTTGGATGGCATACTACATTAACCACCCTCTCTACACCACGCCCTGTAAGTAAAGATGAGATCAAGTCATCAATCTTAAGGGATATTTCACTTTCATAAAAACTTTTGGTCATTTAATGGTCTACCCAGTCTCATGTGAACACACCAGACAGTTTATAAGTTACTCCATTCAGTATTTAGATATTTGATGTTCATTTTAGTGCATGCCCCTCCTTCCAATGCAAACCCATTATAACTTAAAACTCCATTTTAACCTTAACAGATTGTTCGAAAACAACCCATGTTTTTTCTGGTGACTGGTATTGTCCTCCTAATATGTGAGAGGACCATGGAATTTCATTTACAGTTTTAATTTATTTTTAAAATATTGTTGTCCAAAACAATATTTTAAAAATAAGTAAAAACTGTAAATGAAATTCCACAGCCCTCTCACGTATTAGGAGGACAATGTCAGTCAGCAGAAAAAGGATTGGTAGTTTTCGAATAATCTGTCATGGTTAAAATGGAGTTTTAAGTGAACATCAAATATCTAAATACTGAATGGAGTAACTTATAAACTGTCTGGTGTGTTCACATGAGGCTGAGTAAATTGTCCAAAAGTTTTTTTTGAAAGTGGAATACCCCTTTAAGTTCAATTTTGAGATATCAACAATTTTATGATGTGCTGTAATGCAGGGTTAGGCAGCTTTTCTGTGTCATTATTTTCTTGATAGTCAGCATGCCATATCAACATTACGTTTAATTACGGCACCACATCAACATTATATATTTCCATCTGCTTTTGAATGCACATCGCACAGCAAACTTTGTTTTTACTCTTCAATATTTTCTTTCAGGGTTTATGATCAATAATTAGAGTCAGAGTTCAATGAATGTGAATTTGAATGAATATTAGAATTATGTGTAGGATGTAATTGAAGTACAGATGTGAGTGGAGTCGACTTATCTCTCTCAAACTTGTGTCAGTGTGCCAGTAATCACCCTCTAAAGTGCCAACATTGGCACTCGTGCCTAAGGTTGCCTACCCTTGCTGTAATGTACTGTATATATTCACAGATTATGGACAACAGCAAGTGAAAACAGCACTTTATGTCTTCCTGGTAAGTCTGACCTGGGCTGTATATTGTATGCTTTCATGACAAAATCCTCTTTGTTCATAAAAAAAATACTGGGACCATTTATTTGTCTTCATTTTATCTGTACAATTCTCCAAAACAAGCATATTTTTATGTCTGTCTTGCACAGTTCTGCCAGCTGGGGAATTTCTCCATAAATGTTGCCATTCGTAATCTCAAACAAGCAGGTAAGGCCACTGCCCCAGCACAAACACAAGGCTGTCCTCCGATGAATAAAAACAATGCACTCATTCAAGGAAACACTCAATCGTCTCTGTTTATCCATTACCACAGGTTCAAAAGCCAAGAAGATTCCATACCCAACAAAGAATCCATTTACGTGGATTTTCTTCTTGGTGTCTTGTCCAAATTACACATATGAGGTGAGGGCTATTCCTGCATCTTGTGCCGTTCATTAAAATGCAGTAATCAAAGTTCTACTCCAGTGATCATTTACTGTGAAGGGGAATGGCCAACATATCCATCTTGCTGTTAGCATGCAGTCTAATGGCCTACATTTTATCACTGGAATTTCAAATGCAATGTTAACACCATCTGCTGGTTGCTGGGCTAATATATCACCATATGTTTGTGTGTGTCTCTTTCTTTCACAGCTGGGCACATGGATAAGCTTCACAGTGATGACCCAATGTGTTCCTGTGGCATTCTTCACCATTGTGGCTTTCGTCCAGATGACCATATGGGCCAGAGGCAAACACCGCGGCTACCTAAAGGAGTTCCGTGACTACCCTACCCTGCGCGCTTCCATACTCCCCTTTGTCCTGTAGACCAGTATTTCTCTAAAGTGGATTCCGGGACTCTCTGCCTTGCTATGGGGAGGTCACTCTAAATTAACCTTTACAAATCTGTAACCCTGACGGTGTACAAATGGTCAATTTGCTTCCGTTTGTACACAGTCAAATTTAAGGGGAGACCTTGAAATGTAAAAGTTTGAGAACCTTTGCTGTAGACCAGTGCAGAGAGAACGCCGGTCAACAGCCCACCCACACACCCGTACGGTCCCTCAAGGGGGAGGCCCATTACCGCCTGCTCAGCAAGGGATCCTCCTATTCTGCTTGGAACTTGGAATGTGCGTCCTGGAGTTACAGACAGATGGGAATCATGAGGAGGCTGCATGCCATTCACGTATGCTCCATAATGAAGGATTTGCTGGAACATCTCAATTACAGATCATCAGATGGTTGGACTTGGGGGAGGGGTTCGGGGAGGGATTGTGGAGGCTAAAGGAACCTTTATAGACTTTAATTTAAATGCCGTACAGTCTTAATGTAATGAAATATACTGGATGTGGAGTCAAGAAGGACCTTTTTTATTTTTATTTTACTCTGCTATATTTGATCAATTGTTTAGCCAATTAAACCCTATTTTAGACAGACTATTTGGAAATGGCCTACCTACAAGCTCAGAGAGGAACGGGATCACCAGAGATGCACTGTGACTGAGCTTGTAGATTGGCTATTTTCAAACAATTGTGAACATTTTTACAAATCTGGAAAATATGTTAAAATGAAAAATGTCAATGAAAAATAGGGATGCCAAGGTTAAAGTGGGTACAGATTATGACTCTGTTTCGGTAATCTCATTTTGTTTGTCACACATTGCTCATACAACTATTGCAAAAACTACACATTTCACTTAGTTGTACTGCTGGTTGGGAAAGTATCATGAGGAAAATGAATAAACCTGCACACTCATCTACAATTTTATTTAATAACGTTTCGAGCTTCAGCAGGGCAATCTTTCTTTAACCCAATGAACAGCCTTGTCTCGAAACGTCATGACTTACAGTATCAAGAAAATAACCCTTTTCTATGGACCATTTCTACCAGAACCGTGCACCTGATACATTATTAGTATGACCTACTTAACTGAGTTTGCTACTCAACA
This sequence comes from Benthosema pterotum, assembly GCA_039105355.1. Taxonomy (NCBI): domain Eukaryota; kingdom Metazoa; phylum Chordata; class Actinopteri; order Myctophiformes; family Myctophidae; genus Benthosema; species Benthosema pterotum. The sequence goes on along the minus strand of CM076965.1, from coordinate 34,498,007 downwards.
TCTAATTAAATTAGATGAGGATGCAGGTTTTTTCCTTCAATCATATTATGAAACATGAAATCTTTTCACCAAGCCAGACACCAAAACAAAAAATAACTCACCATTTCCTCCATTACCAGTTGACTCTCTTTACATTGTACATACAGCATAGGGTGTGTTTTCTCTTGGTTCTGGTAATGGGAGACGGCATCGATTGTTCAGTGTCACATTGTTATTTTGAATGTACAGTAATATTTCTCCTTATTTCGGCAAACCTAAAAAAAGAAAGAAATCTAAAACAACTTGCAGATCGTTATTTTCACTGTGTCACACAACATGTATAGTGTATAGTGCATAGGTTATTTTGGTATTGGAAACCGTAAGTACTTGTAAATGTATCTTAGATTCTTAGCCAATTTGCAAGTATATAAACTGTCACCATATAGCCAATTCGCAATAAACTGTCACCATATAAACTGCCACAACCTTAAGTGTGTGCTCTGCAATAAATACCACACACTCGGATGAAAAGAGACAAGTGCTTTTTTATTGGTGACTCCGGAAGTAACATTAACATAAATACAAACATTACAGATTATAACACTACAGATTCAGTACAGTATAATGGAATGTTACACTTCAAAATGGCTGGCTTAGATCACAACACAAATGCTTAAAAGACACCAGACAAATCAGAGATGGTCACTCACAACAGAGAATATTGCATTCGATCAAAATGTCCAATCTGTAAAATAAGGACATTATGTTGCTATATTGAGTTTAATATAATATAATTCAGTATAACAATATGTATTTGTTTGACATAACTACAGGTAGATTCCTTGGACCTGCATATACATATATATATTTTTTTTACTGGTTCTGAACTTTAAAACATATCAAGTCTGGACACAATCATTTGAAATGACAAATAACATATTGCCTTGTCAGTAGGTAGTAGTATATAGAATTTGGACCATTTAGATGTGGAAAGCCTAGATGTTGTTATACCTTTCAATCCAGGAAAGCATCTATACTATAAGCTTTGATCTGCTAATTTAGCTATGTTTTAATTTGAGTCCTCAAGTCAGAGTTTTGTTTATTCCACCTGACAGACTATATAGGGCAACATATATATATTTTTTAAGTTGGAGTGCCGTGATTCTGGAGTTAATATTATACTAGTCTAATAGACCCCTGTGTTGTTATAATGTTCAATTATGTCTTGCCTGTGTATTTGTTCTCCACACCCATCAGTTAATTACGTATGCCTGGTCTCTACTAGAAAATCAGATATACTTGATTAACTGGTGGGTGTGGCCACATAAAATCCTAATTTTAAAAACTTCTGTACACTTTTTAAAGAAATCTTCCTCTTGGTAATCATAGTACCTGATGATCATGATGGGAGGGGGGTCATGGCATTACATCTTTACATTTTTGATAAGATTAGGTGGGATTTCAAAGGCGTTTTTAGAACCGCCTTGGATCCAATTGGTTTAATTGCTCACTGAATGCGCTTTAGCTCCAAATCAGAACAACATTGTCACACAATATAAATCATGCTTTATAGTGTCCCATTTTAAGGTCTCCTTATATGAGAGAGAGAGAGAGAGAGAGAGAGAGAGAGAGAGAGAGAGAGAGCGAGAGCAGACATTTTTACATGTTCCTGTATAAACAGGAGAGAGTGAGGCTCCACAACACAGAGATTCTGATTGGTCTACTGCTGTCTGTGACATCACTGCCTGCAGCCACAGCAGTGTTGTGGTCATCAGTCTGTGGGTCCATTAGTTTGCAGGTGGTCCAGTTGGTGCAAGGTTAGTCCCTTCCAGAGGTTGCACCGGGCCTCTGCATGCTGCTCTAGCTAGCGGAAAGGTCCATGTAAAATAAAAAACAATCTGGGTACCCACTTGGTAAAAACGAAAAAGGAAAAAAAAATATCCGTCTTTTTTTCACCTCTGGGGGCACCACCTCCTTTTTGTGTAGATGCAGTTTCGGCTGGGCTCCTCTCCCTTCCTTAGTCCACTTACTCAAGGATGCTTCCGTGCCTAACAACGATTCCAACAACAACACTGCAGTTTTAGGGCAGTGGTGCCCTAAAGATGGACTCGGCAGTGAACAGAATCAGAGAATTATCAAACAAACAAACCCGAGAGCATCGAAGACTGCCCCCCCATCGCCGACGCACCGATCGCATGGCAAAACATATGAAATGAACACCTGTCCTCAAAGCCCACATTAAGAGAGGTATAGGACAACCTTCTATTAAATGTCTTTTTCCCTCCCACAGAGCCACACAGAGAATGCCAGTCCATGTCCATAATATGACATGGAGATGAGTGGTGGGTGGGATGAGACTATCCCCAGAAGGTAGCCTACTGTCTGCATGTATACACATTGTGCCAATGCAGCCGCCGTCAGAACGTTCGTGTGGATGCTTTGTGTTGGATAATGAAACACACCTCAGAGGTCTTCGTCTTCCAGGAAGTGGGTCCTCTGCAGAACCTTCACGTGTCGCTCGTAGATCTTGAGGGCCGGGCCCAGGCGGATGGACATACCGGTCAACACATCGCTGCGTTGCATTAGGAGTAGAGACTTCCCGTCTATTTCCTGTTGGGGCCAGAAGGGAGGGAGATATAAATAGACTGAGAATGTCTGTGCAAAGAGAGACATGTCCACTTTTAACTACTGTCCACGTTTAACTACAGTCCACAGTTGACTACTGAACAGGTTCAACAACAGTGGAAAAGCTATTCACATTTTTTACTTTAGTAAAACTATCAATACCACAAGTAGAAATACAAGTCATTTACTTAAGTAAAAATGTTTAATAATTAGCACATCTTAGGCCACATTGTGAGTTTATAGACATTCCATAAACTCACAATGTGATCTATTTATTTTCTATCTATTCTTTTTTCAAATTGCACAAGGAGTGCACAGTTCGAAGTGCACAAGGTATATTTCACTTTCAAACATGTTTCAGGTGTCAAACTTCATTTTAACCACCAAAGATTAATTAAAAAGACCTGTTATTTGTTCTAGTGACTGGTATGTCCCTCTATTGTGTGAGGGCTCATCAGTAGTTTTTTTTAATAGAAGTACTAAGTACTTAATAGAAATACTCCAGTAAAGTTACAAAAACAAACACCGTAAAATTGAACTTAGGTACAATACTTACACCACTGACAACAGTACATAACTAATGTAGGTCAAGGGATCACATTCCTTATGATATGATTATGCAACAAGGACCAGAACAGGCACATCAGCACATTGGCTACACATCTCTCTCTCTCTCTCTCTCTCTCTCTCTCTCCAGTGAATGAGGGTTGAGCTCCACCTTGTGGGGACTCAAGGTTAGTGGACTGACCTGTGTTCTGAATGCCACAGCCTGCTCTGGAAAGCCTGCAGTAGAGAAATAACTGGCTACATCCGCCACACTCCACTGCAATAAGTTCTGGCCAAGGTTCTCCTTCTTCACAGAGCTGGAGGTAGGAGACAGAGAGTGATAGTGTGAGAGAAAGAGGGAGAGAGAGAGAGAGAGAGAGAGAGAGAGAGAGAGAGAGAATCAGAATGAGAGTTTAATCAACAAATAAATTCTTCCTTTATTGTTGCCTTATTAGTCATCCAAGCTAAAGTATAAAATATGCTGAATCGCTAATTACATGACGAATAGAGACTGAGTACATGAGTTTACATTATGAAGGAAATGTATTCTGGCCTGACATGGATCTACTGAACTATGATGGTGAAACTCTAGTGCTCTAGTTCTCAACCTGTGGGTAGGGCCTTGATTGACCGATTATTATTTGTATTAATTCACTGATGTTCCAACTGAAAATGATTTTAAGACCTTTTTAATGCCTACAAAAAGACCATTACTGCCTCCAAGTGTACAATCGGAACTGGTCAAACATTGACCAAATTGTCAAATAAATGCAATGACTCAACTCCTCCAAGTGCATATCAGGGTGGGGGGTCCCAGTTAAAATATTTTGGGAGGTCATGGCCTGAAAGAATCAAGAGCCACTGCTAGTGTACATTGGGTTATCCATGGTCAACTACTAGGAGGTTAGACAGTAACTACAACACACTCACAGGTCGCCATTTTTTCCACCATTCAGGAAAATGTCATCAGCTGGGATGAGTGAATCCAAATCTAGCTTCTTTTTCGATTTAGCACCTAAAAACAGGAAAAGAAGAAGGAAGAAGAAAAAATATGCTGAATATGGGTTTCATATTACTAGGATAGTACTGATTTAAGGGAAATAATACGCTGTATGGGAGATCTGTCTCTGGAAATTATAACTAAAGAGTTTTTCTTAACCATTTCACCCAGTGCTAATGCAATGCAGTTATGCAGGTGCTATACTAGCCTTTGTATCATGTACTGTAATTTCATATTTGCCTTCATCATCCTACATCTCCACATGGTGGCAGTGTAGTACACAGCAGCCTGCTGTACAGTATAGGTACCACTACTAGTTGTTTGTATGTTTTTATTTTAATTAATGGAGATACAAGCATGTTACTTATGGCTCTGCCTGTCAGAATATATTGGGTGGATCCAATAATATTGGTTTGGAGACTAAAAATGTTGTCAGTTTTGGCTATTGACAATGTGAAGATACTAGCAGAATAAGGTGTGAATTCAATGCTGTTGAATGAGTCCTCACTGCCAGGTTGTTGGTAATGTTTGCACTGTTAACTCTATAAGTTATCCACTGCATTAAAAGGTCTTGCTGGTTATGAGATCTGCATACACTCTGAAATACTAGCTATACCGTGTGCTAACATATACAGGTAATTGTTCACTTGGACGAACACTGGAGTTGCCAGCAAAGTTTTATTCTCTATCTATTAGTTTCTACCCTGAAATAGTGCTTAAACCGTTAACGCAGAATAGCACCCGCACCATTGTGATTTTAGCGTTGGCTATTCAAAAATAGCAGATCTACAAGCTCTCAGTACATCACATCACGGAGTGCTGCAAGCTTGCACAAATGCTTTTTTTGTTTTTGAAAAATCTTTAGTAGTTAAGTGCGATAACTACTGATTTAGAGGGCATTTTTTAGAATGGGCCTCAGGTCTTAATGGCTTCATTCACATTGTGTAACTCAGCGACTGAAAGGCAAGGACGTTTGTGCTTTACAAGGACTGAACAGAAGGTACAGCTTTCTAACAACAGAGCTATCATTAGAATGAGCAACACCTGTGAGGCAGTGAGCAGCGTTCACTTATCACGCACGTCCTCTGAAACATCAGGGCACTACTTCTATCTAATTAATCCCATTAACATTCTGCTGTGCCACTGTAAATCAATTCCCCAAAATGAGAAGGGGGCATGTTATCAGCCTCCTTAATGTTATCTCCGAGTTCTCAATATAATAAAGGTTAACCCTTAAACAGATAAAATGAAAAGAAAGAACACTCACAGTTGTCTGAGGTCAGAGGCAGTGTCTGTGGCCTTCCGACACAAACGTTCTTGGTCTCATCCTGTTGGCCAGAAGGGGAATGGAAAAAAATGACAAGTACTATAGCGCACTGTGAAAATGACAAGTACTAATGAATCAATTTGTTTGAAGATTCAGGTTCAACACATAACAATGCACTGCAGTCATTACATTAACCCATTAGGGCATGAGACTGATTCAACTGTCTATCTATTCTTAAATTAAATCTGTCAGTAGTTCTGAAGCATTTTCATGTCCAGGAAGGATTCTGTGCATGTATTTGGAGCGACCCCCATCTCAAAGTCATTTGCTCCAGACCGCTAGAAGCAAAATAATATGTACTTCAAAAAATAAAAATAAAATAGAAAATAGCAAAACTACAAGCTCTTAGTGCAGCACTATAAGCTGTAAGTTGTTTTTATATTCAACCGATAACAATTCAAATATGATTAATCCCTTCTCAATGGCTAGGCGTGCTCATGTCAGCCTGGCTGGATAGCCTATTTCATCCACTTTCTTGGACAGAAGAACTACCTGTTGTAATACAAATATTTTATTCCACTTTTGTCTTTTTCCCCCTGTTTTTGGACAGGCTTTGAATACCACCAGAGTGGTGCTCAAGTATCACTAGTGGTACATACTAGTACCAGTGGATGGGGACCTCTGAGCTATAATATATACTATATATGCCATGCTGGAATAGCCAACCAATTTTAAAGTGCAAAAAAAGAACAATAAAGCCCAATGGCTTATTTTTCATACATGGTTCCTCTCCTCTGAAGTAGCTGCAGCGCAGACAGGAATGCGGTGCTGTCTATCACAGAGAAATATAGGCCAATTACCAGTTTGGTTCCATTGTTGTCAGGGACCATCTGGTCATAGGAAGGTCCTCTGTCCTCTGTCCTCCATCCTTCTTCTTTCTTTACAGTGTCCTTCGGAGTACAAGGTCTTATATCCTTTGTGGGGGTGCAAGGACTTGTATCCTTTGGGGTACATGGACGCATGTTCTTCGGGGTCATTGGACTTGTATTCTTTGGGTTACACAGACTTGCATTCTTCGGACCACATGGACTTGTAGAAACAGACTGTCCTGGTGATTTCACTGGCCATGTTAAATCTGCTGCTTTACCTATGGGTAAACAGAGCCAGAGGGTCAAGCTGTGATTCATACAATAATAACCACAACTGTGAATCTAACCTAGTAGATATTCATCTGACTGGGTATCTACACAGTATGCCATCCGATTGGTCAGCGGGCAGTCACATGCATAGCTTGCAGCTGGTTCAGGTTAGGCGCTGTTACAGTGTAGTTAAAGACCATACTGGTGGTCTGGCTGCTGCCTAGAACATTGACTACGAGTGGACTCACGGTACACTTGACATTACTGGCTGCCCACCATTTTCCAAAGTGTAGGCCTATACCCTAGTACAGGGGTCGGCAACCCAAGATGTTGAAAGAGCCATTTTCGACCAAAAATTAAATTCAAAACCTGTGTGGAGCCGCAAAAATGTAAGCCTAATACGTGCTTAAAGGTGAATTCCACCCATTTTATTTCTTTTTTTCCTGAGAGTGTACAAATGTGAACCAAATGGACCCTGGCGGGTCCATTTGGTTACATTTGTACACTCTCAGAAAAAAAGGTCAGAAAAGAAAAATCGTTGACATAGTGAAACACAACCTTTTTTCAGAAATAAAAAAAATAAAGGAGTTTTACAGAACTCCATTTCTAGTCCACACAACATCTCTAAGGTATATTAATGACATAGTAAACTGAGTAAACTGTTGAAAATGGGTGGTTCAGATTGAAAGCTCCACCTCTGATAACTGCTGGGCTTTTTTGGCATGGCCAACAAGTGCTACTTTAACTGGCAACAGTCAGACAGCACCGCGTTTTGGGTGCTGTAAGTGACTGAAATGTTTATATTATTTTGGGATGGAACACCCCAGTGTGTATGTAATAATGCTACAGCCAGGGAGCCATTGTTAAATTTGCAAGGAAGTCACTAGACTCCATTTTCATTTCAGTATGGGATTCATGAAAATCAACTTGCAGAGACTTGAAAATTGTCTTAGATAGGTAGCCCAATACATTACAGATTGTGTATTATTATTACCCGTATTATTATTATTATTATTATTATTGCCAAACAGTGGGTTGGAACAAATATGTGGATTGCAGACCATCTTTTTATGGGTCACATGTAATTACACCTTTATGTTTTTGCTTTTTCATAATTATGATTTAAAATAATAATAATACATTCAATGTATTTATTTTTTAAATGAATGCCTTTCAAAACAATGCAATACTTTTTAGGAAGTAGTGCAAATACAGATGTACAAGCTCACATTACATCACAACGCAATGCGTTGTGAGCTTGTGCATCTACAGTTTGGGTCCTGGAGAGACATTAAACTTCTTTTGGGTCTCGGATTTTTTGAAAACGGAACTCTATAGTCTTGTCTTGAAATCTTGTCTCCAAATGGGACACCCACCACTATGTTTGGCGAAAATAGACACATCTACACTCACCTATAATTTATTTGAAACATTGACAAGGTTGTCAGTCTCCTTTTACCCTAAGGTTCCATATTCACCAAAACCATGTTTTATGTACCATATATTTTATGGCCCAAACAGAATCAATCCAAAATGCAGCACTCAAAATAAGTTATGGTAAATGCCACTGCAGTTATTCCATTGTTATGTATTGCTTTTGTAGTTTTACTGAACATTAAAGCTAAGGGAAGTGATTTGAAATTCATCGTGTAGTACCAGCTTGGTGCACTAGGGGCGTCCAAGAGTAGCTACACTATGTGAACCTGCTGCTCGATCCTGATTGGAGGAGAATTCACCCTCCACCTGGGGAACTTTTATTCGCTCCTCTGCTAATGTGGGGGAGGGGGGAACTCCATATATGGTCTGCACACCTTATAATAGAGCATTTTAACAGATTTTTTTTTTTTTTTTTTTTGGGGTGATATCTGACAAAAGTGAAATCACTTCCCCTACCTTTAAATGAGGTTAACCATGCACAGTCAACAAATCTCTAGAAAGTATTTTGGTTTGTATTGTAACCTATACTTATTCAATTTCACATGACTTAGTTTGACGAGGCCATGGTCTGACTCTGAATGACATGTTATGTCATTATAATACTTCCCCTTCTGTTTGAACAGATACTGTACAATAGATAGATTTCAAGCCTTAAAAAATGTTAAAATGTTCAGTGGTGGACATTACTCAACTCAATTTACTTAAGTAATGTATTTAAGTACATATTCTGAGGATTTGTACTTTACTTGAGTGTTATATTTCTTTAATACTTTTACTCTTACTTGAGTACATTTCCAAGACAAGGATTTGTACTTTTACTAAGTTTCCCTCCGCTACTGAAGTGAAATGCAATTTCCCACATGCTGTGTTTGTTAAAAAAAAGAACCATCACAGTACATGTTATTCACTGGGATCTACATTGAAGCCCTTTGGATAATGCTGATAGTCGGGGAAAACAGTTGGCCCGACCTGAAACGGTCACGCCATGTTATTGTAAAGATGGTTTACTACTGAGTTGTAATTCATTCAGTAAGTAGACCTACAAGATGTTCATTTTCTGCAGTAACAAATAATTAATTTAATGTTGTTTTAACAAAACTCTGGATACTTCAAATTATCCACAGGTTTGGCCCGTAACAGGAAGGCTTGGCCCCCATGCAAAATGGTTCATTGGTCGCATTGGTCGGCCTGATCCATGGAGCGGTTGCCCATGTTTATTTTAACAATTTCTGCTATTTTAGAACATGTTAAATGCAGCATTGAAGCTTAGCACCAGCTTACTTTTGTGATGCAGTAAAAATAATCTATTTAATTTCATGCCACTTCAGCCAATGTAAAGATAATTCATTTGTAGTGTGGCACCAACTACAGGTGCAATATATTTTTTACTTATATATTTACTATACATTATAAACATAATTTACTTTTACTCACAATATTTGAGTACAATTAAAAGCGAGTACTTTTTTTTACTCTTACGCAAGAAACATTCTCACAGAGTACTTTTTACTTTTAACTGAGTAAAGTTACCAGCTTGTACTTTTACTCTTACTCAAGTACTGAAGTCGAGTACTCTGTCCACCACTGAAAATGTTTAATGATCATCACTCATCCATTCCCTTTCATCCTGCCCTACGTACACACAACATGGTTGTTGCTGGATCAAATAAATGTTTGTTCTAGAGTGGATAAGGAAACAGTGTTGGATACAGTGATAAAGGGAGACCACAATGTTATTTTATCCAGGCCAATTCATTTTTAAAACAGCCCAATTTGTTGGAAACCAGCCCAATATGTCAACACTGGTTGCAGCAACAAGTGAGCATCACTCTCTGAATAGAATAGCTGAATTAGAACCTGGAAGAATGATTGATTTATGAACCAAATTCAAACATTGATGACTTATTAAAAGAGTAATGATGTCTAGCTAACATTTACTCAATTATTCAGATAAGCCTAGTAACATTTTAATGAACATATATAAAATGTAAACAAAAAAAAGCATGTGATATGTGATATGCTGCTATCAGCTCCGGTTGCGCTGTTAATCAACAGACCAATGAACCTTATATAGGGTGGCTGATATACCAACCACATGATCACAGCTAAAAATAACACCATTGTCTATGTTTACAATTATGCAATATAGGCAAACACTGAATAAAGCACACGCATCCAAAGTCAAAAAGCCAGGTGCTGGGCAGAGACAAATCATTACCACCAAAGGGTACATTTCAAGCAACAAGCCAAACTGTCTCTTCTTCATTAGAAACTGGATCAAGTGTACCCATTTTTCTTTTTTTTATTAAATTATTATGCATAAGTTGTACAAACAGAGACACGTATTGATTGTGATATGGTCTTTTGAGTAGTTTAGCTGTGTAAGCTGCTTCATTCTGAAGAGCATACACCGATATACAGTTATCAAAATGAATAACAGAAGAATAAAAGATTTTTTTTTTTTTTTTCAAAATAGGCTGATCTATTCTGCTTAGTGCCGTGGTTTAACCACATGAACCCTAGCAAGTAGCAAGCAGAAAACTACAAATCAAAATGGCTGACACAGGGTAGGTAGTAGGTAGTAGGTACCCTGTCCCTCACAAAAAAATCATAGGAGGCATGAGGTCAGTCCGCAAACCGCCACCCCACCCCCTCTCTGCCCCATTTCTCCCATACACGTAGATGGACAGGATGGCTGGATCACTGGTGCACATGTGAGTTCTAATACTTTGCTCTGGCTACACTGTAAGCATGCATGGGGAATAGCAACAAGTACTCACTCTGCAACAACTAGTTGACTGACAACTCCCATCTTAATAATATTCAACATTGCACAGTAATAGCCAGTGTCTAGTCAGCACAGCTACCTACCTTTGTCTTTCTGCATTCCGGGGTGCTGGCGCTCTGCTGGGCAAAAAGCAGAGTCGTAAGCCCAGTCATTGTGTGCGAGAGCCCTGGGGCTGGATGGGGGCAAGGAGCTGGGCCTCCCGATAGCCTTCCAGGCGGCCACCGACACACTGTCCAGGCCAGTGCCAGGGGTAGTGCGGTTGGGGCTGATGCTAGAGCTGGGGCCGGGACGCGACCCGGAGGGAGAGCAGGGTGCAGAGAAGGCATGCACAGCAGCACACTTAACAGCAGTGCCTTCGTATGTGGCGGTGTGGCCCGGAGGCCGCCCGCCCACTGACCCATCTCGGCTCCTTTCCTCATCCTCTGCATTACTGTCCGTGTCCATAGCCATGGAGCCGTCACCCTGCAGGACGCAACAACATGGAAGCAACATGACATTTCAGGGTAAATTTGTATATACGCTTTCCAACATCATGGGATATTCACCATAAAAACAGCTGAGCTATGGAGTTGGTGTAGAGCAGGGGTTTTCAACCTTTTTCACACCAGGGCCCACCATTTATTCAGAATTTGAGCCGTGGACCACCACTTGAGGGCATTTTAGCCGCACAGACCCCAAAACTAAAGATTTCTTTTGCTTTTGTCCACAATTCCAGGCTGGAAACAAAACAGTCAAACATACATATCAAAATGACCATTAATCTTCTAGTTGTGTAGACTTGGGCTAATTCACATGATGAATATTTTTTAACTCTTGAGAGTGTAAAAACGAAACCAAATGGACCTGGAAGGGTCCATTTGGTTTCATTTTTACGCTCTCAAGAGTTACATCTGGTTAACCAACTTAGCTGGGGACCACCTGGAACCCTCTCAGGGACCACTGGTGGTCCCCGGACCGCCTGTTGAAAACCCCTGGTGTAGAGCATTGAGGACTCCTGGGGGGGGACCAACCACCAGTCCCAGGCTAAGTGACTTCTCCCATACCATGTACCAGTGTGCCACTAAATACAACTACTGCATACTAGAGTGCACACAAGGATGGTTGGCTAGAGTACCACTGCTCTCTATTTGCGTACAATACATAACAAATACACACCAAATTAACAGACTGTAGGACGAAATCATGTCAAAAATGTTTTAGATTGTAATAATAATAGAAATGCATATCAAAATGGGGGTTCTTGAAATGAGAATCATAACTGAATGCAGTGCAATGCACCTTTATCCATGTTTGGATCAACACATGGATGATATCAAGCCTGAGGGGGGAGGGGATTAGAAAATGTATTTCAATATTTGGGAGATAATAGCGTATTCCACTGAACATCATGATACTAGTCATATAGGACACGGCTCACTTGCAAAGTATATTTCTCCCCCACATAATTCCACATTCATATCCTGCCTTTGTTGTAAGACACTGGGTTTTCGTCTATATTTCCCCATTCATGATTACGAGCAACTTGGGTATAGCTAGCAGCAAAAAAAACCTTGTTATTTTGAGTGTAAAAACCTGTGCTAATGCTATGCCAGTTGTTATTATTATGGGAGAGTGTTTTCATGTCAGTCAGTGCGCTGGTTCCAAGGCTGAGCGTGTCACATGAAGAACACTCATACAGATGTCGCAATTTGACCGCTGTGGTAAATAATTGCCTTTGAAAAGCCTCGTCCCTCCCCGTGGTGGTGACTGACTGGCTGCACGCAGGATGTTCCCCACACGGAACACACTCAATCATCAATCATGCGCCCTTTCGACCGCAATCGGTTTCTTAAAACAAGTCTTTTTGTTGTAAAATAGGATGCATGGAAGTAGTTTCGAGCCGGACGTTTGCTTGCTTTAGCTTTGGTCGACGGTTCCCTATCCGTGGTGGGGGAAGAGCCAGGCCCGGATATAACATTTCCCAATTGGGGGGCGGGTGAAAATGGTATGGGCGGCTTCGTCGGCCGTGTCGCTTTTCGCGCCACGGGCAAAGAGTCGCACCCATACCATTTTCGGTTACAGGACTTATATTAGGCAAGTAAGCATCAATAATAACATCAGTCGTTGTTGAAGTTGCAACAGGCACGCAGCATGCATAAAGCTAAAGGTCTGGTTCAGATAGTTTTCTGTTTTCAATGATGAAATGGTGTTTGTTTAGTGGTGCCGCAATTGTAGTTAGTAGCAGTAGTAGTGTTTCAAATCATTTTAAATATAAGCGCTTTCATTTGAAATATCTTTGAAATGTGGGTTGTTTTGCAAGCATCACGTTTGGTGGGGCAGTCAGGGCATTTAGGGAGGCATTGCCCCCCATGCCTATTGCCTAGATCCGGCCCTGGGAAGAGCTTTACTGTGGATGTCTGTGTGCGACTGCGTGTCCAAAGACACACACACGGCCGAGTGCGAGTGGAGCGCGCAACTAAAGCCCGCCCCGCACCTCTCTGAGAAAAGAGACGCTTTGATGGCATTTAGCCATCGGGCCGGGCGCTTATTATACATTGCAACTTTCAACGCGTTGTTGTTTGTTGTGTAGTTCAAGTAAAACCCCGACTTTAGTCAAGCCCCCCTGCAAGAGTTCTGTTCTATAGTGGTGCCCGTGCCGGTGGGATGTACAGATAAAACGTGGATGTAGCCTACTACTCGGTGCATCGACTGCATTCCCGTCTCTACGGCCTCCTTGTTTGTGAAATTAATACAGAAGCGTCTACAGTATAAAAAAAAGTCGCGGAAAAAAGACACCGAGTTTTCCGCCGTAAAGCCCAAATTATACTTCATCGCAGGGCGGTGTCACTCACCGAAAAGAAAAAGATCTTCAAAAAACGACGCGTCTACTACTATCGCGTCGCTTAGTAGCTTGAGATCTGTGCTTTTCGGCGAGCGACGCCTTCGTTCATTGTGCGAACACAAGAGAGTAGGCTGTAGTATAGCCTACTAGCCCAGCTCGCATTCATAGCCCCACATGAAGCTTATTGTGAGCGCTCCCCGGATCGGATCGAGCCATTTTGGCCAAACAGAGAAGCGATGCAGCGCATTCCCAGCAGCAGGCAGCCAGCAGACCAGACTCACTAGACTAGAGCCTCCTCCATGGCCAACCTACTTTGACTTTGCACCGGGTCAATGTTCTGTTCTCTATAATGCGACGGACGGTGGAACACAAAAGCTTTACGGGGTTTATAATATGATCGTAATCTGGCTGTCGCCTGCTTTGAGTGCGACATCATGATCGTTCATCATCATCTCTCATTCTTTTAGAAATCCCCAGAAAAGAAGGGAAAAAAATGTACCCCCACCCCCTCCTCCTCCCTCCCTCCCTCCCTATCAGCCTCGGATGTTCCGCGGTGTTTGTTGGAGACTTTTCTCTCTGGATGCCCCCCCCCCTCACCTACCCACCCCGGCCGTCCGCACCGCACCACACCGTACGTCCCGCACCAACGAGTTTTGGGGCTTGAAAAGCGCTTTCGGCTCACAGGCTGCGCTGCTGAATTCACCGTGATAATAATGGTGGTTCTGACTGGCTGGCTGGTTGGCTGGCTGGAGGAGGAAGGAGGAGGAGGAGGAGGGCTGTCTGTTGCAGAGACGGGACCGCAAAGTGTGCAAGTTTTTTTCTTTTCCCCCAACGCATTGTTTTGACTTAACGGCAACATCAAATAAAAGTGCCCCTACGTACACCGTGCAGCACACGCCACCCCCCACCCCCATCCCCATTCCAATCCACACACACACCCCTGCGTGGTGTGCGCCGTTACAGTCTTACATTACGCGCACTAGCCCTACAGCTTTCATTGTTGGTGATTTTTCTCCTCCCGTGCCGAGGAGGTACAGCCGCTCCCCGTCTGCGGCAGTTTTGGGTGCACTTGCATTCACACTCGCGTCACCACTCCCCGTGTTGGAAGAAGGAGGTAAAGAGGGAAGGGGAGAAGGAGAAAAAAAAATCCAGTTTTACATTTTTCCCCGTGCGGTTCTCACACCGTAGTTCACTTGTTCACAACACATAATGGTGATCGTGTGAACACATGAAGGCGGTGCGATTGCGAGGTCGCGTCATTACCTCCAGATCCTCCGTGTCATCCTGGTCCTGGTCCGCGGGACCCAGCGCGCTGTCCCCGTTGCTCAGATCCGAGTGGCTGGCTCCTTCCTCCAGCAACACGCTCCGCGATCTGCCGCTCGCCGTCACGCCGCCGCCGTCAACATCTCTGTTTTTCCTGCTCCTCCGCTGGACCTTGGCGGCGTTGCGGTACGATATGGAGCCCTTGTAATTAACTTTGAGCACAGTTTGCTCCTGGATCAGTTTCTCGAGTTCTGCGCAGGTTCGGTCCGGCTCGGACCCGTGTCGCCTGCGGACCATTCGGCAGATCCGCTCCAGGTCCGGCCGGGCTTTTCTGGAGCGCAACGAGTCGATCGTGTCCAGGATCCACTCTCTGTACTTTGATTCGGACATTTTTTCTCCCCTTATTTGCTTCGCTGGGTTTGGTTTTTCTTTGCCGTTGTTGCGTTTGGTGCGTCAACCTCTTCTTGTTCCAGACGGTGTTTTTATCAGCGAGCCGCGGTCCGAGAGCCCGGCTGTGTTGCCACGTTTTGCGAGAGAAACAAGCCCAACCACTTTTAGGAATACAAGGCCCAAATAATAGCTTACAAAAGAAGCAACACTTTAAGTTTAAAGTGTGCCTAAACATGCTTGTGTTGTAGGGTATGTGCTATTTTAAGGTTTAGCACCCTGAACCGCAGTCAAACTCTGGTCTCCTACTCAGGAGACAAGGCAAGCAACAAGCCACGCCAAGAGAGCTATTGTGGAAAACATTTTCTGATTTTCAGATGGGACAATTACAAATACAATACACAATAATTTATTTGGCTGGGTCTTTATTCTTATCAATATTTGGCAGTGGAGGATTATCCAAACGGGCACGTTGGGGTTGGGCACAGGCCCGGGGGTCCCTGAGCTAGGAGGGCCCCTTAAGGGGCTCAAGCTCAGCTAGGACCCCCTCCAAAAAGGGGTAACAGTGAATAACAGTGGCGCACACGGTCCTTTTCACGGTTATTTGCAAGGGGCTTATTGATTTTGTGTCAATAAAATAACCCCTAAAAGTCCTAAACCATCATGATATGGTTCATAGCCTACTGCATTTTACAACATTAAGTGTTTGCATTTATTTGGCTGAGTTATTTTTAGGCTGCTTATTATTTTCAAGCAATCCCTTGCTGTAAATCCCGCTGAAATGAGGTGAATATCAGAATATATAAGGGAGGGACCCTTTGGCTCGTGGCAGCCAAGGGCCCATACTTTCTGGATCCGTCTATGATATTTGGTGGCAGGCTATTTAAAAAAGCCCAAATAAGCAACTAGTATGCAGTTTAGAAAACATGCCCTGGTTCTTTGGCTGCATCTATCAGCAACTTTACAGAAAACTAACTTATAGTAAACGGACATGGCAACGTCGCAGCCCGGCACTGAGAAGCGGAAACCTCGCTGTATGCCTGCGTTGCGTGTGCGCTTAAGGTGGACCGCTCCAGATACGGCCATAAAAGTTTCACCACGAGAGGGATTTTTCTTTTAAGGTGGACGTTTCACTCGTGGTGCGATGCGAGGCGCGCGCAGCGTCAAGTACCGACACGCAAGATGGTGTATGACGCTTGAATAAGAGGTAGAGACGCACGACAGAGACTCAGCAAGAAAGAACTCTGCTGTAGGCCCAGCCATGCATCGCATGACGCTCGTACTTCACGACTGTCATGATAATGCCTGCAACATGACTGTCATGATAATGACAGTCATGTTGCAGGGCTACTGTTGGCCCATGTGTCTGCAGACTATAATAGGCACACACACACACACACACGCACGCACGCACGCACGCGCGGAGATTTGACATTATTTTTTAAAGGGGAACTCCACCCATGTTTAACATTTTAATTTTAACATTCGTCATTAATATACTTTAGAGACTCAGATGTTGTGTGGACATGATAAAAAGTTCCCCCAATTCTGCATTTCCTAAAAATGGAGGTCTGCAAAAAATCATTAACATGGTGAAATGTTGATCATTAACATGGTGAAGTACAAATGGAACCAACATTTGGTTCACATTTGTATCCTCTCATGAAAATGGGTGAATTTCCCCTTTAAGAACAAGTTGTAGATTGTTACACAGAACTGTAGAAAAATACAACTTTGGCTTGATTTTCCACAAGTTGCTGTGAGGGCTTACAAATGACCCAGAGATATTACTCTTAACAAGTAAAACTTTATTGGAATGATACATTTTGCAAAATATTACCTTTTTTTGTTTCTTTTTGTTTTTTTTAAACATAATATTCATTGTGTCCTAAGGGTTTTTCTGTCAAGTTCTCCAGAGGGTAAGATAGTTAAGACTGTCAAAGGCAGATATACAGTATTGTTTCCCAAAAGGTACAATAAACTACACAATCACTGTACCCAGGTCAGGAGGAAAATAGCTTTTGTGTTTTGAAAATACAATTAGAAAATATGAATGCAAAATAACGCCCTGGATGTAAAAAGTGAGGTGTTTTGAATAGTATGTTAACCAGATGCAATCAGAAGGCAAATAAATCAGGGGGGGGCAAAAAGAAAAGAAAGAAAGAAAAATACCCTCAGTCTCTTAAGTGGATCAAGGGGTTTTGCCTTTTATCCATTAAAAGATTTTTACCCTTTTGTCAGAACATTAGTCAAAGACAAAAGGGGTATTAACATGTGATCTCTTCAAAACATTACATTATGGTTTTAAACTCTCAAATAATGCAAGCATTACCAAGGGGATGAACAGCAATGACACTAAAAACGGATGGGCTGTAGAAACAATAGTTCCAATTCCAGGAGTCTCAACATAATCCCAGGTCAGGGAGGTCTCTTCTTGCAGTTGTGTTGTTTTACCACATGCAAGAACAACGAAGCTCCCTGCAGGAGAAACATGAATTCTAAAAAATACACCTTTGTTTCAGCGTTTTTTTTTCTCTCTCTTCTCTCTCTCTCCTTGGACATCTCCATCAGACAAGACATTCAAAGGCATCTTGCATTTTTATCATAATTACATCAATAGACTGCCAAAATAATTACTCAGGCCTATATTTAATTTTAGACTGGAAAACATTCGAAAAATTAAGCCATATTACGAGACCTTGTGACAAATAGATTGATGCACATCAAACAACTCACAGAAAAACATTTTAGTGGGATGACAAATTCTAGCACCTATAGGGCTTCATGTAGGGCGGTGGTAAAAGCTTACATCCTTCATTAAAACCAAGACAATTTGTTCAGTCAACAAACCAGCCACTAGATTTGGTCTGAGATTGTCTTGCATCTATAAAATAAAAATTAAACTTGGCAAAAAAGTTTAAGTGAGGGGAAGAGGTTAAGGACACCCCTCTTAATTAAATTATAGAAAGCTGAAAAAAAGAAAAAGAAAAATGAAACAAAACATTCCACACTGCAGTCCAAAACATTTGGTTAAGACTGCATGTCTATATGAAGGCGTTACATGTAAGGGTATATATTACAAGAAAATAATAATCACGGTGAATAGAACTAGTGTATTGACATTTAGCGGCAAACTGTCTCTCTACAACTCAACACTGAACAAAGCCCGTACAACGTCAGGACTTTCTGACAAATTAAAATTGGGTTTTGCTCCATCTTGAAAACAGGGCCGCCAAGAGTCCATTTCAACAGTCACCACATTAAACCACAATCTCCGGTACCTCAACACATATAAAGCTTAACGCTCTCTCATCTCTCTTTAAAAGTGATATTGTACAAAAATAACATGCACAATTTGTTGAAACGTTTTGCTACTTTTTTGCGTATTAAAATCCACCACCATTAGTAACATACAGAAAACTTGCAATGTCCTCACGTTGCAAATTTGGCAGAATTCAAACTTGTTTATTTATGAAATCTTAATTTCCATTTCACAGCTATGAGGCAATGTTGAGAAAAAAATGGATATTTCATGTTCTCTATCATATATATAGCAATATACATATATAAATGTTCTATGAATTAAATAAACAATAGCCAGGAGTGTGTGACCACAATGTTAGTCGCTGCCAAATCACTGTTTAACCCACCCATGAGCACTAAATAACACACAAGCACAGAGATTGACAAAGACAAAATGATCACCAAAGGGCTTTAAAATGTTAATAAATGCAGCTAAGAGAAAGACAGGCTTAAAGGATAATTCCTTTCATTTGCAGCTTGGGCAAATTTAACTAGTTTTGTCTTAACATGGCAATTGGTATCCCTTAGAAAGTCATCAAATAGCAGCCACCATACAGAGTGGTACTGAAACTTGACACCAAAGGAAGCGATGAAATTCTACTCGGTACGAATCGCCATGCAGTAGTTCAGAGCCAAAGTTGAAAATGGATGGAAATATCATTTAAATACGGTGCCCATGTACACCATTTCTCAAAGGTCCCGAAAAAAATAAAGAGTAAGACCTAGATAAAGTTAAACATGATAAATCATTTTTTTACTCTGATCAAAGAGGTCGCTACTGCCTTAACTGCAAGCAGTGAATGTCTCATCTACCCAATCAACCATGCCACAACGACCAGACAAAAAAGGCGGTGTGCAAGAGTGTGACGCTTTCAACCAAAGTGGGCTCTAGGGCTGATGCCACCATAGCCAAAGCCCTGCGCCAATGCTTTCCACACGCCAATTTGCAACAAGTTGGCGTTACAATAGGCACGTCTGTTGGACTTTGTATTGCTTGGACAGATTCAGGATGGAGCAATGGAAGTGGGTGGGGGGGTTGGGGTAGGTAAGGTAGGTAAGTCTGAGTTGTACTTATGTACACGCGGGAACAAGCTCATGAAGTATCGCACTGCAACGCCTTGTGAGCTTGTACTGTATATCAGTGCCATTTTCAATGAACAACACTGCCGCGCAACCAAGTATAAATCAGGCATAACAAGGTACAATAATCACTTGTTGACAAATGGCTTGTAGGAGGGACACACTCAGACGGAGCCTATAGCAGGTTCAGTACCTAAACATCGATGCCTTCACCTGCAAAGACTGAGAGAATGTCGTTACACCTTCAGAAAGATGCAAAACTCACTGAAGAGTGAGACCGTTACGCTCCACCTCTCCTTGAAGCCCTGCCACAACCGGGGGGTAAGGTAAAACTAAAATCAGTTGAAAGAAAAAAAAAACAATCAGAAAAAGGCAACACTGCTGGTTCTGTTGGGTCTTTCTTTCAATATGCCTATCTCTCCACTGGGGGGTGGGTCGGGGGTAGGGGGGTGGGTGGTTAACATTGTTGTCATCATTACAAAGTAGTAAGTAAGCAGTCCTCCGCAACTCCCGCAATTTGCTTTCATCCCAGGCCCCCCATTTTCCTTTCTTAAATCCCTGTCTCTTCATCACTACTCCTGGTTGGGTCTAGAACTCGGCAAACTCCTTCCCACACTTCTCTGTGAAGGAGACTCGGATTTCCTCTTCCTCGTAGTCGTCAAAGTTGCTTGTGTCACCTGGGCCTTTGCACTTAGGAATAAAGGGGGCCTCCACCTGAAAAACAGGAGACAATCCATTGTCTCAGTCAATATTGTGCAATGTGTGTTGATATTGTGCAAAAAAGCGGGACAATATTGGATTTATACTGCGCTACAGTGGCCACAAGAAGGATGAAACTACACTAATATTATGTAGTTTAGCATCTTAGTATTTCATCTGAACAATTACTTCCCAAGTGGTAAACATAATGTAATATAGATAAAAACAAATGCTGGCATTAGCCAACATCTGAGTCTTCGTCCACATGCAAAACTGGATTTTTGGACCCTGTTATGTACGTAAGGAAGGGAGGTTACAATCTATGGACCTTTGGTAATTGATTTAGGTAAATAAAAAGACATAAGGTTCTGATGCGTTTTGCCATGCAGTCTTTAGGAAACTAAAGAGCACAGGGCATGTTTCTGACCGAGCATTATGATGGCGTCATGACACCGTAAGGTGCTGACAAGCTGTCTGTTGACAGTATTGCGATGAGTCCTGTTTTTGTTTTGATATGGATTTGTTTTAAATACCCGTTTTAAAAATAAATACCCATACTGTATATGTGTGGACTAGGACTGAGACTCATTCACCCTAAAGCCACCAGCCTTCCACTGTCTGTGTGAGACTATCCATTGGAATTATCAGCACTAATTGTCTAATTGTGCGCACTGCCCACTGTATGCCAACGTAGAACCTTAACTAAATTAACTTTCTCTCTCTAACTTTTTCTCTCTTTTTTTAACGATTTTCTAATGAACCCCACAATGACCCATCTTGAAGAACAGCTATTCTAGTGCATGGTTGCTGCTTTACACACAATTACACTTTTCACCATTATTCTCACTAACAACTATAAATACCATGATATCATTGGGATTAGTGGGGGAATTTTCTGCAGATCTTTTGAGGGCCTTAAAGCTCCCATATGGTAGATCCGTCTTTCAAGTAACTGGGCTCATAGGTCAACTCAACGGAACAAGATCTTAATAGTGAGGGAGGCCACTTGCATGGAGGGCCCTGAACGGCTTGGCCAGTCTATGGATGCTGTCTCCAGTACCTGACATCACGAAGAGCACACATTTTACCAACAAGAACCTGTATGATTGAACGCCAAGGGTGAGCCAGAAAACAGCTGCCACACAGGCACTGAAGCGATCACAAGGCTATCCCACATTAACAAGCATGTGGATGTACTCATGAAAGTGCACCAATGAGCTCGGCATATGTGTTGAGAACTGGGATGACTGGAAGCAATAATGGAGGAGGACTTAGAGAGAAATCACATAAATAACCCATACCAGGAGGTGGCAGTAGTGTACAGGAGTGGAGGCAGCTTGGGACATAGTACTGCTTTGATTTGTCTTCTATAGCATTTAGTTGAAGGGTGCAATGGTCAATGTCTCTGGTTTATCTAGGCTTGATCAATCAGAAGAAACAAACAGGGGGAAAAATGCGCCCAATTGGACACCGCTGATCCTCGGCCACAGACCCTTTCCAATGCTTCCCGCTACCAATGTTGCGAGAATTGACGCCAGAGATACTGGCCCAGACCATTATAATCTTTCTCAACATCTGGTTCAAATGGACTATTATGGATATGTAACTAAGTGTACAAATGGATTTGTTTTTGTTACAGGCCGGTAATGGGCACATTTGGTATGCCACCCAGTCAAAGTAGACTTCATCCGCCTCCATTTGAAGGTCTAGTCGCCAAGTTATTCATCACTCAAGGGATGCAAAACCTTTACCTTTCTCTGGTAGATGGCTATCCAATCGGTTGTAGCAAACCACTTGTGGCCCTTGATATCATTGACTCCATTCCTGAGGTTGCCAAAGCGCTTCGTCAGGTCCACCTGCAGCAGATTTCTCAGCAGGTCCTTCAGGTCTGAGCTGAAGTGCGAAGGGAAACGAACCTGCAGAAAGGGACAAGGAGTGAAACGGGGATGTTTATATGAAGTGTCCTTGTAGATCTGCTATTTTAATAACTATTAGCCAACACTAACATTTAAAATTACATTGTTCCTTCCCGGTTTTAATGGGTTCATACCATGAACCTTATCATCCGTATTTTGTCAGGAGCATTTAACAAAAATAGTAGACCTACAACCCTAATATAGAGCCTCTGGGAATCTGGTTAAACTATAGAGTCTAAGTGCTGATCTGATCATCCAAGTAAGGTGGGGAAAGCGCCCGTTCCCAAGAATGAGACCACAGGAACGGACACTAGTGCACTGGGTTTACATGATCAAACATCTGCAGGAAGACTTAATCTGAAAAAAGGAATATTATTTCTCGTAAAAAGCCTCAGCAAACTTACCTTCCCTGATACAATCTTCTCATAAATCTGAATGGGCTGATCTGCGAAGAAAGGTGGGTAGCCAGCAGCCATTTCATAAATCAACACACCTAGAGCCCACCAGTCCACTGCCTTATTATAACCCTGGAAGGGAAAGATAGAGAGAGAGAGAAAAGGGAGTTCATGACACTGCCAGAAACTCATCAACGTTAGAATGAGACACAACCACAGTTACATAACTGATGCCATACCATGGCAAAAAAAAATATTGTTATTAATTTCTTTGTGGTAAAGCTAAAACAAGGCCATAGCACTTGCAGCATTACTTGCCTTAGCAATGACCTCCTACAGACGTATGCAAACTTGCAAAGTCCCCAACTTATGAATCTTCGATAGCCTTTTTATGTACATACTTAGATAGCTGTGTACCGTAAAATACCAAATTGTAGCCTGGCTGTTATTATGCAAAATCCATTCGGACCCCGGGCACATAAGGTACTGGGCTGTTATTTGCAGTATTTATTTTTGCACAATCCTGATTATTTTTGATCCTGATTATTTCATTGCAGTTTCCGTTGACCATGTTGTTTTTTGTGCAAAATTAAAAAGGTATGATAAACATATACATAGCAGGCAAAGTTATTGACCTTTTGATTTAATATTTAGAATAGGAGATCTGACCCAGATTCAGACTGGCATGATTGACCGGTTGCACACAATATTTTAAAATGTAATACATGAAATTGAAAAATGAAATGTTCCATATTTTATTCCATATATTACATTTTAAAATATTGTAATATATAGCCTCAATCATGTATATTCTTTCAAATAAGGTTTTGCCTTATAGAATACATGGTGCTCAGTTTTTCAATCAAATCAAATCAGATGGAACCACTGGGAAAGCCCCTAATAATTAAGACAAGAGTAGCACATGCGGCTCTAAGCTGAGTACAGGACGAGATTATCTCTCTTCATATTGTTTGATGAAGTCATATAAAAACGTGACCTATACCTATACACAATGAAAATATAAAATGTACACTGTATTGACAAGTTGTAATTAAAACAATCGCTTAAAAACTGAGAGATGGGACATTTGTAAGTTTGTCAATGCTTGGATTCAGTATGGTGAGTGCGTGTGTGCGTGCGTGCGTGCTTAGCCTATATAACATGCAGTGAACGTAACACGTAGATACACGGAATAACTGTAGACCTAAACGTTTGACAGAAACGCTTAGTTAAAACTCTGAGTTAAAACAATCGTTGTACATAGGCTGTTTATGGCAGAAATTAACATGTATTTGGGGGGACGGGGGAGACGACGACTGCTGTTGCATTGTGAAATGTGAGGTGCTGAGGGCATGGTGCGCGTCAGGCAGAAATGACGAGGTCTGCAAATGCCATACGCTATATAATAATAGTATTAATATGTTTGCAAATAACAGCTCATGGGCGCTGATTTGGACGAGGCGGTTATAATGCAAAATGGTGTTGGCCGTACGTCAACCCCAACAAGTATGGGAACATGGGCTGTTATTTGGTAGTGGGCGGTTGTTTGACTAAGGGCTGTGATTTGGTATTCTACGGTCAAATCTAGCCTGAATCGGATCTGAGCTGTATAAAGATTAAAATCCAATTGGTCCAACAGGTTACATGACTAACTGATAATCCAGGATTCAGGCCTTCTAGCATTTCATACAAGCATAGCACCTTACAGCATTAATTTGTATAGAGTTTAATTAGTCTACATAGATTCTTTACTGTTAGGTCCACTCCATAGATTATGTATGATTCACATTAACTAATCTGTATGTATATTATGTATTGTATTTCTTGTGTTCATTGCTTAATGTACAGTAAGTAGCTCTGGCTGAAGATCATCTGCTAAATTGTACCGTAAAATGTCAGATGTACACCAGTTGCACAAACTACAAAGTACCACTAGTCATCATTATACCTGCATCGCCCTGCAAGAAAGACGCAAATTTCAAGCATTTTATTATAGGTTGCTACCTATATAAAAAATGTTAATATTCATCTATGCGTTATCCAACCTTTCCTCTCCCCCTTGACCTGCAACACTTCCATTTCCACTCTCTGAATTACTATCTCTATCAATGCACTTTGAAGGTCCAGAAGAGCAGTTATCTTTTTACGCATTTTCTTTGGCTGAAGGCCAGGCAGAGTACACAGCATTAAAAATGTAACTATCAGTGCTAGTTCATTAGCAACAATTTTGTTCACACCTTTTAAGGGAATAACAAGATCTTCATCTCAGAAAGCCTGTTGGTCATTAAGTCGGTAAATGAGATAAACCAAACTGCAGTTTTGATTTGTTTTATTTTCAGGTAAAACCCGACATATAACAGGACTGTATTCATTAGAAACCTTCACTGACCTAGTCATGATTGACTACCGCTATTGCCAATGGTATAGTCTGAATACCAATTAAGTAACTGTAGCAAACTGCGTAGTAGCAACCTGCCATGACCCACATGGCAGAAGTCTCGCAACATGGCAGAGCAGCCAGTACCACACCTTTTAATTGAATATACTGTATGTGTACAGTAAAAAGAAAGAGAGCAAAAAGAAAAAGTAAATAAAGCAATAAATAAATACATATGATGACCATCCCAAAATAATTGCGATTGCGGGACCCTCAAAAGGTTGCAAACTATGGGTTGGGAACACCTGCCATAAACAATCATCATCTTACATCGATTCCAACATGTTTTTTTAAGCAATTGTCATAATAAGAGCGCCCATCACTTCATACAGCTGTGAATAAATATGTAATGCACACTCACAAGTGCATGCAGGAAGAGAGGAAAGCTCTTAGGGGTTTAGTGAAGTTTACAATGAAAGATCTTGGCAGGAGGATTTGTGATTATGTTTAGTATGTATGATG
Organism: Benthosema pterotum; assembly: GCA_039105355.1. Taxonomy (NCBI): domain Eukaryota; kingdom Metazoa; phylum Chordata; class Actinopteri; order Myctophiformes; family Myctophidae; genus Benthosema; species Benthosema pterotum. Next base: position 34,472,463 of record CM076965.1, on the reverse strand, counting down.
TATTATAAGCATATATAAGAGCTTATAAGAGTATTTTGGGGGGATTTTTTCTAACGGAAAAAGAAAGTACAATAGCATTAGGTAAGCTGCTGCTTACCAATTAATGTTAGCAATTAATTGCAACAAGACAACAACAAGCTTGTTTTTGATCATCATTTGTGTTTGCTCTCCCTCAGCGGTGACAAGCTGTGTAGCACAAGGCTTGTGCCACAAGCTCTTTATTCAACCATGTAAAACTGCATGGCTCACTCTGTTGTGAATCTTGTCAGCTGCTGCAAAATTATAGTCTCTCGTACAGCGGTGCAGGACCACTGGAGTGCAGGATGGACTGTAGTAAACATTAAACACCCTAAATAGCACCTCCGATACATTAGTTAATTTGTATTGGGACGCAATACTGATGAGATATCAGATTGGTTTAAACCCTATAATTTTCCAGAACCATCCCCCTTGTGTTTGTGGAGGAATAACAGCCCTATGGTCCAACAGGTGTAAATTTTACTATCAGCCTTTAGCTGATAGTAGACAAGACCAAACCATTGCTGTCAAGACGGGTCGAGTTGCTACTTGCAACTGAATACCAAACGGTGGTTTGCAACATTGTAAATGTGGACAGTCCACATCAAGTTGACGGTTTCCATAGCATGTCAACATTATACATATTATAATGTATAATGTAAAGTATTATAATGTAGTATATACACAGTATATTATATACCTACATGTTGATGCATATAATGTTACAAGAACAGATTAATGCGTGCAACAAATTTGACCAGCCATTTACGATACAACTTGTTGCTTGCGAGTCGACCAGTTGAGCCTCATGTGACTCAATCCGAGGCGACCTGCAATGGACTGATTCAGATTACACATTTTCTTAATTTTTTCACCAACATTCAAAAACAGTTTAATTATTTAGAGGAGCCTTTGGTCTGAACTAGTTTCAGCCATTTCACGGGCAGCCTACCCTTTACAACCAGCTGGTGCAACCTGTCCTCATGTTGACACAAAGCACTGGTGCTCTTAAGTGACTACGAGGTCAGAAAGGTATGTTTTTAAGTCTGCTAAAATAACCTGACTATTCCCCTGATGCCACTATATATTTCCACTCACTGCAGAGAGGGGCCACATTGCATGTATTGTTGTATCAAAAATAGCTGATCTACAAGTGCAAAACCATCAGCCATTTTTTGAATGCTATATTTTATAGAAAAAGGCTAATGCACACCACAAAACAAGGCTGGCGACAGGTGTGTAGGACAGCAAAACATACAATGCAAAATGGAAAAAGGTCCCACACACCACCAAGCACTTGCCATAAAGTAGCTTGCCATTCGGTGCTTGCTTGATCTTTTTTCATTTTGCCATATTTGAATTGAAATCCTGAATTATTATTTTGGAATATGACATCAAGATGTTCATTTGCTAACCATGTTGGCAGCATGTTTCCCCACTTGTCCCAAATAACAAATAAACAATGGAAACCAAATGACTGGAATCAGATACAGCAACCAAGAACATTAATCCATGGCTTACTTTGCTAAGGATGATTTCTGGAGCCAGGTATTCTGGGGTGCCACACAGCGTCCAGGTCCGGCCCTTCACTCTTTTTGCAAATCCAAAGTCTGTTACCTGGGAATACACCAACCAAACTTGCTTGAATATTTGCAAACATCACAATAAAAAGTGGAAATGCAAGCACTCCAAAAGTACAAATGTAATACTTTGAGCTCAGGCTGACAATTTGTATTATCATCAGTACTTCAGGCTGCTGAAGCAATATGTCCAACTGCTGTGTTCTTTTCTTGTATTGACTGTAGCTGCGCACCCACAAAAAGCAAACATTACAACTTGACGGAATTCTGATTTGGTGGTTTACCAAGAGCATTTTAGTCCAACTGGCTATGTCAAAGAAACAAAACATGAGAACAAACTCAAACTGTATATACTGTATATGGTACACCACTCTGATTACTTTCATGGGTTCTTTGATATACCCCTATTTGAATGGTTTATGCAGCATGTTAGAAAATGAGCACTTCAGCATTCCAGGCAATACTTGAGCCAGAATTCTGTGGAACCAAGCATTACGGGTATCTATGTAAGAGGCAATTTATACAGATACCGGATCCCCAAAATGCAATAACTGACTGAAAACCCATACCTGTATGTAGCCCTGTTGGTCAATGAGCAGATTCTCTGGTTTAAGGTCTCTGTAGATGAGATCCAGCGAGTGAAGGTATTCAAAGGTCAGCACGATCTGGGCTGCGTAGAAGCGAGCGTGTGGCTCACTGCAAAGAAACAGGCACAGGGTGGTTCACAACATGTGACATCAAATAGGGATGTTCCCAGTGGTTAATTTCATTGCATTCATATAGCACCCGTCCTTTATCCAAGCCACTTTAGATGACATTTGAAGTGCACTACTAACTGAACAGCTCGCCTAAGTTGTTAAACTACTGTATACCTGTATTGGATCTCCACTTTGTTCAGCAAAACAGTTATGATTAGACTTAGTGGTTAACATCATCCACATCCAGTAGACCATATTGGATGTGATTTCTCCATCACCACACTTTCCCATCAAAGCATTCGCACAAACATTGCTCTTTAAAAAAAAAACAACAACAACAGTGTCCATGAGCTAGATTCAATGTGAACAATCAGTCAGTGTAAGTAACCGAATGTCTGTGGACACCCCTACTGTCAGCCACGGTTGAATGCGGAGCTGAGCACAGAGAATACAGACGTGCTCTTACACACCTGAATCTGCCGATTCTCCTTAGGTGTGAAAACATCTCTCCACCAGGTACATACTCCATTATCATGTAAAGATTAGTGTTGTCCTATAGATGAACAAAAAAGGGATAGAACACATTTTAAAAGGCTTCAGAAGCTTACGTCGTCACGCAAGAAAAAGTAGCAACTCTACACACAACGCACTGCTCAGAGATTGCCGATAGCATAAATTGGGCATTATTCAAACACACAAACATTGGATGAAATACAGATTCAAAGTTTTTGTAATGGTGAGCATTGTTCTGTGCTTGAAATACCTTGAAAGAGTGCTCCAAGCGCACCAGAAAGGGAAAGCTGACAGCTTGCAGGATGCGTTTCTCATTCAGAGTGTGTTCTATTTGCTTCAGTTTCACCACCTAGGGGGAATCAAGACAGATGCAACAGAGGTGACAAATTGGCTTTGCCTGATTGCACTACAGGAGCACAAAGGCTTTTGTTTTTTATTAACCATTTTTATTATTTTTCCCCCTCCCCAATTTAGCCTTTAGTTAGAGGCCAATGTTGTGTGAACATTATAAAATTAAACAATGTATGGACAGTGTCACATTGTGGATCCACCAAAAGAAAAATGTCTCCGATTTGTGGTCAATAGAGCACTATAGGCATTATAGATCACAAGGGTCACTACTTTTTTATTTTTTTATATATATATTCTGGGGGCTTTTACAAATTTATTTCAATAGGTTGAGAGTCTGTTAGTGTATGTGGCATATGTACCTAAACCACTGGGCCATCTGTGCTACATAGATCACCCTTTTTTCCCCCATCTCTATTTTCAGTATCGCTTATCAGTAGTAGACATTGGACAATAAGGAGAAAAGGTTTTGTCTTCTCTCCTTGTGTGGTTTTGCACCCTGAATGTTTATTTGAGATGGAAAACTGCTCAGGGGCGATGCCATGGAGCAGTGATTAGAAAAGATTATCGGGTGCCAGTGAAGAGATATGAAAACTGTCTTATCTGGTGTCGATAATAATGTCATAGTACTAAAAATAGATCAGCACTCTGTAGACTTGCGTGTTGAGCACAAGTAGGCCATGGCCTTCTTGTGTGTGAGCGGAGCGAGCCAATACTCATGATGACATTAGAGACATTAGACATCAGAGTACCCCGATGGAGCACCAACCGCAGACCGCTCACGCAAGTTAATATGACAGTGGTAGTTACAAGGTGTTTATTCATGTCTGACACACTATTGGGCTATAAAATCACAGAAGTGAGGGGCACAGTTTATCACAGGTCATTTTATTCTGGCCAATCACAGTTTGTGTCCTCTCTTATTGACATCAGTGTTTGTATTTACACATGTTTGTGTACACACTTGTCTCCTCGTAGCTGTGTTTACCTTCTGTTTGTCAAGTATTTTCATGGCAAAATGTTGGCCCGATTCTTTGTGCTTGACCAACATGACTCGACCAAATGAACCGGTGCCTAGGGTCTTGAGGCGCTCGAAGTGGTCCAATGCCGCTGTTTGCTGGAGGGCAGAAGTGCATGTCAGTAAGGTAAAAGGAAGGAAGCGGACTGAGCTGGCAACCTAAGATAACCTGCATATAAACACACCCCACCCTTGCTTTAATTAAGTTGACACGATGCCTTAGTTACATAACCCTTCCTCCTATAGGAGTGTACCAAGTCAATAAAGATTGCTGACAGGTAGCATTTCATTGTGGATTAGACTGCATTTGTTACCATGTCCCAAAATTACTATTGTAGCAAATAAATATTATTCCACACATGTCCAGCAGAGGGGGCATGTGCACTGAAATACAATTGAATTTGAACATTGTTAGGACTTTATTAAGATTTTTATGAATTAATGAAAGACTTTACAGTAGCAGGTGGACATCAAAACAATAACATCTAAATATCATTTATCTGTAGTCAAGAAACCCATATAGCATCTACATATAATGTACAATCACACCTAAAATTGCAATCTGTGACTTACCTGTGCTGGATTCTCCCATTTCTTGAGGAAATCCTCTTTGGCTTTGGCAAGAAACTCCTTCACTGTAAAAAGAACAAAATTCCAATGAATTACAATGTTTTACTACCACCAGCAGGCACTGTCTGTAGTACAGAACATCATATATTCCTATACTTGCCGGTGCCCTCATTCAATGCCATTTTGCTTGCGCCTCTTGGTTCTCCAAAATCCTAATGTCGTCGCTAAAACCTATGCTCTAGACACCGCAATAACAAACAGATTTGACTAGTGCTCGCTCAGCTTGGAGCAGAGCTTGAACCACCTAATGCCAACACATGTGCTACTATGGAATGGCTCAGGGCAGAAAAGACACAGAAGACAAGACAGCAATTAAAAAGGGGATTGGTTTTCGAGATAGTCAGTGGCTTCAAAACCCATAGATACCTGACACTACCTCAACAAAGTGGGTGACACCCAGAAGCCACAATACAATACTACTAGTAGAGGGAGCGACAACAATGTATAGAACCTTTTTGGCCCCCAATAAGTATAACAATTCACTGTGTGTGTGTGCGTGTGCGTGTGTGTGTGTGTGTCTATGACAACATGCCTTTGCCACACTCCCCTGGATCCCCTGGATTTTCACTGCTGTTAAGAGCCCGATCAACTACTACCATTGACAGCGTAAGGGAAAATAATCAATAAAACAGTGCTAAATGTGTGAATGGATGAGTAAGTGCAGTGGAGAGCACCGTAGGGCTTTTTACACAGTATATCCTTAGTCCAAGGTGTGGGATAATACCGCATGGTTAATTCTCAGATGGACAAAGACTAGCCTCAGGGCAAACATGTCTTCAAAATGTGCAATTTTGAAATATTGGCTACGCAGAAAAAAGGCCAAGCCTACAAATAATAGTCACTTATTGGCACTGGTGTGAGCCCAGTTAATGGCTTGCCTGGCATACAATGTACACAAAGTAGATAGAAGCATGCACAACTGCACAATGCCATTATTTGATATTTCTAAAACATAAACCAAAGCAGCCAAGGTATCCTGATTTATCATTACACTATCAACCTGTCATTATTTGGGCATGTTTACTCATATTGTGGCAGCATACAATTATGTAGTAAAAAGCATATCTATACATGCTCACGTGTCTGCTTAGACCTTATATCCTCCATGCATCTTTTAATTTATTTAACACGTTTGTCTAACTTTAAATCACCTGTAACTTTGAACTTACAATTTACTTTGCACTTTATGAAATAAAGTGGTGGTCAGTCAGATGTTGCAGCAGCCACGCTATAATACACATAGTGGCATGATAAATGCAAGTTCACTTTTCTCACTTACGCTTATCTTTATGAGGCTAATCCCAGTCTGTGGGAACATGTAGATAATGGCACCTTCCTCATTCCTGATTTGGTGTATGTGTGTGTGTGTGTGTGTGTGTGTGTGTGTGTTGCTGTGGATGGCAGTTGACAGTAGCACTGCTATTTCCACCACTTAAAATGGTAGGAGGCTGCTGTGGTGGAAATGACTGGACAAACACGCCAGCACAAGACCCAACATCAATGACCCACTATCAGTTTATTGTGGTGCCAAAAATACTCTATTCGGTGAACACCAAGCAAGGTCATCATAAAAACCATTATGCTTTCTATATCAGGAGCTCACAGGTCTCAGAGCTGCGATATACAGTTAATGGCAACCCATTTCAGAAAAGGTTTAATTCATGTCGGACGCAAGATAACAGCAAGAATCATCAAATCAAAAATTTTAATCAAAATTTAATCAAAATTGGTTGTATGTGAAATGTGTTTCTGAATGGGTCGCAGATGCAACAATGCCTGCTAAACAGCATCATCTGAATTCAGCCAGGAAACTAATTGTAGAAATCAAATAGACTTTGAAGCCAGTTTCTGAGAGTATGTACATCATATTAAATTGTAATGGGAGACAACAGAAGACAGTGCTTGCTGTCTCTCTAATAATTGGAATCACACAAGACATGCATGCAAATACAACCCAAGCAAAGCTTAACACAGATCTAGCTAATGTGATTTCCTGTCAAATCTCTAGAGACCAGCAGCTACAACAAAAGGATGGGAGAAGGCGTGCCAAAACGGCAAAGACCAAAGTTCGCATAAACATGTCTACAGCCACGTTGCTCCCATAGTGAGAGCAGACAGGCCAACAGGGAGAAAGAAAAAGAAAAACATTTCCCAGGAAAGCTACTCACTACTCATTTCCACTTACACTAGAGAATTTAAGCACAGCTAGTGGAGCACATGCATTGTTCACTTAACTACGTCCAGCAAGGTGATATCTGCCCTTATGAAAGTCTATCATGGGCCTTGACTGATCAGGATTCCATGTGGCCCCCAGCTAAATTATGATAGTTGGTAACAAAATGGACTCTTATAGATCTGTAACTCTTAAGATCGTAAAATGAAACCAAATGGACCTTGGTTTCATTTTACGCTCAAGAGTTAAATCATATATAAACATCTGACGTACTTCATTTTCAAGAATCTTAGAACAATTAGAAAATGTAGAAGAATTGTTAATATGACCACGGTTTTGCCAGTCATCTCTACTAAATTGTGGACAAAAACTTGATTTTGGGTCAAAGAGACTAAACTAAAGTTCAAATGGTGGGCCATGGCCACAGTAGAATAAATAGTGGGCCCTGGTATGAAAAACACTGCCTTAGATAGAGTGGCTCCTGTGATAATTTCAACTGAGAGTGGGGTTCCCGACTACCATCCTTGACGTCTCCAATATCCCACCTACCATCTGGAAGGACTATGGGCACCTCTGGTGCAGTTACTGTAGCCTCCTCTGCCAACAAGCGTGATGCTGCTTCGCTGGACCGTGAGGATGACTCCCTCTGCCCTGCATGCCTCCTCGAGCTCCTTCTGTCACCCATTAGCCCAGCAAGACTCCCCCCACGTTCACCTTCGTCTTCTTCAGCCTCTCGGAACCAGCGACAGACTCATGACCTCCCCCACCTCCCCCCACCACTGTGCAGAGAGAAACCGTTAGGCCGCCCGCCCAAAAAACGCTTCCTTATATATTATTCTTACTCCTGTCCTGTGACTATCACTTGCTATGCCAGAGCGTAGAAGGCAGAGTCCGACCACCGCTGCTGTGTGGTCAAACACAGCTCCCACAGCAGGACTACTCCCGTTACACTCACACAGATCAATCGGACCCCTTGCTTGGTTTGTATCAATATTTATTCTGCGCACAGAGTACTCTCTCCTGTTCTCTCCCTGTCAACAGCCAACACACATACAGTATACACACACACACTATATATATTGATCTAAATGGGGGCAAGTTCACCCGGGGGAGTGTCACCGAAGCACTACACATTATATTCATCCAACCCAAACAGGGAGTCCTATGGAAAACTAGGTCTAGCTCGGGTCAACTAGTTAAGAGACCAACTAGAATCCTCTAAATGAAATCAAAAATATGAATTTTGGATAAAAATACTGTCCGAGCGTGCCACGCACATGTGTGCATGCAGGTATCATTGACTTCACTGTGCAGACTGCAGAGGGACTGTCACAATGTAGGGATTTCTAAGTGAGCAAAATGAAAATGCATCAATACATCCTATTAATAATGATTATTCAAATAATTGACCTTACTTTTATTCCCCATGTTGTAAATAACTAAAGTTATAAGCGAGTCACTCAAGATGACATTCTGAGACAATCTGAGAACTATTGCAAAACTAGATAGCGTGCACACATAATATCTGATTCACTGTGTATGTGTGTGCGCGCGGTGTGTGTGTGCATGCGCACGCGTACTGTAAACTAATGGTTAATTAAGTCTGGCGGTTCTGCTCCATTCCTCAGCATTAATACCTGTTGATGTGTCCAAAGCATACTGCATACTGTGTAATCTCACATAAATAGTATATTATTGGAGCCTACTGTACTTTACCAGCTGTGATCATATATACCTTTCAGTGGAGTCAGGAAGAACCCAGACCACAACACAAATACAAACCAACTCTTAATACACAAGCCAGGCTGTGCCCAGGGCATCTCTCCACCCTACTGACTGGGTAGTGAATATGTTCTACAATCTACATTCAATCAAATGATAGGGGCCCTACATCAAAGTGCTTTACATAGATTTTGCATTACACTCACCAGCAATGAGGGGGGAATACGCGCAAGGCACCAACCTGCACACTGGAAGCAATTAGGGGTTCAGAGTCTTACTCAAAAACCAACTCTGCGGCCCATGATTAGGCCATGCATATCTACATCTAGTATTTAGTATATATACACACAACTGAATTGTTGTGGACTCACTGGGCCTACCACACACTTACACTTGCTTATAATGAGCCAACCTGGCCGTTGAATATGTTGCCAGGGCTAAACAAGAACAAGCGAAGGGGCTGCAGCCTACTCAAAAGACATTGCGCATGTCTGCACGCCACGCATGTGTCTGAGGCAACACGCAAGCTGTTGTATTTAGTCCTGCTTCAGTGCTTAACGTGACTCTCGCACTAACGAAACTACTCACTCAGAGCCATAGACTTCTACATAGACTTCTATAGAGCAACACAGAGTTATGCAAACTCCAACTTCAAATTCATAGGACTAGTCCAATCTCATCTACATAGACTTCTACTGAATAGGGGAAATTCTGTCTACACTATCTGGCTCTGTACTCACCAACACTCACTGTAAGCACTGGACCTGTGTGTGTGTGTGTGTGTGTGTGTGTGTGTGTGTGTGTGTGTGTGTGTGCGCGTGCGTGCGTGCGTGCGTGCGTGTGTGCGTGCGTGCGTGCATGCCCCTAGAAAAGGGCTGATCCAAGTTGTGAAGCTTTGCAACCCATATCTGTATTAACCACTAAAAGTAGGGCAAAATTATTTGGTATGATAGTTTGGAATCAAATGGACGCATATGAGTTGTAACTCTGAGAGTGTACAACTAGAGTTAAATGGACCCTTCAAAGCCGATCCACAAACTCACGTTGTGAGCTTCTTCTTGTTCTTCTTCTTCTTATAATTACGCATGTCAAACTGGTGGTGTGTAACTGACTGTACAGATGGAACCAAATTGACCGGACTACAACCTCACAACATGTTGCATTGCAACTTTATTATTATTTACTTCTAGTTAGACTACATACGCATCAGTAGGCATGGATAACCCTTGATCATTTTAGTCCATTCATGAACATTAGACTACAGGTGGTATCAGTAGGCCTGTAGGGACCTTTATTCTGTGATCATTTTAACCCATTCATTGACTTTAGACTCTAGGCAGGAATGTCCGTACGCATTTATCTTTACTCTATTATCATTAGCCCATTCATTAACTTTGGACTCCATTAGCCATAGTCGCTGGCTGCAGCACCTATTGTAAAAATGAATTAAACCAAGTTAACAAGTGGTCAAACTGTTGCAATGTTATGAAATGAAATTAAAACCCCCTTATCCTTTCTGGCAGCCCTCCCTGCTCAGATCTGAATGGAACTGACTGCAATTTGGGTTAGGAATTAAACGTTATTTGGCAGTCCCCTGTCCCGGAAAGAAAGTGTCGTATTAATGACTACTAGTGAGCTATGTTGAGGTTGACAAGGAAAATGACTGTCAACCACAAGATGACCAACAATGCATTTCAGGGGGAACATTTATTATTACATTGAATACTGCTGTAAATGCTGATAGGGTCATGCATTCCACTTCCACAGCAAACAAAAGACTTCTGTGGAAATGTGTTGGAACTAGCAACAGTGTGTGTGTGTGTGTGTGTGTGTGTGTGTGTGTGTGTGTGTGTGTGTGTGTGTGTGTGCGCGCGCGCGCGCGCGCGCGCGTGCGTTCAAGTTCCAGTTCAACCAAAAGTTGTGAACATGGACACGAAATATGCAAACTTTTCACGGTTGTTTGCGCGGATACACACAGACACACGTGCACACATACACACACACAAACACGCACAGAGACACAGTCCTAAGTCACAAGATTAATCTAGTGTCATGCACCTAGAATAGAAGAAAATTGAATTGTCTGCTCTGCCCATCCAACAAACAACCTGCGCTCATGGTCACAGTCACACCAGCTAAAACCATTGGGTCTCAGCGTGGGCCTGGCCATGGCTCCACCCCCTGCTCTTGTCCAGTTCCAGGCTGAAAACTCACTCACAGCAGCAGGCCTCTAGCTCCTCCTGTAGCTGGCACTGTCTCCCATCTCCACTGCCCGTGTCCCCGAGACAGGGCCCTGCTCGCTGAAACAGCCTCCCTGCCAGCCTGGTCAGAACAGACATGATGCAGGGCTGGAGGTAGGCAGCAGACACGTGGCGTCGTCCCAACACTGCGGGGAGCCGTTGGAAGCTATATATCCACTACTAGGGAATCCAGAATACTAATTAGGTCTTCTGTTCTGAGCCACCAAAGCGGTTGAGATTCTCCTGGAGTGGCAGTAAACTGGGTTCACTGTGCAGGGGAGACGAAGCCCGACTCTCTGCAAAGCCCCGGGATAGGGCTGGACCTTCCCTGCTCCTCCACTTCCTGCTGCAACTCACACCGTCAACTCTGTCCGCCCTGCTCCTTCCTGTGGGCCTGATCTCAGATCTCTGCAGTCTGCACCACTGCACTAGCGCTCTGATTCTCCACTCTGGACACAGGGGAAGTGCCAGAGTGACAGTCCCTGCATGCATTTGAGCCCGGTCTAAGACTTAACTATCTGCCGTCCCTCTAGAGCGACCTGCCTTTAGTGCCATATTGTTCTCTCTCTCTCTCTCTCTGGCTTGCTGCGGGGAGAACAGCACTCACGGGTGTGGGCCTCTGGACCCCTGGTCTGCACCTGTCTCCAGGGATCAGGCTGGGCTTGCAGTGATCAAGCTGATAAGGATGTGGAGTGTGGCATGTGAACAAACCTCCAGCAACAAGGACCACCTCATTGCCTGCTTATAGCCTGCTAATCGCCCCTTTTCCCCATTAATGCCAGTGCACTAAACGCCAGGCAGGCAGTAAAAAGTAGCTGAAAGCTCGTCTGGCCATGTAACCCAGCCAGGGGTTAACATTACAATCAGACTGAAGGCCACTCTTCACACCCACTCTCCAGCAGCAACAAGGAGATGAGGCTCATTTCACAGATACCTGTTCAGATCTAACACACTTGAGTGTTTCGGAATGTTATGGATGAAAACATAACCAGTGATGATCATTACTTTGAAAGTTTGAATACAACTAACCAATAGAGTAAACTCAATACAAATTAAGTTTACTATATCGAACATTAGGAAATACGAATTGCACTCATTGTGGAAAAAGTAAGGGAAAAAGGTAAAGTGACTGACTTTTCTAAATAATTTCATGGATGAATATGAAAAATCAAATCAAGATCTTTTTTTTGTTTTAATATTGAACTAGTGGAAATAGCTGATCTACAGGTATAAGCTCATAACGCAAGCTTTTAAATCTGCTCATTTCATTTGGTTTGGTTCACAGGGAGACATTAAATTTCTCTGTTGGTTCTCTCGAGCTAAAATGTTTTGGAACAGCCTTTCGTGTTTTATTGAGGGTGATGGCTGATGCTAGGTTCTAGGACAGAGGGTTACTGGGTTATACTGGGTTAAATGTACAGAGCAAATACTTGGAATAGTATTTAAAGCCAAAAGATCTCTCCTTCAGAAGTTACCCTTTGAAGTAAAACAAGTGTGCCTCCTTCCCATAGAAAGTAGGACATATAAAGAATCCCCCAGATACGAAATATCACTATACCGAAAAAGGAAATGCAAGTATTTACTCATAGAATGCATTACTATATTTGTAATATGTCATTCCTAAATATTTATACGAGATAGATGTCCTAACATAATCATGACAGGGACATCTTATGGCGACCTACAGTAAGTGGGCTTATTGTGAGAAAACAGAAACATGGAGAGCAGTGAAAAAGAGGTGGACCCACTGGACCTACAATAATAATATTGACAATAATAAAAACAAAGTAATGAGGGCCAGCAGTAGCCCAGAGCAAGGTATAGTCTGGTAATCGTACAAATGCGCGCGCACACAAAGACAAAGACACACAAACACACACTCTTGTTCTAAATGCTGCTCATCACATGATGTTCAAGAGACTCCTTGACTTCAAGGTTCTGCCTGAAGAGGATCACACTGCCTGCATCATATGACCCCGCCCTAGTGGCTTTTTCCTACTCTGGATAACAACCAACCCCCCACCCCCCATATCCCCCCACCTCCAACCTCTCTCTTCAATTACTGTCAAACAGTGTGTGGGACTCAGGACTCATGACCACATTACATTAAGGTTCTCATGAGTACAGAGACAATTATATAAACTTCCTGCAAAGAAAAATGTTGAGCTCTCTGTGTTTGTTAAGGATAGCAGCGTGGAGCACAGTGGCAGTTAAGTCTCACTGTGCTTGTATTTTATTTTAAAAATCACAATAAAAACAAATATGGGCTAATTTGGCAGGGTATGGTAGTTATTAGTATTCCAATTTAGATAATAAAGGTAAAATATGGAGGGGGAAAAGAAGGACGAAAAAGATAGTGATGCACTGAATATTCAGATGCCTGAAAATATTCTGCAGAAAATGGCAAAAAAATGTTTTTTCGGCCTATTCAGTTTCGTCCCAATTTGGCAGAATATATCTTACTGAATAGTGTATGCAATGTATGTTTTATGGGCCCTTAATAGTGATTATTATTTAGGTTTTGCCATAATCAGGTAGGTAGCTTTTAAGATACAATTATGACAGCAATGGTACTAAAGAGATATGCAATATTAATAATATTCGTCTATTTGGTTTTCACTCAACCATTTCCTACATTCGTTTTGGCCAATAATTTCGCTTTCAGTTTCATCCCTCAAAAGATGGATTCAGAAAGATGGCTGTGATATGAAATTACATGTCACTATCACCTGCATCTACATTTGAAAAAGAGCTGCACTGAACAGAATCAGTTAAGAACCTCGTACACAGTTCAGGAATGTGACGGCACGCAAACTTGAGCGAAGCTAGATTAAGTTGTTAACATTGCACTTGTGTGTGAGGCTGAATGACATGAGGGTGCTTCGCTCTGAGAATTCTCTAGCTCTGCCAGGGGGACAGGACACCCAATATGGGTGTCCACTACCAAATTGTACGGTACCAGGCCAGATGTAGCACACTGTACACACAGTAAACCTCCTCTGTTTTATGTTGATCCACTTGTAACTATAAATGTAACCCACCCTTGCAAAAACATGTAAACCAACTCATTTGGTTACCTTGTTTACACTTGAGTTTAAAAAACTGCATGCACTCAGGGTTTTAGAGTGTATACAGTCAATGTGGTGTATCTAGGCCGGGGTGTTCCAATTCATATAGCCTGTTTTTGTTTTTACAGTACTGGGTCTGTTGGCGCTGTACACAATAACCCAGAGGACCAAGGCACCGGCAGCTCTCGGCCAGGTGAATGTACTGTACACCCAGCTTAGAATCCCTCTCTCTGGTGGCCCTACCAGGAGGGCTCTAGGCAGGGCAGTGGTTCTAAAATACGAGTGGGGTCCAGGGGCTCAGCCTGGGGAAGGGGTTCCCAAATCCCAATGGACCCTTGCATGTCTATAAGGGTCTGAGTGTACCATTTTGTACACCGAGACGCTTACAGATTATGAGGGGCCCTTGTGATGTAAAAAGGTTTGAGAATCACTCACTGCTTTAGGGGTCCCTGAGGTACACAACAAGCCCCCCACCACATACACACACGACAAGGTGTCGACCCAAAGCCTCCTTGACACTAACACTTGCTCGCTTGCCCGCGGCAAGTAAAAAAAATGGTGGGGCAAGTGAAGACTGCTACCTGGTTGCCCGATCGGGCAAGTATGCTGCAACTTATTGCGCTTTTGTCCACAATTCCAGGCTGGACTTGGGACACAAAACAGGCAAATTAACATACAGATACAGTTACTTCTACATTCTCTAGTTGTGTAGACCTGGGCTAATTAAGATGATGAATTTTAACTCTTGAGAGTGTAAAAATGAAACCAAATCGACCCGCAAGGGTCCATTTGGTTTCATTTTTACGTTCTCAAGAGTTACATCTGGTTAACCAACTTAGCTGGGGACCACCTGGAACCCTCTCAGGGACCACCTGTTGAAAACCCCTGGTTTAAAGCACCCAAGTAGGAAGTAAACTTAAATGCAAAATTTACAATATATTTTTGGGGGGCAAGTGACCATGACCTGAGGGCAAGTACAACCTGACTTGCACTTGCCCGATGGGCAAGTGCCTCGGAGAACTTAGTGTCAACCCCTGCAAAGCCTCCTTCACAACACAGAGTGGGGAGTTGTGAAAGTGGCTAGGGTCTACCCTGCCCTTACATAGCAGCAAGCATAAAGGGCAGCGGCTGTAAGTATGTAAAGCAGGGGTGCCCAAAAGGTAGATTGTGATCTACCAGTAGAATACACAGGCCGTGCAGGTAGATCACATGACAGTCCAGCCAGCACTTGACCCTTATAGATCTGTAACTCTTGAGAGTGTTAAAATAAAACCAAACCGGACCCTTACAGGTCAATTTGGTTTCATTTTAACACTCTTAAGAGTTAAATTATATTTAAACATCTGAATTATGTAATTTTCAAGGGTCCACACAATTAGTAGAATAATTGTTATTTTGACCAATGTTTTGTCAGTTCCCTTTCCCAATTGTGGACAAAAACTTGAAAGTTCTTAGTTTTGGGTGTAAGAAACTAAACTCAAGATCACAAACTGTCAACTCAAACCTCAAATACTGTTTTCAAACGTCAGTAATAGCATATACAGCAAAACCTTCCAATTCTCCCCCTCTATTTTTCATCATAAATGCATTATTCTTAAACACTATAGCAGTAAGTAACACCATCACCACTATTTCAAAGCTTAAACTTTCTAGGGGCCTTGAAATGGATTTTCAGTAGTGGAACAATCACATTTTTGATATGTAGATCTTGTTGAGTCGGTCATTCTGAAAGTAGCAAGTCAAAAAAGTGGGGGCACCCCTGATGTAAAGCAATAGATCATTATTCAGTGCTCATGTTTTCTATGTGAGGTGAAACAGGTGAATTTAGCAGCACTTGTCTTTGGCTGCAGCAGCAGGTCAGCCAGGTATAACAACGGCACCGAGTTACAATAATACACTGTTGGTTCACTCACCACTCTCCATCTCGTTGCCCTTCTTGGCGGTGGGCGTGTTGCCCATGATTGCAGGCTGATGAGGGGAGACTCTCTGGGGCTCAGTCGGAATTGACTTTTAACTTCACGAACCGTTTGTGTTGCTAACTGCTAACGCTATCGCCCGTAGCAAGCTACTAGCTAACAGCTATCATTATTAACTCACACAGGTGTAAAATGTATATATTTTTATTATACGACTCCTTTCCTCGGGATAGTTTGGAGAGAGGGTGGGGGACTCTGGGCGTATGTATTTGTATGTGTATCCGTTTAGGGATCGGGGCTAGCAGCAGTAAAGCTAACGGCGTAGCAATCCCAGAGATTTGGAGTTTTAGTTTAGCCGCAGCTATAGCTTTGCAAATCCTCCGAGTAGTGGCTGGCCAACGGGAGACGTCGCCAATCGATGTTCCCTCCTGAATGTCTGTCTGTCTAGTGTCTATCTGCTGTCTCGGCAGGGTTTCGTTCAGATCGCCATCATCCTCTGCCCCCCACCAGTCCTTGTATTAAATCCCGCAGCCTGGCGATCTGTCAGCTTGCCAGCAGTCCGCCTGTCAGTCGTAGTGCACCCTGGCCTGTACACACAACTTGGCTAAGTTAGCCAGGTGCTAACCTATGCAGCCAGGGCCTTTTTCCTCCTTTTTTTTTTTTTTTTTTTTTTTTTACAATGAATTCAGACCTGGATCATCACAAAACTGCCGTCTGATTTCTTCTAATGCCTCAGTCGCTGATGGTGTTGTATTTAAACAGATCCCTTTGTTTGTCATTCGGGCGTCACGTCCAGCGGTTTGTTGGTGCCTACCAGCAGTATCCAATGTCTAAAAGCCCCCCTCCTCCATTAATCCGTAGAACCACAGCAGCAAGCCAAGCCAAGCAACCCAGGCAGCTACTCCAGCCAACTAAACCAGAGCCTTAGAAATACAGAGTTACGCCAACCCCGTTCACTACACGGGGCCAGTCCAATGGCGGCTCTTCTGCATAGACCAGGGGTTTTCAACAGGTGATCCGGGGACCACCAGTGGTCCTTGAGAGGTTCCAGATGGTCCCCAGCTAAGTTTGTTAACCAGATGTAACTCTTGAGAACGTAAAAAATGAAACCAAATGGACCCGCAAGGGTCTTTACACTCTCAAGAGTTAAAATATTCATCATCTTCATTCATCATTAGTCTACAGTCTATACAACTAGAAGATTAATGGTCATAGACAAAAGCAAAATAAATCTTTAGTTTTGGGGTCTGTGGGGCTAAAATGTCCTCAAACGGTGGTCCTCCGTGACTCAAATGCTGAATAAATGGTGTCAAAAAGGTTGAAACCCACTGGCATAGACCTCTACTGGATAGTGACATTGACATAATACAATATATACTCTAAGGATAGTGACTACGAATAGTGACAGCCGGAAGTTACTGAACGCATTGGAGCCTATGAGCTCGCGCGAGTACATGGACCACGTGACCAGGGTATTTTTCTGTCCCCTCAATGTCACAACTCTGTCTATTTCTAAGGCTCTGAACTAAACTAGCCACACATCACCCCGCCCCTCACAGTGCTACTGGTTGGTCAGCGCGCGCGTGCCAATCATCGAGAGGCAGACCGTCGATTGGTTGCGCGGCCACACAGTCCAATCGTCGCAGTGATGTGATTTGTCTATCAAAGAGCTCTTTGTCCCGCCCTCGTACAATGGCAAATCAACCATACGTCTGTGCCATTAGGCTAAATGTATGCGTTAATTCCTCAGTTCATTTGGCTTTGACACAAACGGCATTGAGCACAACAACACCGTTATTTATTGCACAAAACAGGAGATCTCGAACCACGGCTGTTGTTATTTTGGGAGCGGGAGTGTTCAATGCCAAAGCTCGGACCTTGCCACCCCTCCCACTCCACTGATCTGTGATTGGATGTGACGTTAAGATGTTCTATTTTTAGTACGAAACGGCCACATTTAAAGGGCTACGCGCACCGTTTTGTCGGGGTGAAACGTGTTTTCCAATTCTGGCACACGATATTGTAAATGGGCATTTGGGTGAGATTTCACGCTGTTTTGCGTCGTCTTTGTGACAGACCAGTGGTTCTCAAACCGGTGTCCTGCGGGACTCACGACCCTCAGGAAGATCCCCACATCATGGGGTTGGGGCCTGGGGGTCCCAGTAAAATGAGATGACAGGGAGTGAAGTGACAATTTAAGCTGTTTTAATGAGATGACAGGAAGTGAAGTGACAACTTAAGTTGTTTTAATACCTATTATACATTATACCTAGTGATTAAATATCATTACTCTGTCAATGTTAATGATAATGAATAAAAACTGGTCCAACATCGGTCCGATTTGGCTGAATTGTCAAATGCTATTTTCACAACATTAATCTGTGGAACCCAGATGCTTGCGATGGAGGATCACCAGTTCAAATATGATTATTTGGGGGGGTTGTGACCTGAAGGTGTAGAGAAGACAGGAGACCAAGAATCAACCTAATCTCTGGCCCACGGGACAAAAAAAATCAATCTTTCTTTCAATTTCCACCACATCTCCTTGAGGACGTCTTGTGCCATTTTGGCCTGTGAGCAAGCCTCCACTGGTCCTTGACTTGGAGGGCTTCCTGCACAGGCTGCCAAGGTCACAAAATGCTCATTTGCGCCTTTCCTCCTCCAATATCTCCTTGAATCTGTCAAAAAAAAATACCAGACCAGGCAGGGGAATAGGGAATTGGCCTATCAAATTGGCATATGAAGGGGAGAAAATATATATATTTATTTTACTACAAGGGACTTGGGGTGCAGTAGCAGTCACTTATCTTTATTTTGTCCAACATCCGTGGTCTGATGAACCTAAATCTAACCATAGGGCCGATACCTAACCAGAATCTAAACTCTCACAGGGTTGATGCCTCAATTCTGGATCAAATGTTGGGCAGTTATCAAACTATTACCCTTTATGATTGCAACATATAGGCTCCAATCTGCGGACAGAGTTCAGATCAGTAGATGAATACAAAATAATCAAGTTAGTTTTTAATCCATGTAATTATTATTAGATTGTTGTTGTTTTTTTAAATTGAGTAATTGTTGATTGTTTCAACTGACATTTCAGGGTAATCTAACTAACTACTCTGGTCACCAGGACCTATAACTGCTCTAAATAAACCAGAAATGTTCTTGCGGCGTACTTATGGTAGACATCCTACCTGAGAGAAAAGGACATGCACATTCAAGTGTTGGATCAAACAGTCATGGTTGTTTCTGAAATTAGTTTCCTGTTCTATGTACTATGCAAATGTTTGTTTGTTTTAGTCAATGAGTATGCTTGATTTGTCTGTGGACTAACTGAACCATCAAGTACTCCTAAAGGTACGTTGCTAAACATTGTGGAGTATGATCACCAAATTCCATGTCACACGGTCATATGCATATACCATCACACATGATACAATATATGTATTTATTCTGAAAACAAGGGCAGACATAAATCCAAAACAATTGAAGACAAAGATATACAATACCACGCCAAGTCCCAGCATTAACCTATAGGAAAAAGTATGACGTTAAGTGCAAAAAGGAACCTGAATAGTGGGTGATTATCGACTTCACAGACAGCACATTTTTGTACTTTGATGCCAAAAATCCTCTTAAATGACTTGGATTCATCCCACAGCGCCAAAACAAAGCAAGGGCCGAGTCACATCAGCTTCATGTTTTTTCAGCTGATTTTTTGAGTCAGTGTTTTCCCTTCCATGAAATTTAATCAAGTTAACCTATTGTATCAACATTGTTCAATAAGTCACATAAAACCAACTCCCTATACATACTGACGACTTGTACCAGTAAGGTGTTTTTATCTCCTTCTCAACGGAGCAGTTCCCTGAAGTCAAACTGAACGTCTACTGTTGACAACATGTTTCAGGGAAGGTCACCTGTGAGGCAAAGTTGTCTGTACATCCACATTAGAATGTCCATGGGCAAAAAAAAGGTGGGGAGGGGAGGAGAAAAAAAAGGCGTATGTTAGTGCTGTGAAAACTCATCCATCAGACGGGCGGGAAGTCTCTATAAGCAGTCCATGGAGTTGTCTGGCATTAGCCCCAGGGGTGGGGCCTTCCCCGGAAGGCAGGAAGGAGGGAGCATGGAATTTGGCGCAGGGTCCACGTTTTCAGAGTCCTCCATTCGTTCTGCACAGCCGTCCCAGTTTATATGAAATCGTGTCACGCGTGGGTTTGATGCCAGAATATTTCTCTGGAGCTGAAAGGTGAAACAGACATAAACATAAAGGTAAAATTAAAAATCAAACCACAACATTCAAAAGTATTTATCTCATATGTATAGACACTCAAGTCAGGTTGGGTTCGAATCTAAACACACTCTGGGTGCTGACCTGTGTGTAGTCGGGTTTGATGGGTGGGTTTTCACGCAGTTCGGGGTCTGTATACTCATTGTTCACATAGTAACCAATGCGAATGAACTCCTGGCCACGGTATGTGCAGGTGATGAGCACCACTGTAACACCTACAGCATCACTTTCTGGTATTAAACCGGTGTTAGGAGCGTCAGCCTGTGGATATCAAAACAATTCAGTAAGTAAAGACAGGGTAAAGATATCTGAACCGCCTGGCAGACCAATCTGAATTCATTGACCCATTAATACCTGATTAACTCATTGACAGATTGACAGCAGGCTGAGTAGTCAGTAGGGTTGTTCTCATTGGGCTCATTACCAGTGTTGGGTATTGTTACTTTATAAACTAACGACGTTAGGTTATTGGACTACTGCCCCCTAAAACTAATCTCGTTAAGTTACAAGTTACTTTCTATAAAAAGTAACGTAATAGATTATGTTCCGTTATTTTCCGTTCCTGAACACAATTAAAATACTCCTTTTCTCTTTGTTTTTAACGTATGCACAATTTAGTTGCATTGTATTACCAGTGCATGAGTCGCACTCCATGTTGCACACATGAAAACCATCATCACCAACAACAACAACGACAACAACAGTGACACCATGTCACCCACTATGAACTAGGGTGCTACAAAGTAGGCTATGTCAGATGTAGGCCTACAGACAATATTATGCTGTACGCAGTACGACAGACAGAGAGCATAATGATGCCCTCTCCATGCTGCACGGCGGCAACAACAACAACCAGGTCCTGCAGGCTGCTCAACTGACCATCGTAACCCAGCCTATGAACTAGACAGTCTATATAAGACAAGGCACGGCGGCCAAACAATGAATTAAACATTACTCACCTAATAACACAGCCAGAGTTTATAGCCGATTCCCAATCGAGAGTGCGCGTGTTAATCCAAAAGTTAATCCAAAAGTGTACAGCGTCATTGTTTACAAGACTTTTAGCAAGTCGCGCCTAGAGCAGCTGCTCACTACGCAAGCAGCCAGCGGACTTCCTCTTTCTTCCTTTTCAAAATAAAAGATTCATACTAGAGTATAACTAGACACCAGCTAGACAGTAGGTTTACTTTTATTTCTTAGGCGGATTTACAGGATGTGCAGACAGAAAATGTAAACTACGCACATCACTCACAGAAGGATGAAGCCACAACGTGCAGTCGGCTTATTCTACACTAACAGAAGGAAGAATATAGGCTACAACACCGGGAAGTCTCAAGAAAATGAATTGCGACGAACTATAGTAACGAGTTACTTTTTTGGAAATGTAACTAAGTAACTAACTACTAAATTGCAAAAATAACTCGTTACTTTACTCCGTTACTAATAAAACTAATCTGATTACGTAACGGCGTTATCAATAACGCCGTTATCCCCATCACTGCTCATTACTAATGAAATCATTTATAGAAAAACCCTGCGATTGATATCCAAGGACAGCTTAAGGTGTGTACCTTAAAGAAAAAATAGAATAGAGTTGATCATATGTTGATGAGTTAATCTGATGCTATTAATAAAACAAAAAGGCCTAAAAGGACTTTGAGTGATAAGCAGTCAATACGAAAGAACCAACCAAATTAAATATTCAACCCAAGCCCAAAATATTTTGTTCCAGATGTGCCACTAGAAGCAAAGACTTGAGTTAGAAATTTAAATTTAAATTTTAGCATTGTTTTTACAGCTTCAAAGTTGTAAATTTCACCATCCTATCTCATACATGGCTGGATGCACCGGAAATGGTTACAGGCTACAGCACATTTGGAACGGTTTCTCAGAACGTTTTTGTTGTTGTTGTTGCTGCTGTTACAAACATGTAAGGGTCCATTTTGGTCTAAGAGTGCGCATGTGAGAGAGAGGGAGGGAGAGTGATGCGGAGGGGGGTTGTAGATTGGTATAATTTTATACAGCCACAAGTCATTTTATTTAAACCTGGCTCATTATTATTATAAACTTTATTACAGGCCCATGGCCCACAGTTTAAAAACAGTACAACACATAATAAAAATAAGTAGAAAGAAGTAGAGAAAAAAAAAGTTGAGAATTAGGAGAGGCACTTATGCCAGTGTCCTCGAATGGTGGATGTAAACCTAACGGTACTACGTCCAGGATCTGACATTTGAACAATTATTCCATTTTGTGAGCTGTCCAGTCTGCACATACATTTAAACATGAGGTTCCTTAGCAGAGCCATGAAGGTGGTGAGACCCAGTGAGCAGAAAGGTTCACTGGCTCTGGTACTCCTGGGTTTCTTTAACAGAATCCGAAGACAGTCATTGTAGGCTACTTGCAGCTTACGTAAGCTCTCCTTCTTATATGTGACCCACAGTGGGGCAGTATAGAGAGGGGAGCAATAAGCTCTGAACAGGTTAACCATGACATCAGTAGAACAGTGATGAAATTTACGAACCAACATGTTCGCTTGAACATAGAGCATTCTCCTCTGTCTAGACATATCCTCATCATCCTCTAGGGTGTCAGTTATAATGTGACCAAGATATTTAGTGCTTTTTGACACACACATAGTCTGACCCGACAGGTATTATGTGCTTGTCAGAGAGGAGGAGGAGGAGAAACGTGAACTGAACTCAATTAAATTCTACATTTGGAGACGGTCTGGGCATTCCAGTGCCATCCAAATCATGTGGCACTGACACCAGTTGGGAGTCGGGACTAATTAAAATGTTGTGCAACATTACAGGAAAGTAGTCCTGCCTGTTACGCACCTGGAACACAAACATGTGCCTTCCAGCTGGTACTGGTCCGACCAGGACAGAGTCCAGGGTTTGGTCGTACTCTTCACTCTCTGCAGAGCCAACATAGATGATCTTCCACTCCAAGTCTGCAAAGGAAAACACAGTTTCTGGATTAGATATTGTGATGTTTTTTTCCCCCAATGAAATACCTAACTAAATTGTGCATTTATATATTGCCTTTATCCAAGGTGCTCTACAAATATTGTGCAATACATTCACACACATTGATGGCAGGGGAAATCATGCAAGGTCCTAGCCCTGAAACATGACTGAGCGTCATGCGATGCATGTCTAGCAAAGCCCAAACCAGCACATCAGGAGCAATTCAGGGTTCAGTGTCTTTCTCAAGGACCCTTCAACACTTAAACTAACTGGGGAGCCGGAATAATTCCGGCAGAATGTGAACTGGCAACCTTGCATTTACCGGCCACTCTACCCAAGCACACCCACCTAGTACCCACCTACAGTATTTAGAAACACTCGAGGCTACGTGATGTATATGCAAAGGAAATATTCGCACACATCCACTTTGCTGAGATGCAGACATAAGCAGGTTACATTGTGATGTACACTTGCCCAGTGTATCCTCAAGATGGCGCTCTTGCCATAAATCAAACAGCTATACCTGATTACCCGTCTAATTGCAGTGGCATTTAAAGTGGTAATAAGCCCATTGACATTCACGAGAAGAAACTAGGAAGGGGATCTACATAAGTGACAGTCGGTGAAGTGATTCTGATCACAGATATGAACGAACGGGGTTCATCTGGTCCATTGTGTACAAACTACAATACATTTGCTAAGGTTGCTAATGCCAGCCGCTAGCTATGCGTCCAGCAAGTAGACTGAGCCACACAATGCTTTGACTCGGAAACGAAACGGCAGCGACTTTGTGTGTTGTTATTTACCTTCGGGAAGGTCTTCCATGCACTCGAACGTGATTTCAAATTGAAACGGGTTCCTAAATGGACTCGGGTTATCCAACACGGCCACATTCAACACTTGTACCTTCGCCATTGTTGAACAAGACGCGCTAAAAAAAATGTCCAGAACAACTGTTCAAAACAAAATTTCCCGGGAACCGCTTTGTCCCTCAACTCTACAAATATATAACGCACTAGTACTATACTACAATCTACTACAAAATGACAATGCCTCCTAAATGCTCCTATAAACCGACTAGTTTACGTTCATCTACAAAACAAATAATAATGTAAACGGTGATTATTTGTCTTGTGTTTATGCCGCGGCTACAAAAACATAGGAACGGAACAACTCTCCCGCCGGTTTGACACAAGCACCCGGTGGCGCGGAGGAGGAGCGCAGCTGACAACTAAAAACAACAACAAGGCAATTGCATTGTCGCCCCCTCGTGGCAACATGCGTGTATTAAACTCTAGATAAAGGACAATTCAACATTTATTTATTTATTTTTAACCAAGAGTGAAGGATGGGTGTTATTCTTCATTCGGGGTGGGGGCATTCGACACAGGGCTAAATGTGTATTTACAAATATAGGCCTATATATAGTGATTTATTTTTTGTGGCATACTATAGTCCTAACAAACCCAGATAAATTATATCTGATGGCTGCCCACTAAAGTTCAACATACTGTAATCTTCTGAATATGAAGGTAGAGGTAGCCTACCTGTTGCTACTAAGAGCTAGCCTGGCTCATGCCAAACTCTCCACGAAGGAGATGGTAGCTGGGGCAGGCAGGGGCCGGGCTAATTAAGAGCTGGACTATATATGCATCAATGAAAAAGTTGTCCTTTAAACCGTTAACCATACTCTGTACTGTAGCCTACTGTAAGAGTCGAGGATGATTGGCAAGGAGAAGTAGGCTACTTAGGTTCAGAGTTTCATGACAAATAAAAAACTACAAGCCCAAGTGATTACACAAACATCAGGTTCTGGTCTAAATAGCATAGGCTACTCGTTTGTTGGGGGCTCCTGACTTCATGCAATATACCGGTATTATGGGGACATATCTTTAAATAGAAACACCTATAGTGTGAATTTAATCTTTTGATTGTCAGTTTAGTCACGGCCCACACAGCCACAGGCCTTTTCTGAGCCTATTCTTCTTCTCCCCCGCCTCTCCTCTTTGTACATTTCTCTTTTCCCTTTTTACCTCCACTATGATTTTGCCTCCATGATTTGCTGCTTCTGTTTTTACTGAAGTAGTTGTTTTGTATGTACGGTACTTGAATGCCTCTATGAAATGAACAAGTTGGCCACTATTGTAAACAAGTGTATGCTTAACTAGTGTGTCCAATCAGCTTTTTCAGATTTGATGCAGTTGTACTTGAATTGTACTGTAATTCTCCAAGCTGTTATCAGTTTTGTAGCAGTGTGTACTTGACTTGTGCAATAACTCTCATCTCTGTTAAATAAAAATTTCATTCATTCATTCATTCATTCATTCATTTTCTCTGAAAACAGTAGGCCTAAAACATGTAATTTTTTCCCTTGGTCTTTTTGACCATCGTCATAGATACAGCAGCTCACCATTTTCTTTGCCACTTTCTGCCAGTAAAACTGAGATTAGATGCGGATTAGAGAGCAGTGGACCGGCTACCCGCCGCATTCATCCTTCAACTATTTCAG
Organism: Benthosema pterotum; assembly: GCA_039105355.1. Classification (NCBI taxonomy): domain Eukaryota; kingdom Metazoa; phylum Chordata; class Actinopteri; order Myctophiformes; family Myctophidae; genus Benthosema; species Benthosema pterotum. Next base: position 34,446,764 of record CM076965.1, on the reverse strand, counting down.
GAATGCTGTCGAATTGGGAAATGTAACGACTGACGGGGGCGCTGTTTCACAGCCTATATCAATATATACCTTAGTGGTAAAACTTTGGAAAGGTCTGCAGGTTGTATGTTCAGTCCACCATGCAGAGTCCAGTACAGTAATCGAACAGGTGAGTGAAAACGGACAGGGATATAGGTTATATAGGATTATTTACCGGTTTTATTTAATCTAAGATCAATATGTAAATAACCCATCCCTTAAGCAGATGCTCAGGATCCTCCAACTCCCCTTTTCGCTTTTCCATCATAAGTGAATAAGTGAACTTTTTTAAGGCAGTAATTGAACACTTCTATGGAAGAGGAAAGTAGCTGTGGGGGAGAATACATCACGCACAGCCTGGGCACAGGTGGGGGGGGGGTCCTTTGATGCGTAAAAGGCGCGCAAACAATGGAGCGTCTGTGTTTAAAGCCGCGACAGGTTGATACTGTGCTGCTGCAGGTACACTGACTGTAACATGAAACTGAGTCACGTGACCATCAGCGACGATTTGGAGAGTAGAGGGGAAAAAACTGTTTTACATAGAAACCAACCAACAGGTAGTCGAGAGAGAGTCTATCCGATGCAGAGTATGGCAGCACTGGACCACTGGAGCCAGTATCGCAGATTATTATTATTGAGCGATTCAAAACGTAGCTCTTTATGATATGTTGCTGGATTAGTTTTTATGAACAGCCCACATTTCTTATCTTATGACCTGGACAGTTTCATCCCGAAGGTGAGGCGGAAGCGACTATCATGGTTTTCATTCGTGAGTGACTGGGTGAAGAGTCTGTTCCCTCGCCTCCGCGATCACCTACACCTGAAAACAACGTGAGGTAGGCTATGAATAGATGGATGTTCACATCTTGTGGGGCTGTATATTTCATTATCGTCAGTTTCTTCCATAGTAGAGGTTTTCATTAACCCTTTTTCATATCAAGATCCATTGCAGGATTCAGCATATGAATAATCTCATGACATGTACTAGCCAAAAACTAAAGAATAGCCTATTGTTATCGTTGGAGTGAAAATGTTTTGTCTACAATTCCATGCTTTTGTGTTCAATGTTGATCAAAATAACAAATAATAAAAATAACAAAATAATGAAACAACAAAGTTCTACATTAATTAATGCATAACAATAATGTAACTCTTGAGAGCTTTGAATGAATTTCATTGTGGATGGATTCAAATAATCTATATATTCACTTGAATGATATTGTTCTATTTATAGCTTATTACACTGTCTGCCACACGACTAGTGTTTGCAGTCTCTCAATTTGAAGGAAGTTATGATTCAACATCAGGCTACATGACTGCATCACATTACTCATATTATTGTTCCGTTGTTGACAATGCTTAATATCAGTTTTAGAAGAATACATGAAAATATATACAGTATATGAATATCATTTGCTTGATTAGACACTTGTGCTGAGTTTATAAAATGTTTTATAACCCTACATATTTTAAATGGTTGTGGTCTGATAATATGTCAACTCTGCTTTTTCCTCAAAAGAGCCTTTGGCAAATGTTATCCCAACAATATGGGTCCAGGTTGACGTTCAAGAGGCCCTACGTTCCAGTCTACCTACACTAGGTGCTCCTAGTTAAGGGTAGAGATGGCAACATTTCCAGATATAATTATGATGAGGCCAGATCTTGTGGTCGGAGGCTTCTTACTGATGGTCCTGGGCAGTAATCCTGTCTGGGGTGAGTCAGTTACCATCCTTCATTCTCACACTCCCACACAAAACCTTCTGACCAGACATTGACACATGTACACACCCATGTACAACACACACACACACACACACACACACACACACACACACACACACACACACACACACACACACACACACACACACACACACACACACACACACACACACACACTACCACAGCTGCTGTTTTTATCCTAATAAAAATATAAAAGGCATTTGCAGAGATAATATGAAACATGCAGATGCTAAACAATGTGTCTCTTTCTTTCCTGGCACATGTCTTTGCTCTCTGTTTCGTTTACACATTCACCAGGTCCTTTTCAGACGTGAATGTTTTTGTCTTTAAACACTGCATATTTATCTATATTTATTATTAGGCCATAACAACAAGTCATACAATTGATGTAGTGCTGTTTAGCAGGATGTATTAGATTGTTATAGACAGTTAGAATTTTGAGTAGAAACTGACCCCTCTCTCAACCCAGGCTTTTATCAAGGTGTACTTTTGTCCTTGAGAACTGTTTACAATTTGCCTGGTGAATGATTGACTGGGTTAGAAAATCCTCAGCAGGCTTAAAAAAAAAAGAAAAAGCTTTCTCCATGGAGCTCTGACTTGAAGTAATTCTCTATGTATAATACATTTTATTTTTGTGTTGTCATTTTCTGATTGCTGACACTAGCCAAGTACAGGCTGTGCTTGACTAGTGGCAAGCACAGCCTGTACTACCTGACTATAGTGGACTCTAGTTCTTCTCCCCCTCCATTCTTCATTCTCAAAGTAGTAAAGTTGTTACTGTGTAGTTCAGTGATGTCACTGAGTGATCACATGGGTGGTCATGCAGTATGTGGCTGGCAAAAGAATTGCTCGGACTGGACGTAACTTAGCAGTGCTGTAGCAGTACTACACATAATAACATCTATGGTTTATATATTACATTTGTTTCTCAAATAAGCATTACTATGACTATGCTGTGAACTATGTGCTTTTGCAATGGAACCTGTAATTAGCTTGTACAAACAGCACCTGTATTGCAACAGCTATTTTTATATTCCTCTTATCTATTGTATCATATGCGTTGTATTTACAGTATATTCCATCCTACTCAGCGCTGATCCTTTTTTTATTATTCTCCACAGGAAATAATACCACTACTATAAATGTATATGGTGGAGCTTCTAACAACACAGACACAGTGAGTGGAAAAGTACATTCAAACATTCTGTCAATAAGATCAGACACAGATATTATTATTAATCATGTTTTTTCACACATTTCTTTTTTCCAGGGACCCAACATAGCGGCTATTGTGGCCCCTACAGTGACACTGGGCGTGCTGGCCATCGTGTCAGTTGTTCTTGGATGGCTCTTCTGCGTGGTGAAGAAGAAACGGCAGACGGAGGGGACGTACCGGCCCAGCGCTGAGGAACAGTCTGGAACACGTGGTGTGGAAACACCAGATGCACTCAAACTGCCCAAGGAGGAAAGACTTATTTGAGTTGTTGTGCCTTTAGATTCTATCAAATATTTTATATTTGATTAGGCCCTGGGCGTGGGGAAGACATTTTTTTCTCCTGAACTGGATAATGGTGGAATATCCCAGAGGAATAAGGGAATTTTATTTTAACTTGAACTGCATCCCTGTATCCAATGAGGGCCACGATGAAAGCACTGGATTACCTTAAAGTGTCGCATGCATAATGACTTGTTACAATTCAAGGAGGTCTGGACAATTCGTCTGCACTAAATGTACAGAAAGAGAAGTAAGAGCTGCAGTATTTATATCTTTTAAGTTTTAACATTTGATTACATTTTCAAATCAAATAACCCTGATCATACCTTAATGGTTAACATTGAGTCTAATCTGTCTCTCATTCTAGCAATACCGGCTAATATTTTTATGACACAGGGTTAACATACTGTAGGTACATGTGTTTAGGATCCTGGTCTACATGCAATCTTTGTTTACGAGAAAAACATCATTGATGGTCTGGAATCATTTCACAGCAAAACTTACTATGTATGTATCATTATGTACCATATAATCCTGTTACCTCAAACTATTTGTTTTTCTATCAAGAGTCCACTATGAGTCCATTTTGTATCAAACTTAGTTAGATGGTGCTTTTTTTCCATCATATCTGGACTTAGAGGCAAAAAGCAACACTTGTTCAAAACTTGTGATTTTAGATACATCTGCCTAATAGCAAATATTTCAATTACGTTTGAATGATTGTTTACATAGATTACATATACATGTATTTAAAATAATAATAATTGTAATAACTTAAAGTCACATCATTTCTATAATGTCACTTCAGATATCCCTATGCATGGCAGTGATTTGTGTTATTTTACAAGGCACAGCATTTTTTGTACTGTCACCGAATGTCTGTAGAATTAGCTTTCAAACTGTAAAGTCATAATTTGACCAGTTCTCAACTGTTCACAATCCTTCCAAAATATTGGCCAATCAAAAATATTTTGTTACATTAAACATTATTTCAACCTGATGTCATATAAATGATGGAAACACAACCTATCTTATGAAGATATTGATTCACTGACATAACTGACTAACATTCAGAAGAAATGGGAAAGGTCAGTGTTCATGATTTAAGTAGGCTAAGTAAGTAAACTTTTCGATCCTGAAAAATGTTCAACAATGAGGCAGGTCGTGTGTGAAACTAAAGTACTTTTTTTGAGGATATGCGCGATACTTACCTTTGCCTGCTGCACATTCTTGCTCCACTGTAGTACATTTCCCCATGACCTACTTGTTACATTAGAATTCTAAGCCAATAGAAAAGAAAATGGTGTGCAAGACAAGCTATTGATGCTCTCTGCATGTTCAGCCTGCTGGCCAGTATGTTTTCCCTACCAAGCAGAGTGGCAACAGCAAATGCAGCAATCATCACGCATGGCCATATCTAAGAGATACTGTATCATTTATATGTTCAAATTCATGGAAGTGATGAATTCTTATGGGCTGAAGTGTTGTGGCTGCCACAGGGGGATGAAATTCCAGCATTCTCGAACGAATCAAAACCGGATTAAAGTGAGGCAATTGTACATTAAAAAACATTTTTGTTAATGAGTTTCTCACTCTGACAAAGGCTGGAGAGCCGAAACATTTGTTATTATGAAGGCATATGGAGGAATAAAAGTAAAAAAAAAAAAACCTTTGCCTGTCTGTATACTTTTGATGCTATTCTAATAGAAGAGTTTCAGCTTTACCAGTCATTTTCAATTTAGATTGATATCTCTGCCTTTACTCTAGCGTGACTTCAGGTACTTTTCCCACCACTGTAGTGAAATAAAGGGTGCCTGGTGGAGCAATTCAAACATCTTATCTAAAATAGCAGGTCACATATTTAATTTGTTTAGCTGATTGAACACCTACTGAAATTTGTCAATAAATTATCCAACATTTTAATAATATATAGTAATAAATAATGAGGCTGATGCAGCTACTAGTTAATGTTAATCTAATGTAGTTAATAGTTAATGTTGTTGATAATGTTGAATGAAGCAAGAGACTGGTTGGTGAGTCGTGACTTGTGAGGCTATTTGACAGATAACTCACAAGACAATGTTACATACCAGCCAAAAAAATAAAGAATATTATTTGTTTGCACTGCGGAGAAAAACAGCATTATATATTTATTACGGGAGGCACTGTCTTGGGAGGGTAGAATGCCTCTGCAAAATGACTAAATTGTAAATTGTGGTTATATTCTGGGCTCCAATGTGTTACTGCAAGTGTCCTGAGCAATACACAGAACCCCTAACTGCTCCTGATGAGAAAGTTTCATTGTTTTGCATAATTGTCTTCGCCATCAATGTGTGTGTGTGTGTGTGTGTGTGGGTCCGTGTGCGGATGAATGGTTTCTTTGTAAAGCAAAGAAGTTAAGTCTTAGTGAATATAAACAATCAATTCAAAGTTGACCTGATGCAACATAACACTCAGCATCATTTTACCATTGAAGAATTGTTATCTATCATCTATCGATGAAGACCACAAATGGGTTGCAGGACTACAAAATAAGTTTCAGAGGTAATTTACTAGACCTAAGATCTGCAGGTGACTGGGTGACTGAGATTGATTTTTGAAGGACTTTGAGGCTCAGCAAGGTTACAAACATCTGCTTTTAGATGCCTCATATCCTTGCCTATTCATTATATGTACAATATCTCTAATCACTCAACATAGGCTACTGTTAGCTTGTTTGAAAACAGAGAAATGTTGTTTATGGCTGCCCCCTAGTAATCGTCAAAGGAATTGCTTTCAAAGAATGCTGCAACATGCCGATGGCCCATGAATGAATAAAACACTGACGCAGAAATGTCAATTAATGAGAAACATCATCTTTAATCCTTCTCTAAATTCAAGACTTCACAGTTAAAATCAATTGCTTTTGAATATAGAGGAGAGGACACAATGCAGTGCGTTCACAACAGAAGAACAAGAACCCAATTGTTTTAAATGAAAAGCCTCACTCGTTATCAGTAACACTAGTGTAATACTGAGCGAGGGTCACACCCTTCGTTTCAAAGACAGACGCAATGGAGCTGGGAATTGGCTAAAGGAGTGAAGGTTTCAGGCGGCCTCCTCCTCTCCCTCCTCCTCGAACTCGCCCTCCTCGGCGGTGGCATCCTGGTACTGTTGGTACTCTGACACCAGGTCGTTCATGTTGCTCTCTGCCTCGGTGAACTCCATCTCGTCCATGCCCTCTCCGGTATACCAGTGGAGGAAGGCCTTGCGGCGGAACATGGCGGTGAACTGCTCCGAGATGCGCTTGAACAGCTCCTGGATGGCCGTGCTGTTGCCGATGAAGGTGGCGGCCATCTTGAGGCCACGCGGCGGGATGTCGCAGACGGCCGTCTTCACGTTGTTGGGGATCCACTCCACGAAGTAGCTGCTGTTCTTGTTCTGCACGTTGAGCATCTGCTCGTCCACCTCCTTCATGGACATGCGGCCGCGGAACACAGCCGCCACCGTCAGGTAGCGGCCGTGGCGCGGGTCGCAGGCGGCCATCATGTTCTTGGCGTCGAACATCTGCTGGGTGAGCTCGGGCACCGACAGGGCGCGGTACTGCTGGCTGCCGCGGCTGGTGAGCGGGGCGAAGCCCGGCATGAAGAAGTGCAGGCGGGGGAAGGGCACCATGTTGACGGCCAGCTTGCGGAGGTCGGCGTTGAGCTGCCCGGGGAAGCGCAGGCACGTGGTCACCCCGCTCATGGTGGCGGACACCAGGTGGTTGAGGTCACCGTAGGTGGGCGTGGTGAGCTTGAGCGTGCGGAAGCAGATGTCGTAGAGCGCCTCGTTGTCTATGCAGTAGGTCTCGTCCGTGTTCTCCACCAGCTGGTGGACGGAGAGTGTGGCGTTGTAGGGCTCCACCACCGTGTCGGACACCTTGGGCGAGGGCACCACGCTGAAGGTGTTCATGATGCGGTCGGGGTACTCCTCGCGGATCTTGCTGATGAGCAGGGTGCCCATGCCGGAGCCAGTGCCTCCGCCCAGGGAGTGGGTCAGCTGGAAGCCCTGGAGGCAGTCGCAGCTCTCTGCCTCTTTCCTCACCACGTCCAGGACCGAGTCCACCAGCTCAGCGCCCTCCGTGTAGTGACCCTTGGCCCAGTTGTTGCCGGCACCGCTCTGGCCTGTACGTACAGCAGAGAACCAAAACTCAATGAGTTGAGCGGTCATTAAAATGATATAACCAGTAACCACAAGTGTTCATTTAAGTCTGAAAGTGTACAAGAGTGGTGACCCATTTTTATTGGTCACAAGATTTTTTTTGGTAATTCATTTACTGGTTCTCAAAATAAAAGGTCCTGGGTCTGGTAATACACCCTCAAAATTAAATAAACACACAGGATTTTACAGTGTACCCAACAGAACGTGATCATAAAGAGGGTCTGTGTGTGTGTGTGTGTGTTGTCAGCCTCTGAGTCTCAACTTTCAGCTGATGGTTCCTGTCATGCTGAATTCTCCAGACTTACCAAAGACAAAGTTGTCAGGTCTGAAGATCTGACCGAAGGGGCCAGACCTGACCGAGTCCATGGTGCCGGGCTCCAGATCCACAAGGATAGCACGAGGCACATACTTTCCACCTGGAGTGGGGAAGAGATTGATCAGTGGTGTTTCACAATTATTACACAATCGTCTAATAACAATTATTTGAGATAATTGCAATTATTTTGTCAAAATTGTTGCAATTGTTTCCATGTTTCCATGATATAGCAGAAAAGCATACATATCATATAAGCTTGTAGATCAGTCATTTCTGCCCCTTTTTATAAATTTTCTTTCAAGCATAAAATGGCAGTTATTTCTTTTTACATTTAAATTGACATATCTTTCCTGTGCAATCTTTGTTTCAATGTTCAATGCCCAAAACACAATCAAATTGTTACAATTATTGTTACAATTAAGTGTCGAGAGACAGGGCCAAGATTTTGCAAAATGACAGTACACTTCAAATACAGCTCAATACAAAGACTGTGAACCATGAGTGGACACACACACACACACACACACACACACACACACACACACACACACACACACACACACACACACACACACACACACACACACGTGTGACAGTATAATTATTATAACATAGGCCTACCTGAAGCCTCATTGTAGTAGACACTGATCCTGTCTAGCTGCAGGTCACTGTCTCCGTGGTAGGAACCGGTGGGATCAATACCATGTTCATCACTGATCACCTCCCAGAACTGACATGGGGCAAATGTATTTCTTTAAGCAAGGTTTACAGGCAGAATAAAACCTATAATGCACATGCAAATCAGTGGAAAGCAGATGAGTCACGGTCCCTCCTAAGGTCATGTAGCTGCACTGGAAATCTATTCGAAAAAAATAAACTACCAATTTAGAATATATAGGTCACTTGGCCACTCATATCAGACCTAAACATAGTACATCTAGGGGTTAAATAGGTCACCAGCTATATGGAGGGGGATGGGTCAGTAGCTACACCCATTATGCCATTGTCAGCCACAGTGCACATAACATCTGCAAAACACGGATAGCAGATACCGATATGTGTGACATGTAACTTTGCTACATGTCAATGAATGGGCATGTGTCTAATCATAGTATAATGGCTGATATGCAATAGCCCTATAGGCAATAATAGCCTATGGGGCTAGGCTAGTCGTTGCGTAATCCGTGCAAAATTGTAGTTGCACGTGATTTTATACAAGCAAGGACACATTCGGTCTGTAGAAAAACCAAATCCTACGACCTGACATGTCTCCTTTAATCATATTGCAACGATAATTTGCACGACTGCTTGAAGAAGGGCGTGCCATCTGTAGGTGGTTAGTAGGCTGTATCATTCGAGATGAATGGCTGCTTTCACCGTGAAAGGGCCCCCAGTGACATCGCAGCCAGTTATTGATGGATTCCAAAGCTAACGCTATAAGAAGATAAATATGATGGCATACCTTGGCTCCGATCTGGTTTCCGCACTGGCCAGCTTGCAAATGCAAAATTTCGCGCATTTTGGATAAGTGTGAAGTGGATTTATATGCGATATTCAGAAATCAAATCGAGGCTGGGAGAGTCAGTGGCTGCTTGCTGCTTGATGTCCAAGATGCGCCGCAACTGTTGCCAGGTTTGTACGTTGTGAATAAGCAACAAAGAAGCGACTAGGAACGAGCACTTAAATGGGAACTCCACCCATTTTCAACTAATATGTCATTAATATACCTTAGAGATGTTATGTGGATATGATAAAAAAAAAATAAAAAAAAAGTCCCACCCAATTCTGTATTTCCTAAAAATGGAGGTCTGAAAAAATCATTAACATGGTGAAATACATCATCAAGATGTATTTTACCATGCTAATGATTTTTCTTTCGGACCCCTTTTTCCTGAGAGGGTACAAATGGAACCAAATAGGGTCCATTTGGTTCACATTTGTATCCTTTTGAAAATGAGTGGAATTCCCCTTTTAAAACCTACTGTACATACACTTCTGTTTTTAAAGGTATCTTAAAAGGAACAGTTGGGAGACATGAGGGTCTAAAAAGACGTTGATTTGGGCGTGTGCAAACATTTCAGTACTGGGTTTGTTATACCGAAAAACAATTCCAGGGTCGCTTATAATAACCACACATGGCAACACTGTGCACCGCCTCTCACACAGACGACGACGGGGCCGAGTCGGTGGTGCAACTTGACGTCATCCCCATGGTAACCATAGCAACCAAAGACTGGAGGAGAGAAGGGAAGGGCTGATGGAGGAGAGGATGGTGCCACCATGCTGCACCCACTTCTAAGATACTGTAGGCCTAGTGGCCTATAGCCAGGCTAGTAGCCTACTGTAGGCTACACACCAAACAGGTCATCAAACATTTTCAAGGCAATGTTGCTTTTTATCTGGCAAAATTGACTTGCTCACCTTTTGAGTTCACATTCACAATTTCACAAATCCACAGACGAATTGCAGTGACTGACTGTCCTTGTAGTGGAAGGAAGTATATTTATTAATTCAAAGGCGGGTAGCTAAAACTAGAGTTCTAGAACTCTAGCTAAAACTAGCTGTTATACTTTTCTTTATTCAAAGGTTGATGTCCCATTTCTGGATATACAACGTCCCCATGGTTCTAGCTGTTTTCATGTTTTGATTTATTACATATCTTCTATAAAGATTCTGTAGTGGATGGTTTGATGTAGTGGGTTTGAGATGGTCTAAGTGCCATATAAGCCTACTTGTTAGTTATGTGTTACTATGTATTGTGTTCTTGTTGTATGTTGAGCCATAAGGACCACCTTGAAAATGAGTTACTGCAACTCTAGGAGCTTGTCCTCTAGTGAAATTAAAATAAAGACACATTAGTAGTTAGTAGGCTACAGCAGTCATCACCACATTTAGGACTACATTAAGAATTATGGCTATTATATTATATGTATGCTTGGATAAAATTTACAATAGAAATCTAGCTGACAACAGAGCAAAGAATATATAACTTTATTAATCCCACACAATAGTGTGGAGCAGCATGTAGAAATAGGAATACAGTGACGCACAACAAAATACAAATGTGCACAGGTATAGAAATAAATTAATAAAGGCGGAATAAAAATAATATTTTGTATTGAAGCACATGTCTACACAATACATGTTGTAATAAATGTGACATATGAATACATGATAATATACAGCTTGACATGACAATATAAAGTAAACATTTAAAGTTAAATAAAAAGAGAATAAATCAAAAACAACATACAGATAATTTAACAGCATAAACCCCAGAATTGCAAAAATAGAAGTTCGACAAGCTCATAGCAATCGCATTGCAGTGTGACGTGTTGTGAGTGAAAGATTTCCCCACACAGTGAGGTTTTCCACAAACAAGCTTGGCCACACAACAACAGAAAACAGGAAAGACCCCTAAGGGGTCAACCATATGTGGTTAAAAGTCATATTGTTGAGAGAATTAGACAATAGACTAGTTCTGCAAGCAGCACTGTGTTATAGCAAATATTGGGACTGACAGGCTAGCCGGAGCAACACACCATAAATTGCTCCACTTAGGCTAGGGTGTCAATGTTGAGCTGTTTATTCATACAGAAACAGCTAAACAGCAATATACTGCATGAATATACAGTATTCCAAACATGCAACAGGTTTCTAACCAGTTTTAAGTTATTCATGCCTTCAACCAATGGGGTTTTACTTCCTGCTTCCCAGGGGCATGCAATGCTGCCTCACACACAGCTCTTTAGTTTGGACATACTCTCACAGAGGCAGACACAGGAAAACCAACAGCACTATTGACTCGCTGAACAATGGAAGGCCGGCCAGAGATTTCCCATTATATTTGCTAGTTAGAGAGTAGTCTAATATAGAGAACCAATAGAGTGCTATGCTCAGAGTGCTAAATCACTCTCATATCTCTCACCAAGGAATGTAAAAAGGTTTATGCCTGAGGACTTTAATCTCTGGAGTGACTCTACATGACGAGTTTAGTTGATCACATTATGTCTCTACCAGAAGAGGATCTTTCATGTCCAATATGCTATGACATCTTCACAGACCCTGTTCTGCTGTCATGCAGCCACAGCTTCTGCCGGAGCTGTGTGAAACGCTGCTGGGACGTGTCAAACCTGCGCGAGTGCCCGGTATGCAGGAAGAAATCCTCGCGGTCCAGTCCGCCGTCCAACTTGGCTCTGAAGAACCTCTGCGAGACCCACGTGAAGAACAGAAGACTCAGCGAGGGAAAGGAGGTCATTGTCTGTGACCTCCACGGGGAGCAGTTGAAGCTCTTCTGTCTGGTGGACAAGCAGCCCATCTGTGTGGTGTGTCAGTCTTCTAAACTGCACAAGAACCATGACTGTGCTCCCATAGAAGAGACGCTGGATTACAAAGTAAGTCTCATAGTGACATTGTGGGGGATTCGCATTTGTCCAATCTGTCCCGTTAGTCTGACATACGTGGCCTTTTAAGACTCGCCTGTGGCTTCTGAACACGATTATAGGGTTAGAAATGATTTTTGTGACTGGGAGTGTTGCTAATATGACACAGACAAGCTAACACAGACTTTTCCGTAGATTCAGAACTTGAAAAACCATAAGGTGTTGGCCTGAAGGCTGGAATCCAGTCTGTCAGGTACTGTAACAGTAAAGTATTTGTGCTGTACAGTATGGGAAAGAACCTTCAGGAATATTGATGCTGATCTGATTATAACTCATGTACTTATGAATGATGATGAGCCTTGGCTACACTATACCCATATTCTGACAGGTCTACCCTAGAGGTCTTTACATTACTTTTTATATTTCCATCTAGCTACTACTGTATAACAAAACATCTGGAAATAGCAAAATATGTGCAAGCTGACAATGTGTCAGTGTCAAAAATTCACAGTACAATGTGTTGTGACATTGTAGATCTGGTAATTCTGTTAATTATTCAAACTTCACCTATGGTTAATCTCATGCATTTACTTTCAGGGAGAACTCAACACAACTCTGGAGAACCTGCAAGATCAACTAAAAAAACTCATTATAATACAAGAAAACTCTGGAGCCATCCTCAGTCACATAAAGGTATCCTGTAAAGATCACGTCTAACATTCAATGTGCTAATTGCAAATATCATAATGAATAACTTCATATTGAATAACTTCAACACTCCCTTTAGAACCAGGAACAGCAAGCACAGAGTTTCATCAAGAACCAATTTGAGCAACTCCACCAAGCGCTCCACGATGAAGAGTCAGTCAAATTAGCAGCCCTGAAAATGGAAGCAGATGAGAAGATCACAGCAATTCAGGACAAGATGTCAGAGACTGCGGCAGAGATGCTGTCTCTCACTGAAACCATTCAAACACTGGAAGAGAAGCTGAGAGCTGATGACATGGTGTATATGCAGGTTAGCGCTATGGACTAATACACAAACCTCACAATTACTGTCAAAACAATCCTTACAACTTGACAAGTCTTGTTCTTTACCTTTGCAGAACTTCAAAGCTACACTTGAGAGGTATGTCATTTTCTATGAATCTTCTTAAAATCTGATATTGTGTGTCATCGAGGAAAAAAGGCATTTCAGTGCAGAATGAATTGTCATTATACAGAGGCAACAGCATGAAACATGGCTCTGAGAACATGCCCGGGGCAATGATCGACGTGTCAAAGCACCTATGCAACCTCAAGTATAGAATCTGGGAGAAACTGCACGACCATGTTGAGTACAGTGAGTACCTTCAGTAAATTGGTTAAAAATAGTCACACAAACTTCTTCCAAGTATGTGCTAACTAAAGTATGGTTTTTACCATCTCCCTCTCCATTAGCTCCCTTGACATTGGACCCAAATACAGCACACCCGTGCCTCATCCTGTCCGATGACCTCACGTCCCTGCATTACTCCAGCCAGCCCGTCTGTTTCCCCAACAATCCAGAGCGCTTCCATGTCAGTGCCGAGGTGGTAGGCACAACGGCCCTGGGTTCAGGAAGTGTTCACCGCTGGATTGTGGAAACGGGAAACAACCATGATTGGCTCCTAGGCGTGGCCTCTGCGTCTGTCCCGAGGGACATGGAGGTCTCTGCCCGACCCGAGAACGGCTTCTGGACGCTGTGTTTACGAGATGGAGAGCTCAGAGCAATGACCTCCCCACCGACGCCCCTGGCAGTGGCCAGGAAACCTTGCCGGGTCAAAGTGAAGCTGGATTATGACAAAGGGATGGTGTCATTTTTGGACTCTGCCGATGATGCTCTCCTTTATTCATTTACACACAAATTCACAGAGACATTGCTTCCATATTTTTATACTCAAAGCTCATATCCACTAAAAATCCTCCCAGAGAATGTGTTTGTCGCGAGGTTGCATAGATGAGAGGATGACGATGAGAGGGGCAAGAACATCCTTGAGGCCTAACACTAACCCTAACAAAGTGTAACGCATATAGATTTGTTTGTTTTACAGTCCAAAGTCCCACGGGCGTCGAAGGGGAGGTAAATTAGACAGTTTTAGGGGTGCCCAAAGCCAGGTGGGCCCCAAAAGGCTCAGATTAATAGGGTTTTATTAGTATTTATACCGCAAGGCTGCACAGTAGCCAGTAGGGGCTCTTTGATTTAAAAAAAATCAGGGGGCCCAGAAAATACGGATTTGTAGATGTGATATTTTCGGTTCCCTCAAGAGTATGGATACAATGGTTCAAGTGGTTACAAACTTCAAATAAAGTTCTAATCATTCAATCAGTAAGTCTTAGGACCCCTCAGGGTTGAAGACTGTTTAATCAGCAGTGTAACATTGAAAGGTTTTGCTACAGTTGTTTTGTCTTTACTTTCTACCATGTTGATGTTGGATTCATATTGTACACATGATGGCGCTCTAGTACTTCGGAATTCTGAACTAATGGCAGCAGATGGGATGTTGTCCATTGATATTGGTCATTGTAGATCAATGGACATCTCAGTGGATGATTTAAATTAGGCTACTATACTTACTATACTAAAAGTGGGCCATAGACAAAAGTAAAGTTGCTTTATCATATTTTATTTCACAATTTAAGGTTCTCTCAACCACAGCCTCCAATAGCATTCATAATGTCCAATTCTGTATTTGTTCGTATTGTTTATTCATGTGTAGGCCTCACTAGCTGTATGGTAGTTATCACATAAAACATAAAAACAGAATCCCAACACAGAATAAATGATCCAATTATTACTTACAGACATTGGGCCTCATGCGCCAATAAGTTCTTACATTTTCCTCTTAGATTTCTTCCTAAGAGAATTTCTAAGAGAAGTTCAATCCGATTCATGAAGTGTTCTTAAGTAAGCATTTTGTTCGCAAAATTTGTTCTTATGGTGATGAATCCAAATCCTTGTAAGTTGAAGGGGTGTGCCGGTTCCTTCAAATTATCATAGGTAGACGCCCCACCTGTCTTCATTTGCATCCTAATTACCATAGGGAACGCCCACCGATTCCCATATAAGGCATTGGGAATTCCCTCTCCTTCCTGTGCTTTACCCAGGTGGGTGTGGTTTTGTATGACTCCAGTCACACCTGTGTGTGATTGCAGCACTCAGAACACAGGACCTCACACAGATAATAAAGGCTAAAATGGCTGAAATTAGCACAATACCCATGTTATTTGCAGAAGTAGTGGATAGTAGTGAATATAAAATTTTATAACTGGACTCTGGAGGGTGGGTATGAAGGGACAATTGCTAGTGGGTGGGGGTGTATGGGGATAAGGGGAGTGGAGGGTATAGTCTAGTGGGGGGTTATGAGGTGGGTAATGTGGGGGGGGGGGGGGGGGGGTGGGTATGGGGGGGTTATGGGGGGCACAAAAAATATTTTTTGCATGGTGGGGGGGGGGGGGGTGTCATGAGGTGGATATGGTGGGGGGGTATGAGGTGGGTATGGTGGGGGGGTTGGGTTTGGTATGGTGGGGGGGTTATGGGGGGCATTGTGGGGGGGTTATGAGGTGGGTATGGTGGGGGGGTTATGGGGGGCATGGTGGGGGGGTTATGAGGTGGGTATGGTGGCGGGGTATGAGGTGGGTATGGTGGGGGGTATGAGGTGGGTTTGGTATGGTGGGGGGGTTATGAGGTGGGTATGGTGGGGGGGTTATGGGGGGCATGGTGGGGGGGGTTATGAGGTGGGTATGGTGGGGGGGTATGAGGTGGGTATGGTGGGGGGTATGAGGTGGGTATGGTGGGGGGGTTAGGTGGTGGGTTTGGTATGGTGTGGACAGGGGTGGACTGACAGTCTGGCATACAGGGCATTTTCCCGGTGGGCCGACCCCCCCGGGGGCCGTTAATGTCGTGTTTTAATAAAAAAAAAAAAAAAATCTGCACAAAACCGGCCCACGAATCAGTGCTGGCGGCCCTCTGTCCTCTTCAAATGAGACTGCCTATTGCAGGGTTTTTATAGTTAACTAAAACTAACTAACTAATTTTAGTTAGCCCGAGCCCCAGAGCCCCTTATGTCTTAAATTCTCATGGGGGCTCAGGCCCCGGAGCCCCCACAAAGATTCAGAGGGCCGCTCTGAGGGCCGCTCTGAGACAAAATTGCCCGGTACGTTTTGAGCTCCCAGTCCACCCCTGGGTGGGGGGGTTATGGGGGGCATGGTGAGGGGTTATGAGGTGGGTATGGTGGGGGGTATGAGGTGGGTATAGTGGGGGGGGGGTTATGGGGGGGCACAAAAAATATTTTTTGTTTTGAAGATTTATCAAATATCTGATCTACAAAAGTAATGGAATGTGCTGTGACCTTGTAGATGAGATATTTTCAAAGTATAAAATGGGATTAGAAGAGTGGTAAAATGTTTGCTGTGGTCCGCCTGGAATGTCCTCATCGGCCCTTGAGGTCCCCACACCAGACTTTACACATCTTGTAGAGGGCGTTGTTTTCCCTTTTCTTTTCAGATTGCATTTAAGAACACAAAAGCCACCCTAAGGGCGCGATTTTCCCTCCCGGCCTTATCCCTAACGTTACCCGATCCCCGCAGCGAATTGCCTTATTGCTATTTTGGTCACCTTTTCTCTTCCCTTAGCCACTAATCTTTATGCCGACACCGTTATGTGTGGCTGGAGGTGTGGTCATGGGCGTGTTTGTTGCGCAGTCCCTTAAATTGCTAATTTCGTCAAATAGATTAGGGAACTAGATAAGGCCACCTTAGACCACCCGTTAACCGATATGTGAAGGCAGAGCCACGTGCGCGCGGTGCGGTGTCTGTGCGCCTTTGGAGATGTCCACGACTCCACGTGGAAAGGCGCCAGTTCAATTCATCTCCTTATTTATGGATTGTCCTATAAACAGCTGTAGATTGCCTGCTGTCGGTCACTTCCTTGTGTTTAGGTAATGTACAGTATATAATATAATTAAATACATTCATTAACTTGTGACGCAATGCTGTAAATTGCAAAAAAGTCGGCAATTTCGCGGCTAAAAAGACGTTTTTTTGATCATTCATTTCTCGGTCAATTCTGGACCATTTTTTACATTTCAAAATGCAGCATGATGGGAAAAAGCTCCTCTTTCAGAGGCTGTATAGAATATGTGGGTATGTCTTCTCTACGATGCGGGATCGGGAAAACTATAACTGTCGGGGATTAGGCGGACCGTTTCCTCCTAATCCCCGACAGTTGCAGTTTGCTCGGTCCCGCATCGTAGAGAAGACCTACCCACATATTCTATACAGCCTCTGAAAGAGGAGCTTTTTCCCATCATGCTGCATTTTGAAATGTAAAAAATGGTCCAGAATTGACCGAGAAATGAATGATCAAAAAAACGTCTTTTTAGCCGCGAAATTGCCGACTTTTTTTGAAATTTACTTTATAACATTTCGCAGACTTGGGATAAATGCACGCCACATACAGCAAAAAAAACATGGAACATGTTTTTTCAACATAACATGTTGAATGGTAAGAAATGATTGAGAATTGACCGAGCTATAATTGTTTCAAAATGAGAGCATAATCTTTGAGAATAGGCTACTCATGCATGTGTGTGTCCTAAGCCCGCAGCCAGGCTGCGTGCTTCGGATGGTCCAACATAGCAGTAGGGATAAGGGAACTAGATAAGGGATGAATTAAAGGGAATGGCAAGACCAACACGGATTGGATGAAAGCTAAAAACGCCCAAACCACACCTATGCATAATTTAACGGGTAAAGGAGGTATTTAAGGGAGATGGCATGGTACGAAATTAGCGACCTTTAGTGGGGGAACGCCTCTTCTCCAATGCTATGTGCGTTAACTTCGCATAAGGGCTAATGTAACCAAAATCGGGCCCTCTGTGTCCTCCTCAGTGTGCGTAGATTTTGTTCTTACCTACGAACAAATCACAGCTAAGAAAACATTGAGGGATCCCAAAATGTTCTTAAAAACTTCTTAAGTGTGCCTAAGAACAAATTTCCTCTTAAGAACATCTTAAGAACGGTTGGCGCATGAGGCCCAGATGCTTTTAACCAAAGAGGACAAACAGCAGAAGACAAGAGCTGGATGCATTGACCTGACTGCAAGCAACACAGCTGAAATGTATCCTATCCTGTAACTAATTACAAGGCAAGCAAAAGAAATAATCCTAAAACACCAGAGGGTGGCGCTGTTTGACATAACAATTACTGAAATCCCCCCACATTATGGGGCAAAACAATTTAGTTGTTGCTGAATGAACCTTAACACTCAATACCAGTGTGTGGCCACTTCGTTGTATTTACTTGTTGTCATCATTAGTAGTTGGGCTACAGGTTACAGGTCATGACAACTGTGTAACAAAAGCAAGGTCCTTCATAACAACTGGCACACTTGTCACACTTCAAAAATGTCTGTAACAATATAGTGACATGGTTATGATATTATTGTCATCTTATTATGTTAGTCTTCTCATGACAGGAGGGTTCTGGTGAAGTGCTGCCTCAAAATGTTTTAGATAGAATACAATGTGAACAAAAACAAATGACGAGAGATAGACAGATCTCAGGAATATTCATCACATGCATGTGTGTTTTGAAACGATCAAATGAAATTAAGTCCTCCAGTTTCTAAACTCATTGTAGTCTGTCCTGCATGTGGACGAGTATAATGAAAAGCAGTCTTATCCATCTCAGAATGAATAGTGGGCAGTGTAAATCCAAATAATCTTGTCAGCCGTTATGGTGATGGCAAACTTTAGGCTGTTAAGATAATTATTCAATTTCCTAAGTAAGTTTTTGTAGATAAAAACAGCACAGAACTGTTCTCACCTAATTGTCAATGATGGCCAATTAATCTTTTCATACAGTGATGGGTAAGAAACCCATCTCCATTATAAACTGCAGGGCTAAAATGGTAGACTGGCTGTCATGGGAGCAGACATTGCATTGTTTTGTGCCGTGCAGTTTCATGCATGAATTTGTAACTCTTTAAAAAGATGTGATAAGAGGCAGAGACCAGTTGTTGCTATTATTAGGTCCTATGTTGTTTTGCACCTACCGTATTATACTGAGGTGTAAAACATGCTGATAGTCATATAAAGGTCTAATCTAATACAAGCTGTGTTGGACATGCACCAGAGAGACTAACACTGTCAGGACTGGTAATATCCCTCCAGGCTGTTTCTGTATTATTTCATGTCAATGCATTCTCACTTGGGAGCAGATCCACGACTGCATATACCTCTAACTCACCCAGAGTAGCCTTTTATTAAAAAAGTACGATTTTCATGGCCGGATAAAAATGGAACTGCGCACTGTCAAGTGGCAACTTGTGCATTGCATGATGCCTTTGTCCGCAGTTAATCTTTCTATAAATCATTTTTGAAAAGTGTATGAGGAAAATGAATGGGGAAATCATTTCTGGACCATGGGCAATGTCATGAAAGTGGCGGGACTGCTCAGCTCCCCCGGAGATACCATACTGTGTGACTAGTGCTTTTTCTTCTCCACATACAGTAGATCCAACGGAAATTGGATCTATCTAATGGGTTGTCTCTGAAAATTATAGTGAAGTAGAAGTAAAAGTATAGAAAATTGGAAATAATCCTGTAAGGTGAAAGTAGCTCAATCATGTAGGCTACTTGTGTACAATAGTGAGTAGGCCTACATCATGTTACAAAGTCACTTCCAACACTACAGCGATATAACACGTCACTGTCATGCAGCCCACCACACTCTCCCCTTGATGTCGTCTGGAAACTGAACACAGCTGCACAGAAACACAACTGGAATCACTGTCTAAAAGTGAACTACAGGCCTACCTGTATTTGCTGCTTTTTTCTCCTTAGATGGAATTGGTTTTATTGATGTGTTTTACACGAGTGTAGTATTTTAATATATATTGCATATAATGTGTCACATTTCTATGCACATAATTATTAGACACTATACTGCACTATGCTACTTTATCATTCAGTGCACAGTGGAATAATAAGCCTCAGGCAGTGCACTGAGAACTGAATTGCACAGTATACTGTATATTGGTCATTATTATAGAACAATTGGAAGTGCGGGGAAATGGTTTGGTAGTGTGAAAGGCCTATCTGTGAGTGTACGTGTGTGTCAGAGATTATTGGTATTGATCATTTTACAGGTTGGTTAATTGGATTTTGCCCTCAATGTGGATAAGTGGAACCCAATGTTCTGTTCCCATGTGAAAACAATGACTGCCTGCGTCACAGGCAAAAAAACAGGGGAAAAAAGTATGTGGGGATGGGGGGAGAGAGAGGAACACACATGCATGTATGCGCACAAGGGCGAACACACACACGCTACATTCACAGAAAAAATGCCTAATGATAGAACCTCAGAATTTTCTAATAATTGTTATCTGTTCATTTTAATTGAATAGGTTATTTAGGATTTACAGAATTCAGGTAGTTGAAGAGAAAGGTCAAAAGAAGCAGAGTCTGTTAAAAACAGACTCCTGTGTCTTGTAACTGTATCAACTTTCGACTGGGGGTGTGACGTCACGTCCTCCTTTTTTGAATGGGTTTCAGTGGGAACTTCCGTCTAATTCCTGTCTGAATTTCTGCCGTGGGCGGGTCTTTCCTGCTGCCTGAGCACTATCCAAAATTCAGACAGGAACTAGACGGAAATTCCCATTGAAACCCATTCAAAAAAGGAGGAAGTGATGTCACACCCCCGGCCGAAAGTTGGTATGTGCAAAAACCCGTGTAGAGCCACCCCTACAGATCTTGCTTGTGTGTGCTATGACGTCACATCCTGCTTTTTTTGAATGGGTGTCAATGACACTTCCGGCTTGTCCCTGCTTGCATTTTCGGCAGTGGCAGGCCTTTCCTGCAAGCTGCCCGCGGCCGAAAATGCAGACTGGAACAACCCAGTGTCATTCACATTCACACCCATTCAAAAATGCAGGACGTGACGTCACATCAGCTCTGCCGAAAGCACACTGCACAAGCAAGGTGTAGAGGCACCCATAATTGAATCTGAAGCCTCACTTCCTTCCTAATTGTGTGAAGGAAGGTGCAAACAGTCTGTCCAATCTGTGCGTGCTTTTTAGAAAACAAGTTACCACCATGACCCATTTATCCCCCGGAAGAAGAACGGCTAAACTTCCTGACACTGTGATACTGGAGGATGGTCGGTGTAGGGTGAAGGAAAGGACCAGCAGGAGCCATGCAGGTGTTGATTTCATATAAGGTAACAATTTATTCAGACAAGCCACCAAACACTGACAAATATGTCTCTGACATATTTGTGCAAGAAAACAAAACTGTTTTATTGCACAAAAGTCATACTGTATATATAAGCCTATGTGTCCACCTGGATTCTCTGCTTCTCTGATGGAGGGAAGTCCCATTATGGCTGCTGGTGCGCTACAGCTGAGGGCAGAGCAGGACATCTGTGCCTTACAGGCATCTTATCCAAAACAAAATAAAAGAGATAACATCTCCAAAAATCAATGTAAGGTGAAGTGGAAAAAACACCCGACTTTTGATTGTTTACTTCATGGCCTCTCTTTCCCAGGTGATTCCCAGCAGTGATTGAAACGTAACTCAGTAACACCACCTAAAACCCTCTCAAAGAGGTTGATGCTTGATCCATTCTAAGGGGCCTGGATCTATAGATTTACCTCATTTTAATCAATAAGCAATGGGAGAAGAAGCCAATCAGGGTAGTCTGCCATTGGTCCGAACTCTCCAGAAAACAGTTTTGAACAAACCAGCCACAAAACAGCCACAAAATGCAACATGTCGTGCTTACCCACAATGTACTTACAGTAGATTTATTTACAGTACATTTATTTGTACTGACTCAGGATGTATTTAACATATATATTGTACTACTGACCCATGATGTACTTAAACATTTATTATATTGTATTCAGAATGCTCTTAGTCAACATTAGTGAACATTACCAAAGGTCTTTGTGTGAGAACTGTAGATTTATAGGCATTTGTAGAATTGGCCTTGGGTCCTAATTTAAATATGAGTAAACAGAAATGTACCATTTCGGGTCAGTTGTTTAACACTCCATGTATGCTTAAAGCTTTTCTTACTTCCTCATATGGTCATATTATAACATTATTATTGAAGTGCTTGTTGTTCTTTAGCCCCTTTCCTTTTTTCTATGTAATGGCTGCTAGAGATTAAATTGTCCATGGCAGAACCCTATTTGCGTCGTAATAATGGTTGAGAGAAAGTGAACTGGAATTAGAAACAGGACTGAAACCTTTATTTTTAAAGCAGTTATCTGTCTGAAAGCGTGATCAATCACAAAGCCTGTGCTGTGTCTCAGATAGAAGAAAGAACATATTAAACAAAAGAGACAGAACATTCAGTGAGGATAGATGGATAAAAGGACAAAAAGCAGATAAAAAGACAAAGAGTTATTATATACGATATCATTGCTGTCAGGAAGAAACTTAACTCAATTTTTGATTTTTTTGGTTTTGTTTTGCATGAACCAGCACTTGTGAACACCATTTACATGTACTGTATGTGCATTGGTTAAAATATCAAACCAATGAAAAGTAGTAAAAATACTGCTTGCTAAAACAACTAACTCCACCAGTCACCCGATCTCATGCAAGTTGACAACTTTGATGAGGAACTATTGCTTTGTTTTCAAAAATATTTTTCCTGAAAATAAAATAAAAGAAAAAGAAACAATTCCTGTATATTTTCCAACTGCGCAGAGATATTTTGCTATACTGTACATTAGATGGATGTTGTGTGCATTAACCCTTCACAGTTCTGTATGTATTCTGGCTACACATAGACAGAGCACAGGCATAATAGCATCTATCAAACAAGACAATGAGAGGTGAAACAAGGAAATTCTACAAATAATTTATGCCATTCTAAATGCAGATAATTTACAATTATTATGGCCATTGGTTGAAGGGACGATTAGTGTAATTAATTTAGGATTCGCTGCTTATAGTAGTGTTAGTGTTTTTGTTAGTGTTCATTATGGAACAAGATGCAGACTACTATTTGCTCCAGGAGTGAAAGCCTGTTCACCATCACTGAAGTTAGGGCAGTGTAACATCCATTCCTATTGACACATTGTAAGTAAATTATAGCATGCAAATTAAGAGTTGGCTTAGCGTACATTGATCATGGATTTCTATTCACCCTGTTTGATCAGAACAAAATGTTACGTACTATCTGAGAGACAGAGCAGAGATAGAGAGGGAGAGAGAGAGAGAGAGAGAGAGAGAGAGAGAGAGAGAGAGAGAGAGAGAGAGAGAGAGAGAGAGAGAGAGAGAGAGAGAGAGAGAGAGAGAGAGAGATTGACAAAGCTTTGGATCAAGTTCAGTATATAGGAGTGTGTTATCATGGCCATATTTATTTCTCCCTTGCGATTATATATTAAATGCATTGGCTCCTTGGAGCACATTTACAGGGAATACATCATCATACATCATAAAGATATTGGCTACAATTATGCTTTGAAGGTATAATTTATGTTAAATTATTTCTAGTTTTGCTTAGCAGCCATTTATACAACGATCTGAACACACACTTGGATCTCTGTCATAAATGAATCAACCATGGCAACAAATCAGGGTGAATGTCTGATTCTCCCCCTCCTCTTGAACAATGTACTGCACATCAATTACATAGTGGTCTCCATGCTTATACTGTAGTAGTAAAAATGAATAATCCCTTTGTACAGACTGTCTTTGTGACACATGAATAGAACTACCGTATGCCTTTGACATCTTCATGCGTTTCATTCTCATCACAGGTGACAGGATAATGTGTCAAGCCAGACCACCAGGCCTCATTGCATAGCCTATACAGAAACCAAGTAGTTCAGGCTCTGTACTTCGGAAGTCACTAAAGCCGGTCAGTATCTTTCCTCAGAACAGTCGCAAGGAAGGTGGGATAATCCTTTTCAGACAGTCCTGAAAGGTTTTGTTCGAAATGGGGAGCAAGAGAGCTCATATGTAGAAAAAATGATCCAACTGCAGTGTAGAGCTTAGTCATCAATGGTCTTCAATGGTCAATAGAAACTGAGAGGAATGCTGTATTTATTCTTTGTTTCCACAAGACAATATACAGTGTGTGTTCAATCTTCAGGACTCAGCTAGAAACAAGAGCAAAATGATATTCAACTTCTATAGTAGCAGCCACTTTTTTGCTAGTTCTTGTTTCGGTTCAGTGTATTCAAGAGAGAAATTGCTTCTCCAGTCCCCTTTAGCAGCCTTAACTTACACTTGCATTATGCATGGGCTTAGGGTCTGTAGTCCACAAATACAGTATACCAATACATATCTGTGTGGAATGAATTGTCAAGAAGGAGAAATGGGTTTGCGGCTATTTACTATTTAAATGGTATGTACAGCCACTGTGTCAAGGATCAAACACGGGTGTATTTACAGGAATGTGTTAGGAACTTCAGTAGAACTATAAAATGTCCAGTTATATTTTGCAAGCCTGACCTACAGATGGAAATGGAATCCTAAAACAAGCTGATTGAACTGCACCTTTGCATAGCCCTTTGATTGAACATGATTTATTCAGTTCGTGGTGCAATTTTGAGGTACAGTATTTGTTCTTAATTTACTGGTGCATTTCTAAATTTTGTTCTCAGAGGAAGATATTGTGCTTTTTATTGTATTATTGCAAAGATGTCAGCCCTGCAGTCGCCTTATAGATATACATTTTGAAAACATAAGACATCCTTTCTGCATAGTTCTCCTTCTGATACTTAATTTGACATGAATAATTTAATTTTGCACTTTTACTCAAGTTCATTTTGAGTACTAAACTTACTTATTATTATTATTCCCTCATGGTATTGTTTCTTTTTCTACCATACGTGTGTTTAGTAAAACTGCACTGTTATTATTAATCAACTGTCACGTGGTGGTGACATGTGGAGAGAGAGAGAGAGAGAGAGAGAGAGAGAGAGAGAGATAACAGGCATGCTAAACAAAAGGTTACTTTTATGGTCAGTTTTATGGTCACTCACTTCAACGTCTGTAAGGATGTACTGGCCAATACAGAGCTGTAGTCTGTCTGACAGTGCAGTAGAATAAACACCTGTCACAATTCTCAGACTGATTGTACAGACTGTAATAATCTGTCTGAATGTTGCTATCACCCACCAGCGTGGCTAGCTCTCAAAATATTAATTGAAGTCTGAAAATGTAAAAATGCATGGACTTGTTTGAAGCTTGGGAGGATGGAATATTTACATACAGTAGGTCTTCTGCCTTCAGGCAATAAAAACAAAATGAATGCTATTTGCGATACAAAGGACAGTCCCACAGCAATGGTGATAATAAGCTGAATGGGTATAGGATTGTTTAAAGAGGGCAGACTGTACTTGTACACCCTGTGACTGCGTTACATTTGCGTTCCTATAACTATCTATCATTTACAGTACCTGCATGGTGGGGACCCCTTTGGAACCAAGGTTTCTTGGACCTACATGTTGAGAACCAGTGCTTCACACCATGTGACTTCCAGGTGTTACGATATGACGAACGATGTAATGATGTCTCCAGTGTAAAATAATCACCAAAAGCCCGAAATTTAACTAGCTGCTGCACACATTATAAATAGAGATAACTAGAGATAATTAAGCCATACTTCAATGGTGTTAGCCAGGAGTCTTTAATTGGTCCTCTCCTTTTCTCCTTTATACCCACAAAAGTGCCCAGAATAAGGATGTTCAGGTTAATGTGCTTAAAGATGGAATGAACCAGATTTTTTATTAGAATCACCCAATTATCTGGCACAGAGGGTTTCTGAATCAATCAGAGCATGCATGGATGGATGGATGGATGGATGTAATGTATATAAACATGTATCAATTTGACTCTGTTGAGTGGAAATGTTGAGGGGAAATGTCCAGAACTAGAAATAAATACATAAAAATGGTACAAAAAAGTGGCCTCTAGAAGCTTGAACTGTTCTCACAGCGTTTTTTTAATCCTCTATGAGTTGTGAGTGTGTAGTACAATAGGGTACAGTAGGGTGTTCATTTCAGAAATAATTGTTAATGGGTTAAAGATGGAAAGGACTGTCTGCAGGTATTTTATGTAGGTGGTGCCTCATGGGATCATGTTCTGTCCATCTCTCTGTCAAAGGCAACAGGGTGAGAACAGCTTAGCTTTTTCAGTCTGGCTAGACACATCTGTCATCTTCTCTCTGAACAGTCAGTAACACCCTTACTTACTGTATACACACACACACACACGCACACGCACACACACACACACACACACACACACACACACACACACACACACACACACACACACACACACACACACACACACACACACACACACACACACACACTTGAGGTCAAAGCCACATATGAAATGGGAATGCCTGTGTGGCACGCCAATATTATTTCTCTGCCAATCACTTAAGGTTTCCATTATCCAAAGTGAAATCTGCTTTGAGCTTCAGTTCTTTTCGGTGTCAAACATGCAAAGGTTAATTACTTTCATTTACTGCTTGTTTCCTTTTATGTAGCTCCTGAATCACCACCAAGGGGCCTATTTAGCTGTGATGAGTTGGTGAAAGAGCACAATAGAACAACCGTGTACCCTGCATTCATGGCTCAGCTTCTTTTTCATTAGTTTGAAATCAGAATGACCTGAGTTGTGCTTCATGCTCCTACTTCTTATACCTCACTACACATACCTCACTACACACTGCATATCATAATATGCCACATTTTGTGTGGATTTGTGAATAACACTAATAACGCTCAAATGATGTGAAAAGCAAGGAACAAGTATGTGACCTTCACATCAATAGGCATACTTCAGCACAGCCACAGTCTGAGACAGTCCTATATTTCATATGGGTATATGGTTTCTAGGAAAGATGAGTGAATGGTGAAGAATGCAATTAAACAGTGGTGGGAAAATACTTACGTACGTTGTAAAAGCATCAATACTGCAATGTTACAAATGTATTCATATATTTCAAAAGTAGCCGGTCTACAAGCTCTATTGTGAGCTTGTATGCAGGGGCGGCCCACCTCCCCGAGACCCAGAGGCCCCGAGACCCTGAGCCCCATGCAGAAGTATGAAATCCTCATGGGGGCTCCGTCCCCCGAGCCCCCACAGAGTCTCCGCGCCTGCTTGTATGTCAGCTATTTCCAAATAGCCAAAGTTTAAATAGGGCTGAAGTTGTTCATTTATGTTTTGTAATAATAATTAATATGTATTAAAGCTTTCAAACAAATATAAGGCAGTAAAAATACAATATTTGCCTCTGTACAGTAGTTAACTTCTTTACTGCTCTATGGTTCCCCCTTGTAGCTACTACGCTACACTGCCAGCATTCATTTTCATGAGGCATCTCTATCATTTCTGGGTCATCACTGAGGATGTTATTATTGACAGCAACATACTGTTAGCATTAGCTGGTACTCTTTGGCTGCACGGCAGTCCAGCATGCTCAGTCCTGCAAGCTGTTGAAATACAGCACTTGGAAAATAGTGCTTTTAATGAAGTTAAATTCAATCATCTGAAGGGATGAGGAGCGTGATGAACCACAGGAGCAATGCTTAAAGGTAAATAGACTGTTTGCCACTTTGACAAACGGCTATCTATGAATGCGATAGTAAAAAGCAACATGAGGTACATAGAGTAGCTATAGCTTAGATACAAGTAGGGTCATACTAATAATAATACTTGCTAATATATGCTTTGACCTTTTATTAATATGCCTTGACCTTTCAATCCAGAGAAGCATGTCATTTCATATATTGTTTCTGGCAGGCAGAAGCTAATCTCCATATTTTCTTCTTGGACTTGATCTTTTTTTTTTTCTTTTTTTTTTTTTTTTCCCTTTTTTTGTTTTTTCCCTTTTTTTGAATAAAATGAAATGCCTATAGGTTAGTTTTTCAAAAAGCCTGATCTGAATGTCAAATTGGGATTTTGCTGGGCAGGCAGACTCACTGAAATGCCACCATAAGGATCATCATATACATAGTAAAAATAACATTTAACTCTCTCAACATGTATTTCTCAATGCCAAGTTCACACATATTGTTTTGTTGCATGTGGTAAACAATGGCTGGCAGGCATGACATTTCCACCTGAGCGTGAGCGCCTGCTGGCTTTACCTCCGCAGTGAATTATTGTCCCCATTTTCAATTTCCACAAGCAAGTTATTTACCCAAAACAGCTGCCGAGGAAATGGGATAGTTATTTGTATTCCCCTGAGTTTAAATATCACCATCCGTGGACATGATGTCTCATTGTGGTTTGAACATGGCTGAATTTTAAATGGCTACTTATTTACAGTATATGTGGCTATAGCCTCGAGCTGCACTCTTCAGATTCAGGTTTATTGATGCGATAGCTGCTTGAGATGCAGCATCTCATTTTTGAGGGGGGTCCCATAAAACATACTGAAGGTATGTACAGTATATGTCCAATACAATACACAAATACATTCATACCCAGATTGCTTGCTCCAGTGTTGCCAACTTGCATTTGTCGCTATATTTAGCTTCTTTTTTTTCAGACCCCTCTAGTGCCAAAATGAGTGAAAAGCTCCTTGTGAAAAATCTAGTGCTTTTTTGCTGGTGAGTTGGGGCGAAATTGATTGACAGATGCCAGAGATAAAACCCTCACTTTTCACCATTTTTCCTCCTATGACAGTGGTTTTCAACCAGT
>CM076965.1:34407922-34415422 GCA_039105355.1 Benthosema pterotum | reverse complement strand
AGTTTGGAATTTCATGCTCATTTTGGGTCAAATGACCAAACAGACAGTGTAACAACTTCAGCAGGCCTAATCTGTAGCTGATGACTGCGGACACTTTTCCTATAGGAACTGCTGTCCTGTTCAACAACACGTTGGTACTGTATATCACTCCCGTTTGAAAGGCTCTTTACTCGACACACCTCATTACCTTGAGGCAGTCCATTACAATATGACTGCTTCCTTCACTGGATCTTAGCTTTTCAATTTCTGCCACACATTGCTGCTGCTGATGACAAAGCTTCCTCCACCACCCCAGCCTCCACCTTATAGTTATATATATAGTGTATATATTATATGCACATACACAAAAATGTGCCTTGGGACAAAAGTGTGCCTTGGGACAAAAAAGGTTGAGAACCACTGGTTTAGAGTCTTGTATTACTCAAACGTGTAAAGTGAATGCTGAACTATAGTAAAATCATGCGTGCATGCTTCTACAGCTGACTATGTTTGTTATTCAGTGTACTATGACGCTTTATATCGCTTTAATGTTAAACTACATTCAGGTTTGCATGACTCATGTAAATCCAACCATAGTTTTTCTTTTTGCATATTGCTCTTATCATGTGACGTGGAACTTTTTGCTATTTGTCAACTTTCGCTTCTTTAGATTGCAAGATGTCTCCTTCAACAACAACAACAACAACAACAACAACAACATATCCAGACATATCCAGTGTTGTTGTAAGACTATAGTCATATGACTATTATACCAGGAAACTACACAAGCAGCTTAATTGCTTATCTGCTTATTGGGAAAAATAGGAATTCCGAGTGTAACTGTTTCAAAATCCGCACTCTTCTAAATGTGAACTTTGTCCACTGTGGAGGTTCATAGGTCATATTTGACATGTCAACACAATCCATAACAAACACTGTCAGGTAACTTTTACCTCAAATGCAATAATTCACAATTTACAAATTGCACCTTTAGATTGATAACTTAATTGGATTGGTCAATAATTGTTTTGGTTGTTTTATTTTTCCAATTAACATAATCAGGATTTCAAGGATTGACCTTTTCCCACCACCTTTTCTCCCATGTTTTATATTTTGTTGTTGATATTACTATTATTTATATTATGTGAATATGATGAATTATATAGGAACAAATGCAAACAAGCCCCCAGAGCTTTGTGTGTCAACTAGGCTGTACAGTGTAACTTAATTGGCTCGTGGTGCTTATCTCTGGCTAATAATAAAGCATTCATTCGACCAATCAATTAAGCAGACATTTGAACATTTGCTCACATAAAAGATAATTGTTCTACAAAGAGAACAGAAACACTTTGATCATCAGGAGAGCACGAGGGGCACAAAGAAAGATACCAGCTGACAGGCAGTCATGCAGGGAACAATAGCCTACTATCCCAGCAGAGGGTATAATATATCTCACCGAATCAACCAATTATTTATGTGGTGGCGACTGTGACAGCGTGATATGAAAACCTAACTTTCTTTCATTGGAAAATATGTTTTCTCTAGGCTACTACTGCTCATGCTGTGGCTTAAAGCACACACACACACACACACACACACACACACACACACACACACACACACACACACACACACACACACACACACACACACACACACACACACACACACACACACAGGGCCCGATTTTGGTTACATTAGCCCTTATGCGTAATTAACGCACATAGCATTGGGGAAGAGGCGTTCCCCCACTAAAGTCGCTAATTTCGTACCATGCCATCTCCCTTAAATACCTCCTTTACCCGTTAAATTATGCATAGGTGTGGTTTGGGCGTTTTTAGCTTTCATCCAATCCGTGTTGGTCTTGCCATTCCCTTTAATTCATCCCTTATCTATTTCCCTTATCCCTACTGCTATGTCTGACCCTCCGAAGCACGCAGCCTGGCTGCGGGCTTAGGACACACACATGCATGAGTAGCCTATTCTCAAAGATTATGCTCTCATTTTGAAACAATTATAGCTCAGTCAATTCTCAATCATTTCTTACCATTCAACATGTTATGTTGAAAAAACATGTTCCATGTTTTTTTTGCTGTATGTGGCGTGCATTTATCCCAAGTCTGCGAAATGTTATAAAGTAAATTGCAAAAAACTCTGGAATTCGCGGCAAAAAAACGTTTTTTTTGATCATTGATTTCTCGGTCAATTCTGGACCATTTTTTACATTTCAAAATGCAGCATGATGGGAAAAAGCTCCTCTTTCAGATGCTGTATAGAATATGTGGGTAGGTCTTCTCTACGATGCGGGACCGAGCAAA
Source organism: Benthosema pterotum (assembly GCA_039105355.1). Taxonomy (NCBI): domain Eukaryota; kingdom Metazoa; phylum Chordata; class Actinopteri; order Myctophiformes; family Myctophidae; genus Benthosema; species Benthosema pterotum. Next base: position 34,413,125 of record CM076965.1, on the reverse strand, counting down.
CTGCAACTGTCGGGGATTAGGCGGAAACAGTCCGCCTAATCCCCGACAGTTATAGTTTGCCCGATCCCGCATCGTAGAGAAGACCTACCCACATATTCTATACAGCATCTGAGAGAGAAGGTCTTTCCCGTCACGCTGCACTTTGAAATGTAAAAAATGGTCCAGAATTGACCGAGAAATCAATGATCAAAAAAACATTTTCTTTTCCGCGAATTGCCGACTTTTTTGCAATTTACAGCATTGCGTCACAAGTTAATGAATGTATTTAATTATATTATATACTGTACATTACCTAAACACAAGGAAGTGACCGACAGCAGGCAATCTACAGCTGTTCATAGGACAATCCAGCATAAATAAGGAGATGAATTGAACTGGCGCCTTTCCACGTGGAGTTGTGGACATCTCCAAAGGCGCACAGACGCGCATCGTGCGCACGTGGCTCTGCCTTCGCGGATCGGTTAAGGGGTGGTCTGATGTGGCGTTATCTAGTTCCCTAATCTATTTGACGAAATTAGCAATTTAAGGGACTGCGCAACAAACACGCCCATGACCACACCTCCAGCCACGAATAACGGTGTCGGCATAAAGAATAGTGGCTAAGGGAAGAGAAAAGGTAACCAAAATAGCAATAAGGGAATTCGCTGCGGGTATCGGGTAACGTTAGGGACAACGGGGGGAATGAAAATCGGGCCCACAGTCTCTTTAGGGCAGTGGTTTTCAACTTTTTTGATACCGGGGCCCATTCAGAATTTGAGCCATATGGACCATCATTTGATGACATTTTAGCCCCACAGACCCAAAACTAAAGATTATTAGTATTTTGATTTCGGAAACAAAACAGTCAAACATGCAGATCAAAATGACCATTTTTAAAATGAAACCAGAAGGCTAATTCAGCTGATGAATGTGCCCGCGATGGTCCATTTGGTTTCGTTTTTACGCTCTCAAAGAGTTACATTTGGTTAACCAACTTTTCCATCAGTGAGCCTGAGGACCACCTGGAACTCTGTCACGGACCACTTGGTGGTCTGGTTGAAAACCACTGCTGTACTCCGCTTCATCCACAGACTGGAGGTACAGTCACAGAGTCACATCACACAGCACGCAGCGGTGACGCGCAGCGCGGGGCTGTCATTTCACTTTATTCAGACAGTTTTTTTTTATTTCCCCATTTCCCAGCTATAACACGGACCCCTCGTGACGTCACACACGGAACCAGCCGCTAGAGAGACTCGAGTATAGGATCTCCAAACAGTCAAACACACAACAAGCCGCCGAGAGCTGCTCCTCTCCGTGCGTCTGCCTCTGTGCCTCACTCACTCTGGTCCACTCACACACACACAGAGCCACAGCGGAGCTCTCAGCACTTTACCACAGGAGTTCTGTTGACGCTGTAGCAGTCAGTAGTTCTGGCGTTGTTTGGAAAGTTGGATTTACAGCTGCTGGCCGCAGCAGATTCTAAAGGAAAACAAATGCCTCTCAGAAGATGAGCAGCAGTAGCAGTCGCGGAGGTGAAGTGGAGAGTGACTGGGAAACAAGCAGCTGGAACCTCATGCTGTCAGTGGTAGGACTATTATGTATTACTTTATCTAGCGCAGTGGTTTTCAAGAGAGTTCCAGGTGGTACCTGCAGCTAAACGGTGGAAAGTTGGTTAACCAGATGTAACTCTTTGAGTGCGTAAACATGCACCTTGCGGGTCCATTTGGTTTCATGTCTACTCTCAGGAGTTAAAATATTCATCATCATTCTGAATTAGCCCAAGCTTGGTATTGTTGGGCTAAAATGTCCTCAAATGTTGGTCCCTGGCTCAAATTCTGAATAAATAGTGGGCCCTGGACTGGTATCAAAAAGGTTGAAAACCACAGATCTATCCGGACCAGTTGCTTCTTATGGCATTTGGAGTCATTCACAGCTGCGGGAAATTAATGGTTTCAGCAGACTGCTGTTGGTTGTTTAAATGTACACTACATGGGTGAATATATGATTAGATTAGACCTATCAATTAAAATAACTTTACAAAATAGCCAATCTTTCACAGAGCAAACAAAATATGGACACAAAAGTAATGTTTTAACCATATAAGCCTATACATAAGCATTATTACAAATTGAAAAGATGTAATTTAAGCTAATCATGAGCCTATCTGCATCATGTTGCTTGGCAAAGTTGGAAATAAATAAATAATCCTATAGGATTTCCTTATAGGATTCCTGTATTTGGGGAAAATTCTATAGGATAGGAATCCTATTGGATTTTCTTAATCCTATAGGATGTTTTGACTAAGACTAATTCCACAGCTGAATTTTCAACCAGCAGCATGTTTTTTGTAATTCCTCTGTTAACTTAACAAAACTACTTGCTTTAACTTATTAGGCTAGCCATTATGATAAATAGGCATGTTGATATAATATGGACTTGATGTCAAGAGATCACCTCATTGAGTCAAAACAGATCAAGTACAAAACCATGCAATAGATGTGGTCTGAGTCTGACTAAGATGAAAACAAATGGCGAAACCCCTAAAAACTGATATGACCCCTGTACTTGGAAGTGTTTTTCTCTGCTACTGGGTAACAGTCTGTTATGATAGCATTGCATAAATGTTTGATAATAAATGGTGCTGATTTCAGGCAGTGAGGAATTACAGCAAAAGATCACACACCACAAGAGTCACGACACACATTTACATCAAGATGTGATAGTCTTCATAACAATATCTGCAATTCTGCATATGTCTGTCTGTGTGTGTGTGTGTGTGTGTGTGCGCGTGTGTGTGTGCGCGCGGCCGTGCGCACGTGTGTGTGTGTGTGTGTGTGTGTGTGTGTGTGTGTGTGTGTGTGTGTGTGTGTGTGTCCATGTGTGCGTTCACTGGGTGTATGTATAATATACAGTATGTATAGGTATGTAGGTCCGTAGGCTATATGTGTCTGTGTCATGTCTTGAGAACCGTTCATCAAATTGACATGAAGACAGTGAAGAACATGAACTCTACTGGTGCACTGCACTAAGTGGTACCAATGCAAACTTTTCACTAGGCAAACGGTATTCTGCAATTCCAGCCCAGTCTCAACCCAACTCGTTCAAATAGCACAAAGACTGACAGCCGTTCTGCTCACAGAGTAGGAACCACAGTCCGTTCATATCATACTAAAGTCTCCATCAATAAAATAGGTGCCGAAAAATTCCGTTCATATGTTACCAATGTGTGACAGAGGCGTGGCTTTCACAAACGTCACAAACCCGGAGGTTTCGGGCTGGATGTGTTTGAGTTTTATAATATTTGCTATTCTGTGCCTATATCATCGCAACTCAGAAGAGGCTGAGTCAGCTATATCAAACTTTGCAACGTTCAGTCAGCACAGCGACTTGGTCGGCTAGCTCCTCCGTCAGCAGTGCTTCACGTGGCTAAAGTTTGGTAGAGACGGTGCCACTCCGTCATTGTTACTGGGGAGGTATTATCAGACTTGGTTGTATTTGTGGATTATCTATGGATTGTGTCTCCATGCTAATTCAATGAATTGGGGTGAGATTGGGTTAGCAATTCACAGATGCAATGCATTGGGTGATCCTGTTGTTTGTATACAGTATTATGTCCATCTCTGTATTCAATAAGTCTCCGAGGAGACTACTAGAAAGAGAACACTGCGAGAGTTCTCTTTGTAGTTCTCATGTTTTTTGGGCTCAATTTTGACTGTGGATGTGCATGTCCTCTCCCTTGCACTGTTGTGCACACTATAATGGCCAATGTGTACAAATTCCTTTTAGTAGCTATACAGTCTGTAAATCTGTAAATCAGCAAACTGTAAAATAATTGGCAAAAGCCTTTGCTTCATTTACAGAGAGTGCTAGCTGTCATAAAGAAATGATTAGGACACTGAATAAATAATCACAATAATTCTTAAAGGAGTTAATTGTTTGAAAAGTACATATATTTTCAATTAGATTCACTGGGGGTGAAACATGTAGCCCACGTATGTGTGAGAGTGCCCCCCCCGCCCCCCAATCATGTCATATTCCATTACACTGAGAGCTGCTATATCAGCTATTGTCGGGTAAACTGTGTCCACATGCGGCTAACCTACTGAGCAAATATATTCATGGCAGGACACCAACCATAGCACATCTGCTACAGCCATGGACTGTCAGTGATGCATGTTCCCTAGACGCGCATTAGGCCTGTTTATACAGGTGCACACACACACACACACACACACACACACACACACACACACACACACACACACACACACACACACACACACACACACACACACACACACACACTCGATAAATTAGCAATGCGATGCTGTATGTCTTTGAGTTAATTTGCAAATATTAGCAGTCCATTCTGCACGGAATACCGCCAATGCATTACACACATTAAGGCCGATTTATACTTAGTTGTACGCCAGTGTCATGCGCACCAATAACGGCAGCTCTACAGGCTCAATGCCGTCACTCTGTGTCATGTTGTGATTATAGTATTACAGTAACTCAGGCTTTAGTGCCCTTTCGTTGTTGAACTGTGTAATCTTCTCCAAACACCGCACTATATGGACATCATGGCGAAGGCTTTAATGTATGTTTATGGAAATCCTGTTGAGAGATTATGGGTTGTATTTATTAATACATTACACAGGTGGTTTGATCCTCGTGAACATCCACTGCAAAAGCCTACTAGTTAATTGAGTATAATTAAGCCTCGAGGAGAGTAAACTTCTCTCTCTTAATTGCAGAACCAAATAGACCTGTCTGCATTATGGATCCGTGCAGGGTCCATAACATTGACAGGTCTTTATTTCCGTCGCAGGTTGAATAATTATCTTGCTCTCTTGTTCGCTGTCTTTCCCTACATTGTTTGATGAGTTTGCTTTGTGTTTATTTTGGACTGCTTGTTGTCATGGAGTTGAGCCTTCATCGCTTCTGTTCTGACTGGAAACTGAGACCTGTTGAGGATTTCTCAAAACTGTTACTCAAGTATTGTAGGTTTGCTTGGTGCAGGCAGGAGTTTTGCATTCCCAGTGCACAGTGGGATATAAAGGCAGTTAGATTAGTCATATAGTCTACAAATAAGATAAATAAGTAAATAAATAAATAAGCCCAGGTCTCAGCCAGGCCAGGTACTAGAAGCCAACTTTCATCGGAGCGAAATATGAAACAATCGGACAGGTCCATCTTGATGACATGACTATGTCATCAA
>CM076965.1:34357922-34402922 GCA_039105355.1 Benthosema pterotum | reverse complement strand
CCTTGTGAAAAAAGTAGCGGCTTATCATCCGGAAATTACCGTAATATTCAAAACATACATTAGCCACTTCAGCCCTATTTAATCTTTGCCTATTTGGAAATACCACAAATACTACTTGAAAAAGTATCAACCACAACAATAAAATACCACAAAAATAAGATGACCATAAAATGACATTCACCTTATTCTCCCTTCCAGCTAGGTGGTATTACTAGGTTCCATTTCAGTAGCATGGCATTCACTCCAACATGGGTTTACTGCTAACAAAAAATATCAAAACACATTTCCATTCAGCTCCTCAAACAGTATCAACGTTCATGCCTTTTATCCGTTCCAAACACATGTCAAGCAATCATTTACTCCAAGTCATGTATGAGTGGACAGTATCTGTCATTAGGCCCCATGTGTGAATTTACTTCCATTGAGCCCACAAAACATTTCAAAATGAAAGCCTCTCAGTTCCGGAGTACTTTTATACTTTTACTCAAGTTAGTTTTTACTGTGGAATTTCTAGACCTCCGACAGTAACAGACAGAATTGACACATCATCACAGGTGATCACCTGGGGATAACGCCGTTATTGATAACTTCGTTACGTAATCAGATTAGTTTTATTAGTAACGGAGTAACCTAACGAGTTATTTTTTGCAATTTAGTAGTTAGTTACTTAGTTACATTTCCAAAAAAGTAACTCGTTACTATAGTTCGTCGCAATTCATTTTCTTGAGATTGCCCGGTGTTGTAGCGTATATTCCTCCTTCTGTTATGGTAGAATAAGCCGACTGCACGTTGTGGCTTCATCCTTCTGTGAGTGATGTGCGTAGTTTACATTTTCTGTCTGCACATCCTGTAAATCCGCCTAAGAAATAATAGTAAACCTACTGTCTAGCTGGTGTGTAGTTATACTCTAGTATGAATCTTTTATTTTGAAAAGGAAGAAAGAGGAAGTCCGCTGGCTGCTTGCGTAGTGAAGCAGCTACTGTAGGCGCGACTTGCTAAAAGTCTTGTAAACAATGACGCCGTACACTGTTGGATTAATTTTTGGATTAACACGCGCACTCTCGATTGGGAATCGGCTATAAACTCTGGCTGCGTTATTAGGTGAGTAATGTTTAATTCATTGTTTGGCCGCCGTGCCTTGTCTACTGTAGTTCATAGGCTGGGTTATGATGGTCAGTTGAAAAGCCTGCAGGAGTTGTTGTTGTTGCCGCCGCGCAGCATGGAGAGGGCATCATCATGCTATCTGACTGGTTGTACCGCGTACAGCATAATATTGTCTGTGCGCCTACTGTGGATCTGACATCGCCTACTTTGTACCAACCTAGTTCATAGTGGGTGACATGGTGTCACTGTTGTTTTCGTTGTTGTTGTTGGTGATGATGGTTTTCATGTGTGCAACATGGAGTGCGACTGATGCACTGGTAATACAATGCAACTAAATTGTGCATACATTAAAAACAAAGAGAAAAGGAGTGTTTTAATTGTGATCAGGAACGGAAAATAACGGAAAATAATCTATTACGTTACTTTTTATAGAAAGTAACTTGTAACTTAACGAGATTAGTTTTAGGGGCAGTAGTCCAATAACCTAACGTCGTTAGTTTATAAAGTAACGATACCCAACACTGCACATCATCACAGGTCATCACCTGGCCAGTTAGTGCACTGTTCTGTAGAATGAATAACTTAAATTATTATTAAATTAAATTAGTTATTTATAGTGTTGTAGTTCTTGTAGGTCTTGTCTTGGTCTCGCTTTGAGTGGTCTCGACTACAACACTATTTATTTAATACAAAATTGCCTTGTAAGGGTCCACATGCACGGACCACCAATGGGTCCACTGACAACCTGTTGAAAACTCAACTAGCACATTTTTCTTCCTGATGTCCAGTTCGACTAACAGCTGTCATGTTGTCACATGATCGACATTTGTGTGTTTGCCTTTGGTATCCTTCAGCGGGGCTGCTTTGGCGTTGTTTCACCTTTTACACTGAATGAGACCTTTTCTACTCAGTTTTCCATGATGTAAATTGTACCAGGACTTGAAAAACAACATGTCAACCTGCGTCACCGTGTGGAGCGCTGATGTCAGCGTGTTTAGGGTCGGTGTGGGGGGTGGGGGGTGGACCATCAGGTTATGTGTACACACAGTTGGGGACATTGATCTCTACCCACCCATACTGGGTGGATAGAGGTTTCACATACATGATATATGTAACCGCATATGTATGTACACATGCATATGCATGTGCACATGTGTAAAGCCTGGGATTCAAACTCGGGTCTCCCACGTGAAAGTCCAACATATTAACCACTAGACCAAAAGGATATCCCGTCTGATATGGTCTGGGGAGATGCTCGGTCGGATAGCAGTGGGATTGTTGTTGAATATGACATCAAGGCATATTCTATTTTTAGTGCAATAATGAGTCTGTCAGTCTCGACTTGTCACACTAACTATTACTTTTGATTTTGATCCTGAAAAGTAACAGTCAGTGACACCTGAGGTTTCCATTAGACGGCGGAATACAAATAGAAAAAGAGCCACATGAAAATACCCATTTGAGATTTTCTGATGTTCAAAAAAGAGAAGTCTGGGGATTTTCGCCTCAAATAGAAAAAGAGCTGCATGAGAATACCTGTTTGAGGTTTTCTGATCTTCAAAAAGGAGAAGTCTGGAGATTTTTTCCAAGTGCTGGGGATTTTTGCCAAGTACCAGGGTGGTAGCATCATTCATAGTAGGGAGAAAGATGACTTATACCAGCACAGGGTGTAACCTTATATCGACTGCTGTCAAACCTCCTCTTATCTGAGGATTTAGGACACGATAAAGGGTGTTCATTTTCCCATTCTCGACACCTCTGCATCGTACCTGAGTCACAGATGGGGGGCTGGAGTGTCTCAGCACGGGTAGAGAAGCTAGATGGAAAGTGTTTGTGTCCAACATGTGTTGGCATCAGTTAGTGGTAATAGTTCTTAAATGTTTGTCATTGCAGCATTGCAACTGTTTTGTAATTCATTGTACATCTGCACCCCATGAAGACTAGAGGCTCTTTCATGTGTCTCTAATGGGATCCTTAAATAAACATAAACATATGCTTCTCAACATGGGGTCCTCCTGGGCCCGGGAGTACCGGTACCAGGGGGTCTTGTGCACAAAGAGGAGACCTCCAATAAATCTTTTTAAGATCTAAATGCATTTGTTTTGTCTATGTCACGTTGACAAATCTCTTATGGGGGTCCCTGGCACAAAGTATTTACACTGCCAGTGTCATTCTGTGGTAGTCTGTTAACCAACACCACTGCCAGTTCCTTGAAGTTCTCTGGAGGGGTGACCTTAACACCACTTGCTGATGTCTGAGTTACTCTGACAGGCCAACACCATCCATGCATACGGAAAGAAGTACTGTTGGTTTCAGTAGTTTGCTTGATCTCTCAAGCACAAAATAAGTTTGGATCAGCATTGAAACAGAAAGTACAGTATATTCCAACTCAGCAGTGGTGTTCTTTAATGTCAGGCCCGGCGGTTATAAGATGGCAATCTTCATGAATAGAAAGAGGCGCGAGAAAGAGGAAATCTCCATATTTTATCACTCCGTTACCCCACAGCTCCAGGAGGGGGGGTGGCTCTCCGACAAAGCCCTGCAGTGCTTTGTACTAGATAGCTTACTAAGTATATACTGCAGGGAATATACAGTAATATAGTGCGTTTGTGGTATATCTACTATATATAGTCACGTGACTTGCTTCACATCCCAGAAGGTTTATGATGAGGACTGGAATCCCTGTAGCTCCATCATGGAGTGAACTTTACACATCCACTGTAATACCTGATTTATGCTTTATCTACATTGCCAGTTACTAGTTCATGAATTATAGGGAGATTTAGTATAGATATCTATTTCCTTCGCTTTTCACATTTCTCATTATTTTCTCTTGCATTTGTGTTTTAACAGAGTAACAGCTTTGATGCATCAAATGTGGACTTTCAATATAATGCAGTTCAAGCCCTCAAGGTATTACACGAGTAGAATAACAACAAAGAGCAGAGACTGTTCAGAAAAGTAATGAAAATGAAATAGGATGTATTTCTTAGGTCATATTCTTCTTTGTGCGCAAAGAAAATTACACAAACTGGAGTTAATTTAATCTATAAATGTGCCACGTCTCCATCTGTCTGTCTGTCTGTCTGCGTGTGAGTGTGCTTGTAATGCAAGTAACTTGAGAACCGCTTACCCCACCGACTCAGGGAGTGCAGTGCCCGGCCTCGAGTCTGTGGGACACACCATCATCCAGAAACACCTCAAAAGGCTCTGGTCAGGCTCTGCCACTGGGCCTAATCACTAAAAGTCCACTCACCTGTGCAATGTCCAGGCTCTGCCTCAGCCAATTGATAACCATGGCAACACCGCACCTGCCCTCTTCAGACACAAGGGCTGGACTAGGACAAAAATTTGGCCTGGCCATTTTCGCGTAAGTTTGCCCCAGACCGCCCACCACAACCTTCATGCAGACAACAGAAACTCTACCCCCTACTTTGTCAGAGCACACACAAACAAAAAGTAAATCTATATAGGGCCGCCGCCTTCATACAAGGTGCTTTACATAGATTGTGCATAACATTCACCCATTTACACACACTTATGGTGGAAGAAACCATGCAAGGTACAACCAGCACGTCGGGAACAATTTGGGGTTCAGTGTTTTCCTCAAGGACAGTTCGATACTAACTCTGGGGGAGCCTGGGTTTGAACCGGCAACCTTGCTGTTACCATCCAGTCACTCTACCCCTGAGCCACTGCCGCCGCAAACAAGGCCTAATACCACCACTTTTACACAACAACATAAATGATACAAAGCAACCCCTTTTTTTAAGCGCTCCCTAGCAACCCCCTACAGTTGCGGCCCACCGGGAAAAGTCCAGATACACCTTACGGCCTGTCCAAAAGATACAGATATCTCCATACAGTATGGGCATAAAAGGGACACAGACAGATACTTAAAACGGATGCTATGGCAAGTTGACTGGTTCCCAAGTTGCGTCGTTCTCAATTAGACCGGTGGCCGACGGGCACATACAGATGAATGCATCATCTCCATATTTTCTACATTTTAAAAAGTATTCCCCCTATAAATTCATATACCCTGCACTAAGTAATACTTTTGACTAGGATCCCGAAAAGCAGTGCAGGGACACCTGAGGTTAGACAGAAATCAAATACAACTAGAAAAAGAGCCCCATGAAAATCCCGGGCCTGAGGTTTTCTGGTGTTCAATAATTATTTTGGCGGATTTTTGCCAAGTGCTCCTTCAGTACCATGATGGTAACATCATTCATAGTGGAGAGGCAGCACAGGGTATAGCCTTATATCGACTGCTGTCAAACCTTCTCTCATCTGAGGATTTAGGACACGATGAAGGGTGTTCATTTTCCCATTCTCAACACCTCCGCATCGTACCTGAGTCACAGAGCTGGAGTGAATCAGACAGGGGTAGAGACGCTAGATGGGAAGTGTTTGTATCCACATAATCTGTTGGCAACAGCTACTGGTATATACTTTGTCATTGCAGCAAACTGGGAGCAGGGAGAACTAAAGGATTAACATACTTGTTGCATAATGGTCAACAAATATAGATCAAATTTAACCAAAAATAATCAGCTGTACCTTCATTTTGCGAAAAGAGATAATGACAATAGCAACGAAAATAACTAAATACTAGAAAAAATAAGTAAAATAATACAGGATGTCTCTAATTGTGAACATTTAATAAACATAAACATGACTCCCAGGCCAGGCTCTCATCCCTAGATCAATGCTTCTCAACGTGGGGTCCTCCTGGACCCCTGGGAGTACCAGGGGGTCTCGTGCAAAAAGAGGAGACCTCTAATAAATCTTTAAGATCTAAATGTATTCTCTGTCTATGTTATGTTGACAAATGTTGACAAATCTCTTATGTGGCTCCCTATTTTCAAACAGAGGACCCGCGGCAAAATGTATATCAATCTGCAGGTCGTTGACATGAAAATGTTTTAGAACCACTGCCCTCGAGGGTGCAATATTTCTCCAGATCCAGTATTCTATGGAAAACAATCAACTTCCCCTTAAGATGTTAAGATGTGACCGTTGGGAAATCTGTGATAACTCCCGAACGTCCGATTAAGACCAGTCTGAACCAGGCCATTTTTGGTTATGTACAGTATACTGTATATACTGCATGTGTTTGATGTCTTAATATAGGACTAATTCAGCCACACACCTTTCCCAGGCTGAATTAGAGGCCAAAGTACTGTCACCATTCATTATATTTGAGTCCCGGAAGGCAATTTTTATTTTCGGCACTTCTCTCCATTCTCTCCAACTCCATTTCCCAGGCTGTATTAGAGAGGCCCAGCATGTCCCTGCCATTGACCCTACACACTGGTGTCGCCGGTGCTTAAAATAATGGTCTTGTCTACTGACACTGAGGCTTGAGGGTGATGGATCTCTTGTTTGTATTACGTGTGCACGCTCACGTAGCGCGCTGCCGCTTGTGTTCGCATCTGTTTCCCTGCCCAATTAGTCTCAGCTTGCTGATTATGTGAGCACATGATAAAATCCGGAGAGTTAATTCACTTATGGCATGAAGTTCAATTAAAGGTGCAGACAGGATTGTTTCTGTGCACACTGCACATGGTGACCTAAACTTGCTGCCAGAGTAGAACCAGACTTGTTTGTGCCGATCTGCATGATCGCAGGGCTGATATGAGGGCCGACACATCCAGACGAAAGCGTCCGCACATGTACACAAACAGCCTGTTTGTGTGACACAACGCAACGCCCAGCTGGCCGGAGCTGGAGACAGACACAGGGCCACAGCAAGGGCCATTCAGACATATACTGTACCTGCTCGCTGTGTGGGACTCATTTCTCGGCCACAAACATATTGATAGTGAAGGACCTCCAATATTTACAAGCGACTTTGTCGCCATAGCCATGAGGGAGTATGGATTGATCTTTATTGAGATGAACTGAAGTTGTGTTGGGCAACCTTCCCGAAACACCATTTGTTCAGCAGTACATCGCAAGCAGCACTGTGCATGTGAACGTGACAAGACGTGATGTGACGTGTGTGTAAGTGATCCAATCCAGCAGTCTCCGTGTTGTGTGTCTCACACACAACCCGGCTGGGTGAAAATGAGTCCCTAGGTACTGTATCTGACAGCTTGTTTCTGCATACATTTTAGGGGTAAATATGTATGCCAGGAAGTTGCAGAACCTGTATCATTTTGACTCCTGCAACAGCTGGTTTTAATTTGCTTTGTTTTCAGAATTTGCATTATCGATGATGATGATGATGACAGGCAGGTCCTGGCTATTTTATATAAGTACCGGTATCTTGATGTCTTCATAATTTATATTTTGTTGACAAGGATCCAAGATTTACACTTCGACTCCAACTTTGTAAATCACTCTGAAGTAGCGTACGTCTGCTAAATGCCTAAAATGTAAATTGTATGTAAAACTGCACAAAAGATCAAATATCTGGCTTCTGTTGGCGTTTCCCATGAGTGCAATTAGAATGTCAGCAGTGCATTTATTTATTTATGTTTTCCCCCATCAGCAGTCAGAGGGACGAGGCAGAGCGTGTCCTTTTACAATGTGCACACAGACAGCAGATAAGAGAAACAATAACAGTGGACGTCTATCCTGTCTAATGAGACGAGTAGCAACAAACCAGGACCACCAGTGTTTGTACATGCGTTCCCAGTTGGTCTGGTGTATCGGCCTGTACAGTTTGTTCTGCTTCTCCTCCGTTGCAGACTGAGCTGAACACACTACTTAACTTCCTCACCCTTAAGTGGTTCACAGTTGACCCCTTTTGTGTGCGCATGCGGTGGGTGACTGGTGACCAACGTCTAGAGACGTTAAGAGACATTCACCTTTAAAGGTTTCATGGCATACATTTTCATTTATTTATTTTTATTTTTTTCATTTGAGAAAAAACACACAGGTGGACAGGGACAGGAACACACTGCCCGCCCCGTGCCGGCTGTCCCAGTGCAGGGGTCATGTCTAGCAGCCAACCTCCTGTGTAGGCTATGACATCTCAGACATGAACCTCTTCAGCAGGGTTTCAAAATAAATTGCGTCGCAATCCATTTATCGTCTGCGAATAAATATCATGCTGTTGTTTTTTCACGACCCCTCAACCTCCAACCCTCCATCGGCTATTTAAGGTTTATGTTTTTTACATTGGGGAATAAGTGATATATTCATAATGTACTGTATTTTTGTAAGTTGCGGGCACTGGCAGACAGCTAATTCTCCTTTGGTTCTCGGGGGAAAAAAAGGTTTGGGAACCCCTGTCCTATAGCTGCCCAACAGCCGGCTGTGTCTGTGTTTGATGAATCCATCAGATTAGCTGCACTGAGGCGCCATTTGTTTTCATGCTGCTGCACAGAACGGAGATCAACAAGTGGGCGAGAACTGCATCACTTTTCAACAGAAATACATACAGTAGTCTGAGCATACAGCCGTCCTGGTTGTCACAGACAGAACAGAACCAGATTATTTTTGGAGCATAGCGCTGCAGGCGTAATTTAGGTAATGGTGTCCTGGCATGCCAAAGCATCTTGCAGAGTGTGGCTCTTGTGTAAATCATGTGTGCATGTGTGTGTGCATGTGTGCGTGTGTGTGCGTGCACACACATGCATCTGTGTGTGCACGCATTTGTGTGTGCACGCGAGAGAGAGAGAGAGCGTATAATGTGTTTGCATTTGTGGAGATGGAAACACTGATAAGTATTGTTTTCTCTCCAAAAGTGCTTGTAAGAAATCCGAGTTCATTTAGATCAAAGATGATGCAGACTACGAGGGAAGTGGAGTGTGATAACATGGATGAGAAATGGAGGAAGATAAGAAAAGACTTGGGACTGTGGGACCTAAGTGAACGAGACAAACAACCGCAATCCCTTTAATGTTTTTTTTTTTTTTTTTAGGTAGAGAACATGGGAGCGGTTTGTGCATACATTCACTGTTCGCTTCCAGGCATCCAAACGTCTTCCTTCCTAGACGGACCCCTAGTGATGTGACATGTACCCCAGAAGGAATACACAATGTGTGTCTGATGGCGGATTATGCTGTTGTTTCTAAACCTCTTACCATGAAACTTCAGTTTGTGTCAAAATGCAACCAAACAGCCATCCAGGTGTGTGCATAAATGGATCCAGAAATTATGGGCCCCTGGGCTGCCACTAGGCAAAGGGCTCCCCTACACCGGAGGATTTTTCTTCCTGGTGTCTGCACACATATCAATTATGATGAGGCGTGCACTAATGCAAGTGCAGTAATGATAATATGGCATTACACATTACTGCACTTGCAGTAATGTGCCATATCATGATGGTTTATGACTTTTGGGGTTATTTTATTGACACAAAATGAATAAGCCCCTTGTGAATAACGGTGAAAAAGACCATCTGGGCCACTGTTATTCACTGCTACGCCTTTTTTGCGGAGGGCCCTGAGCTTCAGCCTTTTAGTGATCACACGGACATTCAACTTCAGGGCCCCCCCTAGCTCAGGGCCCCCTGGACTTGGGCCCAATGTGCCCGTTGGATAATCCTCCCCTGGGTGTGTGTGTGTGTGTGTGTGTGTGTGTGTGTGTGTGTGTGTGTGTGTGTGTGTGTGTGTGTGTGTGTGTGTGTGTGTGTGTGTGCGTGTGCGTGTTCGTGCCTGTGTGTGTGTGTTCGTGCCTGCGTGTGTGATGCATGTGTGCATATGCGTGTGCTGTGCTTGTGTGCATGCATGCCTGTGCGTGGCTATGTTCGTGCATTTTCCTGTAGCTAGGATACCTGGGTAATGGGATTTCCTGATATAGCACACCGAAAATCGTGAGTGTTATCTATCTCTGAGTGTCCAAATGGTCCCAGTAATTTACTGTGCATTTGGTTCGTCACAGAGGAAGAGCTATAGATATGCCAGTTAGATGCCCATACTTTGGATTCATCTACATAATGGAGAGGAGCATACTCTTAACTTAAAATAGAAAAAAAAAGTTCACATCTTTACCATTTCTGTTATGGTGCTGATTTTAGCCAACTTAAACTGCAAAATAGAGCAGACATACAAGCCAAATGAAATCAAATCCCATTTATTTATAAAGCACATTTAAGCGCAATTTACATTGTACCAAATTGATGTACAAACATTTCGAGAAAACATTTCACAGCAATAAAAAATACAATTCAAAGGGCTTTATTGGCCTGAGGAAACATGTATGTTTACATTTCAAAGCAAAAAAGAAAACATTTGAAAGTTGGAATCTTCAATTAACATGTTCCCAACTGAACACGTAGGTTACATATCGTTATACTATCATAGTCTACAGCAATATATACTGTATATAGAATAGAATGCTCCATATTATATTTTTTTCTAGTTTTTAATTATATATTTTATAGTTTTATGGCACTCTGTATCCACATCTGTGAATGTTTGTTGTCTTTTTAACAATTGTGCAAAGTTTCAAAAAGGAACGATAAAGGAGATTGAAGTTGAATGTATGAACTGACGTAACTCCTTAACAGGATCAACACTGAGCTTGTGTGTGTTTAGTAAATATGTTTTCGGAGCATCTCAGTCCAGGACCAGCACTTATACAATGTGCGTGTGATGATCTTCTACTGGACCATATCTGGATGTAAACTCCAGTCACCTCACTATCTTCAAGTATCAGACGAGGATGAGAATAGTGTGTTTAACCTGCGGGCTAAGATTCGTCATGGTTTTGTGCGATGCTCTTGTGTTGTTAGTTTAAATAGCACTGTGGACCCTGTCACACTGTGCATGACAACTCTCTCCATTCTGCCCGTGTTTGATAAACTCCAGGCTGATGACAGAGTGGTGTAGGGGATTAGTGGACATAAACACGCGCGTCCATACGGTCCAGCACACAACATGAAGGGAAGAGGACATACGGTACACGCAGGGCAACACCAGAGACACACAGAGGCCCCTTTCATTAGTCAAACATTCTGCAGTTTGTACATCTCATAAACATTTTAGTTATTGTCACATCGGGGTGTTTGAAGTTTCAGAATAAGAGAATATAACACAACCTCTGGTCTTTGCACTGAGCCAAACTGTTATTGAAGGTTGGTAGGCCTATCATACAACATGAAGATGCAGTGCATGCATTGCACATCCGTGGTCCAGGTGGTCCAATATAGTGTATATAAAAGAATATATTCTGCACTCTGCACACTTGTGATGAAGCTCCTCTGAGGTTTTATTGCTCGTCAGTTTCTGTTTGTTTGTGCATGGCTCCAAATGCTCCACTCGTACTGTAAAGGATAGTTTCATATTACCGTAGTTAGCACGGTGATGGATGAGCTCCAGTGTAACTTAGCTGAAAGTGGCTTTTCTGGGTATAGAAGTGAAGTGTGTGTGCATATGTGTGTGTGTGGGCATGGATGTGTGTTGTGTGCGAGAGAGATTGAATACAGGGGCAGGGCCTGATGTAATCAAGAGTGAGAGAGGAGTTTAGAACTATGCTACAATTCCAGACCGTTTTCTTTTTTGTTTACCATTGAAAACCAAATGCCTGCAGTTTTTCAAGGCTAGCACCAGTTTAGAGCTGAGCAGTCCTGCCCCTCTCGACGTTGCCCCTGTTCAAGAAAAAAATATGAGCTATATAAAGATGATTACGCCGCGGACAAAGTCTCAAAAAATCATGACAACACACACAATATTATCATACGATATCTACGTTGTAAGTATCAAGAAGAAAAAAACGTCAGGATACAAGACTTTGTTTCGTTTTTCTTGGGTTTTTGACCCAAAACAGTGTGTGTGTTGTCATGATTTGTTGAGACCCGAGGTGGCTTTGTCCGCGGCGTAATCATCTTTATATACCTGTAGGTCATTTTCGACAAGTCTATGAAGAAAGTGAAAGTGGAATCCATTTCTGGAACAAGGGCGATGTCACAAGTGGGCGGGACTGCCCAGCTCTATAGTTCTCCAAAGCTTCATAGCCTGTGCAGGAAGTGACTGTCTGGGACTGTAAATTATTCATGTATGCTTCCTGTAGTGTTCTTATCGGAAACAGTTACAGTAGCCTATTGACTTCTACTGGGAATCGCATCCAGAGACGGTTTTATCTTTAAACTCCGAGAAAGGGTTCATAATTAACAACACCCAATGAACTGCAATTTGGTATATTATTTCCCATGACAGTACTATAGTCCCTTGGACTTAATTATGTTAAAATTGAGATAAAACCTTTTTGTTTGTCAGAATACTCTTATTGCTCAAAGGTATTCATTAGGAACAAAAAGAGAATACAACATGAAAAGAATGTTTTGGCTGCGTCTGGCTTTGAAAAATCCAGTCATATCTACAGTGAGGAGGAAGAAAGTAGGGATCTATGTAAATGAGCCTTCATTAGATACATACAACTACAGTTTATATGACTCAC
The DNA here is from genome assembly GCA_039105355.1 of Benthosema pterotum. Classification (NCBI taxonomy): domain Eukaryota; kingdom Metazoa; phylum Chordata; class Actinopteri; order Myctophiformes; family Myctophidae; genus Benthosema; species Benthosema pterotum. Next base: position 34,390,463 of record CM076965.1, on the reverse strand, counting down.
CAAATAAACTGTTTAATATCCATCACACAATAATGTGACTCTGTATTTTTGTCTTAGAATAGACTGTTTGAAATACCATAGCTGTCACTTATCAGTAGAGTGCTATTCAAACCAGGAAAGCATCAATGTCATTTTGATTTTAACCACTTTAAACAGCATTTTATGCATTGACTGTTCAAAAATAGTAGGTATTCAACCGTATTATAGCAAGGCACTTTCTGCTGCAATATGAGTTTGTTTGTAGATGTGCTGTTTCTGAAAACAATGTGTAGTGTTTTTCTGCAAATCCTTCAATATTTGAAAGCGAACATATTGGGCTTAAATATATGCAACCTGAGATTTGTGTGTGTGTGTGTGTGTGTGTGTGTGTGTGTGTGTGTGTGTGTGTGTGTGTGTGTGTGTGTGTGTGTGTGTGTGTGTGTGTGTGTGTGTGTGTGTGTGTGTGTGTGTGCACGCGTGCTGGGCCTGGACGCAGGGGCCCTTGAGCTGGGGGGGCCATGAGCTTGAGTGTCCGTGTGATCACTATAGGTTTAAGCTCAGGCCCCCCCAAAGAAGGTGTAACAGTGAATAACAGTGGTGCACACAGCCCTTAACAATGGCTTTACCAATTTTGACTTACTAAAATGACCCCAAAAGTCCCAAACCATCATGAAAGTGTGTAAAAATTTGCATTCATTTGTCTTAGTTATTTTGGGTGTTATTTTAAAGCAATCCCATGCTGAAATGCAGGTTTCATTGCCCTGCTCTGACACAGATTATGATTTTGTAAATGTCACACCAGAGTATTTGGTATATGCTTAGGACAGAGTCAAAAGTTGAACAAGCTTGTTTAAGGCTCGTCATGCCAACTGTCAGTTGTTGACAGGAACAATCTGGGTGGCTAGTGCGCTTTGAGTTCCCCTTGTTTATTCCAAACACTTACGAGACAAGTGGTTTGAATGCCACCACCATCACTGAGAGTTTAAGAGTCTCCTCATACTAGCCCTTCTAGTGTCAGGGCTTTAAAGACCTGTCTATCTGCCACTCTACTCCAAAAAATAATTATGAAGGAATAATACAAATAGTTAGTTTTGACACCAGTTTGCCTAATGTGATATTTTTTTAGCTGCAGCTCCTACCTGCATCATATGCCCCATCATCTGAAATGTCCTCAATGCAGCAAGTTACAAAAACACCGCAACATGTTGTGATCTTTTTGTCTTCTCACTAGCTGTAGCTGAAACTCACCTCAAGGCATAACAAAGTAGGCTACATGTTGTACACTGTAACAAACTAGGCTTGAGTGACAAGCTTGTATAGGCCTATATCGGGCTATGTCTGAATGGGAAAACCTCATGGTCTTCTTATCCAAATAAGGATATTGTGATGATGTAGGACCGATGGCCGGAGGCTCCATGAAGTACACTAGTCCACAAAGTCATCTTATAGGCATTTTATTTACCTTAAAGTGCTTTTGTAGTGCAAGGCAGAGACAGATTATGAAAAGACAAATAAATAATACTGGCCAAAACAATGCTCTGAAAATAAGCACTTGGGATTAAACTTGAGAAAATAACGAACAGAAGTGTTACAGCTTTAATTGCCCCTGCAATGAGGCCCCTGGCTCACAGGTTCATATCTGCTGCTCTTCCACTAACCTCAAGTCAGACTAACCTCCAGTCACCTGCAGCTACCCTGCTTTTATACAGGTGGGGCAAACCATCCCCTAACCACTAAGTGGATACCAATTAACTCAACCACATGGCCAACAAAGGCCTACGAGTAATCTTACACCTTACTAGATATATTAGAGGAATATAGACTCAGCTATACCCAGTGTTGGGAATATTACTATACCTTGTTAATGTATTACTTATTACTTATTACCTTCATTTTAAAGCAATATATTGTATTACAATATTGCTGCCTGCGCAAGTGTAATATATTAATATTACTATTACATATTACTTAAAAGAAAAATGTTGTGCAAAATATATAATTAAATATTTAGTGTCACTATTAATCAAATATTGCGTAGAACAGTGGCATAGCTACAATAAAGAAAGCGCACTTGGCTATCTGGGAAATCCATATGAAATCAACTTGAAAAAATGTCCTCCTGAATAAATAATTTGATGACAAATTATAGAAAATAAGTAATTATTTCACTTCTGCAGTTGTCAAGAATATTTCACAAGAACATTTTCAACGAGACAGACTGACAGAAAGTAATATTGAAAGTAATGCAGTAATGCAGAAAGAAAAGCATAATATATTAGATTGTTTTTGTTAAGTAATATATTTATATTACAAGTTACTGCATTTTGGTAATATATTATGTAATATATTGAGTTACGTAGTGCACATGTCCCAACACTGGCTATACCACATTTTACCACCACACATAATTTACAGTTCAAACATAAACACATAATACAGACAAACACCCCTCCTATCTGCTGTACTTGGCACCTTCCAATATAAAGAGGAGTGTCAGCGCTGCAGAGGAGAGACAGGTCAAGTGACCAACAGATAATTCAATCAATTACTGAACAAAGTGATATTAGATAAACAGTTTAAAAGTTTTTAGTCCTTGTGTGAAATGGCAGATGTCCGCTGAACTAAAACATGTAACACAACACAATAATCCGACTTGATGGTGATTGCTATTGGAAGCAGCATTGTAGTGTGTGCAAATTCATAGTGTGTGTGTGTGTGTGTGTGTGTGGTTTGCTTTGATACATAATTATAATACAGTGGTATAAAGTAACTGAATGTGAATGATATTTTTAATGCTATTTTTTAATGTTATGAATATGAATTAATTCAGCAAAATTGTTGAGTGGAGTTTCAGCAGTGTTTCAGCATTAAACTCTGGAGAACTCTGAGCAAAGCGAAAGAGACTGGTTTTGGGGACTTGAACTGAAAAATGGCTATGGAGTGCTTATAACAGTAAGTTACCACAGCAACTGAGAGAGGAATGCAATGCTAGATTCAGTTGGGATTACAAATATAACTGGCTATAGGCCAGCAAGGATCAACAAGTACAGTATCATGTGCCCTGCAAGCAAGACCGCGCTGGCCCTGTCAAGGCCCAGTTAGGGCTTGCGCAAGGGGCCGCTTTGGGTTGCCCGCGCAGGACCCTAGGGGGTTTGCACATCGGCAAACTGCTGGGCCCTAAGTGCTGGGCCAGTATGGTCAGCCCCCACGTAGCCCTAAGATGCCTAAAAGGGCCCGCAAGGGCCCCAGAATAAGCCCTCACTCAGCCTGCAGGAAACCCCCATTAACTGCCCTGACTAGGCCCCCACCACACCCACATTGGCTTTAACCATTAATATTTTACTACCGGTATATTTATTTTAAAAATAATATTCTATTGATCCAATATGTAGTCAACTAACTGGAAACTGAATTGTAAAATAAACAAATAATGGATTCAAACAAATTTATTAAACATATTTTCAGGGGGAATTATATAATAAACCTTCTGCTCTCCATGCCTCAATGAACCAACACTTTGCTGGATTTGCTTTTTCATGATTATCATTGTTTATAAATGCTCAAATGATCTTGGTAGATCCAGTAAGTTAGAGATGTCAAACTCAAATACACAGCGGGGCGAAATAGAAAAATTCATACAAGCCGAGGGCCGGACTGTTTCAACAATTCCACCCATTCAAGATTTTTTCCTGAGTGCATACTTTTTGCACACATTTTTTTAGGGTCCATTTGGTTCCATTTGTACACTCAGAAAAGAAAAAAAAAGTCATAAAGGTTAAGACCAGTGCAACATTACTCAACATTTAATAAAAGTGCAACATTTGTGCAATTGAACAAGAAACATCAATGTCCATTTTAAACTTTCAGTGCAGTTACAAAAAATAAATAAAATTATCTTCAAACAAAAGGCACAAATAATAAATAAATTAATGCAAATGTGACTGTACAATACAGTGTAATTATTTGCCATGAAGTAAGTATTTTTTTTATTGTCCACATTTGGAATTAAATCATGGCGAGGTTACCTACACAGAAAAACTCAAAAGGGGGCCTACACTTTAAGTTGGCACTCAACGAAACAAGGACCTGAGAATAATGAAAACAAAGAAATAAACAGTCCGCTATCCAGGATAACAGTGCATACTGGTTCTTCACTTTGTGACACAACAAAAACAAAGCTGACTTATCTTATAAGTCCAAAGTCCACGCGCTTTTGCTTCACTTGGTGCCTTAGTTCGCAGATTTTACTGTTGACAGATTTTATATCACCTTCCATGGCTGTCAGGAACTGGTTTAGAACAGCATCTGTAGAACAGAACAACACTGATTAGTCTCACCCATCCTCACTCACTCATCACTCATCACCCCCCACCCCCCCCCCCCCCCCCCCCCCCCCCCCCCCACACACACACACACACACACACTACAGTGTCACAGAGTGAAAATCCTTATTTACCAAGTAAAGTTTCATCGGGTTGAGAGGCTGCCAGCGCTCAGCAGAGGGATCCACCTTGCAGGCCCCTCCTTTCACGTTGGACTTGAGGAGGACATCCACATCAAACAGCCCCATCAGTAGCAAACGTGCCATCCCACTGGCGCTGATAGATGCTTTGGCAGTCTCCCAACAATGCGATATGATGGTGACGGCTCCAGCATTCCCAATTTTCACCTTTATATAAACAAAATGAGAGCCAAGAAAGATACACAAAATACTCACCACAAGCAATAGAATGCACACGCCAAGAACAAAGAAATGTTTAATGTTTGTTCAAGATTATTCACTTAATAAATACTTACGTGTGAAGGTCTGCTTGGAGTGCAAGGTAGCCCTGGGCTGTCAGGACTTTGAGCATCAGGGGCAATCACATTGGTGGTAGATCGTCTGCTTTCAGGTGACAGCAACATGATCTGGTGCGTCACTCACAATCTTTGTTTTCGATGGAGATGAGCTTCATCACGTCAGACAACAAAGCTGGCATTTCTGAGAATAAAACGTTATACAAAATTGAAACAGAAACAATGAAGCGATCAGATAGAGAACACATTTTTACTTTGCTTTTGTCAATCTTTTTAGTATAAGTATTACTGTCTTTGTATTACTGTCTTGACAAACTATATAATTTTAGTTGACTAAATCTACAGTTAAGTTGAATAAAAACTAAACATTCTCAGGTCTAAATTGATTATTCAACATACAGTACTTTGATTACATATTACCCTATTGGCCTAAATATAAGACAGTGTTTTTTCTAATGGAAAAAATCCTAAAAATGGACTTATATTTGTGGACTATATTATTTGACATTCAATGTTTTCTTCTTTACACAAATTAGTCTTGAAAAATGGGGGTCTTCTTATAACCAGGGTCGGCTTATACTTGGGACAATACGGTAATATTTAATACTTGCCTTTAATACCATGTTTCTCAGCTTGCTGTTCTCTCTGTAAAGTCTTCAGCTGGCCTTGCAGTTCTTTGGTGTAGTCTTGACTTGACAGTTCTGCTGAACTGGGGTTGAACAGATCCTCAGACAACATTCCCTCGTCCACCAGTCTTTGTGTAGCAACTTTGGCCTTTTTCTGGGGGGAAAAGATGTTATTTTGTATTTAAAGGGGAATTCCACCCATTTAACATTTTTTTCAGCATACAAATAGAACTAAATGAACCCTCGGGTCTATTTGTACAAAAGAAAAGCGTCAATGCTGTGAAACAACTTGATGACATCATTAAGTTGTGTTTCACCATGTTGATGTTTTTTTTCCAGTCCTCCATTTCTAAGAGACACAGAATGTGGAAACTTTTTTTTTTATCATGTCCACATAACATTCAATTTGGTATATTAATGATAGGCTATAGTAAAATGTTGAAAATGGGTGGAATTTCCCTTTAATCAAAGAGCAGTCAATATACATTCATTCTTTTCCTGGTGTACTATCAATCTCTGGTTAATTACCTGTTTGGGATTTCCAGGGCCAGACCCTTTGTCACCATTACTGGAGTCTTCTTCATCAAAGTCCAGGTTTTTCGCTTTCCTCACCCTCTTGCCAAGATTCGGAATGTCAACTGCGTAGAGTTCCCGCTCTTTGTCTGCATCCATGTAGATTAGAAGGATTGATTTTAATACCGGTAATTCCAAAAAAACAACATTGTCATCAACCTAATGTTTTAAAAATGTATATTTTGTGTGAGTGTGTGTAAAGACCTCACTTGCCTGCTAACTGAAGAATTTGAGCATGCTCAACCGGCCATCCATTAGCAGGTTTCTTACGGCCTAATGTACGGCACTCCACATAATGTGTCCTGTCAATTTCAATTCAATACAAATAAGTTTGATTGGCATGAAAAACATACTGTACATTTTCAGTGCCAGAAAACGTGTCAAATAAATAAATGCAATAAAATAAAATAAAGGGGGAAGTAATACAGCACTGTGTAAACAGAGCCATGTCATATTGCATCTTTTACATGTTAGAGTGCTGTGGTTTCCAAAGTGGAACCTGTATTTCCTAAAAATGGAGGTCTGAAAAAAAACATTAACATCTGATGACATTATCAAGATGTATTTCATTTTTTCATTTCATTTTTCTTTCAGACCCCTGAGAGGGTACAAATGGAACCAAATGGACCCGCTAGGGTCCATTTGGTTCAAATTTGTATCCTCTCAGGATTTTTTTTTTGAAAATGTGTGGAATTCCCCTTTAACATTGATTTTGACGAATCGGTGGTGCAAATGCAATCTGCAGCCTATTGTCAACTAGGGGTCTTTGAAATTAAATGTATTTAGATTCACTGCTTAGAGCCATTCAAATTTCTACTGATGTGGCGTTATCTCTTCATATGGGGATCTAGGGGCTCATTAATGACAATTTCGGGGTCCTTGACATGAAAAGGTTTGGGATATAAATATAGATATTTTTACTTTTTAGTAAAGACAAGGACAAACAACAAAGACAAGTAGTAGTCATTGTTTTGCAGTTATTTTGTACAGGTATCAGCAGCCGTTTTCCCCAGGACTAATTTAAACATTATACAGAAAAAGGCAGTTTTAGCAATGTGTTTGGGTTGTACATTGTACTCCCAAAGGGGAGATTATTTTGTTTTTGGTCATAGTTTCAAACTCACCTTTCAGTATCACTGTCAACTATCCAGCTGCTTGGAACAATGCTGGTCGTATTCTTGTCAGCCACCTCCGCCCAGCTAACAAGGGCAAACTTGTATTCCGTCATACTTTTGTTGATTTGATAAATAATTTTAATGTTTCTGTTCGCTGAACGAGTGGACGTTGTTGTGTTGTTCCGAAAGACCGCGCTCGAGCGATGTGCATGCGTTGAATTGGTCCGTGTGCTATGATTGGCTGGCTGGAGGGGGAAGGGTTCTGCGCATGCGTGAGTTGCGCGCTAAGCATTTTGGCCGATGTAGTTCTAGTAGAGTAAGCAATGCTTACTGATAAATACAGCAGAACTACACCAACCAAAATGCTTAGCGTCTCAATGAAAGCCGGAAGCCATCTCTCTCAAAACAACTCTATGCTCAAAACACAGCAAATAGAAGTAAGAAACCGGCTCCGATTTAGAAGGAAATATATTCTCCCGGATTCTGATGAAACAGACATTCCAAAAAGAACAACACGTTTCTGAAAAGAAGGTGAGTCTTCTTCTGTTTACTGAATCATACGACAATGCAGACGGATATTGTAACTGCTTGCATGACCTCACTGTCTAAACCAGAGACATCTAGTAGACAAGTTGCGACATTGAGGGGTCAGAACCCGAGCGCTGTTCATTTGGACTAAAAGAGGTACAAACTACAGTTGGGAATACATCGTTTCCAGCAATGTGTTAAAGTATGCAATGTTTATGCTGTAATATTACTACAAATCGATATAAAATAAAGAGATGTATTTATTTATCATTATCACAAGCTGGGCTGCTATTCGTTGTCCCAATTTTCAGTAGAAGTCTAGGTATAAGAGCCTCCATTGGACTGACCCCATTAAGTGAACGGAGTTGGCGTAGCTGTATACGCTAAAGCCCTGGTCTAAACTAAAACAATGCAGAGATAAGATTGAGATCAAATACTGTACAATTGTTATTGGGTCTGTCTAGGGCCTGTTTTCGCGAAGGGAACATGGTATATATCATTGTCTATAAACAATGAAAATGTAAATGTCAGACTAGGCCAGGTGGTTCACAAAGTGGGGTCTTTGAGGGGCTCCCTAAATGATACTTAGGAACCAAGTGGACCCTTATGGGTCCCAATTCTGAGAGTAAAGATGGGCCCATTAAAAGCAAGCCCCAAAAGGCATTTGCTGACTTAAAACATGAAATAAGTACAAAAAGATCCCAATAAACAAGCTATTAACAGACCAGTAATAAACTGTACTGTGCTTAAAGTATTGGAATTAATTCAATCACCAACCTGTCAATGACATGAGAGTCATGTCATGCATTATTTTCTTACATAGAATCTGAATGAAGATTCCTCTCACTATAAGTCTGACATTGGCTTTGAAGATACACATCATATGATATGAGCCACATTATGGTTATTGTGCTGTACAAGAGTATTTCTCAGCCATGTTCTTCTTAGGTTACCCCCTCTGAAGTCCATTGTTAGTTCAACAGTACATTTACAATCAGTTATATCAGTGGTGATTGAGGGACATACATTATGATATGATGATTGAAGTATTAAAATCTGTTTCTTTCTTCTTTCTTTCTTTCTTTCTTTCTTTCTTTCTTTCTTTCTTTCTTTCTTTCTTTCTTTCTTTCTTTCTTTCTTTCTTTCTTTCTTTCTTTCTTTCTTTCTTTCTTTCTTCTAGAGCCTGTATGCTGGTGGTGGAGATTCTATTCCCAGATATCCTACTTCCCTGCTCTTGTTGTTTGAGGATGACTTTACCAGAGAGTGAGGCTAATTCAACAATGGACATAATTGCAGTCAAGCATTATCAGTGTGTGCAGTATTTATTTTTTTCTTGTGACTTAGATCACAGTGTTGGGTCCATTATTGGAAGTGGAGAATAATAATAATAATAATGGATTGTTCAGTTTTATTTGAAGATATCTCTTATTAATCAGCAAGGAATCACATTCACAAGTCTGTGAATCTGTGAAACAATTTCCTCTGAAAAATGAAGACCCCCTTTACACTGGTTCACGACTTAACCAAGCTTCACTGTGCTGTTGCAAAATGGACACAATTTCTATATACTATTACATGCTTTGCTTTTGAGAAGGGTCCAGCTGCAGACCTAGCCTAGGAGTGGACGTGCCTCACAGTTGATGTGATGACGTCACATCAACCCACAGGCCCCTGTTGTTGAGCACCGGGGATTTAGGCTTAGGGTTACGGTTGGAGGTTACGGTTGGAGGGGTCTAGAGTTTTGCTACAAACATTGCTACACCCTTCTCTAAACCTACCCCTAACCCTAACCACAAGCTAAGATGGTGCTGATAAGCAGCCTACTGGGAATTATCGCTTGATAACGGTAGAAGCGGGTGGCACATGGCAAAAACAGGGGTCTATGGGTTGATGTGTGACATCATCACATCAACTGTGAGGCACATCCACTCCTGGGCTAGGTCTGCAGGTGGAGCCTTTTGGATCTTTTGGCAGAAAGAATGACAGATCACATAGTTCACTGATTGATGTTGAAAATGTGGTTGGTCTGAAAAGGGGATTCCACAGGCATGAAAAAGGTATTTGATGGGACATTGTTAAAAAGAAAATGTGTGCTATTGATCTATCACAATTAGCAAGCCTTTATGCATATACTGTATAGCAAGATCCAGTGTGGAAGATTGAAAATGTAAAAGGCAAAGAGGTTTTAATAAACATCAAAATGATGCATATTATTTTGTCTTCAATGTGTTTTCTTTAGTATATATAGCTATGCTATGAATGGTTCATGTGTATGCTATAAATGTTTATTCGCAAAGTAAAAAATGAAAGTAAAATAGTAAAGTATTATTAAATATGTTACGATATATAATCATATATGGCACAATCTATACCAATATATGGTACATGCATTATATTGTAGTATATTGTAGCACATAGATAAAATAAAATCATGCATGGCACACTATATAACAATACAGCACATGCATATATTGGGCATGCAAAGACTGAATATAAATGACCATATATTGTACCATATAGGTTTAAAGATACATCGCATGGATGCAACTGGGACGTATCCTCAGTGATGTATCCCAAGGTCATCGGGGTTTCGGGTCTCGCAACATCATACCCCTCACTCAGGCGACCCAGCCGGGGTTGATCAAGTCCCGACTTACGTCCCAGTAGCTACTCTCGGTCAGTCCACTAGGGAAAGACCCAAGGCCACACAATCCACTGCTCCAGAACTATTCTGCCGGTACTGAGAGGCACTATACTCTGGCACATGGAGGGACTAGGCTCTGTGGGTTGACTCCTGTCCAGACCCCTCCTACGTCTCACCAGGTCTGCTCCTGCTCTCACCAGGATGGCACAGGACCTGTGCATTGCACCAGACTCCCAGCAGACATTTCATTAAGGAGCAGTGAATCATAATGGCCCTCCTAACGGCCTCACCAAGGTTTTTGGGCTTCCTCCTCACGGAGGACACAGGCTGGGGCGCTAACCCATACTGCTCACCCGGGTGCCGTCTACATTCCGGCTGTCACCCGTCTCTCCGGTGGTCACCAGACTATTCCCGGTTGTCACAAATCACATGTATAATTATATATGTCACATATATAATTATACAGGTGGAATTATGTAGCAATATATGGAACACTCATATATTGCAATATATTGGAGCATACAAAGACTGAATATAAATTGCCATATATTTTACAATATATAATTAGACTGGGCACAATATATACCAATATATGGTACACTCCTATTGAAATATATTGGAGCATATAAAGACTGAATATAAATTGCCATATATTTTGCAATATATAATTATACCGGTACAATATATACCAATATATGGCACACTCATATATTGCAATATATTGGAGCACATAAAGACTGAATATAAATTGCCATATATTTTACAATATATAATTAGACCGGGTACAATATATACCAATATATGGTGCATGCATATATTGCAATATATTTGTTATACAATATATAATTATACATGGTACAATATATACCAATATATGGGACATGCATATATTGCAATATATTGGACAATATAAATACTAAATCTCATATATGGGAAAATATATTCCTGTATATTGCACCATATTTTAAATATAATGCAATATATGTTTCTTCCGTAAGGGCTTTTACAATGAAATGGTTCAAATCATGAACACAGTGTGCTGTTTCCGTGAAATTTTGCACGCACATTCAATGTGGTATAGCACACGCTGTGGTCATATTGTTGGCTCAAATATTAACACATACACCAAGTTATTGAGCATATCATAGCTATACTTAATGAGTCACAAATACATATTTTACATTTATTTGTTAATTAAGCTGCTAGTGCGGTGGTAGTTAATGCAGGAACATTTCAATCAATAAATGAATGAATAATAAGGAAAGAGCAGATATGGGCTGTCTACACAAAAAAGGCATTGGGCCCAAAGGTATAAATATGCTAAGGGCCTACACGGGCGAAAGCAAACTGGGCCAGTATGGGAATGCTGTGGGCTGCCCGCAGGTGCGGGTTATCGCATAGTTGCCCACGGTAAGCCAACAGCTATGGGCATCACTTGGGCAAGCCCTCTGGGGGCCCCTTAAGGTTAAGTGCAGGCTGCCATAGCCCTCACTGCCCACATACAGCCTGCGCAGGGCCCTCAGAGGCTTGCTTGAAGGGCAGTATCATGTGCAGTCGACACTAGGCATGTCACGGTGTCAGAGTCCTATCACCGAAAAACCGACAGCTTTTGATACCGGTTTTACCGGTAAAACCGCGCCCCCCACGTCCCCCGTTTTCATAGTAAGCCATAACGGCCATTCGTAGTTTTGATCCACGCGTTGCAGATGCAATCGGCTATATGCATCCTACACGGAGCCTAAGAGAATAGACAAAGTTACGCCAACTCCATTTACTTCATGGGGCCAGTCCAATGGCGGCTCTTCTACATATAAATGCATTGGCAGCAACCTATTTTGAATTATCCCAAGCCCCTTTATTTTAGATCGTTTACTTACTGTACAATACTTTAAAACAGTTGACTTGTTGCACATATGCCTAAACAGCTCTTATTTGCGACGCCCTCGTTGAAAGCGATGCATTTGCAACTCTATTCAGGCTTTATGAACAGCAGCTCGAGCGCTCAGTTTGTGCCTCCTCAATGTCGTAAAATCTGACACTACAGGCTCTGATACGAAGCCAGCAGACCGTGCGCACATACAAAGACAAAGGAGTCTTCAGCCCCTGCCCTGTGCCCATTTACTCAGTATATAAGACTGGCTATGGCCATGGTCGCCCATCCCCCCTCTAAAACTCTTTGCTCGTCCTTGCAACAGTTTGCAACAGGGACAGCTCTTAGCTCTCCAAGCTAAAAACACAACACAACACAACACGCTAGCATGCTACTCACGTTGTTGCGCCTGTTGTCCATAAACAGCTTACAGATTTGTTAAGGTTTGATTACGTGGTCCTTGTATGCGTGTAGTAGGCATGGTGGAAGTATTCCTTGACACGAAAACGTTTAGGAGCGAATCGAGCGATTATGCTGCTCCGTGTGAAGCTAACAGTCCCGGATATAACGTTTCCCAATTGGGGGGGAGGGGCAGCCCATTGCATTCCAGCATGTTTGGTGGGGCAGTCAGGCCATTGCCCCCCCTCCATACACATGACTATATCCGACCCTGGTGGAGTACTACTGAGCAGTGCACATCAAGTTTGCAGCGAAGGAGACAATTTTGTAGGCAACTCTGGCGCATATATTTTGTAGTATAAACATCGACAACAATATTACCATACTTACAATTACAATACTTAACATACCAAGAACGTACAATATTGAATGAATGGACGCAAAAAAATAATAATAAAAAAAAAAAAAAAAAAAAAAAAAGTTTTTTTTTTTTTTTTTTTTTCGGTATATTCGGTGGGCAAGCAAAGTACCGGTTTTGGCGCCCCCTACCGGTAATACCGGTAAAACCGGATATCGTGTCATGCGTACTGCACACACTTTATTTGTAGCGAAGATGAGCTCACAAACAATATGAACAAGATAGGAGATGAGAGTCTTTGTTGTGACAGCCAGGCAGTCAGTGCCAAAACACCCAGAGCTAGTAGCACAGACTGTGTGCACAGACTCTCTGGTGAAACTGTTGGAGGTTCACAGCCAGGATGACAATCTGAACATACTGTGTAATTTGTTTCAAGAAGCTTTGAATCTACTCTGTAATGAACTGTTATACTAATTGGCAGATCACAGAACAGTGTGTAATGCATTGGTTGAAACAATTAATCTTTAAAAGGACCCCTGGCTAGTAAGACGATGTGCCTTAAAACATTATACTTGCCCCCTGTAACTAAAATAAACAAAAACGCCTTATATTATTTCTTTCATAAATAGAGAATATTTCACTCAATAGGGACTGCTCCTGTCACAAGTTGATGATGTCATATGATCATGAGTGATCCAGCACTAAGCAACACATGGAATGCATATTCCACACTCCACTTGTCCACACTGCGACATGTTATGTTGAGAGTGAGTGTTAGGGATAACGTTTGTGATTTTGGACCAATGGGAGGATGAAACAATGGCAGGTTACGCTGATTGGCTTCTTCTCACGTTGTGTGCACTGCTATGAGCGGTATGCCTGAAACTCATGTGAGAAATGTTCTGTGATCAATTAATCAGTTAAAGTCCCAGCCCTAGTTTTTAAGGCATATTTGTCTTATTATCCAGGGATCATTTTAACCCCTTTAACCATTATTTTATATTTGGCTATTCATGAATAGCCGACATTCATGAATAGCAAATTTTTGCGCAAATTTTTGTACATTCACGTTTGTAAAACGTTGAAATCAAATATTTGCTTCCTTGTGGAACGAAACATTTTTATATGGGGGGGTCTGTATGAATTGTAAGAGAAAGGTTTGAGAACATGGCATTGGATTTTATGAACAGACTACCTTGAAGTGGTAGAATCATCCCTTGTTTGTTGATGGAACACATGCCGGTACTGCATGCTACGCATCTTTTATCAGTGCTACCTGACTGTCAATTACGATCTGCAAACTTAGATAAAAGAGCAAATTACGGTTGACCTTGTGCGGTATCTTAGCAATTGTTGGATTAAAATCTCTGGAGGAGACTGTGCAGCTAAACAGATCCAATACAGTAAGTCACAATTATAAGTGGAAGCAATGATTAGAATCTAAATCATTGCTCTAAACTTTAGAATGATGCTAGAGAGATATGACTGTCCCTGCAGATTGTGTTTTTGTCTCACATAGTCAAGATGTTCAGTGGCCATTGGGGAGCAATCTAGTGAAGAAAAAAAAAAACTTTGAGAAACAAACGAGTTTAAAAACTTTATGTTGGGCTAGACTTCCTCCTCTATTTCCTCCTCCTCAATCTGTTTTCTCTTCCAATTTTGTTCTTTTGATGTCCTTTTGGTGTTGGTATGATGAGGTCCTGTGCAGCGTGTCCCATATTGATTGGAGGCTGAGAATACAATGTTTTCCTCCCTGCTGAGGTGGCGCTTTTGGAAAGTGGTCTATGACTTGCAGACAAAAAAGTTCTAAAGTCGCTATGAATAAATCACCTGAAAACAGTTCAACAGAAATTCTTCAATTGCTGTCAGTATAGCAGCTCCTGCATGGTAGTGCTGTGCTTGTATGAATCTGTGAATGACATAACCACAGGGAACCTTTACTCTTGCCGGTCAAATTTAAAGACCCCGCCCAGCCAATCTTGCCTTCTACTTTACCCCCATCATTCTCACACAGAACGAACGGCGCACATTCTGGTTTTGAAATTGAATGTCGCACTGACATCATGTCATGACAGCGGAGATGTGGTTTATTGCTTTTGTGAGCCACAGTGTCTTAATTTTATCAGACATGCACCTATCCTATACACAATTGTGTGTATTGTATAGAGGGCATAACCACTCATCAGATGATAGCTCCTTAGATGTATGTTCCTTCAAGCTTACAAGCTTTACCAGAAATTTAACAAAAAATTATTTTGTCCTGATGGTTCATGTTTTGCTTTTTAAATAAAGTGCCCCTCTTATCTTTAATTATAAGAAACATCATAACTTATATTCAATGATGTTTTCTAATAAACTTGAAATTTGGAACACCATCTCAAACAAAATACCCTCAAACGCCTAGTTTTGACTACCAATTAGCACAGCTTGACTGTCCTACTACACAATGGGATGTCCGGGACAATCATACAGTTTTAACCAAATGCCATGTTCAACATTTTTGTTCAAGCTCCACTTGAACATTTCAAGTGGAGCTTAACTTCACATTCACAATGACTCATTTGTCAAAAATGGTCTATTGTGCTCCTAGAATCAATTAAAGCACTACAGGTTGGCAATGGACTGGAAAATATTAAAAGGATGAAAAACACTAGGGGAAAAATGGAGGGGGCTTTAATACGAGTTGTTTTGAAGTGCGTGTGTGACTGACCATTGCTGTCATTGGCAGAGGATCTCTGAATGGCCATTTGCATTAATAAACCTAGAAGCTTGTAATTGGTCCTCTAGCCTCCCTCCCATTATTGAATAGAAATAACATATCTGGTGATTCAGTTGTTGCGATTCATTCATCTGTTGAAATTAATGATTAGCCTTTATAGACTTCAGGTATTGTTGAATATGTTTTGTAACCCATTTTTTAGCAACCAATGCCAATTCCTAATGTGATCCTGGGCTCTGATCCTCGGCTCTACACACCCTCCGTCAACATAGGGAGGCAGCTGACTGCCCTCATGCTTCCTGCAATGCATGAAGAGTCCAAGCTGCCTTGATGGGGGGAATTTCCCTGGTTGGACATGGCACATGGAGGGAACATGTTATTCCAACCAGTTCCTGTCCCCTGCATCAGTTGCCCCCACTGGCCAGGGGGAGGCAGTTTAAAGCCCAAGATTACAGATCACAGAAAGGCCCTTTTGCCAACCCCGCTGCCACTATGGGCACAGTGCAAACATGTGTGTTGCACATTTTGCACTGCGTTGCACGTTTGCATTATGTATTGCACTACACGTCAGCATAGTGCACTACACGTCAGCATAGTGCACTACACGTCAGCATAGTGCACTACACGTCAGCATAGTGCACTACACGTCAGCATAGTGCACTACACGTCAGCATAGTGCACTACACGTCAGCATAGTGCACTACACGTCAGCATAGTGCACTACACGTCAGAGCAAGCTAATACTCATGCAGGACATTAGCTATAGTCTTTTACTTACATCACCATTACTCAAGGGACCACCGACCTCAGTTTGCTTAACTTGTGCCCGCTCCACTCACGCAAGTAATAGTCAATGTGATTTTTAGTTTTATGTAATTTTGTGGACACAGTACACAAAACAAGTTCTGTTTTTCGTGTTTACTTTTAGCTTTTAGTTTTGGTTAACACACACACACACACACACACACACACACACACACACACACGCACACACACACACACACACACACACACACACACACACACACACACACACACACACACACACACACACACACAGGACTTAGATTTGGATTACGGCTCGGGTTGTTTGGATTAGGGCCACTCTATAGACATTTGATTCCTATAATGTCTGAGTATGACTCACAGGTGATGTGACCATTTAATTGACTGGGAGAGAACTATTTTCAGAAGAAAAAAAGAATGGAGAGAGAAAAAAAGGATCCGATGAACCAAATTTGGCCTCTAAACCCAACAACTCCTGGCAGACTCCTTGGACCCAAAGTATGTTTTAAAATTGAGGACAGGATTCTCTCTGTGAGAAGATCTTAAAAATCACACCTGTGTGAAGTGAGGGGCGCTCTTGTCTTACAACAGTGATTACAACATGATGTTTGTGTTAGCAACAAAACAAACATTATTTTCTCTTCATTGTCAATGGTGTTAAAAATAAATCCATATATAGCTGGGGTTAGCGCCCCTCAAAAATGCACAACATTTAGTGTACAGTAGTGTGTAGAGTACTCCATGAAACTCGTTCAGTTCGACCAACGACTTTTGGCACGCAAATTCCACACCATGACAGGGAGTGCAGTGCCCGGACTTGAGTCGGTCAGATACACAATTGTCCAGAACCACCAGAAAAGGCCCTGGTCAGGCCTCCACACCTGTCGAAATTTTGATTGCCATGACAACCCCCACACCTGCCATTTGATTACATCGGCCAGAGTTAAGGCTGAACGATTAATCGCTTTCAAACCGAAATTGTGGCTTGAAACCACGCAATTAGCAAATCACAACGATCGGTTTGCGGTTGTCTACTGTCCACCGACTGTCCACCGACTACCGTTCCTCACTCTGATTGGCTGGTTTAGATAACAAGAGCCACAACAACGCCACAGCCTGACTTGACAATATGATTTTATGGAGCTGTCATGTTGTTATGCTGTTAAGAAAGTTTTAAAATCAAATATTTGATCATCAAGTGCTCCTCAAAAGACTAAAAGCAACCAGACATACAACCGTCTGGGCAGCCAGACGGTCAATCATCTGAGCTACCCAGATGATTGAGTTATACCATCTGGTCCCTTTATGCCTGCTTTTGAAGATCATTTTGATAGTTGGTATTTCCCTATGATGTAATTCATTATAATTTGCACTACAGTATGTTGGAGGTGGTTCTAATGTGTATTTGATATTTTTTCTCCCTCTTTTTCTGATACTTGATTATTTTGTTATGATATTGATATAAGAGCTCGTAGCTCTTATTGATATAAGAGCTACTATGGTTACTCATGACATGGTTATTATGTTGTTGCAGAGAACTCTATTGGCCTTGGTATCACCCGGTACTCACATTGAAACAGTTGCAATATTATTATTATTATTATTATTATTATATTACTTATTTTATGTTGTTTATAAAAATAAGTCACTGAAAAGCGGGAATACAAGCCATTCATTACAGTGGCGAATTCAACTTTTTCCTTAACCATGTCTATATGGCTCCAATGTAGCGGCTATTTTTTCCTTTATGCCTGAGAGAGAGAGAGGGATGAGGATGTCTTAGTGTACATGTTAAGTTTAACGATTAATTTAAAACAAGAAATTTTCTGACCCTCTGCTTAAATGATATTCAAAACAGAGTAGCTCTGTCTAATTAAAATCTGTTGTGTTTACTTTGGAGGAACATGAGCTATGGAAATCACACCCGTGAATGCACTTTAGTTATATTTATTCATAACGACTTGTCTGTATCATCACACATGTTTTTTTTGTTTTTCTTTTAACAATGTAATAGGCCATTATCTGGTTTTAGTGAAAACAGATGTTTCAGTAATGGCGGCACTAATTTGCATATAATGGTACATGCAGGACATTTTCCCCACTAAACTGTTTTGAAAAGTTCCCCGCAGTGGCATGCCCAAAATAGGGAGAACCATTGAAAGGAGTTAACTCGTGAACTTGTGTTGTCAATGTAATAAATACAATATTTCATGGGTTTGTTCACTCATATCCACTATAAATTGTGCACTCCCAGCAGCAAGGCTTAAACATAAATTATGGAATTCATTGTCAGAGAGGGGAAGACAATTGCTGATCCATGAACTTATCAAATTTATACTGCTAAGCTCCAAAGCACATAGCCTACGCTGTGCTGTTATCATGCCATGTGCCATTAATACTATTCTGTTGTGTTGCTAGCTATAATATGCAAGAACCCATAGCACCCCTAATCTGTGGCGAATGGTCAGTGAAAAGAGCAGATCTAGCAGAACTCACAATGCAGTATGTCATAAATGTTATTCGTTTGGAAAAAGGTTTAAAGGGCCTTTCACACAGGAATTGATAAAACGCACTTCTCGTTCATTTTCAACCGGACCTGCGCTATGTGCTGAGAAGACGTGGTGCGTGTCTTGTTTATGTAGACACAGAGGGGTACGGTGGATTCTCTGCGATAAAGCGTGCATTCATATAGCGCCTTTACCCAAGGCGCTTTACATAAAAAATAAAAATAAAAAGAGGAATGAAAACAAAAGAAGGAAAAAAACACAAAAATGGCTGAATTATTCATGCATCACAATATTCAACAAACATTTCAGAATATCTCATACAGTATAAAGAATAGGGCTTTACATAGATTGTAACCATGCAAGGCACAACCAGCACATCAGGAGTCAGGGGATCAGTGCCTTGCTCAAGGACACTAGGACCAGACTCTGGTAGTATATGCCATATATTACATACATACATATTTTCATTTTAAGTGAATAAAATCTTCAGATGATGTTTAGAACCTCAAAAGAGTCTCTAAACATGGGGTCTAAATAACATTATTTAAGCCTTCATAGAAAAGAGTGACATTTAAGCTCCTCTTCAAACAGTCTGAATAGCTTTTGTCAAAATGCCACACATTCATTTGGATGAAAATAAAATAAAAAGTCACTTGAGGGAGGTGGGAGCTACAGTGCACTGACCCTTCTCTGCTTAAAATCTTACGCCTTACTCGTTTTCCAAAGTGTTAGACGGCACGTTTCCTTTATCCCCTAAAGGCATGCCACTACAAAGAAAGGCTATAGCTCATGGGTGACCATTGATCAGGCAGCCGGTGAATGTCAGGCCCCCAAAAGAGATCCAGTGGCTTTGACAACTGAAGACCAGTGAGACCAAAACTGACCAAATTAGGTGATGTTAATGTAAGATTGTACCCTAGCCCCAATACGTTCCCTCAATACTCTAGTCCAGGGGTAGGCAACCTTTTTGACATGAGTGCCATGATTTTTTTCCTTGACACTCCGAGTGCCACAGTAAAAAATAACAATAAATTTCCATAGTCAATAAATAGCGCGTTTTCAACGTTTTCACATATTCTAATGGCCATTCTGCAGTTATACGTCATGCTTAGGCCATATTTTATTTCTTATCAGAACAGGCAGACTGATAGATATTTTTCTTTCACATTGGACTGATTAATCAGACTCATGGTGACCGAAACTGTTAATTTGAAGGACAGAAGTAGCCTATTACAATGTGAGGGTAAAGTGGGACAGTTAATTGGGGGTAGCAACATATTACTTAAGTTGGTATTAAAATCCCTCATTCCATATTTGTCCATACATATTCCTAATAGTGCCCATCATTTTGTTATTTATCCATGTTGGTCCTTATGTTTTAAGCCTGTTAAAATAACAAGAAACATATCATGAAAAGGGATAGTGAGAGAACTACAACAGAAAGCCAATCATAGGGGCTATTAGGAAATTGACCACGGTAGTCTCAATTTGTGGGATGACTTAAAAGTCTTTGAAATGAGGGACTGTCCCAAGCAAAGAATGACATATGGTCACCCTGGGACTGTCCCACAGAAACGGGGACATCTGGTCACCCTTCAAACAAAGCGGGCCGTTTTCATCGCGACACACACACACACACACACACACACACACACACACACACACACACACACACACACACACACACACACACACACACACACACACACACAGAGTAGCCTCTGCGTTTGAAATACACAAGGATAGTTAGCCTGTTAGCTAACAGAACTAACAGAATACACAGAGGCTGCAAGCTTTATGCTAACAATATTCGACCATACTAACGGGGCTCTGCAGGGCAGACAGACGGCATGTATTGCCGCTGCTGTGAAACAACCGAACCAGCCAGCAGCAACGCGAGTAGATTAGAAGAGAAGGATAACTACTGTTTCTGGAGGAAAACAACTTGGACAGGGCTCCGCGTGCACAGAGGCAACTGCAGACTCAAGTCACTTGTGATTGGCCAGAATGCAGAGCGCAGCGCAGAAGTGACTCGCTCCGGTTGATATTGATTAAATTAATAAATTAATGAATAATCGCCGCCGTTGCGTTTGCTAATGGCATGATTTCAATTTCGTTTTGAAGACTTAGTGCAAATACTGCAGTATAATCTTTATTTTACAATGTGCATATTCTTGAGGAATGCAGTTATTTTATTACTGAGGAGAGAAAAAAAACTTCTCCCAGAATCTGGCCGCGTGCCAGCCGATACCACCCGGCGTGCCATCGTTGGCACGCGTGCCTAGGGTTGCCGACCCCTGCTCTACTCTACACTCACTCTGTAGCTCTGAGATGAGGTCACATGAAAGGCTTTGACATCGCCATTCAGACACAACGCATGGTTTCCACAATACACGATTCTTACCGGTTTCTGCACATGTAATCCAAACAGTGAAGGACCGTACGCACTTTTAACTAGATTAACATGAACGGCCAAGAAAAAACAACTCGTAATTTGAACAGAGCACTTAAATCGCTGCTTTTGTCAGACAGTTTTATGTTTTCGTCGCCATGTTGCTGCACATTACTGCCGCCTCTGGTCAGATTCTATGCATGCAACATATTGGTGACAAAGGCAATGCAACTGAACAATCTGACCAGAGGGGGCAGCAATGTGCGGCAACATGGCGACGAAAATATAAAACTGTCTGACAAAAGCAATGATTTAAGTGCTCTGTTGTTTTTTCTCAGCCGTTCATAATGCTAATCTAGTTAAAAGTGCATACGGTCCTTCACTGTTTGGATTACATGTGCAGGCACAGGTAAGAATTGTGTATTGTGTAAACCATGCGCAGTGTATGAACGGCGATATCAAAGCCTTTCATGTGACCTCATCTCAGAGCTACAGAGCGTAGAGAATTGAAAGAACGTTTTGGGGCTAATTGTACCCTTACTTATAGACCATTCATGTTTTTGCATCTCAGAGGAGTATTAACCTCGAAGATGTAGTGGAGAAACACAGAGACAGAAATGCTTAAGTAAAAGTACTGGTATACCTTGTGTAAATGTACGTATTTCTTTCTGCCAGGCACTTTCAGCACTGCAAAAGATACCTTGGATAACTTTAGTAGTCCATCAAAGTGTTGTTACAACACTTTGATCATTGAGAACCTCCCTGTCTCTTTCCATATCACATGATATGCCCAGCCAGCAGGCTGATGAGGGACATTACGTATACTGTAGCTTTGAACAATGCACATCATCAATAAAATGGCCCAACAGATTCTCTAATGAGCTGTACAGTGTCATATCAGGTTAACTTCGTGCTCATGGTGGTATACAATATTATGCATTATCCAACCGGGAAAGTTGACAACAAACACATTTGTATTCACCGTTCTGCTGGGGGGAGTATAGCTACAGAGGGAGCGATCAATTCACACGCACAGACACACAGGAGGAGGAGGATTCTTCCTCGCCGGCCGAAGACACATGAGTTCTACTCATGAGTGTCGCTCTCTCCTCACTCGCACGTGAACACACACGCACACACACATACTCATACATGCACACACACACACACACACACACACACACACACACACACACACACACACACACACACACACACACACACACACACACACACACACACACACACTATTGTTTGTTTGTTTGCAGGTGAAATTAAAATGTCCATATGTTATTTCTGGGTCAGTGCCACAACAATTAGCAGAAACTACAGTATATATTAGAGGTGGAGGTTCGGGCCTCATGCAGCCCTCACACGTTCACACCCAACTGACAGTTGACAACTTTAAACAAGGTGCAACGTATTAAGTGTATATAAAGTAAGATTACAATTACATCAATCAGCCTCTCAAACTTCCATGGGTGTTCAATGCGCAACGTGCGTCCTGCCGGTTACTATCCGAAAATAACAGATGTACAACCTGTCGACAGACGCTGTTTCATTGCGTATTGACACTTGTATCAAAGGTAATCAATGGTGTATGATGGTAACATCAAACCCGATGTTTCAAAAACAGTTACCCACAGACATTCCCATCCTTGTATAAACATATTAAACAAAAGCAAAGTTAAATTAAATTGTATTATGCAGAGCCAAATATACTGTATGTTTAGTTTCACCAGTTTAATATTTAAATGGCATCCCCACTGTGGAATGAAATCGTTGGAACGCCGCACAGCTGAGGTTAATTTGCTCAATTGTGCTCTGGGAGGGGAAAGAAAAGACATGGGATTGGATTCTTTTTCAGTCATTAAGAGTCATTGAGCTCGAGTCCGAGGAGAGTCTGGAGTCTTTGGGGGTCGATTCCGAGTCGAGTCTAGAGTACCATTTGTGGGGACTATAATAAGGGACTTCAAATCGAGTTGCCATCACTGGTAGTCATGACCATGAACATTATGTTCATATGACCACATTTGGGTCTAAACACTGTCATTTCAACACAGACCCATTCACAGTTAATTTCTTTAAAAGCCACAAAGCATGCAGTTACAAGCTCATGTCTAATTTCTTTCTTTTCTTTTCTATCTTTTCACCTTTGCTGTGGTTTCCTTCAAGTGTCCTATCTCTCTAACACATGCATCTCCATTGTTTCTACCTGATGCAGTCTGTGCACGCACGCACGCACACACACACACACGCACGCACGCACGCACACACGCACGCACGCACGCACACACACACACACACACACACACACACACACACACACACACACACACACACCACAACAAAACAGACTGTAATTGCAGGCTGAGTTCAATGAGCACCTGAGGGAAAGTTTCCCTGTGATCTACGGGGGTATAATCTCAGGCTGACAGAAGGACTACCCTCTATGGCATGTTGTAATGCTCCCGCCCTGTGTGGTGTGCCTGCTCTCAAGATCACATCAGTTCTAAAATGAGTTTAGAATCAGAGGCGTATTATCTATGCCACTCAACGTCTGTTTTCTTCACTGCAACTCCAATATACAGTATAATCACATCTGATGCTCGGGTATAAAAGGGCAGGTAATTTTGTGCAAGTTTCTCTCAAATTGCTTTTGGAGTGCAACAGAGCAGCGGGAGTAAACATAAGAGCAAGAAATATCAAATGTCATATATCAAAACAAACACACTGTAGGCTGTACAAAGGCTACAGAGTGACAGAGTTCAGCATTTACATAGCAATTCCTGATTGCAATGTTATGTTAAATGTTGTTTTTCCTTGGTGAAAAATGGAGATGTAGTGATGCTGTGGACAATTCAGACCTGATATGATCATTCAATATCATCACCATAAAGTTTAAAGTGCTGATGCTTACTTAACTAATTGCCAGCCAATAAAACCCAGGGCGCTCAGCTAGACCAGCACTCTATTTCTGTTGGAATACTTTCAGCCCCAGCGGAATAGGCTAAAGCTGATGTGATCATAGTCTATTTAAGAGTCATTAGAAGAATTAATATTGTAACCGTGCCGTAACTGGACTTAGATCAGTGGTCCCAGCTGTATGGAACGTCATCTTTTGGAGGGCAGACCCCAGCAAGCCATGTTCTGCTGCTGATCTGATTTAATGAAAAAAGATATTAATGAAGTCTTGATGTTCACCGACAGGAAATTGATACTGTATGTGCCATGAGCACCTCCTTGTTTGGTCACAGTGACAGACTATTGCAGAATATCATTGATATTCAGATTTGTATATTTCTTTGTTCAACCACTAAACCTTTCTGTGTGTTTGACAGATTTGACAGATCATTTCCAAAAAAGAGATTCCAAGTCTATTCTATTGGGTGGCACCCCAGGGTTAATTCCAAAGGAAGCAAACAGCAGAAGGTGCTTTTTTTCCCCCCCTTATTTTTTGCCAGTGGGTTCCCAGACTGGTATTAGCCTGATGAAATTCTCTTGACATTGAGAGCTGTGCTGTAATAAAAAGATTTCATGCATTATGACAGAGAATTTCACATTAGTAGAAGTGCCAGAAGAGGAGTTGAGAGGGGAAAAGGCACCCACTCCACAGATCTTCTGTCACCACCTCTATAGTAATTATTAATTACTCATTTCGTTGGTCATATTCCAGATGGGATTTTCTAATGTATTGCAGTTCTGTGTCAGGCAGCTTTATCAGGCTTATAAATATATTATATACCCAACTACTTTCTTGGCAATCTGTACATTACATGCGTATCTGTGAAGGTGCAAACACATCAGAAGGCATTGATTTCACAGGCTTGCACAATACATTTTGATGATAAAAATCTGAAAATATATTTTTGACAGTATATTACGCACCAGCCAGACGAATGTTAGTGAACTACTGAACATGATGAATCAGAATCTGCTCATGACAAAATGTCAGCTTTCCTGATAATTCAACTGACTTTCAAATGGGTTGGTTTGCATTAAATACAAGCAACGTCTACATACTATATGCTTTTATATGGCATTCAGATAAAACTCCTGAGCCACATTGATAACATTTATCAACGTGAGGCAGATTTGGCGAATGCCAAAGCATTAGATAACTGACACTGGGTTAAAAAAATGGGTTTAAAAATCAGAGGATACAATTTTAAATCATCGTATAGAATGTTTTGGATGTCTTTCTCCCTGTTATGCACACAAATTATAAGGAGGTCTTTATACAGAATCCCCATAATGGAGGATGCCAGCTTGTGGAGTTCTGGGCCAGACATACCCAGTGTTGCGCGTTGCGTTATGTAGCAGCTCTAGGCAAACGTGGGTCTGACCGACTTGAGACCAGGCACTGCACCCCCTGCTGTGGAGTGTGTGTGTCCAATTTGAAGCTTGTGCAGCTAGGGTTATGTGAGATTTGGTGCATGTATAGATAGATGTACAGTACTTAATGTAAGTAAAAATGCACACCGCTGTTCACTTGCTGTGAGGTGAAGGTTGCAGCAGTCTTGTCATTAGTCTCTCTTGAACTGTGCTTCACCTCCGCCATCAGGTATGAGGGCATGTCCCCTCCAGTAACAGAATAACTCATCTGCTCCAATGTAATTTATCGATTATGTTTCGAGCCATTTGGGTTCTTCAGTGGGTCAATGAAGAGCCCAATTTGCTTAAAACATCATCAACAAATTACACTAATTAGAAATGCACTTAATTAAACTCCACATAAATGTGGAAACTGTGGAAAATAAACATCAGTTTTTTTTAGTGGAAAACAAAGACGACATTAATTCTCTCACAGCATCCAGCAGGTAATCGCAATGAGATAATTAAATCCATTAATTAAAAACAATCAACCTATCATCCTGACACAGTTCAATTAGTATTAAGTTGTGTTGTTAGCACATTAAGTTAATACCTTATTTTGTTTTCAGATCATATACAGTATACAGAGTAGATAATGAATGCAAAACAGCAACAACAACCCATCACATTTAAATAAGTTAATCATAGATACACCCGACCACTCCATGTACAATTAAGATGAAATTTAAATAGTGCCAAATGGCATTTAAATAAAAGCAATCTGGAAATCAATGTGACTGTACAGTATCTTAATGAGCTAGACGGTTTCGTCAAGGTTACAAAATGAAATGCTGCATCTCAAGGGGCTATCCCGTAATAAAAACCTGAAACATTGTTCATGTCACTCGTTAGGATATTCATGCTCATGTGAGGAGGATATTCACGATTAACCAGGTAATGAAAACTCGCCACCAGGGTTTATTGTGATGAAAGTAATTGATATCCTCCCATCCATAGTGGCAATGATTATAATGACACTCATAAGCTACAGTAAACAACCTAGATCCTTTGGGACATTGACTCAGTGTGTACATTACACAAACTTTTAAGAATTCATGAACAATGGTCTCCAATAGCATGCCAAGTTAAAGGTAGAGGCAACTTTAGTGTGTACAAACACTGTGCTTGTAAACAGATTTGTTTAAAAACAGAATCTAACTCCACCTCACCTGCATTACTCTATTGGCTCATTCTGAATCTGCTGGAGACTGCTGTGCTGTGATTGGCTAAAACGCTGCCTCACCCCACGCATCCCCCCTCCCCCTCACAAATTACCACCGCCTTTACTGAACCCAATGAATGTTTTGTTTTCATGATTTGTTGAGAGCTGGACCGTCTGTAGAACACAGCAAGTGTCTATCTGCACGGAAAACAGCTGCAGCATCAAAGTAGAAGTAAAATAGGCAAAAATATATACATCTATTTTGATTTTTGGCTAAAAAGTTGCCTCTATTACCTTTAACTGTCCAAGAATACAAAGCCTGCGGTTTATATTAGCTTGGACTCCCCATTGATGGTGCAAGTTGGTTGGGTGGTGCTTGCATGCAAGCTTTTTGTGGAGCAGCCACAGTTGAATTGTATTCCCAAAGAGGTTTGTTTTTGAGTGTTGTTCCTACCTACCACTATACTGTATTCATGCACGCCTAATCCCTTTTGTGGAGGTATGCTTTACTGTAGATGGTGTAATCAAATGGGAGGTAAGAGCCCTCCAACAAACACTGTGATTGTCGGTGGCCATTGTGTTGTGTGACGCCAAAGCTACTTGAACACCAAGTGATTTTGTTTGTTTAGTATTGTGTATGACAAAGTGACAAACCCCCATAATCCAAATTGTGTTAATGTATTATATATGGACAAATTGTTCAGGCTCTATTCACATAGATTAATGTGACATGTTCTCAAAAATAGGTACTTGTGGACAAAAAAGCTTCTCTTCATAGCATTGTTATTGCTCACACACACACACACACACACACACACACACACACACACACACACACACACACACACACACACACACACACACACACACACACACACACACACACACACACACACACACATGCATACACACTTTTTTTCAGAAAACAGTGCTGTGTGTAATGTACATGTCCAAAATATGAGGTTGTTACGTGTTCATTATGTAAATCAAAGGCAGAATACCAACAGGGCCTTTGAAAAGACACACCAGACAGATACATTTGACGGAGTATCTTGTTGTGTACAGTTACAGTAATGTGTCTGCTACAAGCCCTTTGATCTTAACATGTTATTGGGATACTGAAGTGGAAATAATGGCCTTAAATGGATCCCTGGGTAATATAAGACAATAATAAGACAAATATGCCTTAGGTTATGATGATGATGAAAACACTGTATCTGCATTCTATAATTAAATTACAGATAAAGACACCAACAATATCAAGCAATTTGCGTGCAAAATATTTTTAGCTCTGGCTTAAGAAAACACATGTTGAGAGTGAGATGAGAGTGTGTGTGTGTGTGTGTGTGTGTGTGTGTGTGTGTGTGTGTGTGTGTGTGTGTGTGTGTGTGTGTGTGTGTGTGTGTGTGTGTGTGTGTGTGTGTGTGTGTGTGCGCGCGTGTGTGTGCGTGTGCGTGTGTGCGTGTTCGAGTGAGCAGTTGAAACTTGCAAATAACTTTGGAGAGGAGTGGATGCCGTGACCCACCGTGAGTAGTTAATATCCAGTGACTGGTTTTGGCGTTGGCGGTGTAGATTGCAGTAATAATGTTTGGTGCTTGTGAGCCGCACACATTGATGCTGGATGGCAGGGCTGTGTGACGTGATGTTCATTGAGGCTGTCTGTGGCATTAGGAGATAACAGACAAAAGGCACAGTGCATTACACATGAAGTGGACAGACAGACTGATTCATTGAATTATTTGTTTTATGACTGTAGTCTATCTGCATCTGTATATCTATCTGCTGTTGCTGTTGAGCAGAAACCTGTATCATGCTGTAGCTGTCAGCTCAGGTAGGATATTAGGTAGGCTAAATGGTGCATTTATACCAACTATATATCACTTATATTCTTTACTATACTTTATATAGATCAGGGGTAGGCAACCACTGGCACAGTGAAAGGTGATCACTGGCACACTGGCATGCATATGAAAGAGAGGATGTTTCCTTTTAAATAACCATTAATTAGACTCTCAAATTCATGCAAATCCTGCACACAAGTCTACATTCATTCAAACTGCACTCTGACCGGGGAGATAGGTGTAATTTTCCTAATGATGATTACAATTTACTGATGTAAAAGAAAACAGTCCAGAAGAGAAAAAGAGATGCCGTTATATTATTATCTGTTATTATTATTACCCTTATTATTATTATTTTAGAATTCAGAATTCAACCTAATGTTGACATGCACACTGACTATCAGGAAATGAAAACTGTCCAAAAGTTTGCTGACCCCTGATATAGATTGTGCATTATATTCACACGTACTGTACATTCACACACCAACGGTGAGGAAACCTTTCAACCTGCAGTCCTGCACATCAGGAGGCTGTGATCAAACTAGGATCCATACGGTTCCTATACGTCAGCTCTATCCCTATAGAGCAGGGGTTTTCAACCGGTGGTCCGGGGACCACCAGTGGTCCTTGAGAGGGTTCCAGGTGGTCCCCAGCTAAGTTGTTTTATCCAGATGTAACTCTTGAGAACGTAAAAATGAAACCAAATGGACCCTGGCGGGTCCATTTGGTTTCATTTTTACACTCTCAAGAGTTAAAATATTCATCATCTGAATTAGCCATTTTGCAATGTATGTTTTGCTTCTTTGGTTGCCCAAATCCAGCCTGGAATTTTGGACAAAAGCAAAAATAAATCTTTAGATTTGGGGTCTGTGGGGCTAAAATGTCCTCAAGTGGTGGTCCGTGGCTCAAACCCCGAATAAATGGTGGTCCCTGAGATGAAAAAGGTTGAAAACCCCTGCTATAGAGAGGCTGGATGGTAACCAGAAGGTTACCATCCATCCAGTTAGTGTTGATGTATCCCTGAGCAAGACACCTTACCCCCAATTGCTGCCCATGTTCTGGTCAGTGACAGTACCTGACATGGTTTCTTCTGCCATTGGTGTGTGAATGCGTGAATGGGATCCACAATCTATGTAAAACAAAGGTGCTCTATAAATGCACCATTTACCACTGCTGCCCCGAAACGTTTCTTGCATCACAGCAGCTCCTTTTGCTACTAAAATGTATTGTACTAGTGTACATAATGTCTCGGTACTGTATGTGCATGCTGTGCTTGCATGCTGTATGACCTGAGATCAAGTCAGTCAAGCACCTTGTCATACATATGAATGAGTGGTGGAAAGTAATTAAGCACATGTACTCAGGAATCAATCAGAAGCACTCTGCGGGAGGATTTTCAATTTTCTGTACATCAAGGGCAGCAAACTTAACCCCCACTGCTGCTCTCGGGAAGGGACTGAGCACTCCAGTGATGATGGACAGGACTTAATGCTTCATTTCAGATTTTATTTTCACTGACGAAGTTCACTGATGTTGTACAAATGAATGAAATGAAATGAAGCATTAAGTCTTGTTCATCGTATTTCTAGTGCACAGGCCCTTCCTGAGAGAAGCAGTGGGAAGTTTTCTTTCTGTCTTTGATATCAAAGGATCTTTTTATAAATGTTGAACTTGTGAAATGGGAAGAGTACTTTTGATACTTTAAGCATATTTTAATTATACTTATATATTATACTATCCTACTTCTACTTTTAATTATACTGATATATCTATGTATATACCCTATTGGCCTGAATATAAGACTATGTTTTTTCCACAATGGAAATATGCCAAAAAATGGAGTCGTCTTATATTCAGGGTCTATACTATTTGACATTCAATGTTCTTTTTTCTGTAAATGGGTCTTGAAAAATGAAGGCCGTCTTATAAACGAGTTGTCTTATATTCGGGACAATACGGTAGTATATCTATATCCACTCTACCCGAGTGATGGGTAGAGCAGCTGGATGGGAAACGTGGGTTTGCCAGTTACCATGTGCGGGCAATGTGTTTAATGCAATTAATGCATCTATATGTAAAACACTTTGGATAAAAGCGTCATGAAAATGCACCATTTACACTGATGATATGTGAGCACTTCTTCCATTCCATCAACAATAAAAGTTTTCCATGTGATAGAGACAGTACAGTAGCATATCCATGGTTGGGCCACCCAGTTGATTTTTTAGTGGTCCTAGCACATCCTAGCTTTTATCCCCAGCTTTTATCCTACATGTATATACAGCCTTTATCTCAATCTTTGCCATTTACAACAAAAAGAGTCAAATGTCCGCCAAATATGACTATAAATTTAACCAACCAATCACATACAGTAAATGCAGTTGTTTGTGAGATGAGGTATGATTACAGGTATTGCAAACGCAGTGAGCCAGATAACTACAGTATGTAAGCGAAGCAGAAATATTTGTGTGCGTCACACTCCAGTTTTGGGCATGCGTAAATATGGGAAGCGAACACACACCAGTAAGGCGCTGAAAGTCTACAGTGTCTCTCGCTTCATACGGCTGTCCTTTAGAAAATGCATGAATAATGTAAAAAAGAAATAAAGATGGTGTGGTGTCATGTGCCTACATACACAGGCCAGCACAAAACTTGAATTCAGGTTTTTCAATGGAGATGACATATTGAATACAGTACCTTCCTGCCTGGCAGCCTAGTGTGAATTGAACCCTCTGCCCTTAAATGCTCCATACTGAATCAAGGTACGATGAAACAGGTGTGGTTTCATCTCCTGGTTTCTAAACCATAGCCTGGGGCATACATCACTGCTGTGAGAATGGCTTAGTTTATTCCATCATCCAATTAGAGTGGTGACAATGTGTTTGCTGTGGGGTCACCCAAGGTGGAGAGCCTATTTGAATGTTTCTAGTGTGGTTTTCTCCTGAAACCAGAAACACACATCGTTCCAGAGCTGGCCTGGAGATATCTGTCTTGTAACTGGGTTTACGTAAAGCCCTGCTAATTGTTGGCTATTTGGTTCAAAGGATGGTTTACAAGCAAAGTTCCTTTGATTAGAAAGTTTGGGTCACCAGAGAAGTCGGCCCGCCGCGAAGTCGGACCCTGAGTATAGACAGAGTTACGCTGTTGCAAACCCTGATCACTAAATGGGATCATTCCAATGGCGGCTCTCCTACATAGACTTCATATTATCTTTATTTTAGATTGTTTCGTAATACTTTAGGATATAGTAAAAACATCAGGCAATAGCCTGATGTTCATAAATCCCTTTATTTTACGTCATTTACTACAGCATACACATTAACAACCCAGCTTTGGTCGGCTAGGTGGTGTGGAGAAGTCGCCCAGGGTGTGGAGAAGTCGGCTAGGTGGTGTGGAGAAGTCGCCCAGGGGGTGTGGAGAAGTCGGCTAGGTGGTGTGGAGAAGTCGCCCAGGGGTGTGGAGAAGTCGGCCCATTAGACATGCATAGGCACCTTTATCACTGCATATCATAGACATGCATAGGCACCATTATCCATTATCAAGTCATGACAATAGACATGTATAGGCACCATTACTCTTTACCAGAGTAGAATAAATACATATTTCACTCTTTAATCAAGTCATGACAATAGACATGTCTTTAATCAAGTCATGACAATAGACATGTATAGGCACCATTATCACTGCATGTCAACCATTATCAAGACATATGCATGTCAATAATACTGGTTTACTCTCAACTAGAGTTGCATAATTACATGTTTTACTCTTTACCAGAGTTGAATAAATACATATTTCACTCTTTACCAGAGTTAAAGAAATTAGACAATAACACATATTTAAAACAGTTTTGTGTTCTTCCAAACTGCAG
>CM076965.1:34345422-34352922 GCA_039105355.1 Benthosema pterotum | reverse complement strand
TCCTTAATTATGTACTGTACTTTGCTTAGCAAATCAAAATCATTGCTACGGGGGGGATCAGTCAATCAAATCATTGTGTTTGTGTTCACACTAACAGATCTATCCAGGCAGGTAATTAAATGGCTGGATTTATATCTATTCTATTATTCTAATACTTTATATAGGCTGTATAGAACAGTCTCCAAGTTTACTGTATTTTTCTCCAAGGTGCTTAATGTATTTCATGGTCACACCTACATTTTTTTATCATTATTAACAAATTCACAAACCAATGGAGGATAGTTAGAGCTTCAGTGTCTTGCTCTCCCAAATGTTGTGGGGACAGTCCTTGGTGTCCTGACCCACAGGTTGAGAACCACTGTGTGTTCTACTGCAGCGTTAGAAGGAATTAAGGTTTTAATACCCCACAGCCCAGATGGACTGGAAGGGAACAGATCTGACAGCGCGTCCCCAAGGCCTCACACAGGATATCCTCGCCACTTCACTGGTTATTAATGGAGCCTGTAGGGGAAGGTGACAGGAGGACGGCTCACTCTCGAGGGCTATTCTCTGAACTGGACAGGGTTCCATTACAAGGAACTAGTCTCCGGCAGGGGAAACAAAACCAACATGCTTTTAAACGTTGGTTCCAGGCCAAACGTGGAATACCTGCCTGTGGTGTGACAGACAGACTGACTGTCTATTTATTTTCTTTCCCTGTTGTGATCCTTTGTTATACACACTAAACGACATGATTGATGATGGGTTGTGTGTGTCTCTGTGTGTGTGTCGTCCAGGCAGTGTGGTGAGCCTAGATAAGCCCCCCTATGAGGTGAAGCCCCTGCACCTCATCCCTCACTTCCCCTCCCAGCATCAACAGCAGGACTGAGGGATGTCACAGGGCTTCCTCCTTTTGGCAATACTCACTGTCTCCCCCAGCATCCAGGTGAGGCACGCACACACACACGCGCACACGCATGCACACACACAGCTGGACTGGGATAAAAAAAAATCGCCCCATTCTTTTTTACATGAATTTGGCCCACACCGGCCCATTTTTGCAGGAATTTGGTCCAGACCGGCCCACCACAGCCAGCGTGCAGATAGCCCCCTCTCTGTCAGCACGCACACACAAACAAGCCATAATACCACCATTTTTACACAACATAAATTATACAAACTAGCAGACACCTACACCACCATTTGCTGCTCTCACAAGAATGATGCTGGCAAAAGGACAGCATTTATTTGTCACTCACTGATACAGGTACAATACAGGCCTGTGATATTATTTTTTTGCACCCCTATTGGCCCCCTATGGTCGCGTTCCACCGAGAGAGCTCCCGGTACTCCCTATAGCCAGTCTGACCCTGCACACACACGCACGCACGCACGCACGCACACACACACACGTTTCGAACTTGCACGTAATACAGGACGCAGCAGGGCAAGACGAGCACTTCCAAACTCTTTCATAGACACTTTCATAGAACCTTGATGGTGACAGACCCTTGATAGAAAGTAGCCAATAACATGTCTTGGGTAGATGTTTATTTAACAAAAAAACAGAGAAAATAGAATGTGGCGGCAATGTTGGTGAGTTTAATGTTGTGAATTTGTTGTGCGCCTGCTGCTTTCATTCATGGTCAATTACCTGGCTGCAGCGTCATTACTGTAGATGTCCCACAATCTCATATTAGCCAATTTATATTTTCCCTTTTATTCCAACTTTTGATTGACTGCCACATTTCACAGGGTTCAGGTAATTGAGAATTATGAAGACATTGCTGAAGGAAACTAATATGTTTCAGATGGCTAAAATCTGACCATTTACTGAAATAGATAGGCCAGCACTGTGCACAATAAGTATCTTGCCCATCAGTGATGGGCAAGTTACTGGGAAAATGTAGTAACCTACACTACTTGTTACTCTCAAAAAAATGCAGCTAAGCTACACAACAAGCTATCGCCAGAGATTTGTAGCAAGCAACACTACAAGCTACATGACAAAAGTAGCTTGATGTAGCTTGCTACATAATCACTACATAATATAAATATATATCTTAACTTAATGTACAACTTTCTAAATACTAATCATAATAATAAAACAATATGGGTAAAAATCATAATGATAATAATTTAGCGGAGGGTTTGAACATAGGATGGTGGCATGTTTAAGTTTTGGGATGTATATTAGAGGTTTTCTACCCATTAAAAATGGGTGGAATTTGAAAATGTGTGTGGGAAAATGTAGTAAGCTACAATCCTTATTACTCGAAACAAGTAGTGTAGCTTCACTACAAGCTACTC
Organism: Benthosema pterotum; assembly: GCA_039105355.1. Lineage (NCBI taxonomy): Eukaryota > Metazoa > Chordata > Actinopteri > Myctophiformes > Myctophidae > Benthosema > Benthosema pterotum. Next base: position 34,350,633 of record CM076965.1, on the reverse strand, counting down.
GAAACAAGTAGTGTAGCTTCACTACAAGCTATTCCCAGAGCAAATGTAGTAACCTACACTACAAGTTACGGGAAAATGTAGTTAAGCTATGTAGCTTAGCTACTTGTAACAAGCTACTGCCCATCACTGACAATAAGTATCTTGCCCATCACTGCATCGCATACCAACATGATTGGTAAAAATGTGATTATTGTAATGGCTGCACTTATTGGCATGCCAGCATGGCACAGGTGCATGAGATCACTTTAAGAATATTGGCTGATTTATAGTGGAAATATGCCCTAATTTGCATATATACGCTATGTGAGAGAACATTGACATTTTAACATAGCTCATCATTTTGTACAAATTGTTTCCAGTATAGAAACACTGATTAGAAGTACATCTCCAGGCAGTCTGGGTTGCATGACTTGTCTTCTTCAGACTAGACTAAATCAATTCATACTGTGCCGAATTTGGGGAAAATATTCAGTCTTGAGCCATCCCACCCTATAGCAGAGGGATCCTATACAAACACATTTCTTTGTGTATTTTACTTTTTAATGTTGCACCATAATGTTTCTATTAAGGGGCACCATCATTAATTTAAAATCAAATCATATACTGTACAGTAAATGTTGACTTTTAATACCCTTTTCTACAACATACACTGAATATTTTTCATATTCTCTCAGTGTGCTCGTACCACCTCATTGTTATTCCCAATATGCATGATCTGCCTGGTGGGGAAGACCATTTAATCGAGATGACTGAACTGTGATGAACTAACAGTTTTTGCCACGGATTTGACATGCCCCTTCAGCTGCTGTCCTTCTCTGTTACTGCAGAATGTTACGATTGTACTTAACACAATTTCATTGAATGTCTCATACAGTGACAATAAAGATCCTACATTACCTTATGGGTGCATTAACCATAGGCTATACTGTACTGTATATGCTGGCCTAATTAATGCTGGTGACATCCATCAGCTTTGATACTACCATAGTCAGTGTGATGTGTGATGGTTGTTTTTGCATGCAGCTCTAACAACTATAGTCAACTTGCGAAGTGGCGCACTACAGTCAACACTGGAGGTGGGCCTCCATAAGTATTACACACACACACACACACACACACACACACACACACACACACACACACACACACACACACACACACACACACACACACACACACACACACACACACACACACACACACACACACACACACACACACACACACACACACACACACACACACACACACACACACACACACACACACACACACACACACACACACACACACACACACACACACACACACACACACACACACACACACACACACACACACACACACACACACACACACACACATGCCCAGATATGCATGGATGCATAAACTCTAACTATTTTCCCCACAAGACACCATCAGCCTCCAGTAGGTCAGGATAAGGTTAACTCCCCCGTGAACCTCTGGCATTTCAAGTGTGGGCAAAAGGTCTTGTTTTTCCAGCCCACCACCCTCTGAGAAAAGACCAGAGAGCAGTGGTGTCACACACTAAACTGACTATGAACTAAGCATACGGAAATGCAATCCAAGACATATGTCTTTAACCTCAATGGATCATTACATCCATGACCCCCGCCCCCTGTCTATACTGTGAGCTGCAACACAAATCAAACTAATTAACCACTTTGTGGACCATACCGTTATCGTTTTCAGGAATCTGATAATCCATCCAATGGATCCATTTACTCACGCCTTTCAAAGACAATTGCAGTCACAAAGTGCTCTTACAGTGGTCTGACTATTGTTTGTGAAAAAAGTGGGGTAGTGTCTTTCCTATAGTTTGAATAGTAGAACTACATTATGTGTGTTGCCACGCAGCATGCTCATCATGTGTGCTCCGCTGCCTCAGGTGTCCCCTGCTGCCATCCTGGGTAAGTTGGTGGACAACTACAACTTATACAAGGAGGAGTGCCTGCGTAACAACAGCCGAGACCCCCTGAGCACAGGTGAGCATAACATATGTGTAGCCATCCTATATACAGTATTTATTAAAATCACACGAAATGTATCCATTGCGAATGCAGAATCCATAGTGATACTAGTGCAGTAGTAGAACTTATCCCGTATGGAAAATCTTATATATATGCAAACTCTTGAAAGTGGCACCTTCCATACAATCCTCATAAGAGAATAGAATCCTCATAAAGTTAATATAAGATCTGTAGTATTTTCTTAAAATAAAATATAATATTTTTATATTAAAATATAAAAATATGTATTTGAAAAGAGAGTGTTTCTTGGTAAAGTTCAGGTTAGTGACTGACAGGGTTGGGGACAGGCAAGGCCAGGCTGACCATAGAGAGGCAGAGGCAGAGGATTCATTTCACTTTTTATTAGTAGTTATGTGGTCTGTACATGAAACATACATAATATTCTGTATTAATGAAATAAGTCATCACATCCCTAATAAACAAAGCAGTTCAATAACTACTAATTCAATAATAAGTCATCTAATCAAGTAACTCAAGCATTCAATCGATCAGCAATAAGGATAGATAGGATTGTACACCTATAGATAATTTAAGCCACATTTAAATATATACAGCACATATATATCAGATAATACACATGCATAGGTATAATTCAATCAAATATATATAGTACATCATACAAATAATTCATGAATGATAACAGAAATATGAGATAATGAACATCTCTTAATCAATGTTACAGGCAAACATTTCTGGCCTACTCACAGCAGACTGCACTGCTGCTCATTATATGATGCACATACAAACACATTAAACCTAGGCAGTGCAGTGCAGTGAGCTGTTAAACAACCTATAGTAGCGCACAACATCAGCAGACAAGCGGCTTACTTTGTTCAAGGATGCAGGCACATGGATGGCTTGGAGATGGTGGTTGGAGGTAGGCAGCGGAGCAGTTCTGGTGTGGTGTTCTTGGCTTGGCTTCCAGGAAGTGTGCAGCTAGGCCACTTATATAGCCTCCCACACCTGTGTGTGGTCAGTGAACAACCTGCCATTCCATCAGGCTTGATTGGATTGATTGAGTGGCACTTCCTCTCCATGAGCCTTTTGACAATAATGGTGTAATTTATAAAAATTGCATATGACATTCAAAACAGATTAGTTTGTATGAAAGGTGCCATTTTCAAGAGTTTGCATACAGTACATTTTTTCATATGGGATTATACCCGGAAAATGTAATGTCACGTAACATATTATATGAGTGAGTTTACTTAACTGCAACCGCAACTTAAAATGACCTGTCATTGCAATAGAACACTCAGTCTGGCTCACAATAACGATTTGTAGTGTTTATAGCTGCTTTTATGGCTGCAGATACAACCTCGGAAATCAGGAGACATAAAGTACATGTTGCATGTCACATGAGGTTCTCTTGATTGATGAGTATCAGAGAAACAGTCACTATACTGTCTTAGGACAGAGCTACGCCTATAGAGGTATAATTGAGCAAACAATTACCATGTGAGTCCTAAAGATGAGCAGTTCTAATCGTTACTTCCTTTGAGGCAAACTCAGAACACAGTTAATGGAAAAGAGATATAAGAGATATTTATTTATCATAATTCCTTGACACCATGAATAGCCGGGTATTTGCTGTTGGGCCATTCACTAGTCAGAAGAACACACCATTGAGAAAGCTTAAGGGATTTTGTTGACATGAATGAACAAATGAATGAATGAATGAATGATTTAAGTGGTATGTTCCGGAGGGGTCGTCTTGCGGTGCATGACGACCCCTCCGGAACATGCCATTTAATGAACCTGCTCCAGGGGAATGAGAGAGGGAGTAGGAAAGAAAAGAATGTTTTGTTTGGATTGTTTTGTTCCACTTTATAGCGCTGGAAAATGTGTCTTCATTAGCGGAGCAGGGAAAAGAGTATGGAGTGGAGGTGGGATGGGATGGGAGGAAAGTTGCTTGTCTGTTTTGTTTTGCCTTGGTTTATTAATGTGTTATCTATCAGGTAGAAAATATATTTGATTTGAAGAATGAGGGAAACGACTAAAGAATAAAATAATCTAATAAAAATGTCTTCACAGCCTGTACTTTTGAATACTGAATAGACTAGGTTGAATAGGCTACTGTTGTTTCTGGTTTCCCACAATATAGTCTAGACTTTTCTTCAAGGACTGAGGGACGAGCCGGTTAGGTTTTTGGCTACGGTTACTTACAGAACACTATGAAAACCAGTCAGCCTTACTATCTTTCCATACATCTAGACATGGAGAAGACTGGATCATCACATAGATCTGCATAGCTTATATGGAGCCGGCCAGCAACTCTAGATCTGACCTCAGACCTGTAGATCTCCATATATGGAGCTGACCTGTTCCGACATTCTATTTGTTGATCCTTTCCCACCCGTCCCATTTCCCTTTTGACTGATACTGATTGTCCATTCAAATGGGCCCACCCCGAAGTTATTACTAGAAGCCACACTAATAATAACGCCCCTACACTAGTCTAGACACGCTCCATACAGTATACTGTATGTCAGGTACATAATTCATTTCATGTTGATCTGACCCCCATGCCAGTGCCTCCACTCGCCCAGCAGTCTTCCATCACCCAGGCGGTGCAGCGAACTTGCCCTCGGCCTTTGTGGCAAGGTTGCTTCTCAACCTCGGGACATATTCTTCCGAGAAGAATACTGAGTTTAGAGGTGTTTCAACCATTCTTTCTCCCTAGGTGTTGTGTGCAACAGGACATTTGACAACTACGTGTGCTGGCCTGATGGACAGCCCAACACCACGGTCAGCGTGTCATGTCCCTGGTACTTGCCATGGCACCACAAAGGTAAAGTGTCTTGGATAAGATTCATTATTTTAATAGACTTTATACCTAGTCAATAAAAAGCGCTGATCCATGATGTGGTTGAAACCAGGACATTTTCAATTCATCAGAACAATTCGTCATTGTGTGTGTGTGTGTGTGTGTGTGTGTGTGCGCGCGTGTGCGTGTGCGCGTGTGCGTGTGTGTGTGTGTGTGTGTGTGTGTGCGTGCGTGCGTGTGTTTAGTCCAGCATGGCAAGGAGTACCAGCAATGTGACACAAATGGCCAATGGCTGCCTAAGAGGAATAGCAGCGAGTGTGAATCTATTGATGAACCCAGCCTGGTAAGAATATGGGAATATGGATTATTGTTGTCTGGATTCTGATTTCACTT
>CM076965.1:34092922-34337922 GCA_039105355.1 Benthosema pterotum | reverse complement strand
AAGAGAAACAGACAGAGAGAGGCAGGTAACCAAAGTCTATCTCTCTCAACAAAACAGTCCATACATGCCAGGTTTTAGCCAAAATATTGTCTCTTGGTACGCTCTTACCAACAGCCACGCTGTGAGTAAATATGAGATAACAACACATTATGCATTGCATTGTTTGTGAAAGTTGTTTGCTTGTCCACACAGGGTCTGCTGGTGGCCATTCTGTACTGTTTTGTAAACAAAGAGGTGAGTGTCCTCATTGTGTCAGCCACACCTGGATCTGTCTTTTTGCATTCCTCTCAACTTCCTCCCACTCACTGGACTCTTCACTTTTGCCACAGCCTGTCGTAATTCAATATCTCTGTCTCTATCTCTCTGTCAACCTCCACTCTTGTCTCCTTGTCACTCTGCAGGTGCAGTCGGAGGTCATGAAGAAGTGGAAGCGCTGGAAGCTGGGCAGGAACATCGAGGAGGAGTACCGCCACACGTACAGCCACCCGCCTGGCGGCAAGAGTGGCAGCCTGCTGCACAGCGCCCCCGGGCTGCCGCGCCACCCGGCCGCCGCTACCTGTCACGACCTGCTCTGCGACCACCCGGAGGAGAAGCAGACGCTCATGGCCAGCTGCCGCAACGGCCGGAAGGGGGCGGTCAGCAGCTGCACCATGATCGAGGACATCTCTCTGACGGACAAGGCGCAGTGCTACGAGGCTCCTCCTCCCAGGGACGACACCAACAGGGAGAGCCACCTCTGAGATTGCAACGAACAAGACATCTTTGAAGAACGCCCCCCTTCGGAGGGTCTTTTCCCCTCTTGTCTTGGTTCTGATGAGGCGCTGCAGGTCCATGCAGCGAGGGGAGGGGAGGGGAGGCCGCTGACGAGCTGGGCTTGGTCCGGTCGTTTGTTGGGGAACCGTCTTGGTGTCAGTGGGACAGCACAGAGCTCAGCCACAGCCAGGGAATGGAGAACCGGGCGGCACAGAGGCCGTGTTGGACTGTGATGACTGCTGAAAGCGATGCGGATGGAATTGCGTGGATGCTCATGAGACAGAGCGCTGCTACACAACCGCATGTTGCACGCAACGTCAACACAAGCAACTCACGACAACATGTGCCATGTAAAATAATAGTAAACTGAGACCTCATGCAGCTACTTAAATAATGCATCAAAAACAGGGTCTTAGGTTTGGTATCTGAATCGTGCTGTGGATCAAAAGTGCGTGTGTGTGTGTGTGTGTGTGTGTGTGTGTGTGTGTGTGGTACTGGAGACAATGAGTTATTGTTGAATAGACACAAAACAAACAGCTAAATGATGGCTGGACTCGCTGGACCTAACTGAGGCGTATTGTTTCCCTTACCATTCATTCCGCATTCATAGAAGCAGAAAGAGACTAAATTTAACTTTTGCATCCCTGTTCTAGGGCTAACACTCGCTGAAAATAGCACATGATCTCCAAGCTCACAACCACGTTGAAATTTGCAATACAGTGTTGTTAACTTGTGGATTGGCACTTTTCAGCAAGGATATATTGAGTATAGAGCAACAACCAGATAAATAATACGCTACTATAGAGCCCTTGGGAATCCAATCAACTAAGTATAGGGTTTAAGTGACTAAGCTTCTTTAAACATGTATTTATCTCGTGTCAGATGGTGTTCTCAGTGTTTTCATTGTCCACATGCTCCACCCATGAGGAACCATGAGAACTTGGCAGCTGCCTCCTCACCAGAGCATTCCTGGGTTATCTTCATGAGGCTTATACCTACCTACAGACATTCAAGCATTATGAGGTTTATACCTACCTACAGACATTCAACCATCATGAGGCTCAATCCTACCTACAGACATTCAACCATCATGAGGCTCATACCTACCTACAGACATTCAAGCATCATTAGGCTTATACCTACCTACAGACATTGTATCATTTAATGGGGTTAGCACTTGAAAAGAATATCCATAAGCTATTGTTATGACATTAATCATAAAATGTGCCAGGAGGAATATTTCTGTTACTGTCACAACAAATCTGTAAACATGCAGCCAGTAAGTACAATTAGGTCAATGGTTCGCCAGGAGTGGGTCAACCAATGCGAGTAGATATCCTTTTTTGTTTTCTACAATTATGGTATTATTACATACAGATACAGAAAAAACACTACTGTGTTTCCCAAGGAGATGTCATGTTTCTTTTAACCCTCAAGAACACATCTGGGAACCTCTGCATTGAGTAGTATGTTCATGCTGTGTGCCATCAGACATCATTTGCCACTGTATAGTACTTTGCATTCCTTTGCATGTGTACGGACATCACAGCAGGCCATGGAGGTGACAAATCTGCTGCTAAGCTTGTACACACAAAAATGACAAATCCTAATCACAAGCATGTGTGACAGAAAACTGCAGATAAATGCCAACCCCATGGCCATAATGTGCATGACTATGAATCCAAACGATGTAACTCAAAAATATCAAGTCACCGCGCCACTTGCACAAGAAGGCAACCCTTTTATTCAAGGAAATGTGTTCTTCTTGTCATGTTGAAAATGGCCTCTCTCTGTCATGCATGAAAATAGCGCAGACTTAATACCCTTAAGTGGTGTGACTCACTGGCCTGCCATGCCAGCCCTAGAGAACCATTATGTCACACATTACAGTATGTTCTGACATGCACTGTACAGTATACCGTTATGTATCCTCTCTGTGCCAAGTCCACAAGTGTGAGGCCGACCTTGAACAGACGACATACATGGGCCTTCAAGATAGAGTCACGTGAGATGTCAATGAGCTGTGCAGAGCAGCAAAGTCTGGCATAATGTATGCATTCCTGTCCTGGGTCACAGTTCTTGTCCCGATTCTGAATTCCCATAGACGTGTTAAATAGCCCAGATTCACAGCATATCAAGTATCAACTGACGCTAATGTTACTGACACCGAATTAAATATTCAATTAAATTCTCAGCACAAAACAGACAGCATTAAATATGAGTGACCCCTCACAATTTGTTTATGTTGGAGTCCAATTCTTATATGAGACAGCTCTAAGATGACCAATGTGTATTTATTTTCCATAGTGACCCAGAGATGAACGAGTGGCGTCAGGACTTCGGCACTCTGTTAGTTCTTTGACATCATGAGGACGTGACTAGCAATGAGATTATTAAATTTGTGTGTCACTGTCTGGTCTGCGCTCTGCACTCACCAACAACAAGGATATGTTCATCCTTGTTCCCTCCACTTTATACGCACTGCATGTGGAGGTCTAGAACAAAAACGTCAAAACAAAATGGAATATTTCCATTACATGCTCATGCCTTGCTCATGGTTCATGTCAGAGTGAAAACAATAATACAGCGGTACTGCTTTTTCTACTGCTGAGTACAAGCGCTGAAGATTAAAATCTGATTTTGTAAAGAAGGGAACGCTCGAGCAGATAACTTAAAAAGACATTTTGTGTTGCTAAAAGACTTTTGTATGTATATATGACTATTTGCACAATGCTAATTTATGATGTGTAAATACTGTATGTATACTGTATGTGTTTGCGATTCATTTGATTGTTTTAAATGTCTGTGCTTTTCAGGTATTCTTAAGTGCTGGTGTGTGTGCGTGCATGCGTGCGTGTGTGTGTGTGGGTGCAGTGTACAAATGTGTATATTTCTCTGTGTGTATGTGGTGCAGGGGGTGGGGGCAGGGGTGGATGTAACATTTCCCAATTGGGGGGGCAGAAGAAAATCGGATTCATCGGATGAAGCCACCCCCATACCATTGTCAGTTACAGGACTTTTATTAGGCAAGTAAGGCATCAATAATAACATCAGTTGTTGTTGAAGTTGCAACAGACACGCAGCATGCATAAAGCTAAAGGTCTGACTCAGAGAGTTTTCTGTTTTCAATGATCAAAGGCTGTCGGTTTAGTGGTGAGACAATTGTAGTAACTAGTTAGTAGCAGTAGTAGTGTTACAAATACTTTTAAATATAAGCACTGAAATATCTTGGGTTGTTTTGCATGCCATCATGTTTGGTGGGGCAGTCTGGGCATTTAGGGGGGCGTTGCCCCCCCATGCCCATGCCTAGATCCGCCCCTGGGTGGGGGTATAGCGTGCAGTGCACTGGCAGTATTGCAACCCATCCAGAAAATTGGAACTTGGGAAAGTTGGTATATAATTTAGCAGGATCAAGACACTTTCCTGTTGTGCGTCAAAGCGAGGCTCCATGGAGCCGCCTGGGCAGCACAGCCTCTCTCTCTCTGTCGATTAGTTCCATCTGGACGGGTCAGAGGAGCTGATAGGAACCAGGGCTTCACCCAGAGCTCTGCAGGGGTCAGAGGTCCTTCCCAGTCCGTTGTCACACCATGTAGTATATATCACACCACGGGACATTCCAACAACACATACATAACCATATAAGGCAAGGGGAAAGGACGCCGATCTGCGTGTTAATTCTGCTGAAGTCTCAGTCTCTGCACACAGAGAGACTTTGTACAAATCATAGCGTACAGACAGCAGGGGCGGATCTAGGCATAGGCATGGGGGGGCGATGCGCCCCAAATGCCCAGTCTGCCCCACCAAACATGATGGCATGCAAAACAACCCAAGATATTTCAGTGCTTATATTTAAAAGTATTTGAAACACTACTGAAAATGGTAATTTTACCATTTTCTTCTGCCCCCCCAATTGGGAAATGTTACATCCGCCCCTGACAGACAGACAGTTGAATGGGAGCAGGAGGACGCCGCAGCCTCGTTGAGAAAACGCAATGGGTCGCTTCTTTAACCAACTGAACCCTAACTAGCATCCCTATCACTTGAAAATGGAAGACCCAAAAATGTATATGTTTCACGAAAATGTATCATGTATGTATCAAGGCCCATTATTTATTGGGCACTTAATTGAGCCTCAGACTACCATGTGATGTAATTTAGCCCCTCAGATCTAATATCTTGATCAAAAATAAGAAATATTGTTATTATTATATTTTAAAACGAAATTTGGTTTCATTTTACACTCTCAAGAGTTAAAGATCTATACGGGTCCGGTCCATTTGATTACCAACTCATTTAGCTGCAGAGGACCACCTGGAACCCCCTCAAGGCCCCCCCTGGTGGTCCCCAGATTGCTGGTTGAAAACCACTGTGCTAAACCCCTGGCGTAGGCGGAGGCTCCCAGTACCACGGCTCTCAAGCCCTGGTACTAATACACCCAGTTGGCAGTGATCAAACCCATGCACAGGATCAGGGTCAAAAGGCAAGAGCTGCACTGACTGAACTACCAGGACACAGCAAGGTATTGGATATGTGATAATATTGTGATAACTTAAAGCCAGGGGTTTTCAACCTTTTTCATACCAGGGCCCAGTATTTATTCTGAATCTTAGCCACAGACCACCATTTGAGTTTAGTCTCTTGGACCCAAAACTAAGGATTTTTTTTGTTTTTGTCCACAATTTAGGAGAGATAACTGTCAAAACGTTGGTCAAAATAACAATTCTTCTACATTTTCTAAGAGTTACAGATCTATAAGGGTCCATTTGGTTACCAACCATCCATCATTTAGCTGGGGACCACCTGGAACCCTCTCAGGGACCACTGGTGGTCCCCGGACCACTGGTTGAAAACCTCTGCTCTAGGCCTCTATCTCTTGTGCTGTTGTATAATACGACTTGATGGGCACAGTTGGTATTGATGTATCTTAATTGTGAGGTTCTACAGATGGAAGCAAATGAACCTGTACCATACACAGCTCCAGTTGGTTCCATTTTCTCACTCTCAGAGTTAACACTTGAGTTTTGTTTTTGTTTAGATTCATCAGTAGTGTGTTGGTGTTGGTGGATCACATCAGATAATGGCTGCTGTTTTTCTGTCCTCTTCAGATATAAACACCAGGCAGGTGAGGTGCCATATTATATCAGCTTATACTGGGTGCTGCTACAGTTCTCCTTGTAAGCACAGCACACACCCTGAGGACTGAAATAGAGCAGTAGATGGGAATAGTTGAGATAGAACACGAGACACTGTTGTTGCTCTGTGGTGAATTTACTGTGTTTTTCTTGTATTTCTACAGAGAGGTGATGTTTTGGCCCATAAAAACAAAATAATAAAGAAATGTTGTGTACACCTTGCCAGTAAAATAGTATAGATATACAATGTAAGAAAAGTACATTTTTCTTATTCTTTAGTTTAGTCCACTTCATTTATTTTCAGCCCAGCCAGACCCATTGCAGTGAATTTCTTTTATGAGACGTTTGGGCAACACTCTTTTCTGAAACTAAAATGGTTCTGTCTGAATGTATTCTACAAGTAAGACTTTCTCTTAAAGGTGCTCATTGCATATTATTTTGATTTTGATGAAAAGTAGACAAAAACTGACCGTGTTCAACTGTGTACAGTTCATAATTTCTTGTGTTCTCTTGCCAAGCAATGTCCAAATGGTGAAAGATTAAATTAATATGTATGTGAAACACGATTTATATGTTCTGCAGCTTTTATTCCACAAGTGTCCAGAAATTGCTAAAAATGAAAGAGCAATCTCAAATATAGATTCCATGTAGTGCCATCAACGGTGACATTTACCTGGTGGCTGAAAGACTCAATGGCTTTTTATGCCTGACATATTATCGATTGTGCGCTGCAGTTGTGCACCCAAATAGCAGACATGTTGTGAACTTGAATATTGGCTACGTTCGGTGCACTAAAGCCTCGCTAAACTACGGTCTGTAAGTATAACTCAGGCTAAAGAGAGGTGAGTATCGATCGTACCCTGGGGTCAGGTGCTGTTAAATAGAACATTGTGTTCCTTGTTGGGCCTGACCAATGGTCATCAAGGCCAGCTCATCTATACTACTGCATTAGGAGAACTCAGTTATAAGAGTATCTATCTTTAGCTGGGAATTGTTGGATAGCTTATTAAAATGTTAAATCGTGTGGTAACTAACCACTAAAAGCGGGAAACATCATTTTAGATTTCATGTTGGATAGCTTATTAAAACATTAAAATAACTTACAGCATGACACCAGCTGTTTTTTGTTTTGTTTATGGTACTGTAGAAACAGCCTCAGGTGACAGGTGTTAACTATTTTCGCAATTCTTGAAACCTTTCACACATTTTAAAAATGCCAATCAAAAATATACAAGTTAAGAACGTGAAGCATCTATTTGAACATTTTAGTGACACCACAGTATGACACTTATACTGTATATAACATATACTAAGCATATCCTGCTGATCTGTGTTCATCAGGCAGTGCTGATCTATAAGTTCACTAGTTTGTAGCTCGGCTATTTTCGCCCACAAATGTTTGCCCCGCAGAATCGGGACCATTAGGGTTCATATGGTGTTAAGTGGTTAAACTCAACAACTGTCAGCCTTCTTGGCATCCAGCTAGTGTCCTTTAGGAGGACGTGAAGAGAAAACAACACCAATACATCACTACTGTGCAGTCTGTATATATTCCACCAAGAGCAAACATATTGGGAAAAGCTTCACAGTCTGAGTGACTGTGTTTGCTCCCTTTTAAGGCCTCAGACTGGTGTCTTCTTCCTGTGGACAATGTGAATCGTGTGCGACTGAGGGGGCACTGCCTCCCATGCTCCTGCCTCCTCTCCTGTTCCCAGGAATCCATGTCACAGCTGCTGGACCAGGCAAAAGGAGCATGGAAAACAGATGTGCAGTGTTGCGCCCTAGCTGCTACTGTGAATAAATACTCAACATTCATTCACATAACTCTGGGCACCAGGCTCCTTTAAATCAATATGTCTAAATGCTTCCTGTAACTCTTGACTAAATGACTTCACGCTGTGATCGGTTTATGGGACGAGACGGGCCCCTGAGCCATCTGTGGGTGATTACACAAACAAAGTTTGTATCTCTATATTTCATCTCGTGTTTTTTTTTTTCTCCCATCAATTAATTTCCTATTATGACTTGCAAAAGTACCAACATACAGCCTGGCCCACGTAGCATGAAGACTGAGGAGCATGGAGAGGAGGGGGTGGGAAATGTAACAGACAGAGGTCCTCTGTTACAGTATGTTTGCACAGTCATGTATTTTGTAAAACTGATGTCTTTAATTGATTCATTACACATCATATTATTATGACTTTAGCAACAACCACAATGCAATTTGGACAGTCAACATTGGCAAGTGTAATATATGTATATTGAGTGTATACATTAAGTGTACCAGATGGAGACGTGCCATCCAGTGTGAAGGCCAAGCGAGCAATGTGTCAATGTAAGACTCTTAACCTCCAATAATTGCTCCACGTCTCCCTGAGACGGGGAGCATACATGATACATGTACATAACAAAGTGATAAAAATGTTATTATTATTATTATTATTATTATTATTATTATTATAATTAAAAATGCTGGATGGACCGACTGAGCTACACATGACGGGGAGGTCTGTATCATTTTATTTTTGAAAACCTTTGATAGAATTTGCCTAAAGGTCTTACGTACGTAGCACATAAGCACAATTCTATAATCTCCAAATGCTATATACTGTAGAAAGAAGAAATTGAAGATTGTGAGAGACAACAGTCTGGCCACGTGAGACTACTATGCAGGCAGTGTATAGGACCAGTGTATAGGGCCCCCGATTCCTAATTATTTGCACGTCTTGTAATGAAAAAAAAAATGTGACTGCCCGCTAGCATTCTATTAGTTCATTCAAAGATGAGATTGTGTTACAGTGATTTAGAGCAGTATCCTATACTATAGGCCTACGGACTGTGAAAATACTGAATGGTATAGACTGTATAATGCATTGGCATGATGTGTCCTGGAGCATATACACAAGGGAAAAAGAAGATGTTGCATGAAATGATTTCCCATGGCCATATGAATCTTATGATAGGGTACTCTGCTTACATTATGTGCAATTACCCCCCCCCCCCTCTCTCTCTCTCTGTGTTGTGGGTAAAATATAAACAATCAAAAGTATTTCATAAATAAAATGATTTTTATATACACCATCGCACTACATATCACAAAGCTTGTAGAAATACTATTTTCACTAGTTTCTGGGGTGGGCAAACCTTTCCTTTCTCTTTCTGGGGGGTCTTAAAGCTAAAAAGTTTGGGAACCACATTATGTGTCACACAGAGAGCACGTACTGAATCCTTTTACATAACCTGAGACGCTGTATCGCTGAGCTGGGGGTTGCTAGCTGCAGTTTAATGCTCATCAACAACATAAACACCATGGGGTCATTGGACCGTTTATTGTCTAACTAACTGCAGACATTCATCACACAAGAGCAGGGGTCAGTGCCAGCAGGGGCAGATTTATGCTTATACTTACAGTGGTAGAGAGGCCCCAGAAAATAGCTGGAGAAAATGTATAGATATTAAACAATGTTCCCATGGGTACTTAGTTGGCAGGGTGCATATGCTGTGCTGTGTGTGTGTGTGTGTGTGTGTGTGTGTGTGTGTGTGTGTGTGTGTGTGTGTGTGTGTGTGTGTGTGTGTGTGTGTGTGTGTGTGTGTGTGTGTGCGCACGCGCGCTCATTGCCGGTATGCGATTATAAAGCTGTATAGAAATCATTGGTACATCGGGTGCAGACATGCATTGTGATGGAAGGTTACAAGTTCAATCCCCTGATGGAAAGGTGAAATAATTAAAACAGATGAAAATGGAAATTGCAAGATCATTTTTAATTTTATGCAGCGAATACGTTTTCATGTAGCATGGAAATAAAACATAATGATTGAGGTTATGTAACCTTATTTCAAGTACATTCATCTTAATGTTATTCATCATTGTGCCACAAGCCCAAGTAATCAGAATGACAAGTAACATAATAATGTAAGTGAAATAACCAATCATAATAACGTAGAATAATTTCTTTTTCTCAGTATAAAGCTATAATAGTGTCTATATGGGTGCCCTGTAATACAGATTAATAAACATTGCCAACTATTGCCATAGAGCCACTCCTGATGCCTCTCAAGTGGAGAGCAAACATGAGTAAAATCACTTTGTGATGTCACCAATGGTAATTGTCAAGGTACTGTTAGACTAGGTTCAGTTGTAGGCAGCCAATAGTAATGTACGGATGAGACGTCATTGAGGAGAGCCAGTGTTGCCACTAGTCAAGTGTAATTGACAGCCGCACTGTTATGTTTAGTTCATTCATTCTGATATCCTGCTCAGTGTTCCAATTATAATCCGGTACTCCTGTGGAGTTCTGATAAACATGCCTATCGACTTCAGCTTATTCGAAGGTAATTGGTATTGTAACTGTCCACAGCCCACCTCTGAGACACAGGGCGTAGACGGAAATGACACGGCACCGTCAAGATGAGCATTAGTGAAGAGCAGATATACGACAAGGGCGGTTCATTAGCGCACACTGACTGAAGTTACTGTAGCATTCTCTCATGTCCGCCACAAATTGCTTCCATTTTTAGCACTGCCAGATAGTGAAACCCTTGAAGCCATATGTATAATGTTTCATCTACGGTAAATCGAGGGTCCAGGCCAAATAATGGCCGCCGGGGGTTGGCAAGAGAAAGCGACAGTGTTTTTCAGAGAGACCAATATGTAAATCCTCCCAGATTGGCTCCAGTCCAGTACGATAATTAAAATATGCCAAAGAGATGATGGCAAGTATTTTGGATCTCTAGACAAAACAAAAATTTCTTCAAATAGTTTTGTAACATTGCAACTGTCCAGCTCACCTTTGAGTCACAGAGCGAGTCAGAGGACACTATCTTTATGACCCTCATTGCAGTGGACATCACCACCTGATGACAAGGTTGAAAATGGGTGCCTCCTTTAAGCTTGAACGTGGCCCAAAATATATGATTTAAAGTAAAGTGGTTTGCATTGAATTACACCATGTTTTGCGATTTGCACATAGAGCACAAACTAACATAATATCCCCCACTTCTAAATAATTTTGTGTTGCTCCCACTGGACTATAGTAAAGAGGAAATTACTTGCCATAAATGACAAGTAATTTGGACCTCTACGATTCTTGTAGGTGACTTTTTTTTGTTTCAAATTAACTCTATAATTATCAAATCAAATGTATGAACAAGAATGTTGGCATACATTTCAGAATTATTTGAAATAAATAGAATTTGGGGAGGGCGTGCAACATAACTAAATTGATGCCAAGAATTAACAAAATAACTGCATGCAATCCCATCCCATCCACTTTTTTTTCTTGAAAACCCAGGCTTCATCCAAGGTTAAGCAGAGGATATGACACAGCTATATTTTGGCCCATTGCATGCAGAGTCATTACTGTATATTACCCATGCTTCTTGGAACTCATTAGCTTTGATTGAGAACCCACGTTATCGTCGCTCTCAAGCCGAGTCCTTTGGTTACACACACGTATGCACGCATACCACCGGGTCAAACTAACCCAATTGAGTCTATTCCAGTATTATCAGGGCTTCTCAGCTTACCCCAGCGCACACGCACACGCGCACGCACACGCGCACACACACGCGCGCGCACACACACACACACACACACACACACACACACACACACACACACACACACACACACACACACACACACACACACACACACACACACACACACACACACACACACACACACACACACACACACACACACACACACACACACACACACACACACACACACACACACACACACACACACACACACACACACACACACACACACACACACACACACTGACACTGTCATTCTTGCATCTGCGTCATAGCCTCCTCAGACATCCCCTCTACTAATAGTCTGTCAACACCCTGCTGGGCTTATTGCAAACATGGCAAATTAAATCAACTGAGTGCGTAATCGGATTGTAGCCAATAGTTGAATAAATCCAATAGTTCAGACGATGTGGCAATAACTGTATTCACAAACTGTAATGATGCTGAGTAATGTCAATCAACCGGATGCTCTGATTTTAGAGGGACATGGAGGAAGTAAGTACTTCCTGTCCAAGACGCCATGTCATTGCGGTGGACTGTGTTCAGACACTTAGCTCAAGTACAGGGTCGGATTGACCATTGGGCGTACAGGGAGGTGTCCCGGTGGGCCACGACCCGTAGGGGGGCGGTGGTATCAGGGCATGATTAAAAGCGTTGGTTTTCAACCTTATTGATCCCAGGGCCCACTATTCATGCAGAATTTTGAGCCACGGAGGACCACTGTTTGATCATTCATTCATTTATTTTATCCCCCACAGATTTATTTTGCTTTTTGGTCCACAATTCCAGGCTGGATTTGGGAAACAAAACAGTCAAACATGCTCAAAATGAGCATTAATCTTCTACATTTTCTAAGTAGACTTGGGCCAATTTAGATGAATATTTTAACTCTTGAGAGTGTTAACATGAAACCAAATGGACCCGCAGGGGGTCCATTTGGTTTCATGTTTACGCTCTCAAAGAGTTACATCTGGTTAACCAACTATACCAGATAGAATAGGTCCATCACACGCTGGTTGTGGTGGGCCGGTCTAGACCAATTCATGCTAAAAATGTCCGGGCCGAGTTTTTGCCCAGTCCACCACTGGCTCAGTATAGTCAACTGGAATAGTGTGTGCTGCTGAGCTGACGACTGCTTCTTTCATTGGGAGCATGATCTGAAAGTGTTTTAATATCCATCTTAATAAATGCAAAATGCTGATCCTGTTGTTCAGATTTCTTTCACTGTAATTATGTGATTGATAGCCCACATGCGGTATATTAATTGTGGCCCCATATAGCCAGAATCTGTCAGATCCAATCTCAGCTTTAAAGTGATTATGTTATAGCCTGTTTCACACAGTCTGAAATTAGTATACTCCACTACATCTCTGAGGAAAATACTTCTGTTAATAATTACTTTTTAGATTTTTATTACAAAACATAAAGCACTGCATTGTGGGCTGGTGGACCTGCTTTTTTTTTTTATATAAAACTTACTACTTTTTTCGTCATTTCGGAATACCAGACTTTTACTTGCAGTAAATCACATCCGTGAAATGAAGTGGTGCAACAGGGTGTGGTGGTCCCCAAACTTGCAAACCCACAGGAACTAACAGTTACCATGGAGTGATCCAAACAAAACAGTGTTTACTTCTTCCAAAACTGGTCTCTGGTAGAGTCCAAGAGTAATAATTCTTAAAAATAAATGCTGGAAATGAGCATAATAGCCTCCCTGCGGAGACTGCGAAGACAAAGT
Source organism: Benthosema pterotum (assembly GCA_039105355.1). NCBI lineage: Eukaryota > Metazoa > Chordata > Actinopteri > Myctophiformes > Myctophidae > Benthosema > Benthosema pterotum. The sequence goes on along the minus strand of CM076965.1, from coordinate 34,324,755 downwards.
GGTTAAAAAGTGGTTAAAAAGAGACCTGTCAGTTTTCATACATGGAACTGTGAAATGCAATTTCCTGCATTGTACCCATTTTGTAAGGGCTGAAATAAATGGCCTAAAAATAACAGGTGAATGGAGAAAAGCAATTGTCCAATAAATGTTCCTATCGCACAATGTTTCACAAAGCCTCTCTAGTCTAATTATTTGACACATCCTTATTCACTTTTTTTTTAATGGAGGCTCAAGTGAAGTCTATTATGTATTTTTGTAAGTCTATTATGAGGATTTTTTTTATAATGAAGTGATAAATGAGAGGTAATTTGCATAACAGCCTGAAATTATCATTCCCCTTAAGTGGAATTAACAGTTGTTGAACATTGATCGGAATATTGATGATTATTTTTTATCTCACCCTGTTACTGATAAGTGAGAGTAATTAAAAATGACAGGGACGTTGTTCTAAACAATATCAGCATTACATAGAAGATATACAGAACTTTGAAGAGGTTTAAAAACAAGATAGTTTTGTTAACTAAAACTATGATGAAAAATGTTCTTCACCTTTTACAGACTAAAAACTAAAATATGGTGACTTGAAGTATGGTTCATGGCTGTATGAAAGGTTGATAAATCAGGGAGAGCTCTACTTGGATAATCTCAGGGTCACCTTTTCCATCTTACGCTCACTCTCTGTACATAATGTAGCAGCTGCACATCTGACATCATTAAATATGAAGACAGAGTCTGTCTGACAGACCCTCCGGAAATCACATTTCCACTTAAGATTTCCTGATTAATCCTCCCCCTCACAACCTTCGAATGGAGCAAAAATAATTGGGGTATTTTTTTCTCACTGTATACTCGTGCATAATAGTGAAATTTATCATCTGCATTTACCCATCCTATAATCACTTTTTAGCTGCCATTATGCCGCGCTTGAGAAGCAATTAGGGGTTAAGAGTCTTGTTCAGGGACACACATCAACATCTTCAATCGTACCAGGCTCATTAACCACTCAGCTAAGTACTGTACTTACTTTTTGGTAATTCACAGACACACTTTGGAAGAAACGTAAGGTTGCATTGCAGCTTTCCCCATATATTGCTTTTTGGTTTGTTTTTATTAGCCTTATATCTGACCTACTGTAAATAAAGATGATATGCTACTCTTGAGATATGCTCTTCATCACTTCAGTCAGCTGTTGTTTTTCTCTGACGGATTAAAATGCTTTTGCAATCATAGAATCACCAACTGATGAAGACAATCGTCTCATGATGACTCAGTCAAAGCTGTTGTCTTTATGCCACAGCAAGGACTCGGTCTCAGATGGGTGTTCTCAATTTTGTAACGCTGAGATATGCAAAAATGATAATAGGCTCATATGCATAAGTGTATAAAGAAAAGGGTGCTTAGGCAAAGATATTTAGAGTGATTTACATTGTGAGTCATTTAAATTTCTGTGGCCGCAAAATTTCCACAGGCTTTGGGTAAGATGTTGTAGCACATTAATGGGCAACAGAAAATAAAAGGCCTCATTCTGCACTGTTCTTTGGGCATGAAAACAGATGCACAATGATGGAAATGCTATTCTGTTATCGACACATTTGTTTTCGCTTCCCACAGGCCTGAAACATAAAAGGCCATTCAAGCATAAAGTAGTCCTTATTCATTCCTAGTGTTGCGGTGATGCTGGCTCTACATTATGTGGCGATAGCTGTTTATGGCATATATATTACACAAAGTATTTGATCAGTGGTTAGTATCAGAGGTGGGTTTCAAATGGACCCATTACAGATCTGTTAGCGGTACGCTGAGTGTGAACAAATTTGGTTCATTTTGTAGAATCTAATCTAGAGATGGTTCCTTGAAATTAAAGAGTTTCTAAAGTATATAGAGTTGTTGGCTCATGGCATGGCAGTTTCTGTGCAATGTTTTATATCAAGAATGTCAAACTGGAGACCCGGGGACCAAATCAGGCCCGTGAATGAATTACCTCTGGCCCGCGGGATGATATTGAATTACTATTATAACTGTCCCTTTGGGATATTGCACACACCATGATAAGAAATGAATGCAACTAATTGTTTTACTTTCTCAACTCAATATATTTATGTTCTCATTTTACCTTTGAAAGCAGAGCTTGGTGAGAATCACCAGTTTCATCTTCGCATTTATTTTGCTGTTAAGAATGTGAACTTTGGAAGAAATTAACATTTTACCTTGGATGTCCTTGTAATTGGTGCCTGTGCATGCCATGTTGAAACCCAGTCTGGCCCTCGACTTGTACCGATTTTTGTTTTTGACCCGCTGCGTCTATGAGTTTTACATCCCTGGTTTATATAACGGTAGTAAATCGTTTCGGCAGCATCGGTATCCTAAATATTGAATCATACCATACCTATTAAACTACGGCTAGTCCATTTGAGAGCTGACTTTTATTTATTCTGAATTACCCCCAGGTGAGAGAAAATATTTTCTCCTCAGATATTAGGTCATGGGAGAAGGAGGATAACAGGCAACAGAAGGTGTCAAAGTGATTCACAGTAAACCAAAAGACTGTGTCCAAATCAAAGGTGGCATACACACTATGTTCAGCCAATTTGTAAGCCTACAGCCGTGGCTTGAGAACACTCCACACCTTCCACAGATATAAGTACCTTGTTGATTAGAGCCGTCCGTTTTCAAGCCTCGGCCAACTGAATGTGTGCCCATTATCTCGCTCCGTCGGAGCTTTCCGAGGAGCCTTTGTGATGACTTTGTGGAAGATGTCATCAATCTTTAGACAGGCAATCACAAGGCATTGTGGTGGTCGAAAGACTGGAGCACACTTTATCGCTGTGCTGACACCGGTCCATTTGTCACTTCCCACCATACCATTAGAAGACCATACTTCAGCAGATGTGCATTTACTGCAGCGTTGCACAGCACAATGGAGAACCTCAACTCCCACAGTGTACGCTAAGCATTTCCACTATTATAATATATCACTGAACTGCAATTGTCAGTACATTTCTGTTTGACATTTCGAGGACTGGTGCATCTTACATGACAGGCATCAGACAGGCAACTCCTTATTAAAAAGTATGTTATAAAGACACAGGGTTTGGCATAGCAGTATGTCCTGTTCATGATACCATCAATAAAGGGAAAAATCTAAAAGCCCCTCACTAGGGTTAAAGTTTTATACACACACACACCCCCACACCCCCACACCCACACACACACACAGTATCATCTCATTCTGGCCAAGCATAACCAGTTAATGATCCTTGGCTCCCTATTGCCAGGATCAAAAAAAAAAAAAAAAAAACATCTGATTGAGGATTCAATTAAATGTTCATTAACTGCTGTTACCCCTTGCTACACAGACACAGGTTTACAACTATAGCGTACTGACAATCTAGAAACCTTGGGAACCACTAATGGAAAAGCCTGGATAGGATCCACTCAGCCGACTTGACTGCATCAGACAGAATCTGGGCAGAGTTTATGTTGCGGTTCATGTGGTTATTCTTGTGTATAGGCTACATTCCCTGTGAAGGAGGCAAGGCATTAATGCTTTCTGCTGAGGTTAAGTGGTGTGTTTCCAACCTCCTACGCTGCTTAAAGCCACACAACTAGCAGTCTGCATAGAGAGGACCCAAGGGGCGTGAATCCCCATATGGAGTTCATACTGTACAGTGTGTCATCAATATGGCATCATACACTGGTCTAGACTCCTTTGGTATGCCTGGCATAGAACTCCAAATGGGCATATGCGGGACACAGACCAACAACATGGTAAATGGTAAATGGTGCATTTATATAGCGCCTTTATCCAAGGCGCTTTACATAGATTGTGCATCACATTCACCCATTCACACACACATTCATACACTGATGGCAGTGGAAACCATGCAAGGTACCTACTAGCACATCAGGAGCAATTCGGGGTTAAGTGTCTTGCTCAGGGACACATCGACACTAACTCTGCGGGAGCCCGGGATCGAACCGGCAACCTTGTGGTTACCATCCGGTTACTCTACCTCTGAGCCACTGCCGCCCACAACACATACAGTGAGCAGTGGTGAAAGTTTTACACGTCTGGTCTGCACATAGACTATAATGCTTTTTGCCTCGGGTGGCAAAAACTATTATAGCCATCAAAACAGACTAATACACAATTTCCTCCATATTTATTCTGAATGAAGGCTTTCTTCATGACATGTACTTGAGGAATAGGAATACTCCATGCAAACAGTTGTGGTGTGGATGTCTGTTTGGAATGAAGCCTTATATTCACCGTTTTCATTGTGAATACAGAATGTCAGTGTGGGGTGGAGGATGACTGACTAAACAGTCACACCTGGCCTGAGTCAAACTAGAACTGGACTCAGAGCTGTGTGCAGGTGTCTGTCTGGACGGTGAATCTTCTCTCCTGAGTAAAATATATTATTGTGAATTATTCTCTGAACCAAGAGGAATAAAGGAGTCTACTTAAGTGTCTTGTGTTGCATCCTTCCTTGTCCTGGATAGTGACAAGTCGGTCACATTCAGTAAGGGACTGTTCGTAATTTACCGGGGGGGGGGGGGGCTGGTGCGTAGGGGGGGGGAGGGCCATGATGAAAAAAAATGAGGTGAGGGGAGGGCCATGGCAAAAACAATCGGAGTGGAGGGGAGGGCCATGGGGAAAAAAGGAGACGGAGCTTTAGAGTATAGACTGAGTTACGTTTACTCATAGAGCTAGTAGACCAATGGCGATTCTTCTACATTGACTTCAACTGCAGTTTGTCCCTATTCAGGCCATTTGAACAGCGCTCAAGCGCTCAGTTTCTGACTCCTCAATGTCGTGACTCCGGGTGGACTGCTGGAAGAGTAGGAAAGAGTACTAGTTTTGCCATTTGCACAGAATAGGACAGGAAACGGATCTGCAGCATGGACCCTCCTCCCTCCATGCAGTTGAGCGAGATCCTGTCATGGCGTCCACCGCTCTTTGTTTACAACACACGTAGGGAAAAGAAAACTTTGCCTTTTTACCAAGGACTGCGTTCGGTTTGATAAATAATGACAGCAGAGCCGTTTTCTAAAGCCCGATACGGGCGGATGCATGGCTTATAAAGCAGCACGTCGAGCTGTGGTGAGTAGCCTCAAATGAGCTGTTTGTTGTCCCCTTTGCTCCATGAAGTGAACGGTGTCTGCATTGCTCTGTCTATACTCCAGGCTTACATAGCTACTCTACCCAGGCTGCGCTGGGTAGAATCATGCCATCTAGTAGAGTTGCGACATTGGGGGGTCAGAAACCGAACGTGCTGGATGGTATTTTCTGTTGCGCGACCACTGCAGACAGCATTGCCATCGAAGCTGAGAGATCGCACAACGGGGCTATAGTTTTCAAATAGGCCAGCGCAAATAAGTAAAAGCCCTTTTAGACACGTGTAAAACATGACAACTATTGGGAAATCAATGCTGATAGTTAAGTGGCCATTCTGATGGTCTACTCTAGTGTCATGTTTGCAAGACTAGTTTTTCAGAGACACTGACAAACTATATTTTTCATTTTATTTATTTTATGGTAGTGCTTTGTCGCTGTTCTGTTGAGTATAATATAGTCTTTATTTGCTGTATAATTGGAGCACATACATGTAGCCATTTTCTCCAATTAGTGTGTTTTTTGAGCATGTGAGTGTGTGCTTAATATGCAACTTTGGTGGGGAACTATGAAAAATATTGCCCCCCCTGAAAACATGAATGCCCCACCACTGATAATTTCCTGGCTACGGCAGTGATGCTCACGACAGCTGGCATGCTCATTGAACTGAAGAAAAAATCTCAAAGTAAATGGCCGGGCAATTTTGTACCTGTAGGGGGAGGGCCATGGGAAAACAACATTGAAGTGGGGGGAGGGCCATGGGGAAAAAATTGAGGTGGGGGGGGGGGGCATGATTATTTTTTTTTGACCGGACTTCCAGCGCACCAGCCCCCCCCCCCCCGGTAAATAACGTCACATTCAGTAAGGTATTTAGCAGGATCATGAGAACTTCTCAGGGTTTAGTTAGTAGCCCTTATCATTAATGTCAATTGACATACATGAACATAATCAACAACAATGATGAATAGAAACTGGAGGTATTAGAGATGGGAAGAGAAACATAAGCTGAAGTTAGGCAAAAGTATTTTCCCCCCAACAAAGTCATTGATATTAATCTGACATTAAACATACTTACAATTATGGCCTGATGCTGAAATACTACCATTTCAGCTGCTTCAGTCAATGGAAACCATCACAGATCCAATTTCTTTAATACCATATTATTACATTTTAATTTGCTAGGAATGACGTAAACACCACTACAAAAACAAGCCAAAGCAGCAACCAACGTCAAAATTGCAACCCAAGAAAATGTCATGCTAAATTAAGCAGCTGCAGCATTCAGACAAAATGATCAACGATGTGCATAATCAAAATGAATGTTTCTTTGAATCTAACTTTGCCAGATTCTTCTCATACATGGGCGATTTTTCTCTAGGTTTATTTGGTGAATCCAAAGGTTAAACAAATGCTAGTGCGTTGGCGTCACATCGTGTTATTATTGTAGCTCATCATATCTTAGGCTTCAGAAAGACTGAAAGCCTCTTTTCCGGAATTACCTCGACAGCTGTCCTAGTCCGTCTGCTTTTGTTGCTCTTGGTTTCTGGCTTTATGTTTTATTGGGTCATTAACGTTTAACAAAGTGTATCAGTGTACTACTTAAGACAGCTGATAGTCTTCCAGTTGTAGTTAGGAGTGTTATAGAGCAATTAATCTTTCGAATTTATTTAGCTTGTGATATTGCACACAAGAATATACAAATGAAAGATAAGATAACCAAGCTTAGGGGTGTTATCATACTAAACCAGATTTATAGTTGAGAGCTGGTGTTCCTCACCCAAAATAACTGATCTGCTATTTTTGGTGTCCGTATACGACGTCACCACATGCATTAGAGTAGGATATATCAAGCCCTTAAACAGAAGGGGAAAGAAACACATGCTGTGAATCTGGGAAGAAACTCACCCTGATCTCTTTGGGTATACTTTTTCCTCTTTTACCAGCTGCAAGCTAGTCTAGATATCCTCTTGGTATGGCAGTACAGTAGGTCCTATAGTATGAAGACGTTGCACAACCTAGTCTTTTTGCAGCCAATCAAGACCTGCCGCTCATCTGTCTGTCATCATTTCTATTTTCCCTCACTTTATATTTACTGTCTCACTTGCCTCTGCAGTACTGTCTGATCAGCAAAATACTTTGCAAGACTGGATGTATAATACATAAAATAGTAAATATTACTTTATATATTTTCTTTTCTTTCAAACATATCTACTGTACACTAGCATATACTATTAATGGCATGCCACTTCATTTGTTATGCATCTTTCATGACAACTGAAATTCTTAATCCATATGGGAGTTTTCCAAGAACTATATACTGTAGAAAAGATCTTTTTAACCACTTCTAAACCCTAAAGCCTACTTAGTAGACAATGATCTACCAGGGCCCTTTGGGCCCTCAGTCTCCTCTCCTAATCTCCTAGCTCACTAGCTGATCTACAAGCCCGGGAAAGGCAAGTACTGGAGATTACGCCATTTTCCAATATCTGGTTATTTTGTTGCAAAGACTGATCACCTCTTCCTGCATCATTCTCCTTCTGACTCTAGAGTCTGTTCTTTGTATTCTAATGCTCTCTAGTGGTGTCTGACTAATGTTAATCGCCAAACTGTGCAATTTCACCGACAACCTCAAATACAAACGGTACCCAGGTCCCCTTCAAACTCCAGTTCAGCATGTGAAAAGTACATATACCGTACATAGACCATGGGATTTCAGTGATGACACGAAGCAATGTAGAAATGTAACAATTTAGAATTTAGGCATTTAGTAAAGCTCCTACCCAGATTGATATACAGTAAGCAATACAACATGTGATAATACATCAAATAAATAGGGGTGGGACTCGATTAAAATCTTTGATCTAATTAATTTGAAGCTGTGTAATTAATTAATCTCAATTAATCACATACCAATATTTGACCCAAGAAGCATTTTTTTGTCAATTAAAACAGGCTCGTGTAGCATGTAAGAGTTTTTCTAAATCAAAACTGGGTCGACACAAGTTGGTTAACCAGATCAAAATTTGGTTAACTAGATCAAAGGTTGGTTAACCAGATGTAACTCTTTGAGAGCGTAAACATGAAACCAAATGGACCCTTGCGGGTCCATTTGGTTTCATGTTTACACTCTCAAGAGTTAAAATATTCACCATCTGAATTCCAATTCTACGCAACTAGAGAATGTAGAAGATGAATGGTCATTTTGATTTGTATGTTTGACTGTGACATTGTTTCTGAAATTATGGACAAAAGCAAAAGAAATCTTTAGTTTTGGGGTCTGTGTGGCGATTAAAATGAGTTAATTTTGTTAATCGCGTTATTGTTTCTGTGATTAATTAATCTCAATTAATCAGTTAAAGTCCCAGCACTAGTGATAATACATCAAATAAATACAAATAGAAAACAAGTAAACAAGCTAAGGGCCTGTGCAGAGAGGTGCAGAGTTTTCAAATTATGGCAGAAGGAATCTCAGTTCTGATTGCAATGGAAAGTCTGGGTAATTGTCCCTGATGTTTTAGTGAAGGTTCTACCATCCTCCCTGGTTTGGCTGATCTGAGTGAGCTGGGGAGGTGGGTGGTTTTGTAGGGTTCCATCGATTTCAAGATATGAGGATCTCTCCGTAGACCAGCATCAGCATTTTGTTCTCTGTGCGGGCAGCAACCGGGAGCCAATGGAGAGAGCGGAGAAGGGGGGAGTAGTGAGAATTTGGCCTGTTTTTAGACCAAGCATGCTGTGGTATTTTGGATCATTTTTCAGAGAGTCGAAGAGTTATCTCTGGTTGAAATAAATCAGGAGTTTTCAATTCATATAAAGTAGTGGAAGTGGAGAGCAGAATCTCTCAAACTGACTCAATCTGCTACATTAACATTGTACTCCTACCCAAAATTGTTTGTGTGCGCGTGTATGTGCATGCATGGGTGTGTGTGTGTGTGTTTTTCCACTTTCAGCACTTTCAGCAAGAAAAATGTCTTCAATGCAAAGGGCATTAAATAAACTATCTTTTGATTTATTAGCTGAACCTTTCTTTAACAGCTGAGAGATTTACTGTACAATTTAAGCACAACTCAACACAAGACTAATAACTGTGAATGGACAAACAAGTTATAAATACACTTGTTTACGTTGGCAGCCACCCTGTTCACTTTGTCAAACATTTAGAGACATACAGTCAGAAGCAGCAGATCATAGTGGAGGTAAAGGGGAAAAGAGAAATATGCAAGGAGGGGGAAAAGCGGGTGGCAGTGACCCCACATGAATCTAAGGTTAGAAATATACACCTTGCTTGATAAAAGGGTCTACCGGACTAGCTTTTTACAATCACTATACTTGAATAATACTTGGTCTTACAATTAACTCAAATTAGAGCAGTTAATTTGTGACACTGGCCTATAATGTCATGCCCAAAATAGGAGTAACGTGGCATTGCTTCAGCCTCCTGTTAGTCGTAGATAATCTGTATCTTATTAACACTTATTCAAGAACTGAAAGATTTGATGTTTTTTTTGGTAATGGTTATAGTATGTATTAATTAAAACTCTTATTGAATATCACCATGCAAGATTCAATTTGATAGAGAATGGGGGTGGTGTTGTGTTTGCAAGTAGCTCTGGTCCACAATACATTATACCATGTGGTCGTTCATTTTAATCGTTGCTTACCACCAGACTGAATTAAATACTGCACATGCTTACATTCCCTTTTTGGAAATTAAGTAGAATTTTTGATGTCTGATATGTTTTTGTTTATTCAAAATTCCACACCTGAGTAGCAGTGCAATGGAAGTGTAGTTTATTCACATTCTGTAATTATTTGCCATAATTAAGTTAAAATATATAATTTTCGGTGAGTGTCTTACTGGCCGAAAAAGTACACTTTGATATGTGAACAGGAGGCGGCGGGATTCAAACCACTGACTCTGCTCTACCTCCTAAGCCACAAATATTAACTTTTTATTACACCAATTGTTGTAGCAATCACTTGCATTTATACCGCATAAATGCAATTTCAATTTGTTTACATTTCTGTCTTTCAGCTCACTTACAAGCTCCATCTGACTGCGTGCCAATTCTCCACCACCATCTGTTGAAGTTATTTCTAAGCCGACGTGACTGGCTGGCCGTCTCCCTCTCTATGACTCAGTCGATGCCTGCATGTGATGATTGTGTGGGTCAATGGGTCATAATGACATGGCAGCAGTGCAAGCCTTCAAGTGATGATTGCTCTGTCAGCTAAAAGTATTTACGCTTTGATCTAGCTATGTGTGTTCCATGCCATAAAAGGGCAACGGGATTATATAAGCAAAAGAGTTAATAAGCTGTTATGCTATTCCTCCAGAGCAATAGTACTGTAATCACAAATGTCTTTAGCAGGACAGTTTAATGAGATTGTTTTGCCAAGGGGATTCTCGATATGAGATACATAACCCACGCGTGCCGTCTGCCTTTGGCTTCCTTCTCAAAACAAAAGTTGATTTTCATGACAACTACACTGTACTACGCTACAGAGTATAACATAACTTTGAGAGTGTACAAAATGGGGATCTTATGGGTGAATTTGGCTATATTTGTTTTATAAGCCTAAATGCATATTATCCATTGAGGAATATAGTTCTACTAGAACTGGGATAATATACATATTTATGCAATTCTAACACATCAACTGTCAACTTTACACAAACTGCCTTTTCCATTGAAATTGGTGTAGAGGGAAAATGAGGGGACTCCTGGGAGACCCAAACAAGGAGTTGTGACTTGTGTGGCAACACAAACACATGCACCTTTTTGACATTCCATTTGACCAAATGCAACTGCCCTGTGTGAGAGTGCATCTCAATCAGGGTAATTGATCAATTAGACTGAGAATAGAGAGACATGGTATGATGTTTTGTTGTTCCTGAGTGGGATTAATGGATTGATTAACCAGTCGGGGCTCTGAGGCGAGATTACTATAGAATAGATGTTGTCTGCAGACATCAGGTATGGTGTGATCGCATCCAGCTTGAAATGCACTCCTATTTTAAGCTCCACCCTGTTGTGCTCTGGGTGTCAGGAGTAATCATGCTCTCGTTGTCTATATTTAATAGGCACCACCGGCATTCTTGCTCACAGGTGCAGTGTAATTTCCATGGTTCATTTACCTGTCCCATTACCTCCACCAGGACTGTTTGAGCCTGCGCTGTGTGCATTAAATGCAAATCACCCGACATGATGGGAACTGGTTGATGCAGAGATACATCCGAATTACTGTCATCAAAGCTCCTAACCTTGTTTTGCTCCGTTTGTTTAATTATTTCACTGATCAGTTGTTTGTTTTGTTTTTTGGTATTTTGGTTTTCAATGTTTAAATTTACTTACCGTCACAACTATTAATTTATTGACTTAAATGAATAGACTAAAAATAAAATAACATAATCGGTAGAGACATACAGCTGTGTGTCTCCCTGTAACCACAGCCATAGAGTATAGATCAAGGGATCTACAAGCATTGGGGGCTTGTAAATCAGCAATATTGATACATATATAAAAAAATAAACATTCCAAAATCATTTTTCTTTTTTAAATGTTCAAATCCTGTACAGGAAAACATGCCATATTTTGGACATAGTTTGAAGAAGAAAAAAGCCACATGGGGAAAACATAAGGGCCTGGCTTAAAACACCCACATTCCTTCACTGTTTTTGGCCTCATCGCGGGGGTTAGAAAAACCCAGAGTGCCTCATGAAAGATCCAAATCAACCTGAGCACTGGTGCACTATTAAACCAAACTTTGCCATAAATCAGCTCAATAGCCCCATAAATATGAGGAAGACCTTTTTCTCCCCGGCTTGAATTTACACATAAACTGTGCTAATTCCAGGGCTGGATCTAGACATGGGGATGGGGGGCTAAGCCCCCCCAAAAAAGCCCTGACTGCCCAACAACATGATGGCACCCACATTTCAAATTAAAGTGCTCATATTTTAAATGATTTGAAACACTACTACTCCTATACAATTGTGACACCACTAAACCAACACCATTTCATGATTCAAAAAGGAAACTTGCCTAATATAAGTCCTGTTCAAGATGTAAATCTTGTGGGTCACAGAACTAATGAATTTAAATGAAAATGGTATGCGGGCGGCTTCACCCCCCCCCCCCCCCCCCCCCATTGGGAAATGGGCCTGGCTAATTACTACAAATAAGACAATATACAGAACATCCTCAATGTCAATTCAATTTGTAGGTCTGAAAATATATTGTACCGTCTCAGAGTTACAGTAAATGAACAGTGAGGATTTCTACTGTGCTGACAATAACTCACAGCGGGTTATTGTTGTCTCATATGGGTATCAGCAGCCAGCCATGACCATATGTTCACAGATTGTGATTCAGCACACACTGCCAGTCACACACATCCAGGGCCTTTTGACCTGTTGCAAAGGCAGACAGATTATGTTCTCGCTTCACACATGAGGCCTCACATAACTACCAGGCTCTGCTAATGAGTGACACCCATCTCCCTCGGGTGTCTTCGTCATATCAGTGGCCAGAGTGCGAGAAAAACAATATACTGCTAAATGGCCTTTTCCGCTACCAAATAGAGGAGCGAAAGTACATTTGGATAACAAGGTTAAAGATGTCACCAACCCTGCATCTCCAGCTTGTGTACAAAGCAAAGTTTGAGTCATATGACCGCAAGTCTTTTTATTTGCAATGTGCATTGACATGGTAAATGGACTTCTTATTTCAAAAAGCACATTCATTTACATCAACATACCGTACAGGGACAACAGGAAATGTGTGTGTGTGTGTGTGTGTGTGTGTGTGTGTGTGTGTGTGTGTGTGTGTGTGTGTGTGTGTGTGTGTGTGTGTGTGTGTGTGCGTGTGTATGTTCACACATGTATGTATACTACATGTAGGCTACTGTATGTTAAAGGACAAAGAACATGCCAGGGGGTCAGTGTATTAAGCAAAAATAAAATGACGCCTGAGAGTGTTGGGTCGTGTTCATTCAATAACCTCAACATTGTTTGGGCTAAATGTCAGCCAGGCTGGCAACAATTGAGAGTAAAGTGAAGGGGAACACTATGGTGTGTTTATTTAATAAGGGCTTATTCTTAGTCTGTACATCACACAAGGATACATTGTCTACACCACAAGTCCCTGTCCTTGCCCTGTTCAAATGAGCACTCAGGATTTCTCAAACTCAAGTAATATTTAGCACAAGGATACAGGCACTGACTCAGTGAATACACCTGATTGCATGGTCTGTTACAGTAAGTGACCAACCCTGAATAGTTCTTGAAGCAAAGTGTTCATAGTAGAGTACGTATTCTGTCCTCACAGTGGTGGAACAACAGCTTGACAGATATCTAGCAAAAACTCCATAAGACAAACTTAAGAGTACTAGGCTATATGCATTTACTGTTGTTTCTGTAAAACTGAAAATAATGTACAACACAAAGCATGTTTCCTTAAACTTCTCATACATATGCAAATGGTATCTCAACTATGTAAATAGTTCCAGGCACAAACATTCTTAAACATATTAGCTTGTAGGCTATATAGGCCTTGAATTAAAGATTCATCACAATGTGTAGGCCTATATAACATTAATGATACAACTCAAAATGACATATTTTGTGCAATATAACAACTTCAATCATCTTCCACTTTCAAACAACTCCAAAATGTCTGCAGTCTACTTACAGACGTTTGAACTCCAAGGATTAGCGTACAAGAGAGAGACTGCTTAACATGCACACAGGTTGCTGCTGCTCTCTGCTCTAATCAGCACATTGGAAATACAACAGAAAGGAAAGGCATTACTCAAAATGTCCACCAGGGGTCAGAAATCTATAATCTAAACTGGTGACATAACAGAGCAAAAATTAAGATGTATTCTCATCTAGTCTATTAATTTGATGGTTCTGATGAATAAATATTGATCAATGTAATGTATAGATCATTCTTTATGAATATAAAATATGAAACCACACAGACCTCTATAAATTGCGTTTGATATTAATATTATTTTACTCCACTCCCCCAGACGCAGAGAAATTAACCACTTACTGTTGCTACTAGCATCCTCTGGGATATTGGTCTTAAATTGCCTTCATTGAAAATGTATGAAGATATTATTAACTCCAGTCCATTCCATAAAGCCTCCAGGCTGACTCAGATGTATCAGATCTGACTAAATATTGAATCTACCAGTAAGACGCTAGTTTGTAGCCTACTCTACTGAGTGCCAGCTGATCTAGTTAATACATAAAAAAGAAAGAAATAAGACAATGCCACTCCATCCAAATTAAATGCATTGTGTGGATATTTTTTCATTTCATGAGAATAGGCTATAGCATAGAAATAGTGTAGAATCGTCTCATTGCTCCTGCAGCGAGCACACTATGAACTCACAGTATTCTGATGCAAGCATAATACCAATAGCATATCATCTATAACTTTTAAGTTCAACCAAACCTACTCTAAAAGTGATTCATGAAACAGATTTGTCACAAAGCATTTAATGGTGTGATGATGATGTTTTTGTGAATCAAATCCACTAAATAAACTTTTAACTGTAGGGCCTAACCCAACTTCTCATTCTCCCACATGGTGGATCTGGTACCTGAGAATGACTCAGCCTTTTCTCTTTGACTCCAGGTTTTCGGTCAGAGGCCTGGACCCCCATCCTGTTCTCTTTAGATACAGTTTGTTCTCCCAGAGCAAACACATGCTTTACGAGATCATGATATTTCATCTGTTGTGGTCAAATGTCGGTATGAGAGGGAGGCTGACAAACAGCCAAAAGACACGCACATCCCAACCAGCGTTCCATGAACAAATTTAACGTGAGCAAATATAAGGCCGTGGCGCAAATCTCTTCAAAATAAGAGTACCCATTTTAGTTTTTATTTTATTGAAAAACGATCTATTTGAGCATTTAAATAATGCTATAACATACACATTATGTTCATAATAACATAAAACATTATATAAATACATAAATAACGTAAGAATGTTAAATCTCAATGAATAAATGCTATTATTGGACATTTTACCCTTTTTAGTATTTAAAAACTGACATTTTACCCTCTGGAAAAAAATCCCTTCTATGTATCATCTAGTGTGACACATCCAGGCATTCAGGAAGGCCTCCTCTACAACACCATACCCTCAGCTAAGCTGCACACGTTTAAAATAAAAAATGGCGTGGCATATAGTGACCCCCGAGGTCGAAAATCAGGCCATTTTCGGAGATTTGTCCGAATAAACTAAGGGCTGGAGAAAAATCCCTTCTGTGTATCATCTAGTGTGACACATCCAGGCATTCAGGAAGGCCTCCTCTACAACACCATACCCTCAGCTAAGCTGCACACGTTTAAAATAAAAAATGGCGTGGCATATAGTGACCCCCGAGGTCGAAAATCAGGCCATTTTCGGAGATTTGTCCGAATAAACTAAGGGCTGGAGAAAAATCCCTTCTGTGTATCATCTAGTGTGACACATCCAGACATTCAGGAAGGCCTCCTCTACAACACCATACCCTCAGCTAAGCTGCACACGTTTAAAATAAAAAATGGCGTGGCATATAGTGACCCCCGAGGTCGAAAATCAGGCCATTTTCGGAGATTTGTCCGAATAAACTAAGGGCTGGAGAAAAATCCCTTCTGTGTATCATCTAGTGTGACACATCCAGACATTCAGGAAGGCCTCCTCTACAACACCATACCCTCAGCTAAGCTGCACACGTTTAAAATAAAAAATGGCGTGGCATATAGTGACCCCCGAGGTCGAAAATCAGGCCATTTTCGGAGATTTGTCCGAATAAACTAAGGGCTGGAGAAAAATCCCTTCTGTGTATCATCTAGTGTGACACATCCAGACATTCAGGAAGGCCTCCTCTACAACACCATACCCTCAGCTAAGCTGCACACGTTTAAAATAAAAAATGGCGTGGCATATAGTGACCCCCGAGGTCGAAAATCAGGCCATTTTCGGAGATTTGTCCGAATAAACTAAGGCTGGAGAAAAATCCCTTCTGTGTATCATCTAGTGTGACACATCCAGGCATTCAGGAAGGCCTCCTCTACAACACCATACCCTCAGCTAAGCTGCACACGTTTAAAATAAAAAATGGCGTGGCATATAGTGACCCCCGAGGTCGAAAATCAGGCCATTTTCGGAGATTTGTCCGAATAAACTAAGGGCTGGAGAAAAATCCCTTCTGTGTATCATCTAGTGTGACACATCCAGACATTCAGGAAGGCCTCCTCTACAACACCATACCCTCAGCTAAGCTGCACACGTTTAAAATAAAAAATGGCGTGGCATATAGTGACCCCCGAGGTCGAAAATCAGGCCATTTTCGGAGATTTGTCCGAATAAACTAAGGGCTGGAGAAAAATCCCTTCTGTGTATCATCTAGTGTGACACATCCAGGCATTCAGGAAGGCCTCCTCTACAACACCATACCCTCAGCTAAGCTGCACACGTTTAAAATAAAAAATGGCGTGGCATATAGTGACCCCCGAGGTCGAAAATCAGGCCATTTTCGGAGATTTGTCCGAATAAACTAAGGGCTGGAGAAAAATGATTCTATGTATCATCTATGTTGCACTAAGTTACCTTTTACAGGGTAACATAGTTGACATAACATAGTTGACATATTTACTGTTTTCAGGTATAAAATCAACAGTCATCTTCTTTTTTTTTTCTGCTTTTTTGCTGAGCTCTTCTCCAGACAACTTATAGTCAAACTTTGGGACACTCCCACTTTACCTGGAAATTACTATTAAAATTCTACACTTGATGGTGATGATGGGCCATCTACAGTCAGTTTGTTGAAAATGATTGATGGCCTGTTTACCCCACAATGGCCACAATGGCATCATTCTAATTATTCAAAAGATTTCCATTTCTATGTCACTGGTGAAATTGAAATTCATCAAACTCTGTTCATTCCAGTATGGCAATAGTAGTCAAGAAATATAGGACAACTCAGCCATCAAAGTAGGTGACATTTTTCTCCAGCCCTTAGTTTATTCGGACAAATCTCCGAAAATGGCCTGATTTTCGACCTCGGGGGTCACTATATGCCACGCCATTTTTTATTTTAAACGTGTGCAGCTTAGCTGAGGGTATGGTGTTGTAGAGGAGGCCTTCCTGAATGCCTGGATGTGTCACACTAGATGATACACAGAAGGGATTTTTCTCCAGCCCTTAGTTTATTCGGACAAATCTCCGAAAATGGCCTGATTTTCGACCTCGGGGGTCACTATATGCCACGCCATTTTTTATTTTAAACGTGTGCAGCTTAGCTGAGGGTATGGTGTTGTAGAGGAGGCCTTCCTGAATGCCTGGATGTGTCACACTAGATGATACACAGAAGGGATTTTTCTCCAGCCCTTAGTTTATTCGGACAAATCTCCGAAAATGGCCTGATTTTCAACCTCGGGGGTCACTATATGCCACGCCATTTTTTATTTCAAACGTGTGCAGCTTAGCTGAGGGTATGGTGTTGTAGAGGAGGCCTTCCTGAATGCCTGGATGTGTCACACTAGATGATACACAGAAGGGATTTTTCTCCAGCCCTTAGTTTATTCGGACAAATCTCCGAAAATGGCCTGATTTTCGACCTCGGGGGTCACTATATGCCACGCCATTTTTTATTTTAAACGTGTGCAGCTTAGCTGAGGGTATGGTGTTGTAGAGGAGGCCTTCCTGAATGCCTGGATGTGTCACACTAGATGATACATAGAAGGGATTCTTCTCCAGCCCTTAGTTTATTCGGACAAATCTCCGAAAATGGCCTGATTTTCGACCTCGGGGGTCACTATATGCCACGCCATTTTTTATTTTAAACGTGTGCAGCTTAGCTGAGGGTATGGTGTTGTAGAGGAGGCCTTCCTGAATGCCTGGATGTGTCACACTAGATGATACATAGAAGGGATTTTTTTTCCAGAGGGTAAAATGTCAGTTTTTAAATACTAAAAAGGGTAAAATGTCCAATAATAGCATTTATTCATTGAGATCCATGATTTTACTATTAAAATATTATTACTTTTGCTCCCAAAAGTAAAGTAACGAGATTACTCTGCAAAAATGGGTAATAAGTAATGCATTACTTTGCAAGTAACGCCAAGTTACTTTTTAAAATGAGCTTGTTGTTGCATGCAAAAAATAGAACAGATTTACAAGCTATCGACAGGTACTGTAACAACAGATGTGCAGTAGATTGTAGATCCAGTCCACATACTGCAGCCTGCGCAGTTATGTACACTACAAATCGCTTGCTGCTTTATTTTGTATTTATTTTTTAAATACAAGACCTCAACTGTCTTTGAAAACAATTGTGGCAAAGAGACTACTATTATTCCAATAAATTGGATTCAGTTCTAAAAAGATCTTGCTAAACAGATTATGTTGTACATCTCTATTTTTTCAAATGTAGGAGTTGAGAACTTGGGAAAGTAATAACGTAATATGTAATATATTACTTTTCGATTCCAGTAATAAGTAAAGTAATGATATTACTTTGTCTAAGGGGTAACGAGTAAAGTAAAGAAGTTACTTTCCTAAGTAATATTGACCAACACTGCTTCTGACTTTACTGTATGTAATTGTATGTATTTGCCTTAATGAAATGAACAAGTTGGCATAACACGTGTATGCTTAACTAGTGTATCCAATCAGCTTTTTCAGATTTGATGTAGTTGTACTTGAATTGTACTCCAAGCTGTTATCAGTTTTGTAGCAGTGTTTTGTAGCAGTGTGTACTGCAACTTTGTTCTGACATGATAGGGAAAAATAAAGATTGTTTTATGACCTAATGGCTATTTCTTCCTTATTCAGTCACGAAGAATCACACTCATTTTTACATTTTAAGCACTCCCCAACACATTTAGTAGAGCCATTAATGTTTCACACACGTGTCAATGGCATGCCAAAAAACACTACCACATCCCTACCCTTATTATTCAAATCAATTCTATGAATTTCTATGCCATTGTGTTGTATATTGTATATATATTGCATTTGCATGTTATTTAGCCACATACAAAGAATGTTGTTGTGACATAAGATTGTATTGAATACCAACACCAGTATCTAATATCTATACAAATCTATACACTATAATAATTGCCTATAAATAAGATATAGTTTAGCAACGAGAAACAGCGCCCTCTTTGGTTTAAGAGGGGAGCACAGGAGAGGAATTAACACTACTAGATACTATTATTAAATTAATATAATTTGCCATTTTAAATCGGGAAAACATTTTTGACCACATATGAGTTTTCTAGTAAAACTAGGCGCCTCTCTTTTTAAGTGTCGTTTATAACACATACATCGCGCCTTTTACTCTGATTAAGGGGAATAATTGCATCTTAGATCGGTAACAATGTTGTGGGGGTAGGCATAGGAACCATAGGAGTAGATAGGAACCTTAGTGTCCGGGGACCACATTAAGTGACGCACCGGACACGCATTTTACTTTGAAATCGACCGGAACTCTTATATTTGCTCACTCGCAAACAGGAAGTCTAAAATTTGTTCATAGAACGGAGCGCACATCCCATCCCAATTCCCAAAACCTTATGGGTCCTGGTCCGATGGATCAAAAAACAGTAACATTATATACTGTATAAAAATACAATGCACACCAGTATTGCTGCTCCCAAATGCAAGTGTACAAGTTATGTAACATTTGTATGCCCTGCCATCTCTTTTCCTGGCAAAGAAGATATCCCAGGACATGAGATTGTGATTGATGCAAAATACTTATTTTGGTAAGTGGTGCGTGGTGGTGAATGTAATGTATTATTCTTGGAACGGAAAGCTGTCCTCACCACAGGTAGGCTGCTACACCACTGCCTGGGGAGGCTGAAGTACTCAATGCAGGTAACAGATGTCTCTGCAATTCCCTTAAAGTCAACCTACCAGCGTGCCTGGTAACTCTGTAGTTCTCAACTTGTGGATCCGTGGACCCTGCACGATTGTCATTGTCCTCGGATGACAGTGAAGTGGCAATTTAAGGACTTTAATGACAACGAATGGGCCAAGCCTTGACCAATGTGTTGACTGTTGAATAATATAAAGAACGAGGAATTATGTGCTTGTACATCAGCATTTTTTATAATATTCATCTATGACTCCTACATTCCATGTGCTTGTCAAGGTGAGGGGTTCCCAATTCAAATGATCAAATACCGATATCAGAGACGAATATATATATATATATATATATATATATATATATATATATATATATATATATATATATATATATATATATATATATATATATATATATATATATATATATATATATATATATATATATATATATATAATAACATACAAAAGAAAAAATACCTTTATATGAAGTCACCAACAGGGAATAACATACTCCTTTCTCAAAGGTGCACTTGGGAAACTCCAAAGCAAACTCTACATTTTACTTAAAGGTAGGGAAGTGATTTGAAATTCATGGTGTAGTACCAGCCTGGTGCACTAGGGGCCCCCAACAGTAGCTACACTATGTGAACCTGCTGCTCGCTCCTGATTGGAGGAGAATTGTGGTGACCTGGGGAACTTTTATTAGCTCCTCTGCTAACGTGGGGGAGGGGGAAACTCCATATGTGGTTTCCACACCTTATAATAGAGCATTTTAACAGAAAAAAAATATATTTTTTGGGTGATATCTGACAAAAGTGAAATCACTTCCCCTACCTTTAACTGCCATGGTGTCAACCCCTTACCCCTGTGTCTGATCACTGGTTAGACAGGCATTTGCCAATATGTGACCCGATAATGACAAATAAGGGCCAATACTAATACTTTTCCGATACCCATACAGTATTTGCCGATACCGATATGATAAAAAAGGGACAAAAAGAGCCGATCCGATACTTGGGTATCGGGACATCCCTAGTTTGAACCAGATATGCATTGACTTGCGTTCATCTCCTCTCTCTGCCCTTCTATTCTACTTTTCTACCTGAAATAAAGCATGAATTACCAGAAATACATCTTTGAAAGCAAACTATCCATACTCAGCGGAACTAATACTGAGCCAGCTTCATCCCCTCAGATAATGAGGTCACACGTTGGTCCATTAATCATGTAAATGAATCAACACCATGATTGATTTTTAACGAGGGCTGATTAAAATGACATACCCTATTCACATTCAAGTGATATTAAGTGATGTCTGTGGAGAGAGGGCACTCCACCTGGCTGATCAATGTGCATGACAGCTTCATCTATGAGATGAAATATAAAGCAGGTTTCTGGAGGAGCCATAAATATTTAACAGATTAACACCAGATGAAACCATTCTTGACAATTGGGACATAATTATAAGCCATTTAAAGTTATTACTTATAAACACACACAACAACAAAACCTGGGTGAAAAATGACAGTATGAAGGAAACCCCCGGTGGATTACCTCAGGTCTGGATTTAGCCAGCCCTACTAGGGTGGGCTGGAAGAATGGCAGGGTGGGCAACTCCAAAGTTTTTATGTGAAGCAGTGGGTTTCAACATTTTGACACCAGGGCCCACTATTTATTCGGCATTTGAGCCACAGGCCACCATTTCATGACATTTTAGCCCCAAAGACCCCCAAACTAAAGATTTATTTTGCTTTTGTCCACAATTCCAGGCTGGATTTGGAAAACGAAACAGTACACAGCACTAGTTGTGTAGAATTGGACTAATTCACTTGATGATTTTAACTCTTTTGCAGGTCCATTTGGTTTCATTTTTACGCTCTCAAAGAGTTACATCTGGTTAACCAACTTTCCCTGGCCTGGGGACCACCTTGAACTCTCTTAAGGTTAAGGACCACTATAGTGCCCCCCTGACAATATTACCTTCCATTGGGTGGGCAGGATGCACGACTGCCCATCATTGCCGTCCTCTAGATCCGGCCCTGGATTACCTCCTCTAGCAGAAGCTGGATATGTGCATAAGTGAGCTTTATGGCTTTGCACATTCACTCAATCACAAGTCCAACTTAGAGCAAAACAAGTAATGCATCTTAGCCCTGTGGCTATCCAACCCAGCCTGGCGGAGATAGCGGTATGCAGGCTCAGAGGAGTGCAGTTTTAATGCTATATTTGCTCCACTGTCAGAGTGTGCGGCTCTTAAAGATGACAAAGATGACAACAACATCAGTTTCATAGTACATCAGTGCATGGGCATACGTTATTGATTTAGTAGACACGTTTTCAAACATCTGACACATGCTGAGCACGTTCTCCGACATAAACCAACCCAGGAGGTGTTTCCCAACACCGCTTGCTACAGTGGTGGAAAGTAAATGCAATCAAGTACTGCACCTAAGTATCATTTCGAGGTGCTTTTTCATTTACAATTTACAATACTTGTGCTTCTACTGAGCCACTGTTCACATTGTGACTGACAGAGTTCAGTGTTCAAATACCCCAATATCCGGCTTTCTGTTGTCTCTTTTCCTGCTATAGATGTGTTTTAAGTCTGTTAAAATAACCAGAGTGTTTCTCTGGTGCCACTATATTTACCGTTTACACATACACTCCAGAGGGGCCACCTTAATTGCATCAAAAATAGATGAACTACAAGCTCAAAAGTGTTGCAGTGCAATGCGTTTTGTGCTTGTAGACCAGCTATTTGGGCTATTATTTGAATTGAAATCCTGAATTCTGTTTTTATTATGACATCAACATCTTTGCTAATTTGCTAAGCATGTCAGTGTTCAATCCTGGGCCAGGCCATACCAAAGATTCTGAAAAATGGGGCCCAGTACCCCCCTGTTTGCATCAAGGGATGGATTGGAGAAACTGTAACTCCCTGTGGCATACTATTGTTATGTCCAGGGATTGTAGTGTCCAGGGGGTATACATCAAGCTGCCGCACCCCCTATACAGAATGCAGGGAATCATGGCTCAAGGCTTAATTACTTTACTATACAGAATATATTTAACTTTTACTCAAGTATTACTTCAATCCATTACATACAGGTACACACTAGTTGCTTTTCAGAGCCTTTGTAATAATGATCTGAATCAATACATTTTAAACATTTAAAATCTTCTGAAATGTTTTGTACTTTTCTCCCGGATAGACTTTCACTTGTATTTGTATTTCTACATTGCTGTATTCATACATTTACTAACATAAAACACGCGCCTACTAGATGCTGTAGGTGTGAACGGAGTACCACACAGCTCATCTCCTGCTTCACAAAGAAAAACTGCTATGCAAACATCCAGAGACAGGCTTCTTATGTATGTTTGCTTCAGAGATACAGGTTTATTATGGCAACAGACAAATGGTGATGAAACAATGGAGTGATGCCCTCGTATCAGTAAAGGACAAAGGGCTAGGGCTGCAGTATGTACTGTGTGTACTACTACCGAGACCGGGTCAAGATCAACTATTGTACCACGAAAAGCATTCATACAGTATGTGTTTCCAGGGAAGAACAATGCATAATGCAGATGAAAACATATTTATATCAGGATTTATGCAATGCACATGAATGGACGCTGCCTCAAGTAAATGAGTTAAAAATGATATATTTAATTCAGGTATTTTTGTAGCTTTTCTCTTATACAAAGAATTTGGATAATTTATGTGGAAGACCTAATCGGTATTTATGTTGATAACACTTCAAAGAAAATGGCCGTGACTGTCCTGATGATGGTCTGACAACCAAAGCGAAAGCCTTTTTGCAAGTGGTGGACCATTTTCCTTTGATTTGTTATCAGAGATCCCCTTTTGGATATTTGCCTCTTTTTGGTTGTCCTACACACCTGCTGTCACCAGCCGTTGAGGTGTGCATCGACCTTCTTAAACCCTGCTAGATTTGCCATATTTATACCTTATTGGTAATAACCATTTATGTACCTCCTCCATTTTGTGAGAGAGCTTACTGGTCTCCTGTGTGCAGTACAGAGATTAAGTGCATGTGCCAGACAATGAGCCGGGCAAAAGCAAACATTTAGAAAATCTGGCAAATACTAAAATCTCAAACCCAATAATGTTTAACATCAGATTGCAAGCTACTTTCTTTCTTGTTCGATTAATAGAATAAATAAGGATCTGAACAGATGGAGGAGTGGTTTATTTATTTATTTTCAAACGTTTTTTGAGGAGATGTCTCTCCACTGAGATGCATTATCTCAATTTCTAAGAATTCCTCAAGTGAGATTAGCCAGAGATGCATGTCAACCCCAGACTGACAGACAGTCAGACAAACAGCCAAACAGACAGGCAGGCATGAGATGATGTGTTAATTGTTCTAGAACCAAGAAACTACACCATATGCAATGTTGCATGGCATAGCCCTGGTCAAAAATGTGCTTTGTCTTTTTTTTCTAAATAAATATTAATTTGTATTGGCGCTTGTATGATCATTTTTCTGTAGAGGCCGTCACAGTCCCACTGTTTTAAAACCATCCTATGCCTGCGGCAAATATGACTGCAACAAAGCATATTCATTTTCATACACAGCTGCTGAGCTAATGTGAGAGTCAAGTACAGTACTACAGTTTTCCCAATTCAGAGATGAAGCATAAAATATTGTACCAGGCAGCGCTGTGCTTATCTGTGGTCTCAGCTTTTTGGTAATGTCATCATCACTGTCCTCCCATCCAGTTCTAGGACCAAGAGCAGATTGTCTGGCCCATGTTTTAGAGTTGGGGAGACAAGTGTGTGTGTGTGTGTGTGTGTGTGTGTGTGTGTGTGTGTGTGTGTGTGTGTGTGTGTGTGTGCGTGCGTGCAGACTCGTCAGACAGTGAGAGTCTCTGAGCACACAACCCCCTCACCTCTGTTAGAGCAACAGTTAGTAGATATATTTACAGTCAATGTTGTACATTGTATTCCCTGGTGTGTTTACCAAATCTCAAGCTGAGGAAATCAATTTCCGTTCATGTCTACTTCACTGTACACATGCCCTTGAACCATCTTCACAATAGGTAGGTACAACTACATTTATCAGGGTTCTTTGAAAGCCCAGCATGGTGGTTTCAGCACCACAGAGAAGAAAAGCACAGCTTGCAGTTGCAGAGAAAAACCCACATATACAACAACAAAATCGTACACTATTTTGGGAAGATGATGGTCAGAGCGGTGAAGTTAGAGCGGTTATTTAATAATGAGGATAGAGCCTGAAGTAGAAGACAATCCCAGCTCTTCAAATAGGACCGTGTGTCCTCATACAGGCCTAAATTGTATTTATTTTATTTTAAGTTGAAGATTTTCTTCTGTCTTGTAAGGATCTGAGATGTATTAGTACTTTAGTATTCACTTGATAATTGTTTGCAAACTGTCATGTTGGTTTATTGTCATGTATTGTCATTGTAAACTGTAAACTGTAAAAGTGTCCTCTAAGTCCATATCAATCAATCAATCAATCAATCAATCAATCAATCAATCAATCAATCAATCAATCAATCAATCAATCAATCAATCAATCAATCAATCAATCAATCAATCAGTCAGTCAATCAATCAATCACTCAATCAGTCAGTCAATCAATCAATCAAAAATAATCCCAACCTTTGAGTGAAAAAAAAAAACAAATTTATCTTGCTTTATGTCCTCAAATTTCCAGAAACTGCTGAATCATGAAAGAAAATCTTTTCCATGTCACAAACCCCCAAAATGATATGTATTTCCCCACAGATCCCCACAGAACTATTACAGTCCGGGGACCCTCAGAAGCAAAGTGACACACATGTATAATTGCATATATGCTATTTTAGAATACCCAAAGTATAATGTTTAAAGTGATTCAAATGGAAAAATTACACTGATGTGGTTTTTATGGGGTCAAAAGTTACCAGGCTAATTAGGAAAAGGCAAGAGCAATAGGGCCATTAAAACATAATAATAATCTTTATGTAACTGTACATTTGCCTCCAAGATGTTAACTACATGCTAACAAATGTGAAAATATGCATATACAGTATATAAACCTGGACAGTATTCTTTTTTATAAATAATTTAAAAAGCTCTCTGATAATCAGATTATTCTATACCCGCACAGAAATGTATGACATGCACAGATGTAATTGTACTGCCCTCTACAGGGGGAAAGATGACTGCACAAGTTAAATGAAAATTAGTTTGGCAAATTAAGACAGTTGAACAAAGTAAAAGTTGAAAAACAAGAAAAGTAAAGTAAGTAAAGTAAAACAAGAAACAAAAAACAATGAAAATCTGTGTCCATTCACATCTATTCATTGTACAATCACTCACAATGCAATTATACTAAAGTGCAAAGTCACTGATATTGATATTGCTATAGCTTTAATGAGACACTGTGGTCATTGAGTCCATTGACCGCAGAACCCATGAATATACAGTAATATAGTTTACTGGGGCTTTCCAGTCGGGTCTATTTAGATTGGATTTTTGGAAGTGGAACGCGTCCCTTCATTGCTGCCACCGTACACAGTAAATATAAGTGTCGAGTCAACTCTGAAAGAGTAAAAATGGACCCAATTTCTGAATGAAAACTCCTGGAATTTCATTGTGTGTACGAGTTTATCCAACGGCTAACAAAGTAATGGCCTTGGCTTGGAAACTGGCATCAAAGTGCCACAAATCTTTTTCAGGCTACAACCACCAAGCCAAAGTGCTGCCTGAGCTGTTCCAGAAACATGAAGGTCAGAACTGTGTGAGGGATGAGGCGGATACCAGCTGGAACAAGACCCTTCATGGACGGTACAAATATTGAAGTTAGGGATTTTTCAGAGAAATATTGAAAGCAAGTCAATAAATAAAGAGGGATTATTTGGAACATTATAATCATCTCATTATACACCGTGCTCCAAAGCATTTGTCGAATTAATAGGCTTCACTTTTTGCCCAAAACAGACAACATATGAGCGACTGACTATTGTAAACAATACAGAACCATCTCCTTATAGTGGCAGGGTAATTTGTTTATTGTTGAATCACAATTCATAATATGAAGCGATTCTATGATGACCCCTATTCCATAGAAACCCACCCAGGGGATTAATTAGTGACATCAGGACTTGTTAGAATCTACAGAAGCCTACCTTATAGAATGCCCTGGGACCCAGCTTTGCTGTTTCTGTCAGGCAGTGAAAAACACCCTGAAACCAAAATAAAGAAATAAGCGTCACAGACTGCACACATAACCAAAACCGGGCCCTTAATGCCCGAGCAAAGACGAGCTGAAACTACAGCGATCAGCTGATCACCTATAAGAAGGAATCCAATGAAGCCTAAAACTTGGAAGAAGACCCAGCCGACATGATAAGCTTGTTGAAACATTTCCTATAACACATCCTATGAAGCCCGGGTCTATAATGCTTTCTGAATATACTGTACTTATCGGGCATTACACTGCATTCTAATTGAGCTGCTTATAATAACACTGTACTATATACATTTCAGACTCACCCTGTATTCTCCTGCTGAATTCATCATTCTAGTTTTAACAACATCCAGTGGTTGGCACAGGATGGTTGTACAGCCCCCCTGTGTAGAAAAAAGGGGATAAGAAAGCTTTCAACAATTCCTGATGATTCTTACTTTTGAAGTGTACCCTATATCCAGCATGAGTGTTGGGAAGTCACTAAGACTCACCGCAAAGAGACTGGCCAAGAAGTGTGTGAGGACGTTGTCCTCCATGTAGCCAGTGGCCAGAACCAGCTGTTTGGACTGGTCATAGCAGGCCAGCTGCAAGGACACAACAGAACATTAGAGCCTGTAGATCTAAGGAAAGCTAGCGGTTCATAACCTTTTCAGGCCCTGTCAGACATGACAAGCACTTGGAATGTAAAGGCTCAAACATACTCCAGGGTGAAGTGAGTTTAGGTGAAAAATTCTCACCGTGGTGTAGTGTTTCACACACACACACA
The DNA here is from genome assembly GCA_039105355.1 of Benthosema pterotum. Lineage (NCBI taxonomy): Eukaryota > Metazoa > Chordata > Actinopteri > Myctophiformes > Myctophidae > Benthosema > Benthosema pterotum. Next base: position 34,296,765 of record CM076965.1, on the reverse strand, counting down.
CACACACACACACACGCGCACGCACACACACACACACACACACACACACACACACACACACGCACGCACGCACGCACACGCGCACACACACACACACACACACACACACACACACACACACACACACACACACACACACACACACACACACACACACACACACACCAGAACAGAACTATGTATGTAACAATTTTATGACACAGCAGATAACCCAGGTCCTCACCTGTCCCACAGTGACGAGAGCACCTCTAGGGGAAGCCATTGTGGCTCCAGAGAACACTTTCTTCAATCCCTCTGGAATAAAATGGTCCAAAATTTGTCAGAAGATCTGATACATCCTAAACATCTTATCTAAATTGTAATCTAAGTTTTCGGGATTCAAATTCACAAGTATCAGAATTAGCAGCTAAAGGCTGAATCGTTATGTTTTTATGGAATAGCTTTAGTATATATCATTGCTTATAGAGTCCCGGTTCCACCAACTAGGATCGTGATGACTCATGACAACAAACAATTTTTGGTCCAAACAAATGATTAGAAAGAAAGGGAAAAAGAGGACACTTTTTGTTGTTTTTGTCATGAAAGGCAAAGGGCTCTGTAGAACCAGAGACATAGTGAACTGCTTTTAAACTAGAATCCCTTTGGCCATGTAAAATTGCATTAGTGAAAATAGCAGATCTACAAGCTCGCAGTAGCATTTAAACTGTCTCATGTTGTGCTTTTGAGGTTGTAGATGGCCCTGGACTATTTTTAATTGTCATCATGAAGATAGAAAGATTCTGCCTTACAGCAACTGTACTCTGTTGTTAATGCATGGTGACATTAGGTTAGGTGTTCTTAAATGAATCTTACCTTTTCTCCAAACTCGAAACAGTCCGTCTAGTGCATGTGCGTAACTGTTGGATAAACAAAACTCACAATGTGCTGATTTGCTTAAATATACAATATTCCTTTTATGAATGGGACTGTAAAATATTTCAAACAATGCATAATACTGTGTGGACTAATGTTTCCAAACACTCACTTTCTCCTGAGCTCTACTGGCAACTTGACATCATTCTGCATGCTGGACAGAAGTCAAATGAAATGCATTTTTAGCACTGTCAAACCAATGCTAATACACTATACTATACACTTTCACTGAAAAGTCACATGTAAATCTGCAAAGTGATGATTTTGTGTCATATATTTATCGTGATGCCTAGCTGCATGTCCTGGGATCAATTCCCAAGCAGTGCCACAGATTTATTGTTTCCTGTCCCCTTCGGATTTTGTCCAAGTAAGCATTATCCAAATATCCAAGTATAAAATCACTGGTCAGTCACACAAGATAATATTACTGACAACAGAAAAAAAGAAAGCAATCCACAAAACACAAAATGATTTTTACCCTTTTTAGAGTTAGGCATTTGAATTTCCTCTGTGTATGAAATTTGCTATTACAAATTAAATTGCTGTGGCCAGTCGGCCTGTTCAAGGCTTAACTAGAAGGGGTTAGTTAGGTTACATACAATTCAACTCAAAACACTGTGTTACCACATCACTCACCGGACATTTATCATGTCAGCTGGTGTCCCAATGAAACCTCCAGCAAAACCTGTGTTACAAGAATCATCAACAAAGCCATCAGGCATGACAAGACCTAACCTGAAGAACCTATTACTATACAGGAGAGTCACATACCTGCAAAGGCACCTAGCAGGACCTTCTGATAAAAAGGCATATCACCTTTGGTCTTGCAGCTCTGCATGTCCCTCACGGTCTCATAAATGGCAAACCGAGACAGAGAATATGTCATCTATCGGAAGGGAGAAGCAGCCATTGTAAACAAATTGTGAACAAAGGGATGATTTCATTTAGGCAACTGAAATAATATGATTGCTTAATTTCCCATGTGCATGCATGTCCACTGACCTGCCGACAAAGTGCTGCACTCAGACCACTGTAGAGGGCCAAGTATCCCTCTCTCCTCACAACGCTCACCATCATCCCACTCATCCTCATCCTCACCTCCTGCTGTGTCTGTAAGTGCACCTAATACAAAACACATACACATGAATCCAAGCAATGATACTGTACAGTACATAAGATACTGTAGGCATACTCCACACAAAGGAAATTAGGATGCAAGGGAACAAACAGGACAATCCCTGGACCAAAATGTGAGCATAGAGTTGCTGACCTGAACCAGCAGTCCTATATGTACAGTATTACATATTTTTCCCCACAACTTTTAAAGCCACTCACACTTTGCTGGGGGACAGAAACTAAGGATTAAAACTCTACTTTTGCTGTTAGGATCCTTGATTTCCTCTTCAACACAAGACAGAGGATGGTGAATGTGCAATTGTGCATTTACAGGCCTATGCTCTCACTAGTCCTGTATACAAATGACTATCTGGGCCGTTTTGAGAATAATTCATCCTGACTAAGTACAGTCATGTAGTTGGGCTGTTGTTGAATCTTTTTCAACAAATTCCTTCAATGAAATGTCAAAATACAAAGAAATGTCACAAAGACAAAAGACGTGTGATGTGCATCCAGCCTCCTCACGCTGTGTCCTGTTGTCAGCTATAAATATGTCCAATCATCAACAACAACCTCTCTTCTATGCACAAATGCATTGCACAGACACAAGTGTGTGTAATCACTCTCTAGAGGGACAACAAATCCCCTTGGTATATACCACCTCATTGACATAGGCTAAGGTTGCTAATCAGGCCTATGTGTATAGTATAGTATAGTTGTATAGTATGTGGCTTACTTTTTTTGTGCTTTGTTTTTGTTGTTAACCACCAGCCAGAAGGAACACTTGTCGAATTGTGAGCACAAAGTTCTATAAAGGTCAAATATGGACGCCCCAAACACTACTGGGCTCACTTAAATTGAGTGATTAAGTCAAGATGACATAGCCTATTCTCTACTAACAGCTGGAATATGAAATTACCACGTCATTTATTTATTGCAAAAATGGAGGCCCAGGTCTTAAGGTCATTGAAGTCAAAGATTAGCTAGGCAGCTGATTGAAACATTGTAAAATGTCTAATTGCACTCACAATATAGCTTACAATGGTTAGACAGCAGCTGAGCTGTTGGTGACTCAGTAGATTCATAATCTGAAAGCTTTGGTTACCGGTGGGTAGCCATTTGTTTTTACCTTGATCAAATCCAATGGGTGTGTTAGACAGGCGGCTGCGCTGGCGGCAATTCCGCCAAAATACCAGCGAGAGATGCGCTTCTCTTGCATTATGATGGAAGTTGAAGTTGAAATGAGCATTCATTCGAGTTGAACAGATCCAAAGAAAGGGCGTCACGTCTTGACTCCTACTGTGTCCATTCACTTCCCTCACATAGCGTTGTTCTGGTTCCCTTCCAATGCTGTTGTTGATTGCTGGTCATGTCCATTATATCACATAGGCCTAAATGAATCATGATGGACAAAATTAATGAAAATAAAGGTATTACAGAATGTACAAGTGAAACTTCTCAAGAAGCCTTCCAATGCCACATGCGTGCTGCTCTTGCAGTAGTGGTGTGTGTGTGTGTGTGTGTCAGATCAACTCTTCCATCTCCATGGTGCCAAGAAAGGGGTGCAGCTGGTTAGGCCCCAAGTGTACGTGACAGATGTAAAAATAGTAAGCAGCCTTAACCCTTAAGTAGACTACTGCTGTAGTTTTGTGAATGTGGCAGCTGCTAGGCCAAGTAGGCATCTCAGTAGTTGTATCATATATAGCCTACTCACCTCAACCCCAGGTCAAAGGGTTTGGGAAAATGCAGCTGAGAAGACAAAAGTGTGTAAGCAGTAGCACTGCCAGTGCCAACACTGTCCCTCTCAGGATTACTATTCTAAAGTTGCTCATAACCGGGTAAACTCTATTATGAACAGACTCTTCAAAATAGCATTGTTGAGTTTGCAGATCTTCTATTTTCCACTGTATTTTGGACAATTTTGATAATATGCCCATAATAGACAAGTTGAAAGTGGTTAAGCCATAACACCACTTTAAGTAAAATGTGTGCCAAGATATGAACATACATATATTAACTGGATACTCACTCTGAGCATTGCCATCTGCAGGGTTGTCAGTAGATAGATACACCATCAAACCGGATTGTGTCCATACATGGACATTGATTGATTGAAAATTGTATTAACAGCTTGAAGAAGTGTGCTTGGATAAGGATCGCTACAGTACCTGGGTACAAAAGAATCAAGGCTAAAGTGAATCACGGCCAGCAGCAACCAGGCAACCATATTCGGGAAGAGTTTGAGTCAGACTTAACGTGAATCCCATCCTAAGGCTAGCTCTGTTTCTGGTAATATTTCTAATAATGATACAAAGGCCCACCACAAGCCGGCAAAATGTTATTTCAATTCCTATTTTAATACCGATGGATCGATGACAGCAAATATCGGCCGAACCGATATGTTGACCAATACATCAATTTAAGCGATAATTTCCAAGGATATCACTGGATTCCATTAAACTGAAAATTCAGGTGAATTAGCTTTTTAGAGATGAAGTTAATTTATTCTCGCAGTTTAGTTTGGTTCGATTTGAAAAGCGTAGAAAAGGAATTGGTTTCCCTACTCAAATTCAAATGCCCATGTCAACTTCCACACAGTTATTTTTTAGAATAAATGAAGCAGAACATTTTCAATGACTGGAACATTTCTAAACAAAAAAAAAATAACCAGGGAAATTTATTCACAATATTTAGCCAAGGCTGTGAACAGACAGACATGTACGGACGGCAGCATGTTCCTTTAACACACCCACAATTTGTCAAACTAATTTGCATATCCAGGACTTGAAAATTGAACCGTTCAATACTTGGTAGCAGTGGTGCAATGTAAATATATAGTAGTGATAGAGCAGAATAAAGGGTGCACTCGTGAAAATAAAGTATAGAATAACCTGCCATTGAAGAATACACAGAAAGCATTGGAATGTCTGTGCAGCAGTATTCTGTCAGCTGAACTCAGCTCACAAGGCACACACAGGGGAAACTAGCAAATATACACAAAAGATGTATATGCATGTGGCAAAATGGTTGCAATTTCAAGCCCAGAATGTATCACTAAAGCATGTTCTTTGAATCCAGATTTATCAACCGTGAATTAACCATGTAAAAATACATGAAGGAAAATGTAAAGTTTACCATAGTCACATAATTACCCTGAAAAACGCTTGTGGTTTCTGAGGTTATTAATTACCCCTTCAGCCAGAAAGACACAGCTCTATCTTGTGGTGTACTCATTGTTTATTTTTCCCCACAGGTAATAGCATGAGTGTCCCTATTGGCAGATGTTCATAAACAACCCTCAAGGCGAATTAGATATACACAGACAAGATGACCACTGACTTACATGGCAACCCAGGGCCACAATTTCTGTAGCTCCAAGGCTACAAACAGTATGAGACAAATAATGGACAAGCAGACAGTGGGCGGTCACTGTGCTCAGGCTAGCAGCCTGCAAAGTTCAGTCCACGTTTTGTACCGCCACACCTCCGATAAAGCAAGTGGGAAATGTCAAAAGGCATTTGCTTCATCCCCCAGGTGCCTTTCTTCTTCAATGTATAAAAAAGGACAAACGGAAATAAGGAACAACGTTGAGACAGGTGGATATGGAGGTCTACTCCAGCACCACAGTGCCACCTGCTGCCTCCAGTGCTGCTTTCAGTTTCTCTGCCTCCTCTTTGGACACATTGGTACGGATCTCCTGCGGAAGGGCCTCCACCAGCTTCTTAGCCTGAGTGAGGAGAGATAACAAGACAGACAATATTGAGAACTACAACCCAAGTCAAAATTAAGGGAGGATTCAAACCATCCTCTTGTTAAGGTCGGCACCCAAGCAAATATTAATGGATCTGGACAATTCGTTGTTTTTTTTTGTTTTTTGTTTTTTTTTTATCTCCTTTGTGTGTGCGGGCACATGTTTTTTTTTTACTCGAATATACAGAACTGTATGCACATGCATAACTACACAGCTTCACTACATACAGCCGTAGTAGACAGAGAGGATGAGAGACTAGGATAAGAGAGCATCATGTTGTCGCACTGTTAAAGCAAGTCCAATCTGGGTGAAATTCAGATTAAATTAATAATAAAACTTAATTAGAAACGAACGTTCGCAAAGCTTGTTCAAAAATTCCTGATCATTAGGAATAGGAATGATCATCCTGTGATCATTCCTATAGAATGATCACAAAGTCACCGAGATAATGTCATCAAAACAGAGAGCCAATGTTTGCTTTGTTTAAAAGAGAAGGGGAAAAAAAAGTAGCGCACATCCAGTTCTTTGCTGGTGCTGGACTATGGGTAGATTAAATGGGGAAAAAAAAGCAATTCCACACAAACTGCTGCAAGTCGAGTGTATTTGAATTAAAACAGTCATAGTTTTGGACATGACCGGCCTTTGACAATTCACAATAATGTCCTCATTATTGTCCTCATCACAGCTGTTTGTGTGGTCTTCCTTCCTTTTATCATTGTTTTGAAATACTACCCATCTATATAATTGAAGTATTTTTGAGACATAGCTAGCTGTCTAGTTTACTTTTTCATGTAATGCTATGGTACACTGAGACTTTGTATCCAGCAGTGCAAAAGATTTACTTCCATGCCTTGTGCAGTTTCCATAGAGAAAATCCATAAGGGATATGTGGATATTCATTTCTGAATCAAAGCATCAAAGATGCAAGCAGCCAGTGACGTCAAATGTGATTGTGTAAAATGCCATGCAATGTGTTGCAGTACTAGAAATAACTGGCAAGTGCCTGGAACAACCTGCACAGAACACACATGCAGCACTAAAAATAATGTTTAAAGTTCAATTCCGCCCTCCGAGACCCTTGCATCAATAGCTCATTAGTATCAATCCATGATGTTTAAAAGGGGTGTGAGTGATATTTGTAAATGTAAGTGATGTTTTTTTTTTTTTTTTTTTTTTTTTTTTTTTTTTTTACGAATGAGTGTTGATTTTGACTATATTTTGATAATAACTGCTATACTGTTTGTTCAGTAACAGGTCCCCCAAACTCTACAGCTCTTAGCAAATGGAAAGTACATTTTCAAGTCAACCAGGGCCAGATTTTACCCAATCGGGAGAGAAAACTCATACAGGATAAAAACAAAAAAATAAAATTGAACAATGAAATTAAGGTGCTATAAATTATATTTATGTAGGTCTGTCTCCTGTGGTCTTATATTCAACCTCCATCTACCAACATATCAGCTTTAATATCACAAATGCAGCATTATCTGGGCCCTGAGGCACAACCATGAGATTGCAACATCCATGATGTATTGCATGTCAGGATTATGAGCTTTAACTTTACAAAACCTTATCACCTATAATGTATTCCAGCAGTCAATTTGTGACAAAGTGCAAGCATTTGCAGGCAATTACACAGACCCTCTACTACCATTCATGGTTTCACTATTCCCAAAATACAGTACAACAACATGTTCAACTATGTTGATTGACTGATTTATGATGAACAGAAGTACATTACAAAGCTTGGGCTACAAAAAAGTCTTGAGGACTTTGTGACGTCTCTCAAGATTCACAAAAAAAAAAAACTATACCTTACATACAAAAACAACACCTACCTGTACTAGATTCAAGCCTTGGATGCAGTTCTTCACTTCTTTTATAAGTTTGACTTTCTCGGCTGCTTTCAACTCTGTCAATTTTACAGTAAAAACAGTCTTCTCTTTCTTGACTGGGGCGATGTCCTCTTCTGGGGCCTGGGAATACACAGGATAAAATGCAGTGGTATTACACGTTGACTATTTGACTCTTCTTTACTGCTGCTTGCTTAGGTCGACTAGTGACTAGAAACAGCACCTGATAGCCGTAACAATCAGCCCATTTTGTTCTGCAAAACAACTGAGCTCTGCATTTCTTCTTTTTAAAGATTTAAAGAGACTTGAATGGGACTCGAACCTGCAACACGTTGTCAGGCCAAAGCCTATGTGGCATGTGCCTGGACCACTTGGCGAGTGGGTACCCCCCCAAATCGGCGTTTCTTATTCTTGTATTACCGGTACTTTTACTGAGGTTAGATACAAGTTTAGGCTGTTTTAGGCATAATTTAACAAGGTTACGTTTAGAACCGAGGTTAGGTTTAGCCTTATAGTGGGAGAGTTTGGATGTTGAAGGGTCAGAAACCACAGCGGAGCAGCCAGTCATCACGTGACTATACAGACCCTCTCTGAGTCCTAACTGCAGTTGGGAATGCGTTGTTTTCAAACAAGAACAGCGCAAATAAGAGTTATTGTAGGTACGTATGCAAAACAACTGTTTTAAAGTATTGTTCAGTCACGACCACAGTCTCTGTAGCCTGGTCTAGCCCTCAATGATTTTGGCCTTGGGGGGCGGGGGTGTCGTGGGATCCACACGGCGGAAGTGCTGCGCTCTGATTTGATCTCACTAACGTGTCGTCATCTCCGGCCCCTCCCCCGCCCGTCCACTGCTGTTCTACGTCACATCATTTAGAGCGACGCCCACCCCGGAAGGTTCACCCGCCCCTCAAGGCCACTTTCCAACGCGCGTTAGTCCAGGCTTTCCGTTTTCGCACAAGGCGGACGAAAATGAAAGCCTGGGTGTCGAGGCTACAGTCTCTGTAATGTTTAGGTTGTACTATTATTAAAGAACAACTAAAATACAGGGTTTTAAAGTCATTAAAACTGGATTAAGTATCTCAGTCCAATGCATTTCTGCATACTTGTCCTGCTACTCCTACCCCCAGTAGGACTCAGCTGCAGCTTCGCAGACAGTCTCACGAGACGGCCCGTATTGCGAGAATATCAGTTGTTAACAGTTTGTGAATGGGGTGTTGTTGGCTCTATGCTCCTCCAGCAGTGTAAGCACCCAGCGACATAGGAGTGAACAGGAATATCCGAACTCTCCCAACTACAAGGCTCTGGTTTAGACATAGGTTTTGAGGTCATGGTTAGGAGCAAGTTTATGTTTCACACAGTTAACTGCGGGTTATGTCTAGAAATACTTGGTGTCAACCCTTGTGAGGTCACAGGATTTGACTTGGGGTATTCTAGTGAATGGGTTAAAGAATATAATGAAGTACTTGATATGATGATCATTATCTCTTACCTGAACAGGGGCTGCTGCAGGCATAGCTCCCATCGGCATCATTCCAACATCTTGAATATTGAGGGTTTTCTGTGACGAAATGTATATGTAAGAGCAGTGTTTATCATATACTATCACCGTACTTAACGTGGTTTCAGATTCAGTCTGGATATTTCACCTACCTTGAGGAGCTCATTGAGGTCTGACACCTCTAATAAAGTGAGGCTGGCTATGTCATTGACCAGCTGTTGGATTTTGGGAGCGTATTGTTTTGGAGCACCATCTAGTGGAGGGGTGGCGAGGGCAGCAGCATCACAATGGACTGCTGGACTGGTCTTCAGTAACCTAAAAGCACACAGTGCTGGTATCTGCCTCTGAAGGTCTTGCCTGTGGAATGAATGTTAGGACCCAAATGATTACATGATGCACAGATAACCCATCTAATGATCTCCTCTTTTTTGGCTTGCATCCAGCATTTATACGCCCATATAGAACATAATATATTTAGTGTGTTTGTACCAGAGTGCTGAAGAACCGACTGGTTGATTTGCTGTATTCAAGTATATATTAAGACCAGTTTGCAAAACAGGTAGGCATTAGCAGATTTATACAAATTACAAGAGGATGCCAAATCCGTCCAAAATATGGCTTATTTCCATTCAGTTCCGAGCTGTGTAGTCACTTCATCAAGACAAACGTTCCAGTTCATAAAAAAAAACTGAAGCCTTTGGTTAAGTCTTCTTCTCTTCTATAACGGTTATGCTTTTTAGAATCAACATACATCAAGTCAATTGAGCTTGATGACCTTGGCTGCACACTGCACATCTAGTTGCAGCGATAGAACATGGAGTGGGAAAGAGGGATAAATGATAATGTATAGTTATTCAAATCAAGGCAAAAACACAACGTGCAATTCCCACGTAGCTTCTTGGCTCAGGGAACTTGCCCCAAAATAATAGTTTACAGTTAGCAAAGCTGAACCGCTAATCGTTGACAGTTGACTCAGCCGAGTTAGCCACCTGACAGGCTAACTGTCAAACTGCCGGGGATTGCATTTCAGTGCAAATACGTCTGCACGGGCACTACTCTACCTGTGTAAATATAGTAAAATATAGTGTTTTCTTAAAAATGAGCAGGTAGTCTCCTGTCCTTGAACAACCCTGCTGTCTGAGTAGCAATGACTGGGGTCTTTTCATAGCAACAAGACCCCATACAACCAAACCAAACCATACCACTGCCCGACACTGACACCCGCTTATATCACAACGTTACATACCGTTGTAGATTAGCTGAGATCCGCAGCGCGGTCCGTATACAGCGTCTCGTGCAATACATCCTAATATATTTAGCATTAAACCTCCGCCAAAACCCACTCTGGTGGTCCCGCTGGTCTTCCGTTCAGATCCTTCTCTTCAACCAGTGTTCTCTCCTCGGCTAAAAGCACATGGCGTCCTCCGCTCTGCTCCTGACCTACCCACAATGCAGTGCATGACGCAAACCGACGGCTCACAACTTTATTAACAGGACAGTGTGGGCAGCCATGGGGCGGCTATGGCAGTGATTCCCAAACTTGAGCCCTAAAATGAACAATGAGGGTCCGCCCTCATTTGAAAATACAAATACGCCCATAAGAGAAAATGTTTATAGCTCTCGGGCACCTGGGTTTGACCTGAACTAGCCTACACCTTCTACTTCTTGGCATTTGTATTTCTGGATCCCCAATGTATATTGCAAAATTGTGATGTTGATGTAACGCTGAGAGAAATGAAACCAAATGGACTTGTTTGGGTCAATTTGGTTCCATTTGTATATTCTCAATGTTAAAGACCCATAAGGGTTCCTGGGTACCCCCTGGAACTCTCTCAAGGACCCCTAGGGGTCCCCGGACCCCGGTTTGGGAACCACTGCAGACTGCTGGTCTAGGTCAGTGCTTCTCAACCTGTGGTTCGGCCCCTGATTTTTATATAGGCCCACTGTATTTATTGTCTAGTGACATAAAAGAACAGGCAACGCAATGAACTGAACCATTATGCCTCAAAAGTGTTTGTCAGGTGTGGGGGTCCCCAGCTCAGATATGCATACGATCATTTTGGGTGGCATGGTTTTTAGAGCCATGTGTGGTACTTTATAAAGACATGAATAAATAAGTAACCAACCAGCCAAAAATGTGTGAGAAAGAGAGGGAGATCTTTAGGGGTGAGGGAGCACATCATGGAGAATCAATCCTCTTATGCAGGTAATCTCTGGGACCATCTGCTCCTGGCAAGAAATCATTTCCTCGACTTGCGGCGGTACAGCAAAGTAAGTTTTTGTGACTCTCTGAGAGAAACGGCAATGTTTCTAATTGGTTTGCCTTTGTACCACCGAGACAGACCTGGCATCCTAGTGTGTACAGTATAGTTCACATGCAAATGTTGTTCAATGTTGATTTCTTCTTGGCTTGCCTATGATCCTGGATTACCTAGATTATTTCCATGCATTGTATGTACAGTATTAGCGTTTTCTTGCTCTGGATTGATTGGATAACATGACATGAGTGTATTTTACAGTTGCCTTCTTTTCTCTCATCCAGGCAGCATGCTGCTGTCTCCTCTAGCAGAGAGGAACTGGGAGCATGTGTGTTCGGTGCTGGAGGAGATCCTGGAGAGCCAGTCTCACAGGGAGTTGTTTGCCTTAGAGCTGGGCTCTGGAACCGGCCAGCATGTCACACGCTTTGCACTGAAGATTCCCTTTGATGTCAAGTGGCAGCCGTCAGATATCAAAGAGGAATGTCACGAGAGGTGTGTACTAGGCCTACTGTGTGTGTGGGGGTGTGTGTCTGTGTGAGTGTGTGTGTGTGTGTGTGTGTGTGGGGGGGGGCAGTAATAGGTAAATAAATGGTAAATGGTTTATATAGCGAATTTATCCAATGCGCTTTACATAGATTGTGCATCACATTCACCCATTCACTTCACACACACATTCATACACCTATGGCGGAAGAAACCATGCAAGGCACAACCAGCACATCAGGAACAATTAGGGGTTAAGTGTCTTGCTCAGGGACACATCAACACTAACTGGGCGAGCCTGGGTTTGAACTGGCAACCTTGCAGTTACCATCCAGTGAATCTACCCCTGAGTCACCGCCGCCCCTAAACCTTCACTGAGCATATTAATTAAAGGACAATTTTGTTTTTTCTCAACAAAGCTAACATGAACCCCCCTATTTTTTCCCAGGGCATGGGGGCATTCGAGCTTGAGGCTAAATATGTATTTTTTATTTAAAATCATGGTTGATTGTTTTTAACAGCATCAAGGCCTACATTGAAGCGACCAAAGCAAAGACTGTGATGCAGCCTGTTCATCTGGACGCGAGTGATTCATGGGAGAAATGGGCGGGCCTTGGCCGTAACTCCTGCGACATTATCATAGCCATCAATTTGCTGCAGTATAGCTCCTTTAAAACAGCTGAGGTAGGTACGGGCGAATTAAAACAAAGGTACATCGCTTGAGTAATTAATTCTCAAGCTAAATGTGGACCCTTGTAAAACTGCATCAATGGATTAGGGATATGTCAAAGTCCACGTCCTGTAAATAATTAGCCTGTGTTGTTTAATCTCGTTCCGTAGGGTGTATTCAGTGGAGCTGGTCAGATCCTCAGACAAAATGGCCTTTTGATGCTATATGGGGCATGTATCTAATAATTTCATGTGCAAGTACAATCATATAACAAGGATACTAAAGACACCAGCATACAACAAGCACAGTGCATATCCTCCATTAACCTTCCAATACACTTCCTAGGCATTTGCTATTAATGGCATCATTACGCCGAGTTCTAATGAAGATCTGGATGCAGAGCTACGAAAGATGTGAGTCTGGCATATATAGAAGACAGACAGACATGACCACTTGCTTTTCTCTGTGTTGGTGTCAGTAGAATCTACGTTTCACCTTTACAGGAATGCAGAGTGGGGCCTCCCTGATATTGACGTGCTGAGACAACTAGCCTATGGGAACGGGATGCGTATGGAGAGGATGGTGAGTAGCCAAACAGTTTGCATATTTGCCAGTAACATAGTAGACACAAAAATATGTCTCCATGATTTAACTTCAGAAATGCAACATTCTTCCAGATTGAGATGGAAGAATACAACAAATGCCTCATCTTCAGGAAATTCTGAAGAGGAATGGAAGATGCATGTGAAGACCTTATACTGAAGTACTGCACGAATCAAGCAAACCGAACTAGTGGATTGTTTAGCAATGTACTTGGCAATATCATCTGTTAAATGGACTCAAAAGGGTCCATTTGTATTCTGTACACCGAGACAATACAAATTGAATGTTGCTGACTTTGAGTGAGATGCAAAAATATCCCCTGTACTAATGACTTTCATGTCTGTATTTTATTTATAAACAAACTGGGCATATTATTTCATGCAAAGTCATGCAATATTTTCAACCTGTGCAAATGCTATACAAAAAAGTATTGATCGTATTTTGTTTTTTAAGCAACAATATACTGTATATGCCCAGTTTATGTTATTATCCCACAATAAACAAACAGGATGAAGCACATGGACAATAAGAACAAGATATTTATTAAATATAATCTTAAAATTACTTTGAAGTCAGACAGATCAGTATGATGGAAGAAAGAACTTCACAAAGATGGCATTTAAGGGCTATAGAAGTCACTGACTGGGTGTATGTTACATTACACATGCGACACATCATGTCCAATTGTCCATCCCACCACATATGGTTTTCCTATTGTTTAAGAGACCCCAATGCACTTGAAAAAGCAGATGCCCCGGCTTTGTTTACACTGCAGATACCCTCATCTATAAACACAATCAACAGCAGTGTTAACCAATGACAAGTGGGCAGGACACCTGCAAGCTTAATTTGCACTTAATTAATTGGCAATGGAAATGGACCTAATCTAACAATCAGATCGAAAACATTAGGCATCAATAAAGTGATACAGGGTCCACGGTGCCCTAAGAGTTGCAGGAAGGGTAGTGGATCATGACTTTAGTACTATCTACATTGTTGCTAGTTTTGTTTTACTCTCAGAATCTATTGCCTTGTTGATCATAGTTAGTGACGATTAAAGTACCAACTGTCCGCCTTTGTAACAACCCTTCCAATATATAATCTCCCTCTGTTCCGTCGCAGGTTTAAAATAAAACATGTGACAAAATGTCACGCAGTCAACTACAAATAAGTGTCAGAATGGGTGCCCTTGCCATGCGTGTGTGTGTATGTGGGGAGGGGAGGGGGTGGGCGACTTTGGAATGTCGATTTGTGATGCTGATGGAGGTGTAAGTTATGTCCGCTCTAGCTGCGGTGTTTGACAGTGCCGTCTGTCCTTGAACATCTCTCTTCAGTCCGTGACATGTACATGTTCAGTCCATGACATGTACCCGCTGCTCTCAAACTGCACACACAGATGTTCACACAGCAGCCATTTTTGCTCAAACGTAAAATTTATGAGTGGGCAAGAAATGAACCCGGAGTATGTGTCATTTAGTTAACCTGATAGAAAACTGACCACCAGGTGAATACGGTGAATTGCCACTAAAAGTCACAACGCACAACGCCCATTTCAGAAAAGAATGACAATTTAAACACATGCAAATTATCTTTAGAAAAATATGAGACAGGATGGTTATGTCTTGTCTTTTTTCCTCTTGAATTTTTAACATATACTAACTCATTTTATTTTTTTGAAGTCTATATACCACTTGACTATTTTTAGAGCTCCTGAAATTTGTTTAATACGGAAATACTACATACATATTAGAGGGACCAAGATGGAAAGAATTTAAGAGCTTCTCAGGCCCCCCCAACACCTAAAGCCACATTCCTGTCATGTGGTGTGTGTGGCAGAGAGACCAGGCCAGAAGCACTCTTCTGTAACATCATTACAATATTTCCACATTGCCACAACATCACAGCGAGTTGGAGGCAGAAGACTGTGGTGTGTGTGTGTGTGTGTGTGTGTGTGTGTGTGTATGTGTGTGTGTGTGTTTCCAGAGGGAAGGGAGAGGGTAGGTCGTCCATGAGAGGGGAGAGACAAGAGAAAGGACAGCTAGCAGGTGTAGTGTGTGTGTTGCACCCTGCAGGTGGAGGATAGAATACGTGAGCAGCGCAGGTCAGTCAAAGGAGATGAGCTGTGCCTCTGCACTGCCAGGGATGGCCTGGGGAGGGTGCTGTTGCTGCTGCGGCTGCTGTTGTGGCTGCTGTGGCTGCTGCGGTGGGCCGCCAGGGGGAGCCATCTGACACACAAAACGCACAGGTTAAGAAAGTTAAATCTTAAATTTGATATCCATTATGACTGCCATATTTGTCACATATGCCATTCCCAGAGTTTCCTTGATTACAATGGCCATTCAGAATGTGACTTAAGGCACAAGGGATGCTGGGAAATGTAGGACTCGATCGGAAAACAGCAGTGACCACCAGTCAAAGTTACCTAGAACACCTTTAAAAGTGGAAACAGCTTGCTTGGAGAAGACCACAGGCAAGGAGCTCTAAGGAACCGGACACTCACCTGCTGGTACATGGGCTGCTGGCCTGGCATGTAGGGCTGCTGCGGGGGCATGTTGGGATCCTGTCCTGGCAACGCCGACATCATGTTCTGCATGCCGTAGGGCTGGTAGCTCATGTAGCCCATGCCATTGACGGGGGCTGCTTGGGACATGGGGGGCATACTCTGGGCTTGGGAAACGGCATTCTAAAAGGCAAAACAAAGGCAACAGGACTAAATCAGCAGCAGCCGGTTTATCATACATGTAGATGTGAGACGTGTTGCTGGTCATCCTACCTGATAGCCTTGTGTCGGGGTGGGCTGGTAGTTGGAGTAAGCAGGGCTGGTGGTGGGGGGAGGGGCCTGTCCCGGAGGAGCAGGCTGCCCATTGGTGCCCGCAGGCTGGTACATGTAGGCGTTAACCATGTTGGGATCTGTAGGAGGAGATCCCCCATAATAAGCATCTCAAATGCAGGGTGCTTTGTTTCACTCCATGTAACACAGTCATATTATCAACAGCTCTCTGCACACGCAACATTTCGGAGATAATTTTGCCCCCTTCCCTTTCCGCACAGGCGTTACCGATGGTCTAATGATGGCTCTGTTCCATTCTGGTCGAACAGAGCCAGGTGCTGCTGTTGTGCATGTTAGCTCATTGGAAACACTACTACACCAGTGGGTCTCAAAGGCTGAATTCCAATAACTACCACAAGATGGTTGTCAATTTACACCACCATGCTGGAGTGACCAGGTGTTAAGTGAGCGAGTGGCTGAGATTTAGCGTATTGGAATATGTCTAAAGTACCTAACAGTTATTGAGGTCCTTGAAATTAAAACATTTGAAAAACACTGTAACAGAACAAAGCATTATCGTGGGTAACACCTGCAACTTGAAGAGGCCCGGAAGTATAGGGAAGAGGCCCGGAAATAGGTTATTCTGTGTGCATAAAGAGCATCGTACTCCCGCTCCTGACGAGGACACTGGAAGAGAAATTCCATAGACATTTCAGAAACTATTTATGTAAGACCTTTATGCCTCAGACAAAACAAACTCGGCTCCTTACAAATCATGACAATAAACTAAAAATAGTGAGAGGGACAAATTAAAAGATAGAAGCAAAAGGGGGCAAGGTAGAGGAGTTTTCCTTCCATTCATTTGTTCAAGCTAATTTTTTGGTTATTGTCAAGATCTGTCAGGAGCTGACTTTGTCTGGTGCTTAAAGGTCTTTAAATAAATAATTAATGAAACGTTTAAAGACGAATTAATGGGAAATTCTGTTCTGGTTGCTTTGTCATTCTGAATGGAGGCAGGACCGCAACGTTCTATAGCCCATTACATTTTCAGCAAGTGTGAACAGATTGTTGAGCTCCTGACCTGTGGGTGGCATGGCCTGGTACTGTGGGGGTGCATTCTGCCCAGGCTGGTTCATGTAGACGTTGTGCATGGGAGAGCCCTCCACTGAGCCAGCAGGACTGAAGGTGCCAGGGTAGCTGGGTGGGGCACCAGGCTGGTACACCACCCCGCCCGCCACGTTGGGCGGTAAAGACTGCATCTGGGCCGTGGACAAGAATCGACAGCTAATGAACGATCCAGCAGTGAGGACAGGGCTGTTTTGTCACTCTGTCCAAAACCTCTAATTAAAGAAAGAACTTAAAAAAATTATGTTTTACATGAGTGCAAGTCATGAAGCAAAACTTATAATAAATGTGTCTACCTGGGCGTAGGGCAGGGAGAAGGCGGGCATCTGGGCTCTCATCTGGATGGTGTGTTTCTGTGCTTCCAGGCGCATCTGCCTCTCCTTCTCCTGTTCCTGCAGACGCTGAATAGCCAGCTGTCTTTGCATCTCCAGGTACTCCTGATAAACAAAACATTCTCCTTGTCAAGGCACACACTTCACATACAGTTAGGTGCAGTGCAGAGATTGAGGTTCACGCGGAGACTAAAAGGCCTCATTGTCACTTGCCTGCTTCTTTTGCCTCATGATCTCCAGCTTCTGTGCAAGCTGGATCTGCCTCTGTCTCTCAGCCTCCTCTGCAGCGCGGCGAAGCTTTTCTCTGTGTTCGTCCCGAAGGGCATTGAGGGCGGCCCGCGCATCACGCACCTGAGCCAGCTTGTCCTGCAAGCCCTCGTAATAAACTGCAGCAGCCATGATGATGACACATAGTGGTGTAATGGGTTATACAAATCAAACAAATTTAAGGCCTAAATACATTGTTGTATAAACATACAATGAATAGCGATCTAAGAAAAGTGTTTCAGATGCCAGTGCAACATGTGTTTGGAATATTTTCAATGGGAGTGCCATTCTGCCTCGGTCTTTCAACATTTGGAAACATTTTAGGTACACACCTTGCTTTTTTTAAGTATGTAACCCAGGTCTCTTGAAAAGTGAATAACCAGCAAAATGTCATCACTTTAAACAATTTGTCAGACAGGGGCAATGTTGTTTGTTCACCATTGGCGAAGCCCTTGCTCAACAATTCCGTCTACATGAACCATAGAATTAAACGTGAATGCATATCAGCTTTGATTGGCTCAAGAGTGAATTTGTGGTCAGAAGGACTAGCACACTCACGTCTCTTCTCGTCCAGCTGGTTGAGGATGTCCAGCAGCTGTGGGTGCATGTTGTTGATGGACTGGAAGAGCGACAGCACGGCGCTGTCGTTGGTGATGCTGCGCCCACGCATGTGGTTGCTCTTCATGCGGTTCAGGAAGGTGGTGACAGCGTTCTGTAAGGCCTTCAGGAACTGCTCGTGGTTCTCCTCCGACTCTCCGTTCTGGTACTGCTGCTGGAATTGGTCGAGATTCAGGGAGGGAGTGTCATTTGCAACATTCATTTTTGTTCCAGGGGACCACCAGAATGTGCTGTATATTTCCTGTACTTTGCATTCAAAAATGTCAAATTACCTCTACTATGTTGGCGGGCTGAACGGGGACGTGAGTGGCGACGTGTGTTTCCACAGGTTGTGGCTGGCTGACCGGCGCCACTGGTGGCGGCAGGGCCTCTGCTATGGGCACAGGGGCAGGGGCAGAGGGGGTGGGACTCTTACGAGCCTCTTCTTGTTTCTTCTCCCAGTACGTTCTGTTCAGGTAGCGAGCCAGCTGGAATGTGATCACAGGCTTCTATCAGTGGGTTTTTATTAGAGAATATGTGGCTGTTAGTTTATGAATGCACCGAAAGAGCCCATACCTCTGGGTCCACGTCTTCAGCTGATGGAGCAGAGGAGTTCTGGAGAGAGCATAACAGTATTAATTCATGACAAGACATAGTCTCTAATGGTGTATATACAGTAAGACACCAATATAATTTATTGTGGTAAATGGTGCATTTATATAGCACCGTTAACCAAGGGGTTTTACATAGATTATGCATCACATTCACCCATTCACACACACATTCATAAACTGAGGGCTGTGGAAACCATGCAAGGCACAACCAGCACATTGGGAGCAATTAGGGGTTCAGTGTATTTTTCCAAGTACACTTCGACACCAACTCTGGGGGGGCCCAGGTTCGAACCGGCAACCTTGCGGTTACCATCGTTGGGTGACTCTACGCCTAAGCCACCACCGCATGCACATGACCATTTAAAAAGAAATACAGAATTGATTTTAGGCATTCTTACGATAGGAGAGGAATAGAGGGTGCTGACTGGTGGAGCTGAGGAAGTTACTGGGGTCGGCTCGGCTTTAGGATACACCGAGTAGGAGTTCTTCTGCCTCTGTAAAAACAAACACAGCCGTGTCAGCTTCCTGATGGACAGGTGACATGCACAGTAACATGGTGGCTGTGGTTGTAGCCATATTGATTTCCTCAACTGAAACTATGAAGAAAAAATGTGTGTTGACCATCTTTTTTGGTTGACAAAAGCGAAATAAAAACAAAATACAGTAAATACTAAGCCATGTTGAGAAGATCTAAGACTAAATATATTGACAACTTCACCGAATTAAAATACGCTCAAATGTTAATAAATAGATGTAAATAGAGCAAAGACATTTTTAGGAAAAACAACAGACAATCTGGGCATTCACAAGTAAAAAGAGGGATAGCCAAAAGGCATCTGCCTTGCTTTTTAGTTAAAGGCTATACCATGTACCCAAGTGCCCCAATCACCGGTTGTTTTAATGTCTTGATCCAGTTTGATCCCGTTTCTTTTTTAGTATTCTAGACATTTTCTTTCCTTAAAAACAGTTGATCTACAATAGCTTGTAGATCGGCTATTTAAAGCATGAACAAGCACGCAACCAAGTGTAAATAACTACATCAAGGGCAGCCAAAATACATAAACTTATTTAATTTGAGGTATTTTCATTCAAAATTCTAGGACAAAAATTGTTGTCAAACTATTACTACTATTACTGTCAACAATGGTGTTAGTTTATGTGAACCCACCACCATTCTCTCCTCCTCCTCCGCACTAACACTGGTGGTAGTTTATGTGAGCCACCCACCATACCATTCTCCCCTTCTCCTCACTAACGCTGGTGGTAGTTTATGTGAGCCACCCACCATACCATTCTCCCCTTCTCCTCACTAACCCTGGTGGTAGTTTATGTGAGCCACCCACCATTCTCTCCTTCTCCTCAGCCTCGCTTTGGGACAGAGCGATAGCCAGCTGGAGCTCCTCCT
The DNA here is from genome assembly GCA_039105355.1 of Benthosema pterotum. Lineage (NCBI taxonomy): Eukaryota > Metazoa > Chordata > Actinopteri > Myctophiformes > Myctophidae > Benthosema > Benthosema pterotum. The sequence goes on along the minus strand of CM076965.1, from coordinate 34,276,511 downwards.
CTTCCTGCAGCGCTGCCTCGTCTCTCTTCGGGGGCATCTGTTGAAACACGAGGGAAGAAGGTGAGACCCCAGAGGATCAGTGAGTGAGAAAAGCTCTCAAGGGACTAACAGAGGGACAAAACATCACCATGAATTGGGTTCGGCTGATTTATACAGTAGAAAAACACAAAAAGACACCAATCAAAATTACACAGTATAATACCAAAAATGATTTTGTTTGTTTTGTTTTTTGGTACATCTAAAGAGGATTCTAACATGAAGAACGAATCACAATTGTCTAACATCAAATGGAATTATTTAACACTCCGAGCTGCATCCAAGCAAGCCTCAACCTCTAGATCTCAAATCGAGCCACAGATTATTATGATTTTCTTTGTGACGAGGCAAATTTTTGAACTTTGACGCCTCATAAAAGCTGGGCAGTAAGTTGCTACAGCTCCACTTACTGTTTCTGAGACCTCTACCTGAGACTGCTGAGATAGCGGGCTAGTCAGGTACTCCGGGGGCAGCTCAGCAGGGCTGGAGGGCGGGGCTTTGCCCTCTGCTTTCCTAAGCGGGGGAGAGAGGGAGGGGTGGCTGGTGAGGAAAGGGGATCAGGGGGGACAGACAACCTTGTGAATCAAGGGTCAAGTGCTGTTTGAAACATCAACAACCGAAACCAGCAACACCTCCATGCAATGGACTTCAATATAGAATGAAAGGTTTGTGTCACAAGCTTGTAGATGCTATATTAGCTATTTAAAATGTGGAAAGCCTTAACAAAACAAAACATGCAATCATCAGATATTATATAAAAAGTGCTAATACATGCCTCATGCGTATTCGATTACAGAATACAATTCTGAGAATAATTGCTTGAACCACTGGAGAAATTCATATTTCCTTTTAGGGAACAGCTGCATCCAACATGTTGTACTGTATATGCAACAGACTTTACACTGATAGAATGGAATTCTAGTTATTTCCACAAGTTCCACCCTCAGTTCTTCTAGCCACTCACTTGTTCAGAAGCTCATAGCAGGGCTCACACACACGCACTTCCTTCTCGATGCCAAACTTTGGAATGGTGGAGTATTTAGAGGAGCACTTCCCACAGAAGATCTGACCACAAGCACGGCAGTGGTGCTGGCAAAGCGAGGGACAAGAAACTAGGTCAAAAGCACGTCGTCAACATGCGCCAACGTTACACAACGATGATACAAGCCTGCTACTCATAAAGAGAAAACCATAAAGTCCCCCTGGTGGCCTGGCTTCAGGTCGGCATACCTTCCTTGTCATAACCCCAAACTGAACTCTGCACCGGTGGCACTCTTCAGCATCAACCCAGTCTGGGGCCTAGAGAGGATATACGGTACACACTCATGTTTGTGAAATGTCACCCAATTAATGTAGTCAAACCACAGGTAGGAAATATGAGAAAATAACTCACCCTCTCAGCAGCAAACATGGCATCGCTCTCCTTAAACTCAGGAAACACGTGACCTAAAAAAGGAAACAGATTTGGTTTTGTATATTTGAATGGTTTTGTTTTTTATGCCATTATTACATGTATTTCAATGTGGTCTAGAGAAATAACATGGGTATATGTTTTTAATACATGCTTTCAGTGAAATGTATTATACTTAGTATACTTAGTCAGTATCGTGTTTGATTGTCATAATGCTAATCGTGGTTACCATCTTTACCATCACTTTGCTTGCTGTTGTTACACAGTCGGTAACACAGGATCTAACACTAGAATATTATTTTACTGTTTTGGGTGACCCATGTTTGCCCTTCAAAATTAAATTAACATTCAGGATGTTGTAGTGTGGAGGTAAGGAATGCCACCTACCCTCCACCTTCATGATCTGGTAGGTGTCTTGGACCACTTTGTACTTGGGCTCGTTGCGGAAGGCGTGTGCCCACGCCTGGATGAGGTAAAGGATCTTATTCTTGACGTTAGGTTCTGTCTGCTTCTGTGAGAAAATGATCACAGCTCAATTTTTTGAATGCCAAAAGCTTTACAATAGAAGTATTACAATATGACACAAGGTAAGGGTACAATATACCTCCTACTTGTTTAAAACTCTCACACCTAACAAGCATATCAGATTTCAGAGTGGGGTTTTACAAGTGTTTTCTTGCTCTGCTCCTTCCCACAGGGAAGTCCCTTGCTTTGGTATGACTCAAAACAACATGTGACCAGACAATGACATCACCAGGAAGTAAAACCAGCATCAGTTGTGTGAGCCAGTGTCACATGACAAAGTCAGTATCCAATCAAATAATGCTAACTCATACCATAATGAGGTCAGCTCTGAGTGCAGGGATAAGTGGTTATGGAGTCAAGTGCCTTAGTTAGCTATGAATATAAATTCACAATGATCACCAAGACACAAGTCATAAATGGTGACTAGTAAATGCAAATAATGCTTTAATGATTTAAGCTTTTTAAGATTTAAGGGATGGGGGGGTGATTTGTTTTCAGCAGGCCGATGATAGAATGGTCCAAATGTTTTGACAAACTTGCATCACATTCTACGCAGCTATTGCATTTTAACAGTGAAAGTAGACTGGTAATGGACAGGTTTAAACAAATGTAAAAGCGAATGCAAATGTGTGGGTGGGTCTATATGGGAACTGGACAGTGGTACATTTATAACAGGTAAACAATGGGTTGAGTGATGTGAATAGGCTGAGGTATTACATCCAAAGTGGAATGAGGGAACGTAATAATGGGGACAAAGGTCACCTTGAGTAGATCCTTTAGTTCCTCCATGGTCAGTTTGCTGGCCACCTCATCGTGGACAGTCTGACCACAGTTCTTCACTACGGACTCCAGGACCTGCCGGAATACAACATTAACACATACTGTAATTAAAACCAGGAAATCATATCTTAAGCTCTATATATAGCAACAAATGTTTGCTTCTAACCCTTAGTGGGAGTTTATTTCTCTGTACATTAACACTTGATACAACATCCCATAAAAGCAACAAAAGTAGTGTTTTGTGACAGAAGAACAGTTTTGGATATATGGGGTTTCCACCCAACAGATGATTTGTCGAATCGACCTCAGTTCTTGGTTAAAAGATGAATAAATCGACTACGAGATTCTAAATGCAGCCTCAGTTATAAGACTTGGTTATTATAACAATGCCGCTTTCTGAATAGAAATAAAATTATAGAACCATAATGTGTTAATAGATCGGAATCACTTGAAAATACACTATATACAGGTACTACTATGTACCTACCTCGAGTGCATAGAGGGCAACATGTGGATTTTTGTCATTCAGTTTCTTTTTGATGGCACCGATTGCATATTTAGCTCTGTAGTTGGGGGGAAAAGAGATGGTGATGAGGTATTATTCATCATTATTAATTTTGTCCAGTAAAACAAACAATAAATCAACAAGTAACAGCAGTACAACAGGTTAAAGGCAATAAAGTGTATGATAAAACCTATAAATAATAACCTAATTCTGTAAAAATGAAGGGTATTGAATGTCCATAAGAGAGAGGTAGCAGCAGTTGGCTACATTTTTGTACTACAAAGTCTTTCCTTCTGTTTGTGAAAAGGGTATTGCTATTGTAAGTGCAACATTCCAGTTTTTCCTCTTCCAATAAGAAAACTCAAGAGAACTCTGTGCCAGCAGCATGTCTAGAGAAGTGAAACAATAACATTATCACTCACTGTGTGTCTCCTTGTCGAATTAAATCACAGATCTGCAGGATGGACTCCCAGTCTGTCTCCAGCAGAAGTTGACTGGTGGCTTTATCTGCAGCAGCATAGCAAAAACAGAATCAAACTCACACATCTAGTCTGCCAAAGATCAAATAAATAGCATACCTGGCATGGCAGAAACTCTCATTCTTGGGATGTTATAATAGTTCTGGACTTAGTGAGAACATCTTTTTGTGCCATGTATTACAGTAGTGGATTTCAACCCTTTTCATATCAAGGGACATTATTAATTCGGCATTTTGAACCACAGACCACTTCGAGATTTAGCCTCTCCAAAACTCTACTATTTTGTCTTGGTTGGATAAGATTCTCAGCAATTCAATCTAGCACTGATGTGATACTAACACAGGCAGGATATGGCGAAACCAATGCAGCCGAACCAAGTTTTTCAAGCCTATGTCTGTCAACTGAAATCCAAACCCTATATTTATCCTACCAGTATGGAAAACCACCCGTTTTGCCTGTACAAGAGTAATGAACGCCCACAAACAGTTGAGTTGGGCCTGAACGAATGAGGTGTAGAAATGAAAAGCTTTTGTTTGGAGTGACTAGCGAAAACAGTGCTATAACATTGGGTTGATGGTTGTTATTGGCTGTTATGATTTCCTGTTAAAACAGAAAATATTCATGTAGTTTTACTTCTTTACAAAGAGACATACATTGTGTGCCTGACATGTGCGTTAGCAATAGGAAATAGTATGTCATTATATTAACTAGATTGAGAGCTAAACTAAGAAGCAATGAGCAATGTTCTGGACAGTGACACATCCAGCAATCCATTCTCCCTATGCAATCGATTATTAATTATTAACATGTTCATAAAGCAACTATGGCTTTGTTGGGCGTAGGCATCAGTAATTCATCAGGTCAATTAAACAGCAGTTACATATAAATCCCCCCCACCCCCACCTATGAGCCATTACACAAAGTAAGCCGGCAAACACCAATTGAACATGTGTAAAGCAGTAATATAATAAGAACGTGTTTGTTAACACAATAGCTACTACATGGACGGCATCAGTTTGTATTAATGACTCTTTGCCAGCTGCTTCATCTGCTTGATATGAGCTGGTCCAACCATTTGCCATGCTTCACATAATGACAGTCATGTTTCAGGGCTAGTTCAACCATGTATTATGGTATACGGTATCACTATAGTACCGTAGTTGACACAATGAGGAACGTCTTTAGACAGCTATAATACTAGCCTTTGATCAGGAATCAATCATAGCTGCATCTGACCGATTGTGATATTTGCACTTCTATACATATCATTCATATAAAGTAGCGGTGTATATATAGGAATAAAACGTATTAAATAGAACATGCGATAGGCTTGATCCAAGGCTTCGACAGTACAAAGATTGCAAGGACAACACATTTATGTCATCTAACACAACAAGGTTGGGAGAAAAATGCATCTAGGATCGCTATCCAGAATATTGATTTATATATAAACGTCGGTTATTTCAGATGTATTTTTTTTTATCCAACTCGGGCCTCCAGTCCTAGACAATAGCTGTGTTCGCTAGCCAGCAGCAGCTAGTGTATGTCAGAGCCATAGAGTAAGACAGAGTTACGAAAACTCCGTTCACTTCATGGGGTCAGAACAATGGCCGCTCTTGTAGACTTCTATTGAGAATGGGGGACAACAAATAGGGACGAGTCCTGGACCACAAGTAGGCAGAAATGCATCGGACTCAGGCAACAGCCCAGCTTTAATGATGAATCCATTTATTTTAGATTGCTTTTTACTAATAATATACCATATACATTACAATTGTTACTATAAATACATTATAACAGTTGACATGTTGTTAACATAGAAACAACGTATCTCCAACTACAGCTTGTCCCCATTCAGGCTGCATGAACAGCGCCCGAGCGCTCAGTTTCTGACCCCTCCATGTCGCAACCCTTCTACTAGAGGGCTTTGCCCCAGCCCAGCCTTAGCTGCCCTGTCATAACAACACAACACCGGGGCTGACAACATCGCACTTTTCCTCGTTCATCGCTAAACTAAACGAGCTACAAAGCACGTCCACAATTATATATTTATATACCCAGCAGTCGATCGAACGTGCCGCCGCCTTTCCCCATGGTGATATGATCCAAGTCCAGACAGACAACCAATGACGGAGGAGTGACTTTAAAGTCTTCAGCCAAGACTGTTGTTTTTTCACCGATAGTAGATATAGCTTGCTGTTAGTTAGCTTCCTCCTAGCACAGCTGTAAAGTTCTCCTGCTTCCTGTTTCCGTCCTTGTTAGCCAATCAATGTTTACGGAATGTGCTGGGAAATTTGCTCCCTCTAGCGTACTGCACTAGCAGCAAAAAAAGAGTTGTTTGACATGTATGCCTACTAGGATAAATCCCCAAGTGATCTTTCATTCATTCATTCATTCATTCATTCATTCATTCATTCATTCATTCATTCATTCATTCATTCATTCATTTATCTTCAACCGCTTATCCGTAGTCAGGTCACAGGAGGTAAGAGGTATTTTTTTTTAGCCAAAAAACAAATAACTATATAACTATATTGTTTGACTTTTCCCCCTCTCTACTTTGATGCTGCAGCTGTTTCCCTGCAGACAGACACTTGCTTCGTCCTGCATATGAGATCAAAGCGTGTCAGTAGACTACTCTCCTTTGTAGTGCTCTAGTTAGATTCTGTTTTTAAATCTGTTTACAAATACAGTGTATGTACACGCTAAAGTTGCCTCTATTACCTTTAACAATCATTGTAAAATTGTGCTTCAGTACTGTTAACTGCAACAACTGTTAATTAAGTCAATCAATCAATCAATCAATCAATCAATCAATCAATCAATCAATCAATCAATCAATCAATCAATCCATCCATCCATCCATCAATTAAGTCCACTAAATTTGATTGATTTTAGCTGCAAGTTGCTCCACCCCCCCTCCTTCCCCTCTTTATATATTTCCCTTTTTCCTTTATCCTCCACTATGATTTCCTACTTTTGACTATACAGAAGTGATTATTTGTATATGTATGAAATTAACATGGTGGCCACTATTGTAAACAAGTGTTTATGGTGTCGTCCACTCACAGTTATCAGTCTTGTATTGAGTTGCATTGGAATTGTACTGTAAACTCCAAGCTGTTAATAAAAATGCCATTAATGATTCATTCATTCAAAGGATGCTGCCCAAGTTCTCTTATCCCTATATAGCTATATTTGTGTATATCCCCAAAAGAAAAGTTTAGTTTATATATTAAATCAACCACTGGCATGTTCCTCAACTTATAACAAATGAAAGAAATGCTAATTGTATTATATAAAATCAATGGAGAAAATAATTTGCTACATTTGTGCCGTGTAATGCCACGTGTCACCACCAACAATGACTAGTACATACCAGCACTACTAATTAAGCCTCTGTTCTAACTTCTAGTGTAGAAGTTTCTATGTTGTATTTATCACAATAGTCTTAAACCCAATCAAGTAGCTTACAAGAAAGAATGGGCCTGTTTAATATTATGTTTAACATAATCAAAATCATCTTGTGAAACAACTAAAGTAAATTAAGCAGGACGTGTCCTTCCAGTAAGCCAACTAGTTTGACATGAATGGGAAGATTCACATAGCCAGACGAATGTCTCTCGCATGAGACTAACCCATTAGTTAACACCTGTGAAGGAAGCAACATTACACCTAATTGTCTGTGGCAGGGCTTAGGCTAAATTGTGTATAAACAATATATTTTATCCAAGAATAGAAAACATGCTGAAAACATGGCATTATATGCCCTTGAATTACTCAACGTTGAATTTCAAGATAATGTTCCACAATGGCTCAATCAGTATAATACTATTATTATTATTAGGGCTACTGCAAAAAAAAGGTTATCAGAGGACACACATGTGAAATAATGAGCTCAGATTTCCCCGTAAAGATTGTCTGTTTTGTGGTGCTTAATGTTATTAGTATAGAATGTGGTAGACACACACACACACACACACACACACACACACACACACACACACACACACACACACACACACACACACACACACACACACACACACACACACACACACACACACACACACACACTGACTCCATTGGAAGCTCCTGCAAGATGTTGCTCTGCTTGTTTTTTGCCCATAGTGCAGTTTTCATGCTCTGTCTACCAACAATGACACAGACTGCCTTACTGTATTCACTGCATTACTTTATTTCCAACATTGATTGGTATATAGGCCTACTTAGGTCATACATGAGTCACTACCTGGTACTTGGAACACTGGTGTCCATTGTTATCGTGGTGTTGTAATGCTCAGTACAGTGACATTGTCAGTGCTCTGCCCTCAGCCGTTACAAAAGGATGCTGGCAGAAAATGAACGGGGGCCAAGTATGCTGTCATCATTATGGGCAAGCTGCTTATTAGAGTTGATAAATCTAGAGTAATTTCTAATCTTGTACAATATCATAAACCACCCAGTCCTCTTGGGTCATCCAAAAAAGCCTGCTTGCTGTCCTTGTAACCAAGAATAGGCATGGTGAAGCAGCATAGTTTTATGCATAATGCACCATTTAACCTCTCAGTAAACTGCAGAACTGCTGACACTCTTATTTCTTTTAGAACACAACTAAAGTCCCTTCTGTTTGCAACTGCCTTTGAGTTACCTTTCCCTTTTCTCTTCTGCACTGTGATTATCTATATTTTTACTTAGGTAATTTTGTAAATTTTTAGTTGTGTTTCCCTTCCTTGATGCTCTGTGTAAAACACATTGAATTGCTTTTTTAAGATATGTTTTTGACATTTCTGCCCTTACTGAAAGTTGCATTCAGTCCCTTCAATATGCTGTGTGCACAGAACCTGTCTTATGTTCACATGTCTTATTCAGTCGTTTCGCTTGCCGGACAGAATTGGTCACATCAGTCCCAATTGACGACATATACAATAATTGTGGAAGCAACAGATCTGCAGATAAATTGAATTCATGATTATTTGAATACACATGCAGGACTTGAATGGAAACAAGATGGCAAGGACTTTTTTGGTCATCCCATTGGACATTGAGTTTGACTATACCCAGTACTGATTACATTTTGGTTAATAAAGCATTCAGTCAAGCAATCAATCACTTGATCAATCAATCAATCAATCAATCAATCAATCAATCAATCAATCAATCAATCAAAACAAGACGGACAGGAAAAAGGGAGGAAGAACGACAGGGAGGAGACATCAGACATGCAGCAAAGGTCGTCATGAACACGTGACTCAAACGCATGACACGCTGTCGGGCCAGAGTGTCTATATATGTGGCATGTGCATGGACCACTATAGGCCAGTGGGAACGTCTGGACCATTGGGTGCCCCCTGAATTGCGTTGTTGTTGAAATGTGCTACACAAATAAAACTGCCAAGCTCCATTTCTTGTCTATGCGTAGCTACATTTGCACCAAAGTACAGACCATTGAAATTACATTTATATATATAAATGGGAATCATGAGCAACCATTTAAATCAAAGAAATGCGCTGAGAGAGATCTCAACAATGTCTCATGAATAAAGATATGCTCCATAGTGAGGCTAGTGAGCTAAGATCATCCCACATCACATGCTTACACAAAGACACACACAGACTCACACTCTGTAGTTCATTCTGTTACATTTTTCTGCATTTCATATATATTGTACTGTATTCGACCATATATATATATATATATATATATATATATATATATATATATATATATATATATATATATATATATATATATATATATGGTCGAATATATATATAAATTGCGATTATGGGCAATCATGCGATTAATTGCTATTAAATATTTTAATCGGCTGACAGCTACTGACTGATATATATATATACAGTCTCAGTAATCTTGGAAGACAAGTAATCTGGGAACATTTGTCTTGGGACAAGCTCAATTATTATTGTTATTATTTCTTCATTACTGGATCATGGAGAATAATAGGGGTAAAGACAATTTCTCTCCTCTCACACGCTTTTCTCTCTCCCTGACTCTCACACACACATGCAGGCACACACACAGCCACTTGTCAACAGTATGGCACCACAGACAAACGTAAACACATCCCTATTGTTCTATTGTTCTGCCCCAATCAAGACAGCACTACTCATTATTGTTCACATGAATGAGAAACACATGCAGTGCAACAAGCTATTCAATAAAACATGTGCTGCTTCTGCTTTTGAAAGAAGACCTACTGTTTATTATAAGACATGAAAATCCACACACTTGTCTCCTTTGGAGGAATTGGAAGACTGAAGACTTTATTGTATTTTACACTGATGACAAACAGAGCAAACAAGGTTATCGGAGGACATGCATATGAAATAATAAAATGAGTTCGGATTTCCCCAAGTAGCCTCCTGCAGCTTTCCAAGGAAAATGGCAAAATGGCAACATTAAATATCAAATAATTAAAAAGAAGAATATCGGGAGAGGAAGAGAAAGGTTTTTCATTTTTCACTGGTCGGGGTGTATTTGTGGGTCTGGGGTATTCAAAAAAATGTGCGCATTCAGACGTAACCTTTGACCTGTGAGGCAGCCCTACGTGGACTGCTATCTCCACTGCTGAAGGTGGGAGAGCCAGGCATGCCAGGAGGACTCGATCCAGCGTAGAGCAGGGACCCCCCTATAAGGATCAAGGCAGAAGCCACCCAGCCGATGTAAAGGGCCGGGCCCAGCTCACGCTTATGTGGCGCTGCTACGTGTGGGTCATAGAAGTCCCTGATGATGGCATGGGCTGTCCAGCAAATGGGCACGAGGTACAGGAAGCCTGCGATGGCAAAGATGGCACCAGAGATGCGAGCGATACGGGCCTTTAGGCTGTTCACACCAATGCACTTGGTGCACTTGACTCCTACGACACCCAGAGCCAAAGACAGGCCACACATCAGCATGGAGAGCACCGTTAGACCCCGGGCAGCTTGCATGTCACTGGGCAGGGCCAGCATGCTGTCGTACACCTTACACTGGATCTGACCTGTACTCTGCACAATGCAAGTCATCCAAAGGCCCTCCCAAATGATCTGAGCCACCACTATGTTGTTACCAATGAAGGCAGTGACTCGCCACAGGGGAATGGCGCACACTATCGCCCCACCGACCCAACCTATGATGCACAGGATAAGGCCCAGCAACTGCATGCCTGTGGTTGCCATGGCAAAAGGTGTAGTCTGGATCAATTGGCTTCGTCTTGGCTATATGAATCTGTCTCTCTCCTTGCCGCACCAAGGCCCAACTATAGTCCAGAGAAGAGTCGTGATTAGGTCAGGGTTCTCTGAGCGGCTGGAAATGTGTGGTAGACTCTGGTCCACCGGACCCCCTGTGATAGGGTCAGAGGTCAGCTTAGGTCAGACGAGGGCTGCCTGGTACCTGAAACAGAAAAACGGAAAGCAATGGTTAGACTCCAGGCTCCCTTTGAGTACATTTTGTCCAAACAATTAGTGCTGCACAGCATGTGCAGTGTAGTAATAGCAAAAAACATGAATGGCTCTTAACAGGATTACTACTTGATGCAATTAGCATAACACAAGTGAGATTTCAAAAGACCATGGAGCATATGCAGTATTTATCATAAATATTTGGAAAACAAGCTGGGAGGGCCATTGCGAGTGGATTCCAGTGAAGAGCAAAGAGAATGGCTTCCTTTGACACACAGCTGTGGGTGTCAAGCTACGCCTGGCCGGGTGAGTGGATAATCTCAGAAAAACATGAGGAGATTCTGAACACAAGCAGCTTTCATGGAGACTCGTAGAGTGGGCCAGGAGGACCTGTCTCAATCTTTTAGCAATAATGTGAATCAACTCATCTCTTCTAGCACATCAATTCATACTCTTAATTTCTGCTTGTAAGCTTTTTAGGATCAGAGGTACTGGCCCTAAAAATACTCTAAACCTATGGTTTCAATGCTGGAAGAAGGAATATGTATTTACTTATGATGACACATCTGTATATTTGGCTTTGAAATGAACTGAAACAAAGTTTTTCTGTGTAATTTTTTTTCTTCAAAGTTGACACTAGTTCTTGGTACGGTCTACAGACAGCATTAGATTTACCTCAAATTAAGTGCTTCGGAGTAAAATGCCTTCCCTTGGTGATGGTCCAGAGTTTGATTTTAGTCTTCCAGTCCTATGGTCCGGTACGTTCGTTGTGAGTGCCTGGAGCAGGTTGATGAGGATGGCCCTGAGAGGATCTTCGCTCAGAGGGTCAGGTGAACTGAAGCAGAGAGGTGCTGTCCAGCTTCGACACACCAGGACTGGACTGAGAGAGGGGGCTGTCCTCCGAGATGCCAGCACAAGACTGTGTGGTGCGGTGGGCAGAAGCACGCGCTTCTGTGCGCGCCCGAGTCAGTGTGTGAATGCGTGAATGTGTCCGAGTGTGTCTTCCAGTGCCTGGTGTGCGAGCACAATGCCCCGCTGTTCTGCTGTGCCCTCCATCCCCGCTCCTCGGCAACCTCTGTCCCACCCATACCCTGCACCCCACCATCCATCCAACCCAACAACCCATTCTCTCCTCCTTTTCATCTCGGGCCCTCTTGTTCCACGATGTGAGCCTTTTCTCTCTCTCTCTCTCTGTTTCATCTCGCCTTCTCTCTCCTGTACTGCCATTTTTCGTGGGTTCCACTGAAGCTTCACATTGAAGAGAGTCCATGTGCTTTATGTTGCTCCTCACCTTTGTGCTCATGTTAATGAAAGAGAGGTTGAAAATAGTTATGTAATGTTCTGGAGTCAGTAGTGGGCCATTCTTCATTGTTATATATATATATATATTAATAAATAGAATCATTGAAGCTGAATAAAAATATATATAAATTTAACAATATAGTATATAAAAATATATGTAGAGTCTAAAAGATTTCCTAAAAGTTCAGATGCTGCAGCAACTGGAGATAATCTTTAAGGGGGCAGAATTTTTGCCACTGTACAGGCGCCCAGGACTGAAGAAAGGATGGAGTCTGTCACTAAAGGTATCCGTGAAGGTGTGGATGTGGACCCCAGTGTCCACGCAGTAGAAGGACACGTGGCCTGCTCTGTAATCCAAAAACACACCAATCTTCGTGGGCTTCTGTCCCAAAGCCAGCGGGGTGACAGGCGACGTGTTGGCCACGTACTGGGCTCCAGGCTTCAGGCTCAGTGTCCAGTAGCCGTTGGCCGGGCAGACAGTGAACTTGCCCTTCCTGTTCACAGATTGTCTGACCACGCCAAGACTCCACTCTATCTTCTCCCCCACCTCCACTTCCCAGTAGAATCTCCCACCGCTGAAGCTCTCCTTGCCCAGGGTGTTAGCCACGCGGTCGAACCTCTTGGGATTTTCGGGCACCTCCTGGAGCTTGTCAGTGTGTCTCACCTCTTTCCTGTCATCTGAGACACACAGGGCAGGGTGGGCCGTCTTAGGACTCAGGTTAATGTCCACTGAGACACAAGGAAGGACAGAAAGACAGAGGGAAGTCAACCAACCATTATCACGTAATGAAACACAACAAAACATTGGTTTGTTTCCCTCCACCCAATGCTTACCTGTGTATTTTTCAATTCGCTTTAGTTCTGAAAACAAAATAATTGGAATCTTAGTGAGTTATAGGAACTAGAAGCTGAGTTACACAGCCAATGAAAAGCGCAATCTTAAAAGACATGAGTTGAGGAGATATCATATATGGGCCATGCGAAAAATGGCCCTAACCTGATTTGCAGAGCCTGTTCACCTCCGCCCTTATCTTCTCCATTTCCTCTGAAAGGGCTCGTCTGGTGAGCCCAAGACAAGGATCAGCTTCTATTGTAACCTTGGACCAATCCTTCATATTAGACGGGCATGTGCTGGAACTTGAAGTAATTCCCTGTGTTGTGTATATACAGTAAGTACAAGCAACATATTAATGTGTAGCAATTTACAATGGTGGAAAATGTACCTGATTTTTTAAAATTAAATTAAAAGTATAAATACTGAAATGTATAAGTACTATCTTACAGGTAAAAGTTTGGAATTCAAAATGTACTTGAGTATACGTAAAGTAAAAGTACCTCAAAACTGCACTTAGCCTAAGTACAGTACTTGAGTAATTAAATTAGTTACAACAGTGTAATTTATACACTTTTTACTTTTGACTCTCTGAATGCTACTACACACCGTTTTTTCGCCATCTCCTTCTTCGTCATGTAGCTCAGAGGCAGATTCGTTGTTCTCACTCCTCCTCAGTTCCTTGATCTCCTTTTCGAGCTCCTTCACAAACTTCTCTACTCTCTTTTCCTCCTCTCTCTGCCTGTCCTCAATCGCCACCACAACGGCTTTGTGGCTCTTCTCCATGGCATTCACCAGCGCAGAAAACACTCTCTGGCTCTCACGCACCTCTCGGTGACAAGAGGTCTGGTGGGATCATAATATTATCAATATGAAATTTAAAATAAATAGTTGTGTTTTCATAATATAGTTTTTGAACGCACCTTTAAGAGCTGCAGAGAGCATTTTATCCTTTCTATTTTCTGTAGTCTCTCTTGAATCAGTTGCTCAACATCTAGCTGTGCGTGCGTGTTCATGTGAAGGAATAAAACAAAACACACATGAGCAACGGCAGACATAGCAGGTTATACTATATTGATAGCTTTATGGAGGAGGATTCCAGTTACCATCTCCTCGACAGGTGCTTTCTGTGGTCGAGTCTTTCTGTAATTGTCTGATACATCTGCCAGGATGCGGTTGACACTGAGGCCAGGCCTCTGAGTAAATACTCTCTTGCACTGGGGGCAGTAAGACTGGTGACGGGTCCAATACTGGCAGAGACAAGTCTTGCAAAAGCTGTGTCCACATGGTATGGTCACTGGGCTGATGAAAATGTCCATACACAGATGACACAAGAAGTGCTTCTCTGGGAGGAGGCCTATTGTAGACGCCATACCCTGGAAAGGACAGACAATGCCTTTTACAAACCAGTATTAACAAATAGGACAGAATGTGGCAGCGCAACATGTTTCTGGTGAGCTCCCATATCATCAGTAAATATTCGTTTTGCTTTGCTACCTTAAAGGAGAAATGCAATGGCTAAGGAACTATAAAGTGAAAAGGACTATTGTCTATTGACTATTGTGAATATTAAACAATGTATAATAATGTTGTATGCTGCTCAAGACATCTCTCCATCCTTCAGACAGGAATGCACATGAGACAATTAGCTTCAGAATAGAATGTGTTACAGAACATTTTGAATGTCCAATAGAAATATGTCTCAGTAGCCAGACATTTCTTCACATTTTTAAGCTCTGTTAGTGAAGATTAAAGATCCCACATAATTGAAGATGTGTTGTGAAGCTCAAACACACACATCGACTTGAGACGAATAAACATTTAACTTGGTTTCAAAGAAAACAATGAACCCCAAATATATCTTGCTGAAAGCAAACCTATTGTGAATGTACTATATTTGTATGAAGAGACAACATTAGTACGGTAAGTATAGTACATTGTTGTAACAGGTGAAAGAAGATGATTTTTCTCTTTTTCAGTTTAGAATAACAGTTTATTTTGCACCCATAAGCATTTACAGTAGAACAGAAGAGCTAAATCAATCAGATCAACAGTTTTCAGTTCAGCACAGTTGAACTTATGCCCTGGGCTGTATAGGGCAGCATTCCACCCTCTGTTACATAATGGTATTACACAAAAGGAATGACATGTACTCTATGTTTACTATGTAGAGAAAGTATCGCTCATATTATTGGCTGTGAAGGTCACGTTTGTAAAAAGTTAACACTCTAACAATGTACTATGCAGTATACCACAATTCAGTGCCGTTTTATTTATCAGATGGAGAGTATTACTTTGGTTTGTAAGAGGAAGTTGGACAGAAAGATGACGCTGAGTGACTAGCTGTGTTCAGGATGTAAAGTATGCAGCAGAACAGGTAGTCACAACACAAAGGATCTTTGAGGTTACTGCTAATGAATTCTTTTGAATCTTTTTCACAAGACATGATACCTTTTTCTTTACTTCAAATACTATGGAAACAAGCACATTTCAACAATAATGTGGTGAACATGAAGATTCTAAAATATTTCTAAACAACAGTTTCGCTGTTTATTTAGTTTCGGTTTTGTCATGGTTTAATCATTATCAAGACAGAACACAAGTAGGCTGTAGTTTTAAAACAGTGAATTACAAACTACTGATAAAATAAGCTTGTAAGAGGATGACAAGGTTTACCTTACCTATACCAGCTGTCCACAAATAGTCTCTGTTTCTAGATAATTCAGACAGTACAATGGGCTCTGGCAGGTGTATACTTAGGTGTGGGTTGTTTGGGAAAGGGGCAGTACTTTAAACAATGGCATCTAGGTTAAGACTCCACCCCGTAAAGCATTACCTGTATGTACACAGCTAGTGACCACTGTTGGGGGAGGTCAATCAGTGCATTACAAAACTAAAGAGAGGTTGAGAGATTTACAGGTTACTATTGCTAAACGTCTAAATTCTACATGTGAATTTGAAATTATGTAAATGATGTGATTAAAGTTAGAGAGTAGTAGTTATTACAAGTTATTACAAGAGAGGTCTACACACAGCTCTGCTCCACAGTTTAATCTACTTCAAAACACTGGCGTTGATTTAACAAACACAATGTTTTCACATTCACAGGGCAGTTCAGTCATCCATGTGATGTGACCAAGTCACAACCATAATAAGGGAGGCTGTAATTGTCATTGATCATGTCACAATGTCAGAAATCAATGCCAGTGTTATACAATAAATTAAACACTGTGGAGCTGAGCTGTGTGCAGACTTAATTAACACTTTGTTCCCACATAATTGATCACATGAAATGCAACACTGTTCATTGTAAGCATGTTTGTTCATCCCTCTCATGGACGAGGAGATGAGAAGAACCGATTAATGAAGATGGAGTTGAAGTTGAGCCTGGCAGGAGGTGCAACTCTGTCATCCATGTGTTTTATGGCCACCTGGGCTGCACCTCCTGCGGCACCCCCCACAGCACCACCTAATATCCCATACAGAACCATGATCCCTGCGCCTCCCACGGCCCCCACTAGGATGCCCATGCCAACCCCAGCACAAAAACCCATTCCCAGCCCTCTGGCCCGGGAGACTCTGAGCCAGTCGTTGTCCACTTCTGCCCGGGCTCTGATCTCTTCCCCAACAGCAATGTTGTAGGCTTCTTTCTGCCTGTTCAAGCCCTCCCTGTTGTACTGTTTCTCCAGTTCGCTCCACACCTTCTCTGCCTCTAGCTCCTTCTCTAGTCTGAGTTTCTTCTCCTCTTTCTTCACACTGTCCTCCGCCTTACGGAATATCCTACTGGAGAAGTGGCCTCCCGAAGACTCCACCACCTTCTCAAGCTTCTGCAGGAGCTCCCGGCTCCGGCTGCGATCCCTGCAGTTCTTGTTGAAGATGTGGTAGCGTCCGCCAAACATCTCTATAAGTTCCATCAACTTGTCATTCATTTTTGCTTTCTCCGGGTTTCCTCCATAAGCCAAGAGGACCATGCAGTGAGAGATACATTTATCTCCAAAGCGTCTCATCACTAGCTTTGGGGTGCGCATGTCATTTGGGGAGATCTTCTCCAGGTCAAATGCAATGAGCAGGACGTGAGGACCGGGGATGCTCAAACACATGGACCTCTTCAGTTCTACCGTCCTCTTGGCTTGGCATATGTCTTTTTCATAGATGTTCAGTCCATTGATCACAGCCACTCGTCGCCCAGCCAACTCTCCGGTGAACTTTGTTGCACATGGAATGCTGGTGGTGTCTTTAGAGAACAGATGCCTGCCAAGTATCGCATTGGTACATAGAAACTGAGATGATCCACTGCTGCCGACCACCATAAGCCTCAGTTCAGGTTCTGTGAAAACTAACAAAAACAGGTGAATACAATAACATAAATGAATGAATAGAGTCAAAATGTTGTGTATGTCAGAATTATTCATAACAGGCACAAAAGAAACCAACCTTTCTTTCTTTTATCCATTTGGCAGATTTTCACTGACACTTTCATTCACTTGTTGCAGAGCTGTTGCATGCAAATGTTCAATCAATGCCTTTAAATACCCTCGCCTCTCTTTCAACCCCTCTCTCTCTCTCTCTCTCTCTCTCTCTCTCTCTCTCTCTCTCTCTCTCTCTCTTTCTCTCTCTCTCTCTCTCTCTCTATTGGGCACCAGCTTTAAAATTTGGTGGAAAATATCCTGAGGGCATGAGGCTGGCAGAGAGCACATGCTCATTTATTGATTAGTTTAGTTTATAAAAATAAAAAAATATATAATCAAGTGGTTATTATGCAATAAATGACTTGGATATATGTATGGAAGGTTCTATAAATAAATAAAAGAACATGTATAAAAGTTTTTTTTTTATTAATTTATTTACACTAACCTTGTGATTGTATATGACCAGTAATGGGTAGACTAATTTCCTCAAAATCTATTGAGAGGTGATTTACATGCAACAATTATTCATCTAGATCTAGACAGTTTAGCCTGTGCTTATCTTAGACAGTTTGATCTTTGGACATATGATAATATGTTCAAAGATGTGTCCCCCAGTGAACTCCAACCAGCATTGTAGTGATCTTATAGAAAATATATAGGCAGCCTTCAAACAAGGTTTATCTTTACAGAGATACAGCTCTTTGGATCTTGTGCTGTGGCTTGTCTCCAGCATGATGTGCACATGCACACACTCTACAGTGAGGGACAGTACATGCCAACAACACATACATCAAGACATTCAATCCTGAATCTGAATGTAGGAAGGCCTCTCTCACCCTGATTGGATGAAAGGCTTTTATCCCAAAGCCCAAACTGAAACTAGGGTTTATTGACCCCAGGGGCTCACTGGTTACAGGGACGAACTCCTTATATGGTCACCACAATGGCACAATCTATAGTAGGGATGATTAACCAAAAGAAGAAGAAGAAGAAGAAAATAATAATTAACTGAAATCACTTACTATAACTGTTAGGATGTCATCCATAGGGCTATGGGTAATCTTCACCAATGTTGTGTTCATTTGGTTAAAATAAGTGTTTAAAGGCTCTATTATTTTTATATTACTCAATGACACCTTAGTGTAGATAGATTCTGCCTATTTTTCAGTAGGAGTCTCAAATTGTCTCTTTTTTAACAGAAACTGTAGGACTACTATTTTATCCAATCAAGGTAGATAATGCAGTCAGGACTCCAGATACAGAATTGGATGACAGAAAGAAAATACTCTGGAACAGACAAAACTGAAACTGAATGGCTGACATTTTGTATCCTACCTGAAAATGTATTTCCTTCTGTTTGTTAAAGAGCTGGAGATGAAGGGTAGACAAGCGTTTTTTTCCACCAAAACATATCACTTACGTCTTACAATATAGTACCCTACACTACACACCTAAAGTGAAATTAGAATGGTTCTAGCCAGGCCGGGTTAAACTGAAGCGTACTAGGCTACTACTGTTGCGTCACCGGGTATCGAACAGCACCACCGCGTGGTCAAAGTGGGTAACTAACTCAAGGTGTGAGACTGCTTTTGTTTACTTCCTGGTTCGCCATGTGAACGGTTCCGGGAGGTCCCCGGGATTGGAACAAATAATTCAAATATGACCAAAATGGTTACACGCAGGCCTACATTGCTTACGGCAGCATTTGCTCCCTCCTTACGTGTAAGACGACGCTCATCCTCCGTGATAGAAAGACGCGACTTCAATTCAATTCAAACAGTGTCAGAAGAATGTTCAGGCTCGAAATCTCTCCTGAACGAGGCTTCTCTCTATCTGCATGTAAGTTGACTTGGCACAGTGACATACCTGTAGATACCACCTAGAGATAGATATCACTGTAAAAATATGGAATAACTAAACTAATATAATAGTACTGTGCGATAATGCAGGACTATGCGCCATTGCGCCATCAAGCTGTCCCCTACTTTAAAGCAGTGGTTCCCAATCTTATATGTCAAGAACCCCCATATTGGTATTTCAAGTCAAGAATCCCCATATTGGTACTAATAACAGTGAGAGGTCTTTTGTTCATTTCAAGGACCCCCAGTTTGACATGCTATCATGCATAGGCTATTAGTCCACAGACCCACATTATAAAACCTCACTGTGACTGTCTCCTCTTGCAGTGGCCCTACTGTCTGAGAAGGTGTACCTACTGCAATTTCAACAAGTACATTCCTGAATCTGACAATAATGCCTTAATGACGGCGTGCCTTCAGCGAGAGACTGAAACATTACTGCGACTGAGTCAGGTGTCCAGGTAGGCCTTCCTGTATATGGATATTTGTTGGACTAATCACTAGTATGTCTAAAAATCATCATATCTAATGCCTAAACCCTAAACTAACTTTCAGCTTTGATACCGGTGTCAGTTCAGCTGGTCTCCTTTGGTATACTCACTACTGATTATGATTTCTCTTTTAGGATCACATCTGTCTTCTTCGGTGGTGGGACTCCAAGTCTCGCCCACCCGTCTACCATCGCCGCTGTCCTGGAGACAGTTTCCAGCCATGCTGCTCTCTCAGATGATGCTGAGGTCACACTCGAGGTCAACCCCACACCTGTCGGGACGTCTAAGTTAGAGGACTTTTGCCAAGCAGGCGTGAACCGTTTCTCCATTGGAGTGCAGGTGAATAATCAGTAATAAAACTTACTGGCTTAATTGAGGACCAAATTGTGTGATTCATCGTTTTTTTCCATTCTTTCCCCTCTCTCTCCTCCTACAGTCTTTACAGGACGAGGACTTGACTATTCTGGGGAGAGACCATAATTCCCAGCATGCCTTACAGACGGTGGCAGAGGCTCAGCGGCTGTGCCCTGGGAGGGTATCGGTGGACGTCATGTTTGGACGTCCGGGACAGAGTCTTGACCGCTGGGAGAGCGAGCTGTCTGAGCTGTTGACGGTGTGTGATGACCACGTGTCTCTGTACCAGCTGACCCTGGAGAGAGGTACCCAGCTGTTCAAACAGGTACAATGGCGCAACATAACTAACTACGTACATTTACTCTAGTGCTATACTTAAGTGCAATTTTGAGTTATTTATGACTTGCGTGAGCGGGGCCCGGGCGCAAGTTAAGCACTCGGTCTGCGGTCGGTCCACGGGCCCCGATCCGGTTTAGGTGATGGCCTAATGGTAACGTAAGTAAAAGACAATTACAGCAAATGTCATATTACCTCACTTCAAGGTTCAAGGTTCAAGGTTCTTTATTTGTCACTCCAGTGTATGTCAGGACATATACAGGGATGAAATAACGTTTCCATTGTTCCCCAGTGCAATAAGACAATAGACAATAGAAAAATGACAACTACAGACAATAAAGAAGCAGTAAGTGACGTAGTGCAACAGACAACAGAAGAGTATTAAAGTGCAACTGTAACAGTATAAAGTGGGGTGAAGGTGCTAAGCTACAACCAGGTATAATTATAATTATAAAGTGGCAAGTAGTGAGAGTTAAACAGACAGCTAAACAGGAACTAGACAGGACATCCCACCTATACGGCTAGGACTAAACATACTACAACTACTTCGCTCATGCACAAGTAGTAGGCCATGGCCTACTTGTGCGCACCATGCAAGTTCGCACTCTACCGTGTGCTGATCTAGTTTACTGGAGTATTTCAATTCAACTTTCTACGCCAGGACATCTCAGGGGCAGGTATTGTGCCTTTAATCAACTACAATTACTATTAGCTAATAGTTACTTTGTATGTTATTATTATGACGCTGTGTGTCTTACTGGCATACCCATACAGTTTGGTCAGTTGAATATGTCTGATCTAGGGGTGCGCACTTTTACTTGAGTATTGATACATTGCAGTATTGATACTTACGTGAGTATGTTTTCCACCACTGAACAGGTGCAACGCGGGGAACTGACCCCTCCCAGTGACGATGTCACAGCGGCTATGTATGCATCTGCTCGGAGGATTCTTCACAGACATGGCTTTCGGCAGTATGAGGTGTCAAACTTTGCGAGACACGTAAGTACTTCACATTGATCAACATCAGTATAGGGGTCCACAATTAGAAATGTTGCTTGTACATACAATGGCATGTCACTCTGCATTGACTAAATGCACTTTATAATTTACCTATCCCAGTGGAATTCAGTTTTGTGGTTGAACCTATTTATTATTTAAATTTTTGCAGAATGCCATCAGTCTTCACAACATGAGATACTGGAAAGGGGGGCAGTACCTTGGTGTTGGACCAGGTACTGTAAGTTATCAAGGATTTCATCAAGACATAAGACATAATTTGTATCTTCGAAATGTGAGTAGATTTGAGGAGGCATTATGGTTAAGCTGTTAGTATGAAGCCATTGTCTTTTCAGGAGCACATGGACGTTTTGTTCCCTTGGGGGAGGGAGGTGTTGTCAGGGAGGCTCGTACCCAGACCCTGGAGCCTGACATCTGGATCCTAGAGGTCCAACAGAGGGGACATGGAACACGGAGGAGGATCCCCCTCAGCCACCTCGGACTGTAAGCTGATTGATTGCTGATTGATGTATTGTGCTTTTTAACTGAGGAAGCGAACATCTCACACAGCTCATAACATGTTGTGTCAGGAGCTTGTACAGTAGATCAGCTGTTTTCAACGTTTTACGTGGCTATTAAGTACAAGTACAGTATATTGTGTAATAATACATAGGGTTGGGGAAGTTGGCATTTTCAATTAGTTTATCACAAAGAAAATGGTCTGTGAATGTCAGTGTGACTGTCATGAGACAGAATGAGTGGCGTGATAATGTGTCCTATTCCTCATCCAATCATGTAACTGTATTATATTCTACTTTTGTCGTCTTTCTTTTGGATAGATTACAGTATCTGACAGGAAATTGGTAGAGAGATGGGGCGGAGGAGGTGGGGGTGGGGTTGATGTTCACTTATGAGGATTCTCTGTTTGTCAGATTGGAGGAAGTGTTGGTGATGGGACTTCGAATGACTGAGGGCATTACTCACCAGGTGATCCATCCATCCATTCATAGATACAGTAGTGGTACAGTAGTGGTTCAACTTCTCATACTAAGTAGTATGAGAAGTAATAGTGGGGTACAAGGTGGCCCCAGCAAAATGAACACTTCAATTTCACCAGCTAGAAGTAAATGGTGCTTGTGCATAACTGTATAAAGCACCTTTATCCAAGATCGTTACATAGCTTCTGCATTACATTCACCCATTCATACACAATGATTTCGGAGGAAACTATGCAAGACACTCTAATTTGGAACCTTCCGGTTCACAAGTGGATGCTCTACCCCTGAACCACTGTTGTCGAGGTCCTTACGACATAATTCCTGACCTAAAATTCCTGTCCTGGCACAAATTTATTTCAAAGAAGTATTGATTTGTGTGACAAAATACAGACAATAAGTATCAATTTGGGGGACATGTAAATCACTGAAAGATGAAATGCAAATCCATGCAAGTTTATTGCGGTAATTATTTATATAGTACTATTCACCTGACATGAGTTCATGAGCAAATACATTTACCGTAAGCATGATCTATTTATTAGGACCACATGTGTACCTTCTCACTTTATTTTAATAGGATTATATACTGTAAGTGTCCCTTTTACTAATTAGTGCTACACTTACAACTCCATGCGTTCTTTGAGTACATTACACAATGATGACACATTTGACAACAGCATAGGTCAGTTACAGTTAAATACATTTAAAGAAATGTATCTGAATGCTTGGCTTATCTGTTTGAATCTGTATTGAATGCAATATCTTCTTTGCACTGGCAGCATTGGCAGCTATTCAGCTCTGACCTTGATCTTCATGAAATCTTTGCTATGTCCATGGATGTGCAAGAACTGCTTGCAAGCAGACAACTGGTTCTTGATGACAGGTATTTTATATTATATGGGCAGCATTTTATAATGCTATCCAACACACACCTATCGATTAAATGATATATCAATGTTATATTTTATAATAACATCATACCTTTTCATCACAGAAGGAGAATAGTGCTGATTTTTGTTTTGAATCTTTCAAGGGGTCTGCGCTGCTCCTGGAAAGGACTGGCCTTACTGGACAGTATGTTACCAACCCTGCTACTGGAGCTGGAAACCCAGGTTACACAGAGACAACAGAGAAACCACTTGGCTGATAGACAGAGAGGCAAAACTACCTCACCCAGTTGATGGATACCTAGGGCCTACCCTAAGGTATCCATCAACTGGGTGAGGTAGTTAGGCCCAGTGTCCACAGTAAATGTTTCCTGGCAGAGGCCAGGCATTTAGCCTTAAGCGGTTGATGTCTTTGATCTTTGGCAGAGTTCCCATGGTACCTCGAGCAGAAAACAGTTCATCTTTTGGGCGAGGAGTGCCGCACATCAGTGTCGTGTTCATGTGCATATGGTTGGAGAGACGCCCCCAAGCACTTGTCAGTGCATGTGTAACCCTCTCTGCAGCATATCCAAAGCTCTCCGTGGCTCTAACAAGACCTTTCTGTGGACACATCACAGCCCCTTATGGAACTGCCTCAGTTGAGCTGCACTGGGCACAGTGGGCAGGGAAGGATAGTAATTCTGCTCTGTGACATTGCTTTCAGTTTGAGAACATCGGTTGCTGCATAGTAGTGGCTACACATATGCGAAGTATGTCATGTGTAGCTGTTTTAAATCCCAAATCAATAACCACCTGTAAGTTGTGTGGCACGATCTGCCTCGGATGAGTGATATTGTCCTCCTACTGCATGAGGATAATTTTATTTATTTATTTGAAACAGGGCAGACTGCTGTGTTCTGATATGACAATAAGAATAGAATATTTTCTATCTTTGTTGGGTTGAAATCATTGTAAAATACTATACTTAAATGACACTACTGGAAAATGTGCACGTCATAATGCAGGTCCCACAACATGCACTCTGTATATGGTGCTGGTTTCATTCATGCCCGTTTCCACACATCCTGTTTACATGCCTATGATGCTGCACAAGCCTTGATGTTGCCGATGAAATTGCTGTACGTGAGGAGCTATTTGTGTTCCATCATTTCCACACAGATCTGCCTTGGCAGCCTGGGCTCCTACCCACATCTTCACCCACCACATCCAGTCTGACCATAAATGGTTATTATTGGCTCCTTGAAAAACGTAATAGACAGCCTACATTTCGCCTAGAAGAGACCTATTTGAAAAAATCCACCAATACAACATAGATAAAGGCATTGTTTTATTCAGCAAAAAATGGTACAATAAATAAAATAAATACACAAATGTCTACTGCATTTGTTAGTGCAATAACAGAGTATAACTCCTTACATAATGAATTGTAGCATACTACTACAATGTTTTTTTATTGAGAAGCAACACAGTTCATTGAATGTGACACTTCTCGTGTTTGTTCTGACCACCCAGGAGCTTGACCTGCTCCAGGTCACTTTGAAAGCTAGGACGGCGTGCCAGCGGGTACATGGTGGCCAGAGGACCATTGAGTTGGCTCGGCCTCCAGTCTCGCAGGCTGCCCGTGCACAACAGTTGATACGTGTGGATGGAGATGTTCTGGTGTTCTGTCGGGCTGATCTCATTAGGCAGCCGCCCTTGTTTGGCGACGGCGCTAAATACACATGATAGTCCGGTGCCCTCTTTGGCAGAAGTTTCAAAGTATGCAACCCCTTCACTGCCGAGGGCTGAGTCAATTTCGATGCGGCTGACAACTCTCACCGTGGGGTCCAAGTCCATTTTGTTCCCACAGACCACGACTGGAACTTTGGCAGAGCTCTTCAGCTTCATCACCTTTGACTTGGCTTCTTTGATCTCCTTGATCAACTCGCAGACTTCCACGAATGACTCTCTGTTGTCCACACTGAATACCAGCAGAAAGATGTCACCTGAAAAGAATACAGACTTGTTAACATTGTACTCATTTCACTTCATATGCCTAACACACACCTCTGGGACCTCTCTCTATGCCAGTGGTCATTGAGGGTCCATGGGGTGTCCCAGCCCAGACAGCCTAATTAATTTATAATTCTCTAGTAATTTAATTAATAGCCTACCTCGATTGGCTTAAATTTAAACAATTTACAATATGTGACAACATCACCACTATATTAGCATACAATGCAATATATGTTTTAACTATAGGTCAGAATCTTTTGAAATTGACATGGCTTAATGGCATGGCTTAAAGTTCGAAAAGAGCTAAATCAAATGCAATATGTCCAGTCCAGTCCTTAATACCTGTCAGTATTGACAGCCTCCGCTTGGCAGTGTAGTCTCTCTCTACCACAGCGTCCAGAATATCAATCTGATATTCCTGTCCTCGTATGTGGTACAGCTTGGTGTAGAAATCCTCCGTCGTTGCTTCGTAGCGCTCTTTAAACGACTCGCCCAAGAAGCGCCGGATGATGTTCGTTTTGCCCACTCTCGGTGCGCCGAGCGCAACCATGCGCCGACAGTTCCGTGGTTTAATCACAGTCTGATTAAAAGCCGTTTTGGTGCCGCTCTCTACCAGGTGCTGGGCGCGGGCTTTGCACTGGAAGCGCCTGTTCGGACTGAGAGGCATTTTACGGTGGAAACGGCTGTGTTTTTGAAGTGGAATCATCTCACCCTTGGCACCCGCCGATGGCGACGCCGTGCGTGTTCGGTGATGACCGGGACTAGAACCGAACGTCTTTTCGGGGATGTCGTCAACGGATAGGTAAATATTTTCAGTTGTGTTCATCTGCTCCATCATGATTTCCAAGTGCCCAGGAGGCAGGCTAAAGGGACGTGAAGTCTCCGCCCGGCGTCGGTTCCCTGAGCGGCATGTCACTGGCTGTAGAGGCATGGTTCTGTCTGTGCGCAAAAGGAGCGCGTCGAGCTATATAGAGGAGAAGGCTACTAACGTCAAGCACAGCGTCACGCACTGTGAACGTGATGCACCTCAGACACGCTCCTTTTAAAGCACGGGTCTGTGAAAGGCTGTATCCACTCAAACACTCACGACTTCAATCAGGGGTTTCAATTGCCCCATTCGCACCCTGCCATTGATCCCATTATATCTCTGATGAGGTGTAGGGGCCCCCATTATGAGATTACTGTACTGTATCATGGGGCTAGTATAGGTTTCACTAGCCATGGAAGGTTTCACTTGCTTTTAATGTAAATGAGGCAAGATTTCCTGCAGTAGGCCACACATTGATCATCAAATTAGCCTGTTAGACGTTATGAGATAGGTCTATGAACAGAATTAAATCAGCTTATGCTAAAATCCACCATCAGACCCGAGTTTTTATAACCAATGATTGATTAAATGATGTATTTTTCAGCATGGAGTTAAATATTTCTATTGGTCATGGTGGGTTAAAGTGTCCCAAAAATCAATCATGTCTCGTGCCTGAAAAAAGTAGAGCATATCACTCCAGTTCTTGGAACTCTAATGTTATGCTCCAATAGTCAGAACCCTAGAAAGAAAAAGGAAAATCAGGTCATTATTAGTATCAGTGGTGTACTCTTATCCTTCTGCATGTGGGGAAAATCCACAAAATAATCCATTATAAAATTCGGCCCATATTAAAAATACCATTTTATCATTTTGATGTAAAAAGTAGCCTAGTACTAAATTTAGTTACTTAATATTAATGTAGGAATAAATAATTTATTTCACAGTTACTTCGCTACAAGTAACTAGATAAAAAATGTACTCAAAATATTAAGGCCTAGTCAATATCCACATAAAATGTCCCATATTTCAAGTTTTCAAAATAAATAAAAGTCTTGAAAATAGATCTACAAGTTCAAGATATTGCCAGGTGGGGCTGTGAGGTTGCATATCAGCTATGTTCAAATAGATAGTTAGATTTGGCTCACTGTAAGTTTCTTTTAATAATTCATCATCTACAATTTTCCAATGATAGTAGTGAAAAAGTATCATACACTATTTGCCTCTGAGATGTAGTGGAGTAGAAGTAAAATTGAAATTTGTAAATACTGGTAGGACTACTGAAGCTCAAGCAGTTATTGATTGTATTACTGTTTTTGACCTCTCAGGTCATCTGACTGGGCCAGAACTTTATGTCCCTATATCAAAAGTGTAGGTGTGCTACAATTTAATAATTTTAAATCACAGCTAAAATAACTGTTCTGTTGCTGCCTATGTTAAGATTTTCTTTAATGTGTTTCAAGGATTTTCTGTTGAAGCATCCAATATCAGAAATTGGTTCTATGCAGACATACCATATCTAGCTTCCTCCAGTCTTACTGCAACTACTCAGTTTTAATTCCCCCCTTTTCCTTTTTAATCTTATTCAAATCATGACCTCCTTGTATATAGTGTTTTTTTTTAGCTGTGTTCTGAATAGAATACGTAATCGCTCTCAATCGCCTTGTTAAAATGTGCCATGCAAATATTTTTGTCTAGATGTTTTTCAACAAAACCTTGCCGCAGACCCTTACCTTTGCTATTTTTGTTAAGTGGGTGTCCATGTGGGAACACCGTGTTTTCCCCTTAGGATGATTAGATGGATTGCCTGATAATGTTCACTCTGTTGTCATGGACACTCAGGATGTGAGGTATGTGCACGATGTTCTCTTACACAGCTGTCATTGAGACAATAGCGTGTAGCCTACTTTACATTCATTTGGGTAGAAATGTATTCTGATAATTCATTCAAGACCTGTAATTTATGTTTATATCAAGTCCCAATGGCATGTTTGCCATCATTGCATCCGTAACACATTTTGTCCTTCAGTAACAGTTTATAAGCCACAGCGTCCACTGACATAACCGTTCACTTGGTGTTTTGTTTACATAAAGCAGGCATTACAATAAGTTATTGTTGCATGACAAATCCCTCTGTGACTGTGCCCCAGAGCAATCACGACTTCTTCCACACTGTTACGTGTTGCTGTGTAAAACCTGAAGAAACTCCTCATGCTCTGATTCACCCTGGCGTACTGATGAATCCATTTTGCACCAGATACAATGACGGCATTTACAATTTTAATATGCACCCACAGCATAAAAACCTCTTATTGGGACATAACTTTTGAGTGGTGCAACCACACCATGGAACAGCAATGTCCCTATGTACACCCATCCCTGTGTATGTTTAGGGCTGCAACTTGCACCACTCAGTTCATGCTTCAAGTCTGATTTTTGAATATGGAATGGCTGGACGTTTCAAAGTCATGCAATATAACCCCAAATACCCACTCATATAAGTATCTGGTAAAATTGTCCAATAATCATAGTGGATTAAAAGTATAATTGCATCTGAGACGTAGGGGTAGAATTAAGATTACTGAAAATGTGAAATATTACAGTAATAAGTTCAGTTCTTTTTTAAAAATATATACAGTATTTTATATATATTTTGGGGGGCTTTTTGTCTTTAGTGATGGATTAACAGTAGCTTGACATGAAAGACACGTGGCAAGGGCCGCTGGTATCGGGAGTCGAACCTGTGGCACGATGACAGGCTTGCCAATAAGTACAGTTATTGAGTAACTGATATACAATATCCCCTACTGCTTAGTTGCACCAGCCTTTCAATGCAGGCCTAGAGAATACGGTTCCTGGTGAAACGTGACAGTATTTTCTCACTGCTATGGAATGTGGCCTTCTTTCAACACATGCATGAAGCATGTGAAATGGAAGAACATTATATCCCCCATGATCGAAAATGATTAAGTCAGCCTGCTTTCTCTTGAATACCAGCACTAGGAATTCAAGTATCTCTTTCCATTGGGCTTCAAG
Organism: Benthosema pterotum; assembly: GCA_039105355.1. Lineage (NCBI taxonomy): Eukaryota > Metazoa > Chordata > Actinopteri > Myctophiformes > Myctophidae > Benthosema > Benthosema pterotum. The sequence goes on along the minus strand of CM076965.1, from coordinate 34,247,068 downwards.
GTTTTTTTTTAACACACATGTAAAGCATGTGAAATGGAAGAACATTATTCCCTATGATAGAAAATGATTAAGTCAGTTTGCTTTCTGGTTGGGGCCCAGACCCTTTCTCTTGAATACCAGCACTAAGACATTCAAATATCTCTTTCCAGTGTGTTTCAAGGTTTTAACCACTTGAATTCTAGTATCCTTATTCTATAGGCATGGTAATAATCAGGAATGATAAGCATAAGAGAGAGACGACACCGACACGTTTTCTTATCATTCTGAATTTCAATTAAATTCCCTTTCTCTATCCAAGGACACTCGACAACAAATTGAGCTGTTTGAAAGGAAAAAAAAACTGTTGCCATAGAGACTAATATTCTTGTCAACATTGACAACTAAAATGTCAGAATGTTTCATTACTCTTAGTTTGGCATTAAAAGCGAGACAAGGATGACGCAATACTATAGTTAGTCTCTCATCTGTCTGAGTATTTACTCAAACACTTTCACACAATGTACAATACTGTATCTCATGGCATAGTATGGAAATTACTTACTCTACATTGCGTTTGAATTAAGGCCTGTAGCATCTTTATTCTAGCCATGTCATTGTAATAAGCAAACATTGTGGAAAAAACAATGTGCCACAACACAATAGCAAAATCGTGCATTTATACAAGGCACTTCACATAGTGCAATACATTAACACAGTGATTGCAGAAACCGTGCAAGGCACAACCACCAAACATGAGCAATTTGTGGTTAAAGTGTCTTGCCCAAGGACACTTCGACATGTACTGGTAGACGTAGGAGGAGTCGGGATTTTCGAGTGATCACCCATAATAGCGTCCTGTGCTGAATATCATGATGCCTCTAAATCTCATCATGGAACACATCATGAGAGAACACATCTCTGTGTGTCTCTCCCATGAAAATAGAGAGAAATGGGACAATCTTATAATGGGCGTATGAGGACCGAATTCCAATTATATGAAGATATTCTAAAAATTGGTCAATTAGGAGGTGTCTATTTGCGAGTTTTGGGTGGAATCCATGAACTTAAATCTTTCAGCTGAATGGCTGAATCCGAAAGTCATTCTCTAACTCTCTTTATGCCTATTTGCGTCATCAGACCTTGGTCTTTGTTAAATCTCGGTGTGATCAGGTCTAGACAGAATGATAAAAATAGAAATACCTCTTTGAGGTTTCTGGCTTTGTTTTGTGTTTTAATGTAGGCATTAAAATGATGATGGCCTTGATCATGAGGAATTTTGGATTCTTCTTAGTACGGTTTGTGGTTTCCTATGGGCAACTACCTGATAACTACAAATCAATGACTACAATACGATGTAATTCATGTTCAGGATCATAAACCTGAAGAGAGATGTTCCCCATGCTAGTGCCCTATTCCACCCTGGTTCCTCCCTGATTCCACCTGGTTGTTTATGGGGAATTTGGTAAAACGTAAACATTTAAAATACATTACTAATGCAGAGTGCTGTATTCATTAAATGTAAATTGAAAACACTGAATATCAATGCAAAGCAAGTGAAAGCAACATTTCAATGGTAGTGGATGAAGAGAAAGGATTTTTGTTTAATCAAGAACCAATGGCAATGTAGGAGCTCAGTATCCCTGTAAAACCTGTAAAATCACCATGGGTACAGGCAGCATTCTATTATTCATTGTCTATGGAAGCAGCTGTACGTATGACATCATTCCTCTCTCTGTCATTCACGTCATTTCTCTCCTGTTGTGTTTAGCTCAACAAAGCTCTACAATATTATAGAAATAACATACAGACAAATAACAACAGACTTTGTACACTATGTCCAAAAATTCCCTTTCATTCTTATTCTTTTTAAATGAAAATGTCAGAAATGGCAGGTTTATGCCAATGCGACATGCTATTTTTTTTTTTAGCTTGTAGTCACACCATTCAGTTGGAACATTTTGTGTCCAGGGAACATTTTATTGAAAGAATAATGAATGTATTGTTTCAGGGTCACTTTGTTGCCTATGGGTTGGATCATTGTTGCCCCAAATACTTCTACTTTCTATTGTTATCTCAAGACACTGCATACACTGACAATGGGATGTGCACTAGTTGAAACTCTGTTTGTCTGGGGCTAATCTTGCAAACTGCTCAACTCTCGACAGATGAACTAGTCTTATGGGTACTGGCAGTCAATTCAATTCAGTAATGTAATTTGCAATGCAAGTTTCTGTAAAAGTAGCAACTCTGTTTACATATATGAACCTTTATTGAGAGGATATCGCCATTGAGATGTATCATCTCATTTCCGAGGGGGTCCAGCAACATACAACACATTCTGTCTTCCCTTGGGTGTTGCCCAAATAAAAAGTAATCAAACGTCATACAAAGCCACCTATGCACTGTTGATCATGGTTGATTGAGGAACAGCAAATATTTTTTAAACATGCTCATTTATTTATTGAAACTGTGAAACGTTACAGTACATTGATTGCAGGTCACCTAGCTGTGCCTCTCCTGCAACAGCACAGGAGGAGGGGTGTTTGGTTTTATGGGTTTAGTATGTTGGTTTTGTTTGAAAATGTGTGCAATATTCTGGCAAGATGAACTGAAGTGACCAACCAAAAACACATGAGGGCAGCAGAAACATGCCTACACTTTCAAGTATGAGAGAATGCCTTGTTATGTGGGCAGACTGGGCACAGATAATGACAATGACAAGTCACTAAGCAAGGTCCAGATCTTATAGTGCTATGTATTCCAGCAACACTGAGTCAGCGGTGATTCCAGCAGGAATTCGATCAGCTCTCTCCTGTGATGTCAGCCATGGAGTAGGCTGGTATATTAGTTTTTTCCCCCTACCCCCTTCTTTTTATTTTCCTTCCAAGACCATGCCAGCATGTCCCCCTGCAATGACATCACCCAGCCTTTGTTTGGAAACAAAGAATCTCCAGGAGTCTGTTTTCAGAAGAAATAAGACAGAGGAGGCAGCCTGAATGATGAGATATAAATGGATTGTTGCAATACAATTGAACCAACCTTTTGACCGAGAGTTTTATTGAAGATGAATTTTAGCAGTTGAAAGTTGTAACAAGTCTACTGGCGAAACATAACGCAAACTTATTTGAACTATCTAAGTAACCGTTTCTGAAATGCTGACCCCTGCTCTTTTGTATAATGTCACCTCCGCCTCCTGCCCTTGTTGCCAGATAATGTTATATGGTGTCTTTACTCCGAACCATTGTTGTGTCTTTGTGGCTTCAAGGTGGAGCTGGTATTTCCGGAAATTCCAGCTTATTGAACCTGTCACAAGATCCACTGTTCCCTTAAGTTCAGGAATGCTTTTTCACTATGACTTAGGCCTACCTGTTTTATAGCCTATTTGTATCAATTCCTACACAATGCACACAGTTTATAATAATGAAGCTGTAGACAAGATTATTCAAAAACTAAATCAGGGTTTCGATTCCTCAAAATCTTAACAGCAATAACTAATATTCAAGAAAATAATGTACAGTAGCACCCTTGAAGGTGTTCTGTGCTGGATACCTTCTAAATGAATAACATGCTACATTATATTTATGTGTGAATCACATGTTTTACATGTATTTTATCTATACTATAGATAACACACTTGTAAAACATGCAGATTACAAACTGTATAGGCTATAGATTCTGTAGCCTATACAGTAATCTGTAATCTGCATTTGTGCCTGTGGGGGTGGAATATAATGCTGACCCACGCAACCAATACTCTTTAGTGAGTGGGCTTACATCTTTCCCAGTGACAGAAAAAGTATCCAGGGCTTTGTATAATGTATAAGTATGTGACATCACAAAGTGTGCCATTAGTCTCCATGAATAAGTAAAGGGAAACACATACTGTAGGCAGAGATTGAACAATGTGGCTGCTAAGGCGGAAATGGGTGCTTTGAGGAATCCCTCTGGAATGTTTTTTTTTCTGTTCTTTTTTTGCTGTGGGATTTTTGCATGTCTCATTTCATTTGCTATCATTATAGCCAGAGCTATTATCTCGGTGCGCAACATGTGAACAGTAGGCCTTCTACTGTAACCTAAACCCCATGCCATCTGAAGAAAACATCTGATACCACTTATTGTACTTTGTGTGTAGACTACTATCCATCCATCCATCACTTTCTCCAGCCAAGCCAGTCAATCAATAACACACAATGAAATCCTCCGTATTCTTTTTATCCGTTATCATTTTGTAACCCAGAGACTCTAAAAACAGAACCAAAATAATCACCCCTTATAATGTGCAGTATAGCCTACTGTAAATCAGTGGTTTTCAACCAGTGGTCCCTGAGAGGATTCCAGGTGGTCCCCAGCTGTATGATGGACAGTTGGTAACCTAATGGGCCCTTATAGATCTGTAACTCTTGAGAGCGTAAAATGATGCCAAATGGAGGTCCATTTGGTATCATTTTACGCTCTCAACAGTTAGGTTATATTTAAACATCTAAATTAGGCTACTTTCAACAATGTACACATTTAGAAAATGTAGAAGAATTGTTATTTTTGGCCAATGTTTTGCCAGTTATCTCTCCTAAACTTGAAAATCATTGGATTTGGGTCAGAGAGACTAAACATCAACATCAAATGCTGGACCGTGGCTAAAATTCAGACTAAATAGTGGGTCCCTGGTATGGAAAAGGTTGAAAACCACTGCTGTAAATCATGGAAGCCCCAACAACTGTGTATGTTTGTACAGGCGCAGGCAGGCATTTGCTTCGACAACGAATGGGTTAAATCTGACTCTGCAAGCACCGAGCTGCACCCAGGGGCGGATGTAACATTTCCCAATTGGGGGGCAGGAGAAAATGGTATTGGTGATGGTGCGGATTCATGAAGTCGCACCCATACCATTTTCAGTTACAGGACTTTTATTGGGCAAGTAAAGCATCAATAATAACATCAGTTGCAGTTGAAGTACAGACACGCAGCATGCATAAAGCTAAAGGTCTGAGTTTTCTGTTTTCAATGATGAAATGCTGTTGGTTTAGTGGTTCCACAACTTTGGCAGTAGGCTAGTAGTGTTTCAAATCATTTTAAATATAAGCTCTTTAATTTGAAATATCTTGAGTTGTTTTGCATGCCATCGTGTTTGGTGGGGCAGTCAGGGCATTTAGGGGGGCATTGCCCCCCTATGCCCATGCCTAGATCCGCCCCTGGCTGCACCCCTCCCTCCCTTACTCCCTCCCTCTCTGACTCCCTCCCTGTCGTTCCCGTTCCATTCCATTCTACTGGCTTTTTAGGGGGTTGTGCCAATGATCTGCAAGAGCCTGCCGGGTCGGGCCGTGCTATGTATTTGTCATATGCACACAAAGTTTCACGTCGGACGCCCGGTAACAGCAGCGAATTAGACGTCACCACGCAAAACATGTTCGGTCCATGGTAGCTGTCTCTCGGTAGATGCTCGTGTTTTTACTATCCGAGTATTATTTCTGTAGTTTCTTCTTTTCCCACTCTTTCCACTCGAAACCATCGGATTCGGAAGATGTCGACGGGAGGCGTTCCTTCTTTCACCGAAACCGATCCCAAGTTGGGACCTTTTTGACGCGCGGATCAATGCCAGAGAGGTATGGGAACGTACTGTCTGTAACCATTCGTGGTTTATTTTATTTTTTACGTTTTGTTTTAGAATTCCGATTCTTTTTAGAATTTAATGTCTTATAATGAACTAAAAAAAATGATAGAAGCTATCTATAGCTGAGTCACGGCTGTGCTCTTGTTTTGCCTGCCTGGGCTCACCTCAGCCCGATCATCCCATTTGACGCAATGTGTGAGGGATGGGGGCTCATATGCGTCCTAGTTAAAGCCATATGGCCAAAAATAAAGTTGCAAAAGGTGCCATATAAGTGGCTCAGCATTAAAACGCTCAATACAGGAAGGGCTCGATATAAATGAATGTACTAGCAACTATAGAACAATAAGAGGAACTTAAACACATTAGTTATTACCCATTTTATAAGTGTCCACAACTAAATTACAATGATGATCAGCTTATAAGTAGAGGATAATGTTAATGGAAAAATATTCTGTCAAGTTGCTCTGTACTTTTCCCATTCAGCCCCATATGTCATGTCAAGGTCATGGCTCCCATTCTTTGTTTCTCAACATATTCTACTGTAAGGTGTGTAGCAGTTACACAACACCAGAAGAGAGATAATAGGGAATGCTGAACTAGTACTACTGTCTAGATATGCCACTTCAACTCTGTGAGGTTCTTCTTTTTTAATATCTGAATGAAATACTGCACTCACGTTTTAATACAAGCCAGAGTATTATTATAGTCCATGCCAAAGTGATATTTGTATCACAAAGATGCATGTGAACCTAAACACATGTCAGCGACTCAGCAGAAGCATCCAAGTTAGACCAGAAATCTGTCCTGAGGCAGAGATTTGTCCCACTCCATCCCCATCCCCACCATCATTAATAAGTAGCCTATCAATTTAACCCTGTATACCTGCCTCAACCCCCCAATGAATAAACCAATCAGTACCAGTAATTATTATATCAATTATATACAATTATTTCCTGCTTTGGTCTGAGTGGGAATTCCAGAAATCCAGTGCTTTGCTAGGCTGTCTGTCTGCCACAATTAAGGAGATACTGAGTGGTGAGTGGTGGGCAGAACTTGTAGCCTATGGTGACCACTGGAGAATCACAACAATGCCTGCCCCTTCCACGTGTCTATTTACAGTTACACTTTGCTATCTAATATGACACTGTATGTGATGTGTAATAAACTTATATATTGTGTTGAGACAATTAGGCTTAAGGCTGCTTTTTGGCCACACCTTTTCACCAGGTTGCATGATTTGTAATATACAATGTATACAACAAGGATGCTTGGTCATCTGGTTACAAATGATCACTAGCAAACCTTTTTAAGACAGGCAGACTGCTATAAATGCTAATCTATCCCCACCATTTTGGAGAAACTAACTTTGGGCAACACTTTATCCTGAGCAAAGGGATTGATCCCACATGTTCATGCATATAAATGATTTGTTAAATAGGCACCGTTTGAGTTATGAGTGGAAAGTTTCCTGTGTTCCTGGTTCCCTGGCCTGATAGGTAACATAACAGAAAGCATTTCAAAGGTTAATGCTCGCTGCGGGATAGAATGCAACGTGGAATGGGTTATTCAAAATGATGTCAACTGGTAGTAATGTTCATATGTGTGTGTGCGCACTGCAGATATGCAATAGGTAACCACTTAGTCTTAAAGGATAACTTCTCCACTTTTCAACCTAACTTCATATAATTGGTCCTCACTGATGTTCATGATAAAATAGGCTACCGCTATTTTTTCTACTCAGTCTGTGTCTCATAGGAGGGCTGTGGACCATTCAGAAACTTGTGGGAATGATGGCTTGCATATTCGCCTTACAACTTTTTAGGTATAGAGAGAATGCAGTTTCTATTAGCATGGCTTCCCCAACGATGATGCACATGGTGGACAGGTTTCTACACTGACTGAGTAGAACAAACAGGACCTATTATATGAAGAACAGGTTGAAAGTGATGAAATGGTCCTTTAAAACCATGTATACGTCACTGACTGGAGTACCCCAGGACTCTATCCTCCTCCTCCCTCCCATTTTCCCCCTTCACCGAATCACTTTGCCAAAAATACCTGATCTACAAGCACACAATGCCTCAGAATTTCGCAAGTTGGTCTGCTATTTTTACCACAGCAAGGGTCCATGTGATTAAACTGATTAGTCAAGTGGATTTTTTTTTGCTGGTCGTCTAATGGTCTGAGGTCATACTTCCGCTCTGGTGTAGCTGTTAGGGCACTAAAGATGAGAAGGGACTCCTCCCTTTTTTGTAATAATATCTCTCAAAGGAGAAGTGTTGGAAAGATTTTCTTTTACTCTGGGAATTTGGCTTCTAGCTATAATTTCTGCGATCACACCCATTCTCAAACTAATAATATTTGTGTTGCCGTGAAACAAGACCTGCTGTTCTGATATGGCATGTAGGAGAAAAAAGGCCTGACAACAAGCCGGTGATTATTGCTTACTTTGGGAGGATTTCACCGTGATCAACTCCAACAGGGGCGGATATAACATGTGGGGGGGGGCATGTTGGAGGGGCAAGAGAAAATGGTATGGGGGCACCCATACCATTTTCGGTTACAGGACTTTTATTAGTCAAGTAAAGCATCAATAATAACATCAGTTGTTGTTGAAGTTGCAACAGACACACAGCATGCATAAAGCTAAAGGTCTGACTCAGAGAGTTTTCTGTTTTCAATGATGAAATGCTGTTGGTTTAGTGGTGCCAAAATTGTAGTTAGTAGCAGTAGTAGTGTTTCAAATCGTTTTAAATATAAGCACTTTAATTTGAAATATCTTGGGTTGTTTTGCATGGCATCGTGTTTGTGGGGCAGACTGGATATCTAGGGGGGCATTGCCCCCCCCCATGTCCATGCCTAGATCCGCCCCTGAACTCCAATAGATTTCACTGTGCCACTGCCAAATTCGCTTAGGTAAAAAAAAAAAAAGAAAAACGTCCAGGTGTAGTGTTTCACGTTAGTGGGGAGGTGCTGAGTGGGTCCCTCCATGCTCTGCTGCTGAATGGACAGGAGGCTGACAGTTGCACTGTGTTTACCCAAGCATGCGTTACAGATAACATGCCAAAGGTCTCTGGCGTGGTACCTACTAGGAAGAGGCTCTGGAGTGTTTGTTTAGCAGGGTAAAAGTTCACTTACTGTAGCCGCTGGACGGCTATGAATCCCAGGGTTCATAATAGGGCTGGGCACTATGGAATTGTTTTATTGAATAGTCAGTGTGTGCACACACGCACATGCTAGGATGTCAATATAATATCGATATATTACTCATCCCTAGTTAAAGGTATTACAAATCAAAATATAGCTAGATTTTTTGCCTTTACCCTTCTATGTGGCTTCTACTTTGATGCTGCAGCTGTTTCCCTGCAGACAGACACTTACTTTGCCCTGCAGATGGTCCAGAACTTTATTGTTGTCAATAAACTTTATTCTCAACTGTATTGTTGTTATCAAATCATTTGTCAGGCACAGGACAAGGTGGTGCTAGTGTCGGGGGGTGGGGGGGCTGTAGGGAGCAGGGTGGCGTTTTAGCCAATCACAGCCTCCAGCTGTTTCATAATGAGCCAATAGAGTGAAGGTGAGGTGGAGTTAGATTAGATTCAAATCTGTATGCAAATACAGATTTTGTACTCACTAAAGTTGCCTATATATTTACTTTTCACAGCGGTATGCCTGATGTTATTTTTCAGTAGGAATATTCTCATTGACGTGACCAAAGTTCTCTAGAGGAGGACGACGTTGTTACTTGAATCCACTGACCATCACGCCTCTTCCCTTTCCAGGACAATACAGTAGGCTGGCCTGCTGTTCCAAGAACTTCTGTTAGTGATCCTGCAACCCACTGCCACCATGCAGACCTCATCGCTACGGCGCCAGGTCAAGAACATGGTCAACAATTACACAGAGGCCGAGGTCAAGGTCCGTGAGGCCACGTCCAACGACCCCTGGGGACCGCCCAGCTCGCTCATGTCGGAGATCGCCGACCTGACCTTCAACGTGGTGGCCTTCACTGAGGTCATGGGCATGATCTGGAAGCGGCTGAACGACCACGGGAAGAACTGGCGCCACGTCTACAAGGCGCTGACCCTGCTGGACTACCTGATCAAGACGGGGTCAGAGCGCGTGGCCCAGCAGTGCCGGGAAAACATCTACACCGTCCAGACTCTGAGGGACTTCCAGTACACGGACCGGGACGGGCGCGACCAGGGCGTCAATGTGCGGGAGAAAGCCAAGCAGCTGGTGACTTTGATAAGGGACGAGGAGAGGTTGAAGCAGGAGAGGACCCAGGCGCTGAAGACCAAGGAGCGTATGTCCGGAGCTGGGTCCAGCATGCCACCCCCATACCCGGGGCGTCGGACGAGCCAGCCCACCATGGCAGCCCTCTATGGGGATGAGTTCAGCCGGACTAGAGGGTCGCCCCCATCCTCCTTCCAATGTGAGTACATTACAACACACGTTAAGTCTCATTTAAACTTTGTTTGTTGATGCTTTACTTAGGAATATTCATGCTGTAGTTATAACTTGGCATTCCAATTCTGAGTGTCAAGTTAACTCACAGAGTGTACTTCTGGATTCTTGAACGTTAAATTGACATTTTAAATAGATTTTACAGTGTACAGTAGAAGTAACTAAACACTTACTGTACCCATTGAAAGAATGACAGAAACCAAACACTCTCATGTCCCAAGCTTCTGCACAGTAGATACTGCAAGTGGTTAATGAAAAAAAAAAAAAACATAAAATACGGGTTTACAAGAATAAAACATTGCCTCCTAGCCTTCTGCAGGGAGGCTCTCTTACCCATTTTGGACAAATCGTGTTTCCATTCCTCATAGGGTATCATAGACCTTCCCATGCAAAGTAAGAATGTCTCTTTTCAGTACACAGCCCCATCACCTGAGTGGAATGCACTGTAATCAGATTTAACAGCATTCAAGCTTTGAATTCATCTCTTGTTTTGTAGTGAAGACAGAACATTTGCTGATACTCACCTCTCAAGAGCTTGTGCAACCAACAGGAATTTACTCTCATATCTGTGTGGCATGCGCCCTGTTTGAACAACAAAGTTTACTTGTCGCCCATGTGACGTTCATAATGAAATAGAAAGTGTTTACCATGCAGCAGTAAAAAATAGCTGTATATTTCCGCTCTCCTGTGCATTCAGTGTGTGGTTTCGTATGCAGGCCTCTGCAGCTGCAGCAGCAGAAAGCGACAAACGTCAGCCCCAGTTCCCCATTGAAGCAGGTGCTATTGTCCTTTCCGCAGCTGGACGCCAGGACCTCGATAAAGTCCCCAATGATTCGCTCCTCCGTATTGTCCTTCCGGTAGTTCACACACAGAAAGTGTTTGTTGGTTGCTGTCCTGGTGGTGGGACAGGGAGGGCATTCCACTCATTCCCCTGCTTATCGTCCTGTCAGCTAAACTGGAATGACAATGGTGTGGAGGCCCTTTTTTCTGCCTGTCACACACAGCTCACATGAAAATCCATGGAGTGGCCACCCACCCACCATGGGTGCACTGGGTGTAGAAGTACCGTTGTGCTGCAGCTGTGGCGTGTAGTTCATAGGCCAGATTTATATTTGCATTTTTATACAGTATGATTCATTTATAATGTACTCTGTTTGACCAAAAAAATCTCATGATTAATTGTCTGGTAGTTGTCTATGCTAGTTGGAAGATGTGGGACATTATTTTGCATGTGGGAAAATGTTCACAAACTTCACTAATGTTTTTCTATGACTTGGTGGTTAACTGAACAGGATTTGTTTTGCTCCTATCATCTGACAACAGCAAAGCATGGAAGTGCTTTGGGAATATAGTGGGGCAGCTGTCAGAAGCATTTTTTTTTAAGTAGTGAGGTCAGCATGTATTGCGGTGCTAATGTACCACAATCATTTTGAATTTATGTTGGTTTGTGCAGAGGGTGTAGTATGTGTGCTTTGTTTTTAAACACGTTAACCATCCCAATTGTGGGATAAAATTCTTAAATTAACAAAGATTAAGAAGGGAAAAAAAACATTAAATTGTTTACTCAAAGTAGCCAATCTATGAGGCTATTTTCAAAATAATTTAGAAAATGTTTGTGGTTAAATGGTTACGGTAAGTGAAAGTGGTTTGGGATGTGGTTTCAGAAAAGCACTAGTCATTTGTGTCACCCACATGTCATAGGCCTACGTCTGGTCTCTGTGGCCAACTTCAGCTTCCCAGAGTTTCACGGTGGGCAGAGTTAGACGTCACGTGCATGCCCATAGATAATATCAGTCTCTCTTTCACCACCGACTCTTCTAAAATCCAATCCCAGTTGCAGTTTCGCTCCAGAGAATTTTCCACTTGATTTAAGTTCCGTGCATAGCTTCTTTCACCCCTTTCCCCTAGTTCTCTGGTTCAGTGTTACCGGCACAGATTCACGAAAAGACCAATCTCAGAGAAACCGAAAGGAAATCTGATAGGTCCACCTGACTGGAATGCATTATAGCAAATGCTGTATATGCTCACTTTGGGAGTTTGTTTTCACCAGATCAAAACAGTGTGTGTCAAAGTCATGTTCTGTGATGCTGGTCATTATGATTCCACTTTCTAGAATTTCAACTTGTAATTAAAATCACTTGGTCTAAATGCCAGGCTGGCAGGCTTCCAAGCAAGCTGCACTAGAAGCTGTGGTTGTGCCCTTGAAACAGTTGAGTCTGTGTTTCCCACAAACACTCTTGCCCACCTCAATATTGACTTTTATCACAAATGTACTGTAGGTTTCAAGTTACTTGAAAATGGGTGTCTGTGCATTGTGCGCTGTTTTGTCTGCGTGTGTGAAGGACAAGAAGTTACGCCTAATACTGTATATCTATAGGCACTCTGTGTAAGTATTAAATTAGCCAGGAGGGGCAAAACCAATTTGCAACCGCGGCATACGTCGTGGCGGGTGGCCCCAAGCAAATTGAATTTGCTGTCTCTCACATTAGGCTTTAGTGGACAGTAGCTCTCCTTCTTACCACCGTATTTAACTTGTTTGCCAAATCATGAAAATAGCAGATCTACACAGCATAGTGTATATACTGTACGAAACACTGTGAGCTTATACTGTAGATCTGCTGTTTTCATTTCATTTTCACTGAATGTTAACCTATTATGACCAGAGTCTGGACCCTAGAGTGCATGTGGTTAATCACTTCTGGCTCATTTTGAAAAAAGCGAGTGGAGCCAGAGTGCTTCAGCATGCATACTACTGGTGGCCTTGTGTGGTTTTCAGCCAGTCAGCCTGTGGCTGAAGGTTTGATGGGCTGCTGATGGACAGAGTGGGTGGAGGTCAGGAGGTTGGCAGCATCTAATCACCAGTGAGCATTCCAGTCCAGGCGGGGGACATTGAGGGGCAACGCAGTGGAAGTGATTGGGTTCAGAGACCTGGCTGTGCCAACGTGTGGCCCACTGCACTTTTTTTTTTAGCCCCATTAGCCCTGACCCACAGCCTGGCACCCAGACTGGTACCCCGCCAGTTTACCCTCCTCCACGCACAATCTGGACGTTACTTTAGTCCTCCTGGAACCCACCCAAAGGTTGTGGGGGTAATAACACGGGCCCCACTCCAACCCCCTTCCCCCCCCCCCCCCCTCTCTCTCCCTTCACCACCCCAATTCCTCACACAGGCACGCCATTGTTCAAGTCGCAGGCACAGTCAGACAGGCCGTGGTAAGCGATGCCAGCGCAGGCCCCGAGACAACAGAATTAACATGCAAAACCAGTGGCAGCTCTTTCTTCTGCCTTGATCTAAAAGAAACAAGTGCAAAGCAAACTGTTTACCTCCCCCCAACTTCCATCTGTCAGTACCTCTCTCAACACGCCGCTTTCCTGTCCTGTTTCTCGCTCATTGAGCCTCGTCTTCTTCCTCTCATACAGCTCCGGACTTGGAGCAGGCTCGGCCGCAGACCAGCGGCGAGGAGGAACTACAACTACAGCTGGCCTTGGCCATGAGCCGCGAAGAGACCGAAAAGGTACATTTCCTCGTCATAACACACATGGAGGCACGCACACACGCACATACTGTACATCCCACACACAAGCAAACTCGGTGACAGACACTAAGCATAACAGACCTCATTGCAGGGACCTTACAGTTCGTAAGAGGCCCTTTTTGTCCTGCTGACTGTGCAGGAATGCTGTAAACACAACCCCCCCAACCCCTCCACTAAAATGCTCGGACAGTATCCCCTATGGAGGAGGTGGAGCATCCCTCTGCGCTCCTCTCTCCTCTAAAAGGGGCCTCCACTTCCCAGAACCCTAAACAGAAAAGAGCACCATCATCTCCTGTGTCTCTCCAATGTGGTCAGTAATGGAGCTTTGGCCAATCGGTGCGAGTGATGCTGCAGGAATGAATGAGAGGCCGGGGAACATTGATCCACTGCCAGCCCTGGTGTCTCTAGCAAGGGCAGCCACTGTCCTCTGTGCAGCTTTTTGTGTTAAAGGGAATATTGTGCATGAGAAACTTCCTGCTTTTTCCATTGTAATCAAAGAAATCACGAAGATTTATCTTTTGTCTTGAAATCTGCTTTATTATGAGCTATACAATAATCTTTATCTTCTCTGTTCGAATTACTTTGAACCTGCAAATGAATACATTGATTGAACTGTTGTATGTCTTTGAAGTTATGAGATCACCTAATCAGGCGTTTAATGGGTTTAGTCAAAGATGATTTTACCTTTTATTACCCTACTTGAACCTAGCCACCGCCGCCTCTCCCGGTGGATATCGATGAGCAGACCCAGCTCCAGATCGCTATGAGCCTCAGCAAGGAGGAGGCCAAGAAGGTACAGAGAGATGCCTGAGCCAGGGCTGTCCCCGCTGCCTTGCAACCCAGCCACTGACCTGTAGCACATTCATTTCCCTCCAGAAAATACTGCTGCATGTACTAAGTACTCACTCTCTCTCCCAGCAGATTTGATCTGATCTGTGGCCTCCCCTCACCCCTGAACAGCTGAAAGTGGCACGTGTCTTTCTCGCTCTAATAATTAGAGACTAACCAATAGCACTCTCTTTACTGTATCCTGTCTTTAGACCAATCATTTGCCAACAACCCTGGCATCCGTTCTGCCAGGGAAGGGCAAAGGGACATACCCACTTTGCTCTTATTAGTTGCGTGGAGACATTTAGTGCAGCTTGCATGGAATGTGTATTAAAAAGGGGATGTAATATCTTTTGTTAAAATTTCTGTTTGTTAAAGAGTTAAATTAAATTTAAAATTATTATTACAGTATTATGAGGTCTCCCCATCTGTAACTCTTTAGCAAATAGAAAAAATAAAGAAATATTGGAAATGTAGAGAAGTTTAACATATTTTTACACAAACATTTCACTTACACTCCCTTAAGTCTAATGTTTGCAATTTCCTTCACTGGTCAATGTCCTCACAGCCGGTGCTACGCCCCCCTGACATGGATGAGGAGGTCCAGCTCCAGTTAGCCCTGAGCCTCAGCAAGGAAGAGCACCAGCAGGTAATGTCACCCCTGGGGTCAATGACGCCTGATTTATACTCGGCTGTGCGTTTTTAAATGAGCTGATCATCAAGCTCACATTGCATTGCAGCATGATGCACTGTGTCCGCTCTTTTTTTGAGCTCAGCACCCATTACAACTGAGTATAAATCAGCCATAAAGGTACAGTACCTCTCGACCAAACAGAATACTACAATCACTTGAATGAAGTCAGGAGATTGGTCAGTCGGAAGGTTTGAGGAAAGTTGCTGAATGCATTTGAAAGCCGACACTGACAGACAGCTGCCATGGTCCTAAAATCGCCTATTGCTGCTGTTGGGTGAAATCGGACTGGCATGCTCCTCTTGAGCGTGCCACTCAAACTGTCTATTTTTGATATATGATTCTAGGAGACTACATTTCTCAAAGCCTGCTGTTGTGTTTCAATTGCTCTCTTAGTCTGGTTATCTTTCCATTTTCTAACTTATATTCTTGGTGTCTCTGTTTTTTATTTTTTATTATTACGTCTGGCGTAGCCCCTCACTCTCCTACCATTTGCATTTCTCCATCTCACTCTGCCAGTGTACCACAATAGATTAGCTCAGTAAGAGATCCACGTGCTTGACTCTTACATCCCTGTTTGCCCAGGGAATGCCCTGGTTGCCTAACTCTTTCTGCACACATTTATTCTCTTGGTTTGGTGTTGGGTGGGGCCAGCTTTTATGTGTGCGCCCACTGCCCTCTCCCTGACTCATAAATATAATGTTTATGACAACCTGCCCAAAGTACTGTCATGCCCACTGGCGTCCATGTGTCTGTGTCCATTGCCAGGAGCAACAGAGTCGCCAGGGAGACGAGTCTTTGCTCCAAAAAGCTATTGAAGAGAGCAGACGAGAGATGGAGACCAAAGGCATTGGGGTATGTTCTTTTCAGTGTACAAGCAGACTCTTTAACACATTCTCTTTGGCATTTTATGGGGAATAACAACATTAAAAACCACATATTCTTGTTCCTGTGGTCAGACTGCCTTCATGGACCTGGTGGATGTTTTCGCAGTACCTGTAGAAGCTCCACGCACTGACAACCCCTGGGACATGTCAGGGAGTGATGTCCATGCACGGCCTCAAGCTTCTGCTCACTTGGCTGGCTCAGACCCCTGGGACTCGCTTGGTGAGCCATGAAGTAGTGTACTACAGTATGCCTGGTCCGCAGCATGCATATTAACCTCGCTGTACTGAAATATTGATGACGGGCCCATATGGGATCTCCATATGGGCCTGTGATCACCAGTCATACTGTATGTCAATATGCATGAATCGATTGCACAATGCACTTTGTATTGGTTATTCATTAACACAAGTCCTACTACTCACACGCATTGCAAAAGCATGGTCATTGCTGCGTTAAATACATGCAAATGTATGGAAGCCGATCTAGGCGATACAAGGATAAAGTTACAGTGAAGTGTAAGATTAAACCACAAATTAAACACCTCAATAAAAGACTCCTGGACTAGACTTCCTCTGTGCATTTAATAACATAACTGAATCAGTATTGTTGTATATTCTGATAAAACTGTTGTGCATGTTTCCTAGAAACTGTTTTTATGTGAAGTAGACCTAAACAGCATAGATTATGTGATCATTATCGCTTGCTGCTTACTGTATCTGGTTGCTGCTATGTATGGTATACTAGGGCTTTAAGCATAATCATCAATGTACCCAGTTTTTAAATGTACAAATATTAATACAAAAAAGAGAGAGAGGAAAAACACTTTCAGTGTGTTTCAGGTCTAAGCATGTACTTTGGTTTCAAATATGTTGATGATAACCCAGCATTGTGTCTTGGCATGTCTCTGCAGCTCCTTCAGGGGTCGATCCATTCTCTGCCCCAAGAGAAAGAGCTGCACCTGTGGGTGCTGCTAAGGCACCTTCTCCCCGAGCCGGAAGCCCCTCGGGTAAATACATGTTAAACCCATTAAAAGGCTTGCCAATATTATTACATAACAATCTAATCACAATTATTTGACATTATCTTGCATAATTGTTTCCATGTTGAAAAATATTAATACTGTACATTTTCCAAAAATAGCAGATCTACAAGCTTACAATGTGTTATTACCAGGACTGCTATATTTAATTGTCATCAATAGCAGAAAATCTAATGAATCACAATTGTTTCTGTCAACTTCAATTTGTAACAGCACTAGTCATTATAGGTGCATATTTTAAAAAGGTTTTCAAAAAACATTATTTTCCAAAAATGGCAAAAGATATCTGGTCGACATGCTTGTATACTAGTTTTATTATTAGCCTGTGCAGTCATGTGTGTTTATCTAGAGATTTTGTGGCTATAGCAAGGTTCCATGACACCCATCAACTTTGGACTTCTGACCTCTCTTCTCCACCTGTTAGATGGGGATCTGTTTGATGAAGCCATGGATGGTGGACACATGAATGGGAACTGGAGGGGTGGTGGCAGCCCGGAGCTGTTTGACCTGTCACGTCTCGGGGAGAGCCTGGCGGCCCCCAGCCCTCGTTCCTGTCGGACCCCCGAGGCCTTCCTGGGGCCCACAGCAGCCAACCTCGTCAATTTGGACACACTGATCCCTGCCAACTCCCCGGCTAAGAACAAGAACCCTTTTCTATCATCAGGTAGGACTTCTACTTCAAATCACAAATCATGGTGTGGTAGCCTAAATTGTAAGCCGGGAAAAACATCTGTGTTCAATTTTTTTCTTGGCTGTTATAATGGAAAATATGAATATCCCAGTCAGGGTGAAGTGTTGAGAATTTATTCTGAAGATAAGATACATATCATAAGGAACAGGCCTGTTCTAGCAGCCCCTCAGGACACAAGCCTTGCTCGGCCCCAAACATATTAGTTTTATCTAACTATACAGTATATACTACAGTAAATGTTCATATAAGGATCTTCACTAAAGATAAGGGCAGCACACAAATGGTTACACATTTGCTGACAAAGTGGTAGTAAACATGGAGATGTCAGGTCAGCTGTTAAATCGACAGCTGTAGTCTAGTCGAGTTCGAGAATTGGCACTGAGTGACAAACATAGTGAGCTGGTGTGAGAACTACTGATTTCAAAGTCATTTGTAGAATCGGCCTAAGGCCTTCATTAAAGCAGACCTGATAACGTGGATTTGCTGGGATCTATATATCTAAGTTAGTGCTCCGACACCAGCACACCGATCAGAGTGTGGTCTGTTACAAAGCAGGCATTTCTGATGTTTCAGATGGTTTATTTGGATCAATGATGATGAGGATGATGGCAGGTGAACAGATGGAGATGAACAGATGTTTTTGTAAAATAATGCATCTGCATGGTGTGGCACTGCATCTGCTGGAAGTCAAATGTTTGTCAGTGTTCTCGGGTGTGGCTTTTATAGCTACCAGGTGCTGCTTATTAGTGGCCCTGCCCACCACTCAATTGTCCACTACCCAACCTCAGAAGTGGGTGGGGCTTTTTAACAGCCGCCCCATCAAAATATATAATTTTGATAGTTTATAAACAAACGTCCTTAATTTTGGGGCTGGCCGAGAGGACGAAGTCTGGTTTCCTGCCGCCCCATGGGCATATATCACTATGGGGGATGAAAGGGTAGAAAAGGTCCGGGTCGTAGCTGGTTGGGCGGGGGTCTGGAGGGCGACCAAGGGGGTGCAGCCAGTGGCGAGGTTGATGGCGGTGGAGGTCTTGGAAGTGAATCCTAAGTGAAAACTTAACTGGAGGGAGCCCGGGGTATGAAAGCACAGGGTATGGGAAGCTGGCACCGGGGATGATTGGTGACTCCTGCTGGGGGAGGGGGGTGGAGACCGGTGTCAGGGGGTAGACTGGTGGCGGAGACTTCTGGGGGGTGGAGGCCAGCTTCTGCGGCGACTTCTGGGGGGTGGAGGCCGACGACGGCGACTTCTGGAGGGTGGAGGCCGGCGACTTCTGGGGCGTGGAGGCCGGCGACTTCTGGGGGGTGGAGGCCGGCGACTTCTGGGGGGTGGAGGCCGGCGACTTCTGGGGGGTGGAGGCCAGCTTCTGCGGCGACTTCTGGGAGGTGGAGCCCGGCGACTTCTGAGGGGTGGAGGCCAGCTTCTGCGGCGACTTCTGGGGGGTGGAGGCCGGCTTCTGCGGCAACTTCTGGGGGGTGGAGGCCGGCGACTTCGTGGGGCTGGAGACCGGCGACTTCGTGGGGCTGGAGACCGGCGACTTCGTGGGGCTGGAGACCGGCGACTTCGTGGGGCTGGAGACCGGCTGTACAATCCTCACTGACGGGAAGGAAGGTAAATGCTGAGGAGCGACATGCTGTAGCGACTGGGCGGCGACGACTTGCTGTAGTGGTTGGGGGATGTAGGCGAGTGAGGCGACAAGCCGCTGGGAGCTGTGGGCTGGTGCAGGCTGGGAACTGTAGGCTGGTGCAGACTGGGAGCTGTAGGCTGGTGCAGACTGGGAGCTGTAGGCTGAGGCGGCAGGCTGCGGAGGCGTGTAGGCGGCAGGCTGCGGAGGCGTGTAGGCGCAGGAGGCGGAAGGCGTGTAGGCGCAGTAGGAGGCAGGCTGCAGGGTGGAGTAGGAGGCAGGCTGCAGGGTGGAGTAGGAGGCAGGCTGCAGGGTGGAGTAGGAGGCAGGCTGCAGGGTGGAGTAGGAGGCAGGCTGCAGGGTGGAGTAGGAGGCAGGCTGCAGGGTGGAGTAGGAGGCAGGCTGCAGGGTGGAGTAGGAGGCAGGCTGCAGGGTGGAGTAGGAGGCAGGCTGCAGGGTGGAGTGCTGCAGGTGGGGGGAGGCGTACGGCTGCTGGGTTGTGGGCGCTGAGGCCCATAACTGCATTTGAGGGGCTGCTGGGAGGGGGATAGGGCCCATAGCTGTTGTTGGGGAGGGAGCCTTGCTCCTCTCACAATCATCATCTGCCTACTATGGCTTTTTCCTGGCGGCGGAGCATCCGCGCTCGAAGGACCATGAAAAAGATTGTAACGTGGATTTGCTGGGATCTATATATAAAGTTAGTGCTCCGACACCAGCACACCGATCAGAGTGTGGTCTGTTACAAAGCAGGCATTTCTGATGTTTCAGATGGTTTATTTGGATCAATGATGATGAGGATGATGGCAGGTGAACAGATGGAGATGAACAGATGTTTTTGTAAAATAATGCATCTGCATGGTGTGGCACTGCATCTGCTGGAAGTCAAATGTTTGTCAGTGTTCTCGGGTGTGTCCTTTATAGCTACCAGGTGCTGCTTATTAGTGGCCCTGCCCACCACTCAATTGTCCACCACCCAACCTCAGAAGTGGGTGGGGCTTTTTAACAGCCTTCATTAAAGCAGACCTGATAATCTACGTTTCTTTTCCTTCTCCAGGCCTGAGTGCTGCTCCTGCAGCCACCAATCCGTTCCAGACTGAACAACCCAAACTGACTCTGAATCAGATGTCGATCAGCTCTGCTTCCCCCGTGCCCCCTCCGGCCTCGTCTCTCCCATACAGTGCGTCCCTGCCTCTGCCAGTGAGCACACACCAGCCCGCCAGTCTCCCCATGTCCCTCACCCACCCGACGCAGCCTGGTCTGGACATGCCAGGAGCCCTCCCCCACCCACTGCTGCCCCTGTCCTCAGCAAGCACTCTGGGATCACAGGTTGATCAGCACAGTCAAAACCCTTTCCTATGAGGAACAGAAAAAAAAGAAACTGGAACTGGATCTTATCTCATCACAGTGTGCATAGAGGGAGAGGGGAGGGCTGGGAGGGGGGAACAGGTTATACATACTGTACTCTTGAATTATCAGTCTAGACTCAGACGCAGAACTGGAAAGTCCCAGGACTCAAAATGAAAAACCTTGTTCTTAGTTTTTATATATTATTATTATGGCTCTAATACTGTAACCCTTAGAGTGCTGCAAGTTGCCTCTGCTCTGTAACAGCCTGCCTGGTTCCTCATTTTTGACAGAGGTTGTGCTTTTTGTATCCTGACAAGGTTATAGTGTCATGTAGGCCATATATGAACTCCTCAAGGCTCTAGCCTGATGTCAAGTGAATCGAGACACGATCCTATATGCCCGCAGTCTGATGATATTTTGATGCCGTACCGTACTTTGCCATAATTACCGGACACACAGGTTACTGCTTTTTGACTTCACGCCACTTGCCCTACTCCGCTGCTTTACATGGCTGCCTTAGCACTGTTGCTGTTTATCTAGCAGCACTGATCACTGAATGCCAGATATGCCCGCTGACTCAGTTAGTCCACAATGCTCTTGAGATAGGATGTTCTCTGCTGCTTGCACCGGTCCTAGGCTCTCATACATTATGGCCCCAGGGAGGAGAAGGTTCCTGAAGATCTAACAACCAGCCCATCCAGTTAAGTTTGCTTTTCTGAAAGAAAGAGTTCACTTGAAGTGAGCTATACCATTGGATCGGTACGGATTGAGAACAAGTGTATGGCTTAATCATATTGTAGTGGAATGATTTACTGGGGTTAACTGAATGAAATATTACATGTTCTTATGTGATGATTGCATCAGAATTGACTAGTGAGCAGGGTAACAGTTGAAAATGTAGGATTCTTTTCATTGCTCGTTGCTTGTGAAACACTGATTCTTATGAAATACAAGGTTAGACTTAAACACATCTGTATTTGCTATTCTTCAATTCATTCTTTTCTTGTTTTCACTCCTTGAATTTCATGAACTGCATTCACTGAATCATTCATCAAAGAAGCACAAGTTTGAGGGCACATTTCAGGTCATTTTTATGGCTCTAATGCCCCCTGGTGGTAAATACTCATCAGTTAATCTTAGTGACCCACTAGTAAATAAAACATTGCAAAGTGGCACTTTAACGACACTAATGTTTAACACAAACACATTGATTATAATTACAAGCAAATGTGATGTTTTATTGCAATAATTGGAAGTGGTTCAACATAAATTGAGTATGACTTTATTTGTGAGGCATTTCAGAACGCTTATAAAAACAGTGTTACAGTATAATAAAATTATTAGGATATTGGAAGATCAATATACCGGTAAAATTGTACATTTTAAAGATTTTCCATTTTAAAGATTTTCTATTCTAACACTTTTCCAATATAACATAGATTTATATATTTTTATAAACTATTAGTACAAACATACCTTTATGGAATAATCA
This sequence comes from Benthosema pterotum, assembly GCA_039105355.1. Taxonomy (NCBI): domain Eukaryota; kingdom Metazoa; phylum Chordata; class Actinopteri; order Myctophiformes; family Myctophidae; genus Benthosema; species Benthosema pterotum. Next base: position 34,224,880 of record CM076965.1, on the reverse strand, counting down.
ACTGTGATCTCATTAATCCTGTTGGTAATTCCAATGACCAGGTTGTGACAAGCAATATTGAAATACAAAGATACGGTCACTTTCAATGTCAAAGTTACAGTACAGTGTCCCAGTGCTTAATTAAGGACAAATACTATAATTTAATTTTCAAACTGGCCAGTCTTTGAACTAGTATTAGTTCATATTCAGCTGGTAACAATGAAAAAACAAACAAACAAACAAAACAACTAATGTTCAACAAAACTAGTGAGAGGTAAACTCCAAACTAGTAATTTAACACTGCTATTTTATAAATAAATAGTACAAGATGTCTTTAAATTTTCTTTGCAGATTCAATGTCAAAGCTTTAATAATGCTCAATCATATAAAAGAGAACATTAATATTTACAAGCAATGCAGATAGCAGATTATGACAATGGCCTGTATCATCATCCAAGTTCCTTATAATTCATGACTTTCATGCCATTAAGTTTTCTTTCTTTCTTCTCTGCCGGGGCCTTAGTGCCATCCCGAAACACATAAAAGTATAATATAAAATTGTGTGGGAAAATAGTCTTTGTTTATATTACAATGACACCACCCAACAACTCTTGAAGTTGTGATGGACAGTGGTGTCATGTGATGTGTGCAAGAGGAAGAGGAGGATGGTGTGCAAGATCACTTGGTCACAGTTGCATCCAGCCAGGCCAGTACCTCCTGAAGTCCCTGACCAGAACGCGCACTGAGTTCCAGAGTTGTGATTGGCTGCGCTGCGGATGCAACAATGTCATCCATTCTGAACAATGACTTCATCTCTACCAAACTCATTGTGCAAGGCAGATCCCTGGGAAAAGATGGGAAGAAAAAAAAGGTGTTTCCAGCTGAGAATGATAGGATGAGTGAGAGCCTGACTAGGGTTCAAATTGACCTCTCAGGGTTATGGGGGTTCGGATCCAAGGTTTGAGATTGACAACCACTGTTATATATTATTTTCCTGTATCTGAAGTATTAAATGTCAGTGTTATGAAAATGTTTTGCACTATTATGGCAGCTTCACCTTTTGTTGAATAAAACAAGAACGGAGGCAGTCTGCAGAGGCTCAGCAGCGAGAACAGACAGCAGCTGGATGCAGGAGGAAGATACCTGTGCTATGTTGGCTGAGTCCACCATGAACTATGTGAAAGCACATATATTTATCGGTTAATCAGTCAAACAAACTACAGCTGTTTTGTTACTGTGTATTTAGGCTTAGAGTTAGCCTAAAATAATGTAGTGAGTATGCCAGTATATGCCATATTACATCCCGATACCACATAATTTACCACTTGATACTTTTCAGTCATATTTTGAATGCTTGAATTGATGCCACAAGACTCGTAGCTGTACTTTTACACATTATTATTGGAATTGTGATTAATGGTTCTCAGACCTTTTAATTTCTGAGAGCAGAACCACTAAAGGTCCACTCTCAAGTTGCAGGCCTGTAAGGGTCCATTTGGGGCCCCTTCAAGGAAACCTTTTGGGCCCACTTTGAGAACCACTGTCCTAGATTTGTTTAAATGAGTCAATGACACACTGGTATCGGATCGGATTCTGAAAGGAAGAAATTATACTGGCATATCTCTACTGTGGCTTAGTGTTAATTCAGACTTGTGATTCTGGAATAAAATTGTATGCCATAAGAGAAACGCACAATGACACAGGAGCAATCGTTGAAGTAACTTGGCCAGATGGGGCCCATACAGCCTCCAAGCTCCCTGACGGTCACCCTCTTTTTCTTCAGTGTCACGTCTGTTAGGTTGGTACCAACCTATTTCAGAAGAGATATATTATTCATTAGGTTGATGCTAGAAGAAAGATGGTGCCCACATATGTTAGAAGAGAGATATTACAGTTAAAATACTGAGCAATATGAAAATCCAACCTCAAGCGATAAAAGGTGAATCTGACCACAGCCCAAGTTCAACTAGCAAATCTACTTTTAACTATTTAAAAATGTTTTTCAAAGTATTTTTTTTTTTTAAAAGGCAAAAAGGTTTGGGGATAAGGGGCTCCATTTTCGCTACCGCTAAACCCCTTATCCCTTAACTTCTTTGCCTTTTTAAACTATAAAAAAACTTTTTTACAGTAGTTCAAATGGCCAGTCTACAAGCTCACAATGTGTTAATAGATTGACATGTTGAAATATTCCAAAAGGTTTTTCAAAATAGTAAAAACGAAATAAGGGATTTGGGATAAGGGGTTTAGCATGTAACGAAAATGGAGCCCAAAAGGGGTTTAGAATGGAGCCTCTAGGTCCATACATTATGACTTTGCTTTAGGAAGTTATGAGCAATCCAGCCTAATCCCGGCATAAATGTTGTTAAGGTAAATAAGATGAAAGTAAGACATTTGAAAACAAATTCCTTCCATGATTCATTTGCTGCCTGCAAAACGTTCTATTACAGTGAGTTTCTATTACTCACTGTAGGCAGAGTAACAGGCGGTTCTCCCAGTTCAGCTGAACCATCACCTGTGAGCTGTAACATGACCTGTTAAAGAAGGATGTTTATGTACTGTAGTGTGTACTTAACTTCATACACAATTTCAGTTTTGGTTTATACTCCATACACCCTCCTCCCCCGTAGTTACACACACACACACACACACACACACACACACACACACACACACACACACACACACACACACACACACACACACACACACACACACACACACACACACACACACACAATGATACACTGTGCAGTGCAGTCAACAATTGCAAATGTACAATCAATGAGTTGATCACCAAGCATATACTGGCCCTAGCATTCAGATTATACGTTATACACAATTACACATGTATTACACATTACAATCTTTGCATATTTCAACAGTCCACAGACACAAAAGGATATTATGCAGACGCTTCAACAATAGCGTTTTCCCGACACCGGTCGCTCCAAGCAACAGACACATTTCATTGCTTTTCCAAAACAAAACATGTGCTGTATAAGCTATTATCAAACACTAGCAGATCACAGTGATGAGCTAGCAAGAACCTTCTAAGCTAGCCGCTAGCCAGACAGCTCGTCTGGTGCCATGGAAACGGACGCTCATGTGACCGTCCAGCGGCACTGTGATAGGGCAAAAATAAACCAATCATCCAGTTGCTGGTTGTTGATTGGTTAGTACCTTGAATTCTTGATGACGCACATGGCATGTGCCGGAACCAAAACACAAGTCGCCACAATAACAAGCAGCTGCTGAGCTACTCCTCGTGTAAGCCAATTAATTCGACTCCAGTCCTGCTGTCAACAGTCAGTAAAGAGTACAGTACCGGCGCCGTGGACGTTCTACAGCGGTTCCTGAATAACTTGTATCACACCATATATGGATCATGGAAGCTAAGATCAAGAAGGAGCTGGGCACCTCCACGCTGAAGGCAACTGGATATTCTGGGAGTGGATGCATCAGTGAAGGGCACAGCTATAGCACTGACCATGGGACTGTGTTTGTCAAGATAAACCGCAAGAATCTGGTTCATGTCACTGTTTATGTCACTGTTTATGTCTTCTGATTTAATATGATTTCGTTTGCAATTCATCACACCTATTCATTTTATTTAAATTGACAGATGGACACCTTGATACACAGTAAATATTGAATTTTATAATAGTTTGGATGAAAAAAAAGTAACACAATGGTTCCCATTGTTATAATAATGTATTATAATAATTTATAATACAGAGTATTCATGGATATGATTGCATTTATTAGCATTTTGCAGAATTACAGGACATTTCAAGTAGACACAAAACAAAACATGTTAACTGTGGCCAACCACCATAACATACTGTACTGTATATTAAAAATAATCTAATTGTTAACCATACAACAGTTGTATCATGTTACTAAATCCCTAATCTTACCGTTTTCTTTTGCCATATTCAGGCCAAGGAGATGTTTGATGGGGAAAAGGCCAGCTTGGAGGCCATCATAAAGACAGAAACCATAAAGGTTCCCAAGCCTGTAAAGGTGATTGAGCTTGACACAGGAGGCTCTGTGTTTGTGATGGAACATGTGGACATGAAAGGCCTAACCAAGTAAGACCTCTTTCATATCATACTATAAATGGTATAATACTGTATATTTTGACCTTTGCTATTAACCTCACCTCATTACCGTACACAGGATGCAGGTCCTCATAATTTCTCCTACTCCTAACTGTTGTGTACATTTAGTATGTCCTCATACAGTATTAACCAGTGAGCCATTTGTCTACTCCTATATGTAAAGTTTGTACATGTACTGTATATTGTTACATTCATTGAATTTGTACCATCTTGTAGGGTGCATTGTTGGGAGTACGGAAAGGGATATATTTGATGATTGTTTACCACGTTCAAACACTCCCTCATATACAGGCATTCTAAGGTGCTTGGAGAACAGATGGCAAGTCTACATCTTCACAACAAGAGGCAGCTTGACAAACTAACTGATGAGCAGCAGACTGTAGGTAATTCGACTCATATTAATTACAACCTCAATACCAGCCACTGTAGATAACTGTGACTCGAACGTAAATAACATTACATATTGTGCATCTTATCATGGTTAGTCTATGTCTCCTTATGTGTAATATATAAATGAATATTATTGGAAATCAATAATAATAATAATAGCTCATATATTTATGGTACTCAAAGTTGATTGAAACAACATAAAGTAATGTGGTATCTGGAGTGGCACTCGAGGAGGCGGGAAGCTGAGTACTTGCTTAATTTATGTTTAATATGCATGCAGGAAAGGGAGCTGGGCAGTCTGAGGTGGCCACCATTGAAAAGTATGGCTTCCATGTACCTACATGCTGTGGATCAATACCACAGGTAAATGGTGGTAACACTGAAGAGTCTGTGTACAGATCATGATGCCGATAGTGTTTTTTTTTCTCCTGATAACAAATGATAGAGCTTGCAAGTTCACACTCTTCTTTACACCTGTAAACCTGACACAAAATTAACTCTACTATTTGTGGTCTTCGAATAGTACAATGTCATACTATTTTCACAGAATGTATGTTATTATTAACATACCCTGAATAGCAATGCTGGGATTTTAAGTGGCCTCATAAAACCCTACAAGCCCTCCCGTGCACTCCGATCAACCGACACTGGGAAGCTGGCAGTAGCCCCACTAAAAACGCCTGGACAACGCTCCACGCGCCCCAAGCTCTTCTCCCTCCTGGCCCCAAAACTATGGAATGAACTTCCCCCTGCAATCAGAACCACAGACTCACTACCTATCTTCCGCCGCAGTCTTAAGACACACCTCTTCAGACTCCATCTCAGCCCATAGCACTTGTATTACATACCAACCCACAGTACTTGCTGCAATGACTTACATAGGTTGCCTAATGTATTACAATGTTTTTAGCGCTTCATTGTATGTTGTAAATTGTAAATTGTAAGTGATTCAATGTTTTATGCTTTACTTCCCAGGACAATGAGTGGCAGAGTGACTGGGTGACATTTTACTCCAGAAATAGACTGGAGTATCAGCTTAATCTAGTGGAGAAGTCTTATGGGGACAGAGAAGCACGGGAGTTATGGACTCTGCTCCAGGTAAACCTCTCCCTCGGTCAGAACATTATGAATCATGTACTGTATGTAGCAGGGGTGTAGTGGAGGGGGGACGCGGGGGAACGGCGTCCCCCCACTTCTCACATCTAAGATATTTTTGGGCAAAAGTAGGCCTATGGTTTTTGTCTTGTCATTTACTTTAATATGGATCATACAGTTAGGCATTGTAAACAATCTTTCTCAATACGCTTTCCCCCCATTCTGTGTTTCCTAGAAATGGAGGTCTGAAAAAAGTCATTAGCATGGTGAAATACATGTTGATGACATCATCAAGATGTGTTTCACCATGTTAATGAGTTTCCTTTTTTTCTGAGAGTGTACAAATGGAACCAAATGGACCTGCTAGGGTCCATTTGGTTCACCTTTGTACACTCTCAGAAAAAAATGAAAATGGGTGGAATTCCCCTTAAGAGGCGTCCCCCCACTTCTAAAAGTCCCACTACAACACTGGTATGTAGCAAAGTCAGTGTAAAAAAACATTTGTAACAAGTATACATCCAGCTGTGATTTTAGATTCTAGCTTTGGCTATTCAAAAAATTGGAGATCTATTGTAGAATCTGCCTCAGGACAGCCTGAACCCCGCCCCCACATATGAGCAAAACAAATTCCAATGTTCCAACTTGTTGAAATGGCCTAATAAAGACACATTCATCTTCAATGTTTGTCTTCACAACAATCGCTCAAAGCTAGCTATTCATTGGCACTGAATGTTTGTACTTACACAAACTAGCTATTCACTGGCACTTAATGTTTGTACACAAACCATCAAAGTTGGACTTTGATGCAGGCAAGTAGAAGTATAAAGTAGCGTATCAAATTAAGAATCAAGTAAGTTCATATTTTTATTAATAGACGTGCTTCATATGCTCTCTTGTCTCTTGTTGACCTGCTGTTTACAGAACAAGATCCCTCAGATGTTTGCGGATGTGGAGGTGGTTCCTGCCCTGCTTCATGGAGACCTGTGGGGCGGCAACGTGGCAGAATGCGCCGAAGGCCCCGTCATCTTCGACCCGGCTTCATTCTATGGCCATTCAGAGTACGAGCTGGCCATCGCAGGGATGTTCGGCGGTTTCAACAGCTCCTTCTATTCGGCCTATCACGACAAGATTCCCAAGGCTCCGGGATTTGCGCAGCGAAATCAGCTGTACCAGCTCTTCCACTACCTGAATCACTGGAATCACTTTGGTGGAGGCTACAGAGGATCCTCCATAAGGATTATGAAGGACCTTGTGAAATGAGGTCTGGTTTAACCTCCAATATCCAAAGGCTTTCATGTCAAATAGTAACAGATACTACATTCTTCTACAAATATAAACATCACTGCGAAGTACTTAATATTCCAGCACTGACAAAGGTAGTCCAAAATCATTCCATTTATCAGCACACAGACATGGCACCCCCTCAATTCTAAAATGCACTTAGAAATTATTCATTGGAGTTAAATATTTCTCCAAAGGTTTCTTTATTTTACTATGCTGATTTAACTATGTGTGTATGAAACCGAATGGGTTTATTACATTTTATTAACATGGCTATGATGTCTATAACATAGACAGCTTGCACACTATGTTTTTACTGAACAATAGATTCATTAATTGTTAATTACCATTGATTCCAAATAAAACAAATGCCATTCCAATGTACGTTTCAGATATCACTTGGAGCATGGATGGGGAAGTTATCTCTTGGAGCATGGATGGGGAAGTTTTAACGGACAAGTTTGTTTGTTTTTTTCAACCAAGGTTCATGTTTTAGGTTGTTATAAAAAATAAAAGATTTTATTACTTAGTATAGAACTATTAGACCCCAAGAATTATCTGGCCACAAAAGATTACAAGATCTACTGTAAGTGACATACTGATGTATCACTGATAGGAGCTACATGGTACGGTACGTCTTAACAGTTACCTCTACCTTCACATTCAGTAGATGAACTGAACTTTTGTATATTTTCCTGTGGTTTATTAGGTCTATTATAGTGGGTAATAAAAAACACTATAATATACTGTATGTATATTTTAAAAATACATTTTAGCCCTATGCTCGAATGCCCCCGCTTCCTGTAAAAACAGGTAAAATCCACAAAACTAAACAAAGCAGCAAGATTGCATACTCGTATTTTTAATGCATGTATTTTTTTTTCTAGCAATAAGAAGCAATAAGAAAACTAACTAACTAAAACTAACTAAATGAACGATTTAGACATTAAGGCAAATACTGATTCCGAATCCTATTGATTGTTTTGTTGGCCAGTTATTGCACATAGCCTAAATGAAATGATAATAATATAAAGGGGTAATGTAGCCGCAGCACAAATAATCGCGAGTTGGGGTATGGACAGTTACGCAAGCGCCGTTCATTTCATTGGGCCAGTCCAATGGCGGAACTTCTACTACTACATAAACCTCTATTGAGAATGGGGACAACAAATAGGCACAAGTAAAGTCGAGGGCTCAGTTTCTGTCCCTTCAATGTCGCAACTCTTTCAGTAGATGGCTCTGACTCACTCAGACAAGCTGAACTGAACCTTCTCGCTCACTGTAGCGGGGCGGTAACCAGCGTGATGTTGTCGTGAACAGTACATACAGAATAAGTAGAAACATAGCTGTTGTATTGTTTGTGCGTCTATTTTTTTTGTATCATTTAAAGATAGCAATTTCATTTTATGAATGTAACTGACAACGCGGGCTGAAACTTTATAAGCCATATCTGCACCGCCACCAACAAAGCAAGAAAAACCCCAGTTCCTCCGCGTTAGCCATCTGTCATAGCAACAGTACCATTAGCAGTGGACAGTCCGTCTCCAGGTTCTCTGTGTGCTGTGGCTACACGCTTCATCTTTGAAATTAGACGTTCCATTTCTTTGTTTTAAAACTCGAGCGACAGTTTTATGGCTCTGACGGAGACGGAGGACAATGGCTGCAGCGGTGAAGGAGGAGGAGGTGAAGCGGAGGTGGTGGCCAGAGCCTGTCTGCTGGGAGAGTTCAGGGAGAGCGCCGAGGCCCGGGCTCTGCTCGGCAGCCTCCCGGAGGTACATGGCAACAGCACCAGCAGAGAGGCTACAGCAGAGAAGTTCCTGGGTGAGATGAATGATAGAAATATGACCAGTTACCACTCAGTTGTCAATCCAATAGAGCAGTGATTGTCAACAGTTTTTGACCTAGGGACTCGTGTGGGGTGGTGAGTGGTTCCATGCATCATACACCCACGCCACACCTTGTGTTTGGAAGGTTCTAAATCAAAATAACAAATGTTCTATATTCTGTAATGAACCCTTCTCAAATCCCCACCCTTTGGGGTTTAGTCACTGTCCAATGCCAATCCAAATAGTTTGGCAACTGTTGCTATGCAGGTCAAGCTTTCCTCTGCTACTGTGCCTATTGGACGCAGACTGATTGGGGAGGGACTTAGTGAAGGGCTAATTGTGTAGGCATCTTGTAAATTAAGCAATGCAGATATTTTATAATGTCATTCTTGAGAGTTAGATAAACACCAGGGTCGATTTGGTTAACTACTACATTATTTAGTTGGGGATCACCTAGATCTAGGACCATTGGATGAAAACCACTGCACAGAGATTCTTTTAAAATGACAAGTTTCTCCCCCTTTCCACCAAAAATGAACAGGTCCAACTCAAAGAGTCTCCTATAGTAGTACTGACTGATGATCGGTCATCTAATTAATGGCATCTCCATAGCTCTGGTCCAGAGCTCCACTGCTTCTGAGTCTGACTTGCATTGGAGCTCTGTTAGTCTCCGTGCATTCGGCCATTACTCCACCCGACCAGCCTCTCTTCTCTAGTGGATATATAAAGAACGTTTTACCTACTCACCAAAATAAACACGTCTTGTGTCATTAGAAAGCCTACTTACCTTAGTGGTCGCACTCTTAGCCCCCCACCACACGGATAAATTGGACTTTTTGGCCAGAACACGATCGTTTTTCACTGAAGGAAAAATATTTCCTATGGAACTTTTCTATTGGCAATATCGGTAGAGGGCGCAAATCCTGGTTGTTTTTCCGGTGAAAAACGATCGTGTTCTGGCCAAAAAGTCCAATTTATCCATGTGGTGGGGGGCTAAGAGTGCGACCACTAAGGTAAGTAGGCTTTCTAATGACACAAGACGTGTTTATTTTGGTGAGTAGGTAAAACGTTCTTTATATATCCACTAGAGAAGAGAGGCTGGTCGGGTGGAGTAATGGCCGAATGCACGGAGACCAACAGAGCTCCAATGCAAGTCAGACTCAGAACCAGTGGAGCTCTGGACCAGAGCTAGCATCTCCATATCTCTATAAAATCAAAGTTTCATGAGGTTTCTCACTTCATTACATTCTAGCTTCGCTAGTCTAGTTTTATTTATAGCAGTCTAAAAGGTGCTTCTTTTGTGCAGTCATCATGGATCGATACCAGGAGCAGCCACATCTTCTGGACCCACATCTAGGTAAAACACTCATGCTTGCACACACACACACACACACACACACACACACACACACACACACACACACACACACACACACACACACACACACACACACACACACACGCACACACATGCACACACTCACTCTCAGTCTCGCCTCAGGCAAGTGGAAGCTAAACACTCCAGATAGTGAACTCTTACAGTGTGTTATGGTTGTTGTTTTTTGTTTTGTTTTTTTGCTTAATTGTCTTGTATGGGTCGCATTTGTATTCTTTTAGTGGCCATATTGAGGACAAACATAGCTTATATCGCCTATGTTGGTACTCAACTTAGCCACTAAAGAACTACAAATAAGACCCATGAAATGTTTATTGTATAATGCATTATTGTTGCATTATTCTCTTTATCATGTTATTGTGATGCTGGTACGTACGTATACTGTAAGTTGTCAGTTAGCCAACATTGTAACAAAGAAGAAAGATCATTTACCCCTGCCACCCCCCTTAATTAGCCATCTCAATCTGTAATTCCTGTATACGCCACTGGTCCTGTAGCCCATTGTCATGCGTCATCCCTAGTGATGCCTTGATTTCAATGGCCCAGATCACACCAAAGGGTCACCACCATCCAACTCCTTGCAAAACCCAAGGAGCTGCATGATGACCCTTTGGTGTGGTTAGGGAAAGCAGGGCTTGGTTGATGCTCTTTGTATGTTTGTTTTTTCCTCCAAACTTTCCAACAGAGTGGATGTTGAACATGTTGTTGGACTTGGTGAGAAGTGAGAAGTCTCCACCTATGCTGGTTCATCTGAGCTTCAAGTGTCTCTATATTATCTCAAAGGTCAGCCAAAAGCTGTACTGTCAACTGTCCAAGTTGCACTCTGTGTAATATAGTTGTTACATTGGATGAATGAATAAAGTATTTTTTTTTTCTGAGCAGGTGCGGGGTTATAAAATCTTCATGCAGCTCTTGCCTCATGAGGTTGCTGATGTGCAGCCAGTTCTGGACTTACTGTCAAGGCAGGATCCTAAAGAAACTGAGGTAAGCCTACAACAAAAAAGCCTGTTTGTCTGAATAGAATACTTAATAGAATACTTTACTGTACAATGTACTGTAGGGGTGCAATAGTTCAAACCAATTATAAAGCTAGAATTTGACACGTTGTACATTTAGATTGGAGACAAACAGTGGTTACCGGTAATATTACTTAAGAAAGTAACTTCTTTACTTTACTCTTTATCCCTTATACAAAGTAATATCATTACTTTACTTATTACTGGAATCGAAGAGTAATATATTACATATTAAGTTATTACTTTCCCAAGTTCTCAATTCCCACCTTTGAAAAAATAGAGATAGATCTGTTTAGCGAGCGCTTTGTAGAACTGAATCCAATTTATTGGAATAATATTAGTCTCCAATCCCACAAACTGCACCTGAAAACACAGCCAACAAAATCTGACATTGTAAATGTCTTTCGTCGATAAAAAAAAAATAAAAATAAAAGGAGCAGAGAGAAGCAATGGGAACATTTTAACCTTGAATCACAAAACAGACCTGCAACTAACAAAACCAGATTTCGAAATTTGTCTCTTTGACTTTTTAAACTTTTTCACAATTGTTTTCAAAGACAGTTGAGGTCTTGTATTTAAAAATAAAATACAAAATAAAGCAGCAAGCGTAGCATAGTGCTGTTTTCAGGCCAGCTGTTACTTTTTTTAATATGCAGAATATTACAGTATAAGTAATCAAGTAAGTGTGCCCCCTTGTGGGCAATGTGGTATCATGATGATATGATCTTTACTGTGTATGATCACTTTGGTTATACTCACTAAAATGTATGAACTCTTAGAGTAATCAAACACTTACTTTAACTCAGAATTTTGCGATTATGTAATGTACTCTCACCCCTGCCGGTTCTAATCAGATCTGGGAAACGCGCTACATGCTGCTGCTGTGGCTCTCTATGACCTGTCTCATACCCTTTGACCTGTCCCGTCTGGACGGCCACCTCGGCTCAGAGGCTGGTCAGACCAGAGAGCCCACCATGGATCGCATCCTTTCTATTGCCAAGGTAACTTTACAACAAATACAACAACAATACATGCATCAATACATTGTTGCATTAATCAATCAAACCTGAGGGCCCAGTTCTACAAATGTCTTCTTAAATCATATCCTATATTTTACCTAGTACGGTTCTATATCAGTTATGCTCACTAAAACCATAGAATTATATGTAGGCTATTTGCCGGCCAACCTTCAGAAATAGTATCTACATGGGTGATAACATCATATCCTGTGTTTTACAAAAGCAAGCTCGTAGCAGGGCACTCCGCTCCATGCTATAAGCTTGTAGATCCCCAGATCTTTTTTGTGTTATCCTTTTAGCCTTAATCTCTGACTGTTGTTCTGAAAAATGCTAAATTGCAGATCTCCAAACTCACATTGCGACATATTAAGAGATTGTAGGTCAACTATTTTAGCTTTGGTGTAGAGGGCAAAAAAGAGGGAGGGAGTATCACCGGTCAATGTATATCGGGTGTAAATGGTTTGGATATAGTGCCTGTGGCTTGTTGTCTGCTGCTGTGCCTTTTCATTTATGTTTTTGTAAAGTGCATGTCCACTAATGATTGAATTTACTTTGTCATATCAATTAATAATTTATTCCCCATGCACTTAACACATCATCACCATACAAATCTGTTGAGCACTTATCGTAACCCACTGCAGGCAGAAAGCGTCTATTGTTATTTAAAATTATTGAAAATTAATTTGGCATTGACCACAATGCAAAATTGTGTTTGATTTTGTCAGCAAGTCATATACATACATTATTAATGTTGATATGACAATAAGGCTTACTCTGATTCAGATTCTAAACATTAAGCTCTCAAAGTGATACGCAATTTCAAATCAATTTTGTCAAGAACGTATTTCAAGAACGTATTTACTTATACTTATAAATATATATATACTGTATATATATATATATATATATATATATATATATATATATATATATATATATATATATATATATATATATATATATATATATATATATATATATATATATATATATATATATTTATAATGATGTCAATGTAATGCCAATGTACAGTACTACATTACGATAGCGTATTAACATGCATTTTGTTGGTTTACAGTCCTATCTAACTGTCAGCGATAAATCCAGAGATGCTGCATCTGTATTGGTATCAAAGTAAGTACACACTGGAACTGATCATAAAAAGTGCTTTTCCAATTCCTGAAGAATGATTCGTGGTAAACTTGCCCTCAGCACTTGCCCTTTGGGGGAATCCCTGAAAAGGCTATTCCAGCTTGTGTAAGGGGAAGTTCATGATGTCAGCTCCTGCCAGACATTTGTTTATTTATTAGAAAGTGGGTGACATGAAGTATGCTCCATTTCCAGACCACAACCCTGTCAGGAAGTGTCCACTTGGGTGACATAGCCAAAGACAATACAATAGGAACCAAAGACAACCATCCTCTATTTCCTGTATACGTCTCGCCTGAGTTTAAGAAACCTGTGTGAGTCTCTTAATTCCAATGATGAAGGCCATGCTGGCCATGCCCATTTAGGAGACCTGTGCGCCATTACCATTACCTAGTGATGGCATGCAATGGCGTATGTTGGCAAATCTTTGACATACCTGTATAATGGGTATGTTAACTTGTGACCTGAGCTCATTTAATTTGAGCTCTTTGGGCAAAATAGGAGAGTATTGATGGTCTAACAAATCGACAGGCACCCAAGTTCTCTCTCTCTCTCTCTCTCTCTCTCTCTCTCTATCTATCTATCTATCTATCTATCTATCTATCTATCTATCTATCTATCTATCTATCTATCTATCTATCTATCTATCTATCTATCTATCTATCTATCTATCTATCTATCTATCTATCTATCTATCTATCTATCTCGATATACACACACACACACACACACACACACACACACACACACACACACACACACACACACACACACACACACACACACACACTGTATATGGCTAGTTAAATAGTTAATACTACAAATAATTAATACTACATTTACAATTATTTATAAACCAGAAAAAGCTGCAGTTCATTTACAAGCCAGTGGAGGGCAACCACATGTCTTTAAAATTACTACCCCAATTGCTTGTATGAAATTTCTTTTCACTGATGTGTCATTATTAATGCTTGCCCGTGCAGGTTCATGACACGCCCAGATGTCAAACAGAAGCGCCTGGGAGACTTCTTGGACTGGTGTCTCACCACTATATCCCAGACGAATGACCAGTCAGTGTCTGGCATAATAGTGCTGGATGGTGCCCTCAAGTCTCTGGTAAACACCTGAGCTCACTCACTCACACACTTAGCTGTGTGTGTGTGTGCGTGTGTGTGTGAGTCTTTGTGTCTGTATGCTTGTGTGTGTGTGGTAGACAGAAACGTGGATTTGTGCACTATAATTTGCAGAGGATAGTTTACAAGAACTAACATGACTGCCTGGTATGTAAGTAATTATGGTAGCTAATGTGGTTTTGGCAGGTGTATGATGCACCTGCTGCATGCACTTTAAACCAGGTGACTCCCTTTTTAAAGCTAAACTGCTCCTTAGGCCGGATTTATACCACTTAAATTGCATTATGGCTGATTTTCTAGGTCTACTAATGCCTGATGCTTTGTGAGCTTGTAGATCGGCTATTCTTGGTGAGTGGAATATAAATTAGCTGTTATCCATCTAAGAAAGGAGTTATGTGCAATCCCCTTTTCCACCCTATTATTTATTTAGTTATTTCTACAGCATTATTCCTAGTCTCTTTGCAAATCATTCTAGTGATGAAGCCACTTTAAATCACTTACTGCGTCAATTATTTTAATTTAATTCATCCCCGAAGCAATCGCCAGCAGACATTATTGGCATTGAAAGTGGCAATGCATGTTTTGAAACCGTCCGTTTGTGCGTCACGCCCGTGAAGTCAAACTGATGCTTGGGGCGTTCAAAACTGGCTCTGTTTGCTCACACAGCAAGCCTGCAGGCCAGGGGTTATACTTGCAAAGCGGACTGCTGCGTGGTTTTCATGAAATAAAGAATACAAACATACAAGAGTGTGCAGATATTCCCTTTTCCCATTATACTTGCAAACTCTGTTCTCAGGAGTTTCCAAAAAGATTCAAATGCACAAGCAAACATTGGTCTACTATAGATGTGAATTATGATGCAACAATTTGCTAATGTGAATGCTTGTTTACTCAGCACCCACAATGTGGCTTTTGGGTGTTTGGGTAGGACATAATGTCCTCCAGTATGGGGAAATGATCTGGTGTCTTTGTTTATTTTCCCTAGGCTCAGCTTTTCAAACATGGAAAACGGGACGACTTCCTACAGTATGGTAAATAATCCATCAGGCCTTTTTTTCTGAATCAAATAAACTTATGATAATAGTGTAGTAGAATTGGGACTCAGTCCATGTCAGTCCATTTCACTCCCAAGATTAATTAAAGGTATTATAGGCAACATTTTAGCCCAAACAATATATATATAGCTATATTTTTCCCCCTCTATGTCGCTTCTACTTTGATGCTGCAGCTGTTTCCATGCAGACAGTTACTTGCTTTGCCCTGCAGGTGGTCCAGAACTTTGTTGTAAACAAATCATGACAACAAAACTTTTGTCTTAGGAAAAGGCGGTTCTAGTGTGTGAGGGAGAGAGGCTTGCATGGTGTGAAGTGGCGTTTTAGCCAATCACAGCACAGCAGTATTTTCATAATCAGCCAATAGAGTGTTTACAAACACAGATTTTGTACACACTAAGATTGCCTATATTACCTTTAAATTAAACCGTTAAAATAAATGGTGTTTTCTTTCACATTGTGTATTTTTTGTGGCAAAAATGACAGGAGTAACCCTGGGTTGGATAATTGTTGCAGTTGTGTGTGTGTACATGCTTGGACATGTTGTATATAAGATATGATGTTATTGCTATTTACCCATTGTTGTATTTGTTCCGCAGCACCTACTGTCCTACAATGTCTGGAACAGAAGCGCCTGTCAGACAGCAGCCAGGCAACGCTGAGAAAGCTTGGGGTTAAACTGATCCAAAGACTGGGCCTCACCTTCCTCAAGCCACGGCTGGCCAAGTGGAGGTCAGTCATGTGTTCTGCCACACAAAATTCACAAATAACCACAAAATCAACTTAAAAGAAATCCCAGTTGTAAACGAAGACATCCTGTTTCTTTCTTTTGGTCTGAAGTGAGTAAAGGTTTTAACTGAGACAAAGGTTTAGTTGTAGCTTGTTCCAGCATGTTCAAAGTAGACGAGTGATGAATTACTGACGTACTGTATGTTTGGTTAAGTGAAACTTTGACTCTTGTGACACCTTTCTCTTGTAGGGAAAATGTAAAATAAGGTGGAACTTTATTTTCCTGGAAATTTTCATCAGGCCGCTCTCAATGCATTCTGAACTTGATCAGCAGCTACAGAAAACTGAAGCGACACTGCAGTATCGTTGGGCATATCGCTTGGATCTGTGGCTTTGGAGAACCATATTCCATATCTATATTGGCTTATCAGATTTGTTTATGGTTATCATTTATGTGTGAACCATAGTGACATGCCATTGTTTGTTTATGGTTATGTCAGAATGACGTGTCCGTGATCTGCCCAGGCCTCCCATTAGAATATAGGCCAATGGCCAATGATTTTTGTAACTTGGCTGCGTGTGTATGTTATGTTTTAAGGTACCAGAGAGGAAGTCGCTCACTTGCAGCCAACCTGGCCGTGTCCCAAGCTACTACAACGGTTGAAGCCGTGACTCCAGATGTGGAGATGCGAGATCAGGACGAGGACTATGACATTCCGGAGGAAGTGGAGAACGTCATTGGTCAGTCTCTCTCACCTCTTCATCACATGACGCAGCTGCTGCATTATCATCATTTCCGATTAATTGAACATGGAGGACCTCATTGTAACCACTTCTTAGTGCTTTTCTTGGTTTGTCCTCTTATCAGACCATGCATTGAACTGTGCTCTACTCCGACTGTGCTTACTCTACAAACTGTTAATACAACTTTCAATCAATGAACATCTCTGCGTTCAGACACTGACAGTTTTTGTGTTCATGCTATTTTCACAGAGCAACTGCTGGTGGGCCTGAAAGACAAGGAAACCATTGTCCGCTGGTCTGCAGCAAAGGGGTAACATCAGTACACTGTACACACACACACTACACACCATTCATTTGTAGAACATTACAATGCATGAATGATAATTTAATTCAAAACGTTTGGTATCATCGTCATGACATCATGTTGCCGTGGAACATGCTTTGAGAGTTGATGGCTGAGAGCTGTTTTTGTAAGACTACATGTGTGGTCTCGGTGTGTTTTCCGATCCCCAGGGTTGGCAGGGTAACGGGCCGGCTTCCCAAGGAGCTGGCAGATGAGGTGGTCGGCTCAGTGCTGGACTGCTTCAGGTAAATACCAAAAACACCACCAGGGAATATCTCTTCTCTTTTCCAGTGATGGTAAAAGTAACATCTCAAATGGTTTACTTAAGTAAAAGTATCAATACTGCAAATGTTGGAGTTCAACATTCACTTGAGTACAAAATATTGACATCAAAAGTAACAAAAGTAAAAGCATGGCCATTTTAAGTTTTCAGATGTTTAAAAATCTTGTAAATAGCAGTTCTACAATGCAATGAATTGTGAGATTGTAGATAACCAATTCTCAAATGGCAGAAACGTCATTTTATATATGTTTTGTAAGAAGAATCAAAGTAACTAGTAACTAAAGTTTTCAAATAAATGTACTGGAGTAAAAGTGCAATATTTGGATTGGAGAGGTGATGTAGAAGTATTGTAAATGCTCCAGTAAAGTACAAATACCTCAAAATTGTACTTAAGTACAGTACTTAACTAAATTTAGTTAGTCAATTTACACTCCTAACATTTTATGTAAAACTAAACTCATAAAGACCAGGAATTTCTATAGCAAACAGGAATTATTTCTAAATACTTAGAATTTAGAAGGCATTTCTTTTTACAACCGGCCTCAGGTCTAATTGGGTTAAACCATAGTTTACTCCTTGCACTCAGTTGTTTAGTGTGACACAAACATGGTTTGTACCAATCCAATTTGGCTTAGTTTGTTTTTAGTTTGATTTGTAAGCCCGATTGTAAACCATAGAATGAAGAAACCCTGAGTGTTCAGACACCAGTTCATCATATGCTGTATGTTCTCAGCTTCCAGGAAACGGACAATGCCTGGCATGGTGGTTGCCTGGCACTGGCAGAGCTGGGTAGAAGAGGCCTGCTGCTGCCCTCCAGACTCAGAGATGGTAGGTGTCAACAGAATTTACAGAGAAGAAGTAGAGTGGAGTGTTCTTTGTGTTTTTCTTCAATTGCATACTTACAGTACAGATAACTGTATACATTATAAAATAAATCATGTACATTATTTAATGGCAATATTCACATAAAATGCCTATCACCTTATCTAACCAAGCAGGAAGTTGAATTTGCATACAGTCAGTGCATTTTGTGGAGTAGTGAATATATACATACGTATGTTCAGTGCTTAGAAAACATTTGATCATTGTTGTCTCATAAGTTCATATTTTGACATTGAAGCTTACACTAGCAAAGTTTTAAAGTTAGCTGAGTACACATAACATAGTTTTTGTCCCAGTCAGTATTGTTCAGGAGCAGCGAGGCCGCCTCCGTCGGACCCGGCCCGAGTCTTTCACCTTAGCTTTCTTAGCTGGTGGTTTCTGGCAGTTGGGCAAAGCCTGGCCACTGCTTTCTCTTTTCACCCCCCTTGCTTTAGTGCTTTGCCCAGCCTTGGCGCTCTCTTTGTGGTACGAGTTTGGAGCGCAGGGATAGCCTGCTGTGCTCTCGGCCTCCGTGGAGTTGCCTGAAGTACTGTCTACTGCGCTGAGGCTGCAGGGGCTACTGGCAGAGCTGGCTCTGGCCAGCTGGCACAGCGCCAGGGCCGCGGTCTGTCTCTGGTGGTCACACGGCTCCTCGTCTGACTGGCTGGGTTGCCTTTGTTGAAGACCTCCGGGTGGGCCGTGGGTGGGGTGGTGGTCTGCGTTGCTGTGTTGGTCCCTGAGGCTGAGGTTCATAGGCAGTTCCACCTCCGTATGTTTCCCCGGCTCGGATGAACTCATTTCCTTCTCCTGGTCCCTTGTAGAGAGGTTGAGCGGAGCCAGTTCTTCTGTTGTCTCTCCATCGCCTCGCTCCGACGAAGACTCGTGCTGTTCTTCTCGAGCAGAACTAGCTGGGCTGCTGTTCTCTGTTGACCTGAGAAAGTGGAAATGAGGATGGTCAGCTAACTGTCAACTAGCTGTAAATCACAACTTATTTAAGTTGTTAGTTATTAACATTAGTAATCAATACTGTAATGTACTCACCCTCTGTCTGTATGCCTTAACTGCAGCAGGCCTTGTGCAGAGTCCTCTCTACTTAAGTCAGCTGGGCTTTCCCTGACGGTAGCTGTGTTTTCTGGTTTGGCGATGGCTTGTGTTTCACCCAGGGTGGTGTAGTGCAGACTGCCGTCAGTGTCCCTCTGAATGATGTTTGACTGGCTGGGTCTGTCAGGAGACCCTGAAGCTGAACAACCTGCCATAGGACTCTGCCTTGTGGTTTTGTCTCCAGGCTGCACCGGGTTGCTTTCCTGCTCAGTAGGTCTGCTATGGGGGTCATTGTGTGCCGGACGCAGGTGCGTGTACAAGTCATATTCTTTGGTGCCGAGTGCCGGGCCATACAAATCAAAAGTAAGGTACCTGGATCCTGACATGGGCAGGGGGAGCTCGGGTGGTCGATACAGGCCATAATGCAGAGGGGGCCCGGGGTGCAGGGAAGGACAGTATCTGTATGGATACTGAGGGAAAAGGGAGGGGTGAGCTGGGCTGATGGGCTGTGGCACTACTGGCCTCTGGAGCTCTAGAAGCTCCGGGCGGAAGGAAGGAGGTGTCGGTCCGTTCACATGGTGGTTTCCTGGGACGTTTCCTGGGAGGTAGTACGGTGCGTAGAGAGGGTGGAGGCCGCGCTCTGGCAGGAGATACGGAGAGTACTCTGGAACCATGGGAGTGGGGAAAGGTTTTAGGGGCATGGATGGTGACAGTGGCCCCCATGGGAAGGTGGGGTTGTTGAATAGAGGTGGAACAATGGCTGGCGGATCGCTGGATGGCTGCGCAGGTGACTGGAGCACCTCAGAGCCTTCTCGGTTGGGTGTGACAGGTGAGAAGGCGGATGGGCGTGGCAGAGACTTGGTTTCCTTTGATTCCCCCTTCTCCCTCTCTGGACTTGGTTTTGTCACACTGTGACCGTCCTTCCTGACAGGGCTGTCACAACCGACGTCTACGTCCTCCGTCTCATCCCCATGCTTCTCTTCTTCAGTTTCGCTCTCCCCTCCACCTCCTGTTTTGTCAGGACTAATGCTCTGCACTGCTGGGCTGCCCTTTGCTGCAACCGGTGAAGGGACAGTCTTTGATGACAGCTTGGCAGGCCTGACTGCTTGCCCTCCCTTTTGTGACACCAGGGAGATGGAGTTTTTACACAAGTTGTATTTCATGTGGTTGAAAAGATGGGACTTCTCATTACACGTGAAGGGACACTGGAAGCACTGGTACTTGTAGGGTTTGCCTGGTGGTCTGGGAATATAGTGGGGCCTTTTGGGCTTGCGTTCCTGAATGGTGTCCATCTCGCTGCCTTGCACACTTTCACTGTAAAGACACAAAGGAAATGGCAAATTAAACACTGGATGGGGTGTATCTGCATTTCCTCCCCAGCTCTTGTCAGTTGCTGGGAGAATATCATCTGGATTATGACTAAGAGAGCAACCCATTGTGAGTGCTTAACTCCTCTGTCTCACTCAGTAGATTTGGCCTAATAGAGTTGCTGGACTGGTTCAGATGGAGAATGACTTGTATAGGCAGTTTCCTTTTTCCATGTGTGTCCTCAGTTGCTCAGGCAGAAAAAAAAATCCCTAGCCGTATAAAACACTGCACCCTCAGGCTAACCTATTCTACCAACTGTTACTTCAACATGTGTTGGGCCGCAAACAGAGAAATATACAAATTACTGCATTGATGATATACTCTATGCAAAGCACCACATGTTTGCATGGGCCTTGTGTCCTAGTGTTGTACATCGAGGTTAATTTTCTGACGGCCTACATTATACCAGCACCTCCGCTTGCCAGTTCTCTTCAGTTGGTCAGGACTGTCTGTCATCATATTCCACTCATCGATACTAATTTAATATGGAGATAAACTGGAGATTGGCAGAAGCTGGTAGAGAAGGCACCCTGCAGGGCATGTAGAAACTCGCTCCCTCTCCGTACTCTACTAAACTCTGCGCTCTCAGCGTGGGAACCAGCAGCCACCTGCTTCCCATGACTACACCTGCGGGATGCACTCAGCTCCCATTCATCACATGATGAGCTCACCGGTGTAGGAGAAAGTATGGCCATCGTTCCAGGGAAGCCATATATACGATACATGTCGCAATGTACAGCGATGAGACAAGAGATATCAGACTTTTCTTTTTGTTTTTAAATGATCTGCTGTTTCACATGCTGTTGGCATGCAAAAAACCCTCAGGTTCCTCTTTCAAATGAAGCGTCTAACCCGAGGCTGTGAGTTAGGCGTTGTTGGGTTGCTGTCTGGAGGAACCTGCTTGTGATAGTGCTGTCGCAAGAAGTTGCCACTCAAGTTTCTGTCCAGGTGTAGTAGCATGCAGAACCACACCCTTAAGAAAATAAATTAATTTGGAGAAGTCTTTAGCTTTAGCCTTTTAATGTCTGCTTGCTGTAAAAGTATCGTGTCGTACTTTTTTGAATGATACTGTAGTTATACTGTATATACTGTATGCGGTATAAACAAAATTAGATGATGCTACGGCAAGTTGGCAGGCAACATTTTTTTCTAAATATTGAATGTCTCCCTAATTTCTTTCATTATAAAAAAGAAAGAAAGAAACTAAGTATATTCCTGAACCTCAACAGGTGCTCTCAGCAGCACTGCTTAAGCATCTGTCTGCATCCACATCCCAGCAAGTAGACAATTTGAACCCACACAGGTGACAGGTGCATGATCCCAGGCTACATCTGTAAGCCTCACAAAGCAGCGACAGCCAGGCCACAGGGTTGACACAAGACCAAAAAATAAATAAATAACCAACCAGTAAAGTGTGATATATCGCTCTCGGAAATTCAGATTAATTACAGTTCCTCTTAACGATAGATAGAGATTAGGGGCTGTTTAAATATGAATACACAATAAATCTTACCTGCTCTTGTCTGTGAGTGAAAGTATTGAGTGCTCGGCGAACAATCTCCTCCTCACACGACGTGTGCGCAGCGGGTCCCGAGTGTGTGCTCGCTCTACCGGGTTGACGTCTAGTTGTGGTGTGGTGAGTTGACTTGCTCTGTGAGGTGTTTCTCGGGAGGCGGAGCCTCAGCCCAACCAGCAGAGCCCTCAGGCAACATCGATGCACCTGATATTAGTCAAGCCCCAAGCCACGATTTACATGATGGGCAAAGAGCTCTTACCCCCCTCCCCACCCCTCCCTTCCCTTCATGTTGCATCTCTCATTGCTCTCGTGGAAATGCCCACATGCATTGTAAAATGCAGAGTTTTAGTTTAACTTGGGAGAGGGTGCTAATGTTTATCAAATGCACCCTTAATGGTCCCATTTGGTTCGTTTGGACAATAACCTGATATTTCTTGGTGGGTATCGGGGTGAGCTAAGCTTCCTTTTTACTTTTTGCTGGAAATAACTGTTGATTGAAATCAAATATCGTGTCACTTTATTCAAACAAGCTTTCCCTCCATTTAACTTTGTTTCCCTCCTTGTTGTTGAACAAGCAGTCTATTAGGCTATTGTTAATTGTGCCACTTTATTTTTGTTTCTAAAGTAAACTTTTCTTCACCTCCAAGAGATAAAATCCATGACAACACTTTTAATCACGACACTTACATCACCTAAATCGAAGGGTCTGCCCAAGTAGAGAACCAACTCGGTTCCAAATAAATGCTATCATCAATGACATTATTATGGCTTCCCTGTTGACTCTCTCTTGTCTTTTTGACTACATCCTGTACTGAACTGCTCATCCCTTTCTGCTTGTTTTCAGTCGTTCCCCTCGTACTGAAGGCCCTGACCTACGATGAGAAGCGGGGTGCATGTAGCGTTGGTTCCAATGTGCGTGACGCTGCCTGCTATGTGTGCTGGGCCTTCGCCAGGGCCTACGAACCTCCAGAGCTCAAGCCTTTCGTCAACCAGATTGCTAGGTAAAGTCACACTCATGCTGTTACGCACTGGTATGTGGATTGAAGTTCTTGACATGTGAAACCAAATGTTTTTCAAAATAAAAAAGGCACAAAGTTGGGGATAATGGGTTTAGCATGTGACAAAAATGGAGCCCAAAGTATCAGAATACTGTGGTTATTACTAGTGTCATTTATTTACTGCAATCTTATATCATTACACCACCGGCGTCACACACATAGTCCTTTTAATTTTTGCATCGGAAGAGGGTGTGTCTGATTTTAAAAAAATGATATCAACATCTGAATATTAAACCAAGCAACTTACCGTAACAACTGTCAACAAAGCCTAAGATATGTTGAAAATTTAAATACAAATTTAAATCCAAATCCTGCTAGAAGCATGAGTGTTTATCTCAGTTTGTAATAGGACCAATTTGACTAGA
The DNA here is from genome assembly GCA_039105355.1 of Benthosema pterotum. Classification (NCBI taxonomy): domain Eukaryota; kingdom Metazoa; phylum Chordata; class Actinopteri; order Myctophiformes; family Myctophidae; genus Benthosema; species Benthosema pterotum. The sequence continues at coordinate 34,201,115 of CM076965.1, read as the reverse complement.
TGTGTCGTTAATATGTCCTCTCAGTGATTTGCATACAAGCTGTAGAGCTTGCATGTATAAAGCAGTTATGTACATGTACAGCCTGAAACCAGTTTTTCTGTGCAGCGCTACTTGTCCTTGCTTTACCCATTAGCAGCAGACATGATTTATTAGTGCCTACCGTTGAGAGTGAGTGTTGGTCTATGGTGCCACTTTAAACCTGGCATTTTCAAAATGCCCATTGTCTCAGCGGATTTCTCTGTTTTCACTTTTGCCTCTTTCTTGGAAACATCTTTTTTTTAGACCAGCGTCTTTTGCTGAGTTCTTAAATCCTCCATATTAGTCCCTGACCTATCCCTTCTTCAAATTAAATTCTAGGCCTACTGTCTAGTTAAAAGCAGAACATGCTATCTGCCCTACAGCTATTTGATCCACTTGTTCTTCCCTGTCAAGCTCTAGGCTAGCTGCTCACGGTAGAATTAATTGATCAGCAGTTTTGTAATAAATACATTTGGTACCATTTTTGCTTGTAGTTGAGTAATATTTGACTAGGATTTTCTATACTTTGACAGACTCAAGTACTGGTTTTCAGTGCTTTTGTCCTTGTTCCAGAATTAATTGATCAGCAGTTTTGTAATAAATACATTTATTAGAATTTTGAGGTCCAAATGAAATCCTCTAACTTTTCTAACCTTCTTTTTTTCATAAGCAACCTTTTTATAGGCTTGTCATAAAGGCATAATTGGCAAATTAGCAGCCGGTATACGAACTAAGATTGTGGTTTGTGATGCATTGTGAGCCTGGAGATCCGCCAATTACTTGCGAGAGTAGAGCGAGCGCAAGTTAAGTGATCGGTTTGTGGTTGTCATCAGTCGTTGCCGGTCATCGTCAGTTGTCCCTTGTCTCTCTAAGTGCCCCGATTGACCAGTTGGATAATTAAGAGATCTCTGAGTATCACTTAGAGAGATCTCTGAGTATCTCTTTATGAGATCTCTGAGTATCTCTGGTCGCTTGACCTTGGTCAACAAATTATACAGTGTACAGCACTTTGGTTCAACACTGTTGTTTTAAATGTGCTTAATTTTGCATTACTTTACTTTTTTAAGTAAAGTGGATTAGATTGCATAACGTTTAAGTGGTAATGAAAGTGCAACTGAAAGTCACCCAATTTAAATTAAAGGCTATCAAACGATTGTTTGATTCTTCTGCTGTGCATGGTACCATTTTTGCTTGTAGTTGAGTAATATTTGACTAGGATTTTCTATACTTTGACAGACTCAAGTACTGGTTTTCAGTGCTTTTGTCCTTTACTGCCTCTACTCCACTTCAACCTTAATGTAGCAGGTTTTTGTTTTTCTGTTTCTGACTGATCGGAGACATGTCGGTTGCTGAATGGGTGTAATGTTATTAGTTTTCTTAAGAAAGCTATATACAGTATATATTGCCTTCTCATCTATATGTTCTCATATCTGCTGACAGGTATTAGGTAATGGCATTACTCCGGGGGGTAGAGGGGTACGTCAGTAAGTAATTGTTTCACTTCAAGATATGTGTCTTGCAACATTTATGCAGCCAAGCTTTCAATGTAATCAGTGAAATCTTAAAATCAGTTCCACAAGTGACAGTCGACGAGTAGTGAGGCTATAGGATAGGGGTAACATCACATTTAGCGTGCACTGTCAGAACCAACGGTTAACCTCCATGCTACCTTTTTACCCCCCCTATCTGCATGTGTGGACCTGCGGCCTCTGACTGTGCAGACCAGCTCTGCAGTGTCAGTTTGAACCCCCCCACCCCCACCCCACCCCCCCAGCTCCCACTCCCATTATCATTATCATCAGCCGTCCCAAAAGCACCCTCCCATTCCCTTGCCTACAGCACTGCCAGGTTTCGCCTGTTGCTGTAGGTTTCGGTCGCCGTTTGCCAGTGAAGCTCAAGACATGCTGAGTCCTGCTGCGTATCCCTCACAGCGTGATGACATCCACACCACCATTTGTAATGTGGCATTTCAAATAACGTTTGTGACACATTCTGACACACGTTCTACTTGTTGTTTGCTCTAGCATCCCCACACTGGGTTCAGGATGTCCTCAGGTTGTTATCCGCAGTTGGATCGGGTCAATTTTATTTCTTTCCACACCTCTAGGCCTCAGACACTATGAAGTGCTCCTGTGTCCACCTCCAGGCCTAGGTTTTGATGTTTGCAGACAAGGCACTCCAGGGAACAGAGCTGAGAGTAAACATTGCTCAGGCGGCGATAATCTACATAAATAGTTGGCTGGGTGTTTATTCAGCCACTAATATTCACAGATCCGTGATCACTCCATGGCAGACTGAGAAGCAACACATTAAATAAGGCTTTTATTTGACATAATCAACTGCCCACTTTCAGTGCCGCCGGTGGATTCATTCTTAATCATCAAGTGCCTGTGTCGGCCTATTACTGGAAGTCGACCAACTTGACATGCTGTTCTGGGAAGTTGCACATGGCATGCAATGTTTTAGTTCTGAAATATGAGCAAAGTATACATGCTTCGTGTGTACTGTGTCAGCAGACACAGTCGAGTGTACGATGAATCACAGACTGAAATGGGAATTGAACCCAGCCCCAACATCCCTGTTCTGGGGGAACGTTCACCAAAAATAGCAAATGTAGACCTTTTCTTGCCGCAAGTCTGTCCCCCCAAAAAAACAAACAAACAAACAAACAAACAAACAAAACATCATATTTGAACCTTGACAAGCACTTGCAATGTAGGGGTTGAGACATTCAATTTGGTAAATAAATATTGTGGGAAGAGCCGATCTACAAGAACTGATCTACAATTGATCCATTGTGATCTTGTAGACGTTTGACCGTTTTGTAGACGTTTTGGCAATGTTCGACAATGTTTGGCCAGTTCAATAGTTTGTTTTACTGTTGATGCAGTAAAACAGTGGGTTTAAGTGGTTAAAGCATACTACGGGGCAATGCTAGACAGATGTTTACCAAGTATTGACAGTATATTCCACTGTGTCCTGGTCTGTGTTTTCTTTCTGCAGTGCTCTGCTCATCACAGCCGTGTTTGATCGAAATGTAAACTGCAGGCGAGCCGCATCAGTAAGTGCCTACACGCATTAACTCTCACTTCCAAAATCTGCACCGTACAGCAAGAGATATGACAGAACCTGACTTTATTCGTCTGTTTCTGTCCCGCCAGGCTGCTTTCCAGGAGAATGTCGGAAGACAGGTTTGTGACCACAGTGACAAAGTATTGAATTATCGCTCTTAACAACCTAGAGAATTACTGTGATTTCAGGCTATGAAACAACCAGATCTTGTTTGGACTTGTTTCAGCGGTGGTGAAAGTCTTGTGAGCAAAATAACGGCCTTCAACATGGGCCAATCCACCTGCAAATTGGCCACAGGGCACAGTAGTCAAGCAGTTAAATCTGGCAGACATTAGTGGAGCCACGCATGTAAACCTCTGTAAATCCTTTGATCTGAGCTTTATCTTAAGTTGAACTGAATCACCCACTTCCCCATCATGTCATCCTCTGCTCGCCACCAGTGATTAGGGCCATTCTCACACTCTGCAGCACACTGGTCTGTTTGGTTCAACGTCTTCTCTCCCACAGGGCACGTTTCCTCATGGTATTGACATTTTAACCACCGCAGATTATTATGCTGTTGGAAACCTTAACAACTGCTACCTGACCATTAGGTAAGAGACGCGTCCATCTGGAGGCCTTTTCCGCACATTCTCTCCATTAGGTCAAAATGTATATCTACAACCACCACAATGATGATTGTCCCCAATGTAATTACTATGATGTAATTATTGTAATGTATAGAGCAACAACACCAATTTGAGATTTGTTTTCTGCATTTTGACCCCTCTCTTGGACTGTTGAGCCACAGTCGTGCTGCGCTAGGAAATCATTTGTAGTGGATCTATCCACCCAATACAACCCCACAGTCTTCTTTTGTACTATAGACATACAGTATATGCCCGTCAGCGTGCAAGTTTGCCATTTAAGATGTGAACTGTGTGCACTGCAGTGAAATGTCACCATGCAACGACACAGAGCCACACCCTTCTTCAGAATTGTCACCTCCGCAGTCGTCTGAGCATACATTGCTGAGCTAAACAAAAAAAATGGAGAAAGATGCTAGCCCCAGGGCATGAGTGGTCATATAGCTATACTATAAATAAGCCCAAACCAAGACACATCATAGGTCTTAACTGCATTATTACTAATAATGGTGACCCCAACTACTTTCAAAGTCATCATTAAAAGAAAAGAAGCATGGGACTTGCCAACTACATTTTGTCACCTGTTAAGTCACACAACGGGTATGTAACTAAAGATGTCTTTGCTCCAACAGTGTCTACATAGCAAGTTTCCCAGAGTACACCAAGCCAATGATAGAACACCTGGTAGCCATGAAGATCAACCATTGGGACCCGTAAGGAAGGACTCAAGTATTCTCACAGCATTTCTCTATTATGGTGATTAAGAATGGGATAACATTGTTTTTCATTTGGTTTTCAGAGTGATCAGGGAGGTTGCGACCAAAGCTCTCCACAACTTGACGCCTCAAGCGCCCGATTATATGGCAGCGACAGGTAAACAATGTCACTGTACCTGTTCCCCAGGCAATAAGAGAATGCCTAAGGAAAAGAAAGAAGACATTTTACCAATGGACTGTAAGACCTGCAATTATTTGTGGTATGCCTGTTTCAGTACTGCCTCAGTTGCTGCCGGTGGCGATGGGTATTGACCTCCATAGTCGCCATGGAGCTATTCTGGCATGTGCTGAAATCACCCACGCTCTGTACAAGCTGGCCACACAGAACAACAGGTAACCTTTCAGCACAGATGTCGTAAAACTAGCCTAGGGCACATAGATTTTACACCAGTGGTTCTCAACCTGTGAGTCCCCAGGTGGCGGAGAAGTGACAATTTAGGGACCTTTATACAACCTTTTTAATAATAAAAATGCTTGTATATATATGTGGGTTTGCTACCTTCCACAATATTTATCTGCCAAACTAAATTTAAATGCCTAAACGCCTCAACTCATACGATTACAAGCATATCAGGGTGGTGGGTTCAAATATGACTATTTTGGGGATTATTTCCTCAGTTCAAATATAATTATTTTGGGCGATCACATTCTGAAAGGTTGAGAACCACTGACACCAAGCAGTTGGCTCAAAACTTAACTAATACAAACGTGGTCTTGATCTGTAGATCCGTGGTGGATTACATCTCTTCAGAATGTATGGACGGCTTAAAGAGCATTCATCAGAAGGTTGGTGTCCTTTGAAAAAACAACTGCATCTTCAGAAGACATGTTGAAAGTCATCTCTGATAACATTTGTCTTTTTCCCTCCTCCAGATTTTTGACCGCAAACAATACAGGTAATCCAAATGCATACCAGTGTTTTTTACAGTATTTTGCGTTAAAGAATCTATAAATTGTACACAATAGAGGAGTTTGACTATACTGTATTTATTGGCGTAATAATAATGTTTCTCTACTCTAGGGGATTGTATGGTGAGCTGATGAGGCCAGCAGGTATGTATATCTTCAAATCAAAAATTAGACAATGGGGACAAGAATAAAGATGTTATGTCAGCACTCTGCTTTAATAGTAGTTTCTCCCAACAGTGTGTACTCTCATAGAAAAGATGTCCCTCTCCCACATGCCTTTCAAGGGTGACCCTATTATCGGTAAGTTATTATTTATTACTTGTATATTAGTTTTTATTACTTTCCCATTATGTCACTGGTTCTCAAAGTGGGCTCCCAGAACCCCCCACGGGTCGTTGAGAGGGTTTCAGGGCTTTTCTCTTCCAGCAAAACGAGGAACAATTTAAACACTTTTATTGTTGCCTCTTCTGTCTCACAACACATTGTAATGTAATACCCAAAGAACACATTATTTCTGACGTGACACGTTGTGAGCTTGTCGATATGTGCAAAAATCAGTGTTGACAAAATTGACAAATTCTGTTGTGGGGGCCCCTGGCACGAACTCCTTTCAGTTAGGGGTCTGCAGCCTAATGCATGAACCTTTTTATGGGTCCTAACATGAAAGTGTCATTGCACACTGTTCTGTGTGCATTGTATGCAATACAATGCATCATCATTGGTTGCTAGGTTAGAGTATAAAACTGAGTATAAGACTGTGTTTTTCAGCCGACTGGCAGTGGCTGATTGACGACACCCTGAAGAGCCTTCATCTGGTGACCACTGGATCCAGAGATGCCATCACGGTATGGGAATAACGGCATCCAATCCCTCTGTCTACTGTGATGTTTCTTTTAACACCCCATTGCACCAGGGAAATCATCTATGTCATTTTAGATATTAACCACTACTTTATACCTCCTATGCTATCCACAAAACTGTGAAAAGGGATGCAATGTGTCGTTGACATGACAAAGTGTGAGAAGTGGTTCTAACATATACTGTATTTTGTTGTTGTTCATAGCAAGTTCATACATTTTCAGAAAACCGATAGGATCTAGAAGACATCTGTAGAATGGGCCTCAGGTCTAAATGGGGTTTAAAGGGTTTGTCTTCCTGTATCTGTTAGGATGCAGCGGTGTCGGCCCTGGCCGCTCTATGTGTCCAGTACTACCAGACAGAGGCGGGCCCAGCTGACCCCAAAATGCAGGGTGAGTAGGAATACGGATGGCCATATTACATATACTTGCATATTTGGATAGATGAACACTGAAGATGTACAGTAGTTATTTATCTGTCCGTGTGTGTGTGTGTGTGTGTGTGTGTGTGTGTGTGTGTGTGTGTGTGTGTGTGTGTGTGTGTGTGTGTGTGTGTGTGTGTGTGTGTGTGTGTGTGTGTGTGTGTGTGTGTGTGTGTGTGTGTGTGTGTGTGTGTGCGTGCGTGTGCGCGCATATGCACAGAGGTCCTGGTGTCCCAGTACGTTGAAGGGCTGTGCAGTCCAGTGGTGCTGACTCGTTGTGGCTCGGCTCTGGCTCTGGGCTGTTTGCCAAGATTCATGATCGTTGGCAAACTACAACAGGTGTGTTTACGGTTGTTTCTACTGGCTGTTGAAGTATCCCCGTCTTCACTACACAGTAAGTACAGTATAACAATGGTGTGTGTGTTTTCATGTTTGTTTTCTAGATCCTGGAGGGCCTTCAACAGGCGTGTAAAGCTAGCCAAAAAGAAGTGAGCTTCACAGAGGCCAGGAGGGATGCCATCAGAGCCATGGCTCAGTGAGTGACCCCTTTGCCTGTGTCTCTAGTAGGGATAGAACCGTATGAAAATGACATGAATAAAAAATAATTGTGATTTAATGATATCAACGACAATTTCACGATAAATTAATATCTCCAGCTTTCCCTGCAATACTATAATCGGTGGATTGCCAATTAATTCCACTTCCCATTACTCCACCTCATGCTGTTAGGGATAAGCTTAGTAGTGTGCGAGTCGGTCCAACACACTGTCATCATTATGAGCCACGGCACCTGATTATTGTTGCATTTTGTCTATCACAATAATAACAATTATCATCCCGTCCCGAGTCTCCCTGCTTCCTGCTGTCCACATCCTGTCTCACACGTAAACATGTCCCACAGTCGTCTGTCGTTCCCATGCCTCTGCCCACCCACGTCTTGTGTGTCTGGTGGCTTAGGCACTCAATTCAGGTGCTGCTCGTAAGGCTAAAATAAACATCCACCTGCCCATACCTGCAGGACAGGAACGACACGTCTGTCCAGCACGCTTTCCTCCACTCTCTTTGTCTCTTCTTCTTTGAGTAGAAATCCTCATTTTGCCTGCACACACATGCCATCAGACATCGTCTTCTTACGCACTCTTTCAGTGTTCTGTCAGGAGACTTGGCTTATTAACCCACCCCCCCCAGCCACACATTCATACACCGATGGTGGAAGAAACCATGCTGGTCAAGGGCTTCCATGGGCACTTAAACATATAGGCATGAAGAGCCGTGAGTCGAACCGCCGACCCACGGATCATTGGACAACCTGCTCTACATCCTGAGCCACAGTTGTCCCAGTGTAATGGACGTGATGCTGCAGACAGGTTGTGATTTTATGGAATTGTAGCCAAAGTCATTTTCTCCCTTATTATCTCCATCAGGCCAAAGGCATGTTTGCCCTCTGTCTGTCATCGACTCTGTTGATGCCGAGCGCCCCAAATTTTACCGAACTGACTTTTATAGCGTCACACCATGAGGCACATTTTCACATTTTTCTCTTTCTGCACTCTCACTTTCAGGGTGTGCCTGACAGCAGGTGTCCAGGCCAATGGCTCCTCAGATTCCACAGTCTGTGCGGAGAATGTTGAAGACGTGTACGGAGCCCTGCTCGACGGCATGGACGACTACACCATAGACAGTAGAGGAGATGTAGGGGCCTGGTGAGTCACCTCTGACCGTCAATACACACAGCATGCGTGTTTGTGTTTGTGTCTGTGCGCGTGCGCATGCGTGCATGTCGTCCATCCCTCAACCCTGCAGGGTCATGGGGACATGTCATCACACCTGCCCCGGGGCCATGCTTACCTGCTCATAGGAATGTCACCCGGCTTGTCACTTGTCTCTCCGTTTTGGGATGGGCTGCTTTTCCCTTCTCTTTTGAATAATCACTTCTTCACCTGTTCGTCTACACACAGTCCTCTCTCTTATGCCAAAAATCACAGCCATGTGAACTGAGCTGCTGCTCAACGACGCTACAAACAAACAGACACACATACGCACACACAAACACGCACGCACGCATGCACACGCACACACACACAGCCAGTCTTTGGAATGGTCAGGCACCAATGGAACCGTTAGGCACCGTCCAAAAATAGCAGATCTGCAAGTTCACAACACACAGCGTCTTTCTTTGCGGTGCGACACACCCGGTGTAGGAAAAGTCAGGCGTTTGATTCCCAGGTTGGATCCATCATGCTGCACACATCATGCTGTGAGGGCACATACCACACACGTCCCCCGAGGCGCTCTCTGTTGCCGCTCACCTTAAAACATGTTCTTCCACCGAACCCATAAAGCACTGTTCCATTGATCGTGCAGCACATGCACCTGTTTCCACCTGTTCGTTTGGGAGTGAGCGTTGCTCAACAGTTTTGAACGAGTGCCCTGATTAGCATTTCACACAAACAAATTGTGCCCTACGGCCACTGCACAGAGCATATTTGACTATTTCAATCCCTGCGTTATCCAAATTGCTGTATTTAGAGTAGACGTGACATGTCGGCTGGGGGAGAATGACAGTGAAGTTAGGGCGTGTGTCAAACCAGGGACGTTGCTGCTTACAATATACTGTATTGTTAATGTATGACCTATCGCTTGCCATTTGTGGGTTATGAACACATTTTTTAAGGGTCGCTTTATTTTTGGTTGTTATTTTGAATTGTTATTCTAAGACATTTTCAACATTAAAAAAAACATTTAAATAAAAAGAAACTCCACAAATTAGGAACAAATAAGCTTGCAATGTTTTGAACTTGTAGATCTGCTATTTTCACTGGTTTGGGTTCCCAGAGATTTATTTAAAATATTTGGGAATCACAGACCTATGGTATGGAATGGATGCATATTGATGATGGATGGTGTCTTAGTGTGTGTCTGTCTGTCCGTCTGTCCATCCGTCCGCAGGGTGAGAGAGGCAGCCATGTCCAGTCTGTTGGACGTCACCCTGTTGGTGGTCAACAACGCTCCAGAGCTGCTCTCTCCAGACCTGTGAGTAAGAAGCGCTGAACTACAATCTGAAATTGTCTGGCTCTTTTTCAATAAAGTGTCACCTTTTTTCTTTGTGAATAATCAAAGCAGCTGCGGTGGAGCACAGTAAAACTAGCGTCGAGCAATCTCTGACTTGTTCTTTGTTCATTGCCTCGGGGAGTCTTGATTTAACGGTACGAAATACAAGCAAGTGCAGCCGGGCTCTTGCTTAACTGAACTCCATTGGAACCTCAAAAACGGCTGCTAAAACAGCTAACTTACTCCACCTCTCCCCCTCTCAAGCAAGTAATTGACAATATATAAGTTCAGGAGTTGGGTATAGGGTATACAGCACCAGTGAATAACTGCAGGATAAACAGTATACAAGTCAACACATAAAAACAAAAGCGTATACAAGTATAATTAAAGTATAATTAAAACAATTAAAAGCTGATGATAAAAGCTGAAGGAGGCAGAACCACTAAGAAAAGGCCTTAACATAAGTATAGGATTTTTAAAAGTGATTTAGAGGAAGTCACTGATTTTGCTCGCCTCAGCTCCACAGGCAGGGCATTTCAAAGCATGTATTACAGTATATAATATAACACAGTATCATATGCATTAATCCCATACTTTCCTGTCTGCAGGGTGCAGCGCATGATGTGCTGCCTGGCCCAGCAGGCGGCCGAAAAGATTGACCGCTACAGAGCGCACGCCGGCACCGTCTTTCTGAGGCTCCTCCACAATACAGAGCCTGCAGTGCCTCACATGCCCCACCGGGAGGAGCTGATGGACATCTTCCCTGTGTGAGTCTCTCTCTGCCACTCCTTTGGCCATCATTCACATGTCAGTGGTTAAGCCTTCTTTATACATCCGTGGGCTCGGCGCCACCTGGCTCACTGATCTACTTTTTTCTTTTCTTTTTTTAACCAACTTTGGCTTTTTAATGCACCTTCAAAACGGCCATTTAAGTCATCAGTATTGGCAGAGGCCTGTGACAAGGGGCCTGCGGGTGGAACACAAATAAGCTTTAAATTTGTCGGTGACTTGAAACAACCACGTTAACTATATGTCATAGTGCTCACTGTGTGTGTGTCTTTTTAACACTATTTTTATGCAGAATCTTTTATAAACAGTATATATACATATAAACAGTATAGACAATTCACTGATTATTGATGGGTATTACAATTCAGTAGTAAGCTAAGAGCCTACAGCAGTGTCAATCTTATAGTAGAAGAGATGTACAATGAAACTATTAGTATAGACTATAGAGTTTTATGTCTACATAAAATGCTATCTAAGTTACATAGATTTAGCCTTTGTATATACTTGTAAGCTCTTCAAGACTAGTGCAGATGCTACAGGCTAAAATGGAGTCTGAAGAGGTGAGTTTTTAGGCTACGGTGGAAGATGAGGTAGTGAGTCTGCAGTTCATTCCATAGTTTAGAAGTCTGGGGCATGGAGAACATTGTCCCGTCGGCCTGGCGGTGCGATATATTTTGTATATTAAGTGGAAGTAGTGGGGGCTGGTATCAGAGATACTACAGATCTGTCTCTGATCATCATGAAATGTCTTTGTTATTTTCAATTAAGGTGTCTCATCTTTTTTTCTCCACAGTGAGACGTCGGTCAGTCTGAACTGGAACGCCCCGTCCCAGGCCTTCCCCCACATCACCCAGCTGCTGAGACTGCCTGGTTACCAGTACCATGCCCTGCTGGGCCTCACCGTGTCTGTGGGAGGAATCACTGAGTCCACGGTATGACCACTGTCAATTTACATGGAGGTTTAGTCTTTTGAATAAACCTTTAATCTCCTTAATAATAATAATGATGATGATGATTATTATGATTATTATTATTATTATGGATTGCATTTTATATCACCTTTCTATGCACTACGTGCCTACTCACAGCACTTGGTCACTCGTTTTACTCTTGGTCATAGTTTTCATCAACTAAATGACCACAGTGGACTGTGTTACACCAGTTCAAGCAGGATCTGCGGTGGAACTGATGGAATGGATAAAATTATAATCAGGTTTCCTTTGTCCTGTGTTATTGATACTGAATAATGTCTTTGTTAGTTGGGTTCCAAAGCAATTAAGTATGGACTGCATAATATTTTTGTTTTAGTCGAAATACAATCTTAAATGAGACCGAAATACTCAGATTTCATGTACGGCAGTGATTTATTTATCCTAGGTTTAATTGATGTTCATCCTTTATTGTCTTGGATCATGTATAAATATTTTTTGTGCTACACTTGGATGTAAGAAAAACGGATAATAATTATATTTTAGTTCCTTGAAGAATAGAAATTGCTTAGTGAACAATAAGACACTGTACTAACTGGAAAGTTTGTGTTAACAATAGCCTATGCAAGGAGGTCACTGCAGCAAAGCAGTACAGTAAATGTCTGGTCCATCAATCCCAATGATTCCCACTCCTTCGTTCTTCATGCCTGTGACCAAAAAAATGTGATACTAGAACAAGTGCCATAATATAACAATTATCCAGGCTTACTGTTGTTCTGGGGTTTGAACCAATAGGTGGAGCCAGAGATCATCATGTCTAGTCTAGTCCAAGCTACACACACAAATATAGTTTTTGTCCCAAGAAAGCTTCACTTTTCTCAGAATTATTGAAAGCACGCGCACATATCAGGTTGTATAATTATGACTCTTGACCCTATCTCCACATCCCCCATGTGAACAATGCGGTGTCCGTGGGTTAAACTTCAAAAGATGGAGGGGCTCATCCATAACCAATGGATCTGAAGCCAGCGTTTCCCCATCTGAAACGGTGACTTGCATTGATGATGAATGGCCACTTCTAAAGAGCATGTCAGCAGCTTCCCACTCCTGACCCCGCTGCGCTCCCGTCACTCCACATTAAAGCACGCAGCCTGGAGGAGGCCCCCGAACAGGGGGGACAGCCAGGGGTTTCTCCTCCTCCTCCTTTTTAGTCAGTGGTGGGGGAAAAGGTACTCACATGTTGTGCTAAAGTATCAATATGCAATATAGAAATACTTTGTTACTATGTGCTTGAAGTAAAAGTACTGGTATGGAATTGTACTTAAAGTACCGTTATTTGAGTTCTGCAAACTTGCAAAGTGTCACTTTGCAGGCTGAAGTAGTTAGAGCATCTTTGTAAAGACATTCACAATCTACAAAGTAGTTCTTTAAATATGTTTTCAAACAATAATTGCCTCTCAGATGTGGATTAGAAATAAAAGTAACAGTTGTCACAGGGTGTGTAGAGCCCAGGATCACATTAGATAATTGACACAGGGATGAAAAATAGGTTAGAAAATTGTGGCATAAAATGAATAAATGAGAAAAATGGATACTTTATTAGTACTTGCGCAAATGTACTTAGTTACTTTACACCACAATGGCCTCTCCTCCTTCGTTGAGACTCAAACCTGTGAAAGCATATCCTGTACCCCTGCCTACACACGATGATTTGTGGCCAATTTTACTATTTTTAAACATTCGCGTTTGTGGATATAATAAAGAAAAATAAGGTTAAAGCCTCTAATGGTTGCAGTGAGATCTTTAAAGCTGAGCTCATCTGCCAACAGGATATAAATATATTCCCCAGGAGGCAATCTGGCTCTATTCTAGTTTTCACCTCCTTCTCATTCTCCCCTAGCCTTTCCCAGATACACTATACCAGAGGAGTAGACTCATATGTGTGGACAGGCCTCTGAAAGGGAAAACTGTTATGCATTATGCATTCTTTACACACCGTAGTGGTGTGCCAAATACCAAATGATAACAAAATGATAACAAAAACATGTTAATGCCTTTAGTGCAGGGGTTTTCAACGTTTTTCATACCAGGGCCCATTATTTATTCAGAATTTCAGTCATGGACCACCATTTGATGACATTTTAGCCCTACAGACCCCAAAACCCCAAAGATTTCTTTTGCTTTTGTCCACAATACCAGGCTAAATTTTGGAGAAAACAAAACAGTCAAACATACAGACCAAAACGACCATTAATCTTCTACATTCTCTAGTTGTGTAGACTTGGTCTAAGTCAGATGGTGAATATTTTAACTCTTGAGAGCGTAAACATCAAATGCGGGTCCATTTGGTTTCATTTTTACACTCTCAAAGAGTTACAACTTTCCAACTGGAATCCTCTCAATCCTCCACATCACCACCTGTTGAAAACACCCCCTTGAGTGCAAAATCAACCTCATTCTAAATAAAAAATAGCCTTATTTAAATGCTTGCTTTCTGCATTATATTTGCATTCGACAATATTATATTTAATTAACAACATTTTGTGTCACACATCCACAAACACGTTCTAATGTGAGAACTGAGAATGCAACCTGTGTGGTCTATACCCAAATGTGACTAATTAACTGTACACCTGCAAATCCAAGAGATGCAAATGAAACACATGACCATAATCAAGATCGATCAGACTCTCCTGTACGTTGAGTCCTGCTTCGCACGTTCAACTTCCAACACCCAAGCGCAACAGTATGCAGTCACAAATACATCAGTTCCAGATTAATTGTCGTCTTCCCACCGTGTTACGACATAATTTACTTTCAGTGACCGATCGCTCAGATGTTGGTTTTATTTCTCAGAGCTGCATAGTGTCTGCTTACCGTGCTTAGGTTGTCAAGACAGGATCTGTCTCACTCAGTGTTACTATCACTGAATGTGTCGGTGTCTTGGCGTGCTTTTCTATGAAACCAGTGGGCGTTCCAGTTTGTAGATCTGTTTTTCTAACCTCTAGGTTGCTCCCGCTGCTTTTCAACCTCATAACTGTTTGGGGAAAAATAACAGATCTACAAGCTCACACCATGCCAGAGCATGTTGTGAGCTTTTCAAAGTGATGATGTTGAAATAACATAACTTCTCTATTCCACCTTCAGGTGCGATTTTCCTCCCAGTCACTGTTTGACCATCTGAAAGGCATCCAGCAAGACCCCACCGCACTGGGACAGTTTGGAGACACACTGCTGAGCATCTTCAGAGACAACATCCGCAATGACAGGTACACACACACACGCACACACGCCTTCAAAACGTTTTAAATTTGTTCTATGGCTTGCACTTCATTTTTTTGCCCCTGTACGCCAAACCCCTTTGCCAAAAAGCCGATATGCAATCCTGTGCAACACCTCGTGCTTAGAGGTGTTGTGAGTTTGTAGATATTTTTGGCTAATGTTCCTGGCTGAATAGGGCTGTGAGGGTTCAAGTAGTAAATGCATTATTTATTTTAAAAAGTCACTATGACACACTTTAAGATTTGGCGGCCAGCCTGAAGTATCTCTGAGGACGCCGTAGAGATCCCTGGTGAAGACCTGCAATCTCTGCTAATGGCAAGAAGTCAAAGTTAGACTGGTATGGTCCATGCAAATGCCTGCAACTGTGATATAGTAATTTAATACGAAATTCCACAGCAGTGAAAGCGGTTATTAGCGGGTCCTCAGCGATTATCGGTAAGGTTCACTCACAGTTTCAACCAAAACCATTTCGTTGCCTATACCAAAACCAAGAATAGCAGTGGGTTACAGTTTATTATATTTTAACAGCAGTGGGTTCCAGCGGGAACCGTGTTTTCATATAGAATATCTACCACACTCTCGAAGATTAGTCATGGATTGTCATTTACAATGACTGCTAGCGTTGCTGACCTCACAAGGCCTCTGGAATTGTGTCTTTGCAGAGAGTATTCTGAGGTGCCTGTCATATACGCTCACATTGCCTTATGTGAACATGCAGAGATAAACAGAGCAGACATCTTACTGTTTTTTTCCTTAAAGTAGCTATTGTCAGTTGGAGCTTATTTGCTCTTTGTTGATGTTTATTAATTATGGTTGAATTGAATCCATTTTTTATCAACTGTTTTCTTGGAAAGAATCACAAATTTATATCATCGCTGTCTGGAGGAAACACATTTTAGCTTTTATTACAAATCATTGCTAACACCTTTATGTGTGGATGTGTTGTTTAAAACAAATCCTCTTAACTCCATAAGGGCCCTTAAGTTGAAGGTAGCTGCTAAAGCAGCTAACACTACCACCTCTCCCCCTCTCATGCAAGTAATTGACAATATAATTAATATATACATAATATAAACATCACAATACCAACTTTGATAAGGCAGTATTGCAGTATTAAAAAAACAAGGGTTTCGTCTTTTCCTGAGTAAAGTGGTTTCTTCTCAACGGTAGAGATTTAGAGATTTCATTTTGCCAACGGACGCCTTTCTGAAAGTAGGATGTTTCATAAATATTGTGCATTTTTCACATTTAAAAAAATGGATATAGAAGCTCACAACGCCTCACACCAGCCTCGTACACATTGTGAGCTTGTAGATCGGCTATTTTCAAAAAGCTGGTGCCTATACAGAAAGTGTGACCCCGTCACTTCTTTTTCCGCTTGTTTTCATAGAGCTTTCATGCTTGTTTCTCTCGCAAAATCTGGCCACACTGTCCATGACCTATCCATGAACTTTCCATGAAAGGACCCCAATGGAAACAAGCCAATAGGCTTTCTTGGGTTTAAATCCTCTTAGAAGACCTCGTATTGAACTGTACTTTCCTATGCCTTTTTTTTTTTGCAAACCGTTAATAAAATAATCAGTCAATCAAAACCTAAGTGAAACGGCATATTGTTTATTTCTTTTCACCCCTCTCCTGTAGGGTGTCCATTCCTCTGCTGAAGATGTTGGATCAGATGCTGGCTAATAGCTGCTTTGAGATCTTCACTACTGAGGACAAGTGAGTCCCAAATCCCAATTTTGTCCTACTGTATGTGGGATTGGAACTAAATTATTTTTTGAGCAGTGCCCACTGCCCACTGCACAACTCCAATGACTGGCCGCATGTTCCTCTGTCCCTATGTATGTCTGTTTGGAGTAGCACCAATGTTGCTGCCTAGCCTACCTTTGAGTGGTGCTGTTGAGCTTCACACTACAATATATAACTATTACAATAGTACTCATACTGAGTACAGTACACCATACGGTGCAGTACAGTCAACAGTACAGTAATTATCACAATTATGTGATTTTTATATTTACGTCTGAACAGCTAAATGAAAACACTTTGAAACTGATTTATGCCTGTCAAACTGATTTGAACGACGCTCAAATGAGATGTTTGTTGTACGACAAAGGAAGATAGATAGAACTACAAGTCCAAAACATGTCAGATCGGCTATTTTGGCCCATTGTCTACCAATACTCACTATCCATCCATGTCCAAACCATCTCAGTCTTGGCTTTGTCGTCAAAACATCTGACATGTGCTGTCCCTCGGGTGCACTTGGTCCTGATCCTATCCATCTCTGCTACCACATTTTAGTCTCTGCAAACCCCAGCTTCATATTGACATTAATTACAAATAAACAATGTCTATGAAATCTATGAAAAAGTTTAATCTGCAACACACAATTTTATACAATATGTAGTGGAGGGAGGTTAGTCCTTGCTTCATCTGCCTGTTAGCTGAGACTCTCAGAGAGAAGGTGCATAATGTATACCAGTTTCACCCTGCATGAAAGTTCAGCATTTGCCATAGAGTCAAACGTTTGCTTTATTCCTGTCTACTCAAAGTCACCGGTTCTGTGTGGAGCTGCTGACGCTCTGCAAGGAGTTCAAGAAGTCCAAGGACTTCCAGAAGCTACGCTGCTGTATAGACGTGTGAGTGCTGCTGCCCATCGTATAAAAACACTAGTAGTAGTTGTAATAGTGTCATCCTTCAGAAATCCTACTTGTCAATTGTCATTAAAGATTTAGTTGTGTTCTGAATGTTGAAAATATACTGTATATATTCGAGTCTGTAAACAATGTATGTGTGTGTGGGCAGATCTAACAAATGATTTGCATAATTTGAGTATATGAATAATGGAAATATCAGATCTACAAGTTGAACCTTTTTCAACATGGAAACTATGGCAATCACGGTGATTATCTCTAAATAATTAGGCAATTATAATCTTGACAGACCTCAGTCCTGTTTCGGATCATCATGAGCTGGAAACACCTGTTCTAAACTAGGATACATTATATCGGGGTGCTGCCATTGACTCTGCTGCCCTCCCTCATGTTGTCTCAGTTTCTGCGGACTGGTCCAGTTCCCGGGCGAGGTGAGGAAGAAGGTTCTGCTTCAGCTGCTGATGATGCTGTGCCATCCGTTCCCCGTGGTATGTCTTCTTGCCATATTGGGCTGGAAACAATCTGTTGTCTACAGTGTGGTCCCCACACAGTACAATACGTCTCTGCGGTGTGGTCCACACAGTACAATGTTGAACCCGTTGTGTCGGCATGTTCGGGAAGATTGTCTGAACCTAGTTTATTTCTTTTATAATTTTTTATGCGTAACTTGTTTGACAGCTCTGTGGCGGCTGTATAAAGAAACAGAGGAATTATTGTTCTGATGCAAAACAGTGAAAACTTCAAAACCTTTAAGATGTGCCCGTCGGGGTATTGTATTTAGAAGTATGGGAGGCATCAAAGGCTTGTCAGAATAAAGCAGCGCTGGTGAAGGTCCATCTCATTATGTTCTTCTTTCCACATGGAACTCCTTTACATCACAGTAAAATTTGCAATAGGGCACAAACTATAGTCTTAGCATTGATTCTATCAATTACATTGGAATCAAATAATCACAAAGGGCATTCAAAGGGCATCAGGACACTGTTGAGACCACTCAGGTCTTTTGACCATGGCCTTTTAACTGTCCCAAAGTTCGTTTGACCGACTCTTTGCAGCCCCTGACATTTTATGTGATGTTATATTAGTACAGGCCCTTGTAACTGTTGTTTTGAAAGGCACTTTGTAAATGCAATTGAATGGAAAAACATACTTTCAGATGGGGGTCCTTGGCCTTATACAAATAATTTTGGGGCTCCTTTTGTTCTGTCCTTTAGTTTGACCACCAATGACATAAAAACAAAGTTTCAGAAAACGTTTAGGATTTTAAACTTGGCCTCGGGTCTAAATGGGATTTAAATGACAGTGTATTTCTCTGCGTTTTAGATCAGGAAGACCACAGCCAGCCAGATGTACGAGATGCTGCTCACTTATGATGATGTCATCGACCCAGAGGTGTTGGATGATGCCATGACACTGCTGAGTGACACTAATTGGTCAGTGTGGACACAGTTTAGTAAAGTACCTCATCTGAAATGTTTTCCAGTATTAAATATAGATATATGCAGTGGTAGAAAGTTGTATGTGCTTCGTAAATTTGCGGCATCTTTACTGAGTATTTGCAAATTTCAATACTTTTACATCTACATGTCAGAGGCAAATGTTGTACATTTCATTTTGAATTAGCGTCAATGAATCTACGAGCGCTGTAGATCTGCTATTTTCGAAATGATTTGAATGCATAATTATTGAACGTGTGAAATGAACATCCTGCATAATGAGTACATGAGTACAGTAGTATCTTTTGGTAATGTAAGTATTCAGTATCTTGATGCCAAACTTTTATATATCAAACTTAGTATTTATTACCTAGATTAGCTCGTGACTTTTACTAATTAATGATTTCATCCAACCACTGGACTATATTATAAACAGCACAGTAAGGTTGTCCTGCTTATTTGGTGTCTCCTCCAGGGAGAGTGACATTGCAACGGTACGGACACACAGGAATCAGCTCTGCGATTGGCTGGGAGTGACCAGGCCTCAAGTAATCGCCAAGGTGACTGTTTAACCGATTTGATCTTTACTTGATTTATTTATTTTCTTGTTTTACTGTTAATGACACAAGTGCATTGCATTTCTGTGCAGCCTTGAGCTAACTGTTGTACACACAAGTGACCTTCTGTGTTTTGTCCAATATTTCTTATTAGGCACATGCGCTTGCCTCCCTTACTGAACTCTTGAGCCCTGATTCACTTTTGTAGACAATTAGCGCTTAACGAGGGAGTTAAGTTAGTGCCGTTAACTAAAGGAGTTTCTTTCAATAAGCTATTTTGGAGAGTAAAGGGTTTGATTGCATTTCTGTCTGAAATTACACATAGCAAATGTAATGTACTTTTATTTCCTCGCCACGTTCAGATAACCTCAATGACTTCTCTTTTGTCAATAGAGCCCCAGTGACTAAACTAGGATCATTGGTTGTAAACGTGGCGCCATCTCATCCAGGAGGAAGATTGACGGTGAAACACAGGACTTGAAGGTGACTGCAGCCCTCCCTGAGGCCCTCTTGGTCTGCCTAATTACTGTTTACTACACGACATGGAGCATGATTAAACTGGGGATGAATGAATCAAACCACAATCTGTCAATTTAACATAATTCTTTTTCATGGCCTGACAATAAATCAGTTCAGTTAAGTAAGTTCAACTTTGTCATCTGTATTATAGTACAAATTCACTACTTGTTGTGTTCTCCAGCTCTCTCTGCCTTAATACGATACAAAGGACGCACTATCTCAAACACACATAGAATACTAAAGGCCTACAGTATATAGACTCACCCACAGTGTGTACAGTATACAATGCATTCATGTATGTACATACATGATATACGCTGTAGACAGTAAAGGATAACGTTACATACCAGTATTCTCACTGTTGGGCAGAAACATGTATTTTTCATAAACTAGACCTGTGCCTGTCGGCCACTGGCCTACGTGGAGAATATACATATCAAAGTAGCAAGATGTTCTGATCTTGTATAGCATATCTGCGATATATAATTAAATGCTCAACGACAATTACATGTCCAAAATAGGGACACACTTTTGAAAGTCAATAAGTCTCTGGTTTTGGTGGATCCATTGGAACACAACCGTTGGTGTTTTCTTCGTCTTCTTTGCTGAATGTCTTTCGACAAGGTTTTGATGTCTAAGACAAACCTGTACATTGAACAATGTTTCTGCAACCTGATCTAAAATATGCACATTACCGCAAGTTAATCCTCCAGTTTTATTATTGCAACTCAGAATCCTTCCTTCCTACTCCAAATCCTTAAATTGCCTTATTTTACTACAGTATGTGAGGCGGTCTTTAAATGAATGCCAGCTTGCAGTCTTATGACATATTTTTCTCTGGGGGAAAAGAGGGTATTTGCAGACATTTCTACCTTTTTTTTTCTCGTTGAGGCTGTTGTAACCAGCAAGAGAACAACACAGATCGTTGAAACCAAAACTATAGCCCAAGTGTTCTCCAGGGAAGTTTAGGAGATTTGGCATAACCACCAAACACAGTCGCTGGGGCCCTGGGGTTCCACCAAGACTTACTTTGTTTGGCATTATTGGAGGTGCCAAAGGCTGGAGGATTCCCATGGCTGATGGTGGAGACTGTAGAATAGAGGACAGTGGCCATTGTGTCACCATTTGGTCCAGACTTCCTCATTAGCCCATAAAGAACTCATTCTGCAAATGTTTTTTTTCTGGAAAAAATAAATATCTCTAAATATCTCTAAGTTTTTTCATGTTAAGGAACGCACAACATTATTAAGTATTTGGCTGCAGACCCCCATCTGAAAATATTTTGTTCCAAGGATGCCTACAGAAGCAAACGTTTGAGTTTGAAATGCCTGCTTTAAAATATATACTATATCCAAGTATTTGCACACATTTTCACATATTTTCTAAAAAATAGCAGATCTACAGCGTGATGTGATAATTGTGATAATAATGTGATATTAGGTCAAATGTAATGTGTTGCTGGTTTTTATGGCATATACAGTATACGAATGAGGTTCACATTATTTATATCGGTTCTGACTTGGATTCCTCACTCCAACAACGGTCCAATTGTTACATGGTTTTGACCTAGGTGGGGTTGGGTGGTTAACCATGTTATTGCAGAAAACCCTGAGGCAAGTAGTCATTGTTCTGTTGCATTACATTTTTATATGATTAATTCTACGAGGTTTTGCGTTTTCCTGTGGAAATGAAATTTTAGGGGACTTTCAATTCCAAGGGGACTTTCCATTGTAAACTTCCCAAACTCTTGCCTTAAATGTAACCTCGCAAAAAATAAATAAGGGCGTGGAAAATATTCCGTTATTTTTGTCTTGTGGGCTTTGCATTTGTATATTTGATCAGATCGTGTAATTGAATGTGCGGTCAAAGCTTTGATATCATCTGGCCACTAGGTCTGCATGGTTTATTTTTGCCCTGTTTGAAATTCTGCAAAGAATCCGTTATGTCATTCCAGGGTTTCGTTGTTTTTTATTGGGGTAATTGTCAATGTGCATTTTGCACATGTGTTTCTCTGCATTTAAGCTATCCTATGGAGAGCACTGTAGTAACCCATTAAAACCAGAGATAGTCTGTACAAGCTCTCAGTCAGCACTGAGAGCTTGTATATCTACAATGTTTGGACATGATTTGAAAAAAATCTTTTAACACAAATCTTTTCTGTGGGTCTCTGGCACAAAGCATTGACAGATGATGGTCAGTGACCTCATGGCGTGTGTCTGAGACTATTCTATTATTATGTTGTTTTGGAATTCTACGTATGTTATTTGGCTATGTCATTAGCCCCTGGCCTCTGTGGAGGTTTTTATGATGATGCTTGCGATGTGGGATACCCTTGAAAAGCAAGGATTCTTTGAAAGCAAGATGAATGGACATGTCAGTGAACGCATTGTCCATTGTCGAGACGTTGGTCATGTCCCCTGCCTATCCTGCCTAGTAACTGCTGAGTTAGCAGCGCCTCTGTCGACACTCGAGAGAAGTGATGTGGAATCTCCACAGCCCCCTCTCCTTGCACGGGACTTATTGAGTTTGGTCTGTGCTGTTTCAATACAGGCCGCAGCCTGTAATTCGACTTTAATTAATTCCCAGCTAGATGGAAATTCCTGTTTTTGTTATTGAAAGAAATGGTGTGTTTCTCCCAAGGCGGATTGATGGTAAAGCGAGCCGCTTTGCAACAGTACACAGCATAGCCAGGAATGCTAATAATTCTAAAAGGCTTACAGTTCGCCGGCAGTAGCCATGGCAATGCCTCACATACAATGGTGGCCTTTTAGAAGACCGTGGAGGGGAGGGGGCCATTGCTCATGAACTTCAGTTTTCAATATTAGGAAAGACCTCCTTGCACCTTCTCTTATAGTTATTATAGGATTAAGTGATGCCAATAACAATTCTCACAGCCTAATGATTATAGAGTGGACTGAATAATGGTGTTTTGAAGAACTCATAATATGGAATCTATAATGCTAAGGCAGTTCAAACGCCAAATGTGCTGTACTGTAGTTTGTTACAATATTACGATTCTTTTGTGTATCATATAGAAAGTAGGCTTGTAAGATGCATATCTAATTAACTTAAGGACCATTTCACTCAGGTTCAACCGGTTCTGAACCGTCCATAGTCCACCAATGAGGCCCTGAGTGAGTTAAATGGTGCATTTGTATATAGCGCCTTTATTACTTAGCTTGTGCATCACATTCACCCATTCACACACACATTCATACACTGATGGCAGTGGAAACCATGCAAGGTACCTACTAGCACAACAGTTAACCATCCGGAAACTCTACCCCTGAGCCACTGCCGCCACTAGTTGTTACACATTGTGCCATCTTATATTTGAGCATTAATTAGGACAGTTATTATGGCAATAAGGTTGAAAATGGATGAAATGGTCCTTTAAAATGTATTATATGGAACAAGATGGATTTATTTACCAATTACTGACGTTTTAGTGACTTTGACACACAAATATCCCAGCCATTTAAAGAGAGAGACACACACACAGCCTCACACACAGTGCGTACGCAGTGCGTACGCATTGCACACACTGGCTGCAGCACTTCAGGGTACTTCCAAAACTCGTGATCTGGATTATGGTTCATTCTTATTCTCCTCTTGCATCATCTCATTATTACTGAAAGAGACAGATTGTGGTTCTTGCGTCCCGGCCTCATGATCCGCAGATCATTTCCAGGATAACAGAACCATGGATTGTCATTTTGCTTGCCTTCGCAATCAATGGCCCAACTGTGGCAAACAAACAAGGAGGGAAATATTTGTTTAATACACTCCATTACTCCACACAGACTTGAGTAAGCCTTTCTGCTACGGCTGTGAAGCTAGACTGTAAATGATGTGTGGTTATGAGGTATCGTCTCAAGCATGGAGCCTGATGGTAAAACTGACAAAACAGTCCATTTCGGCGATGTCAAACATCAAACAATTGCATGATATAACTATAATAAGTGCCCTTCTAGGCACAAGCCTTCACCATGTCATTCTGTAGATTTCATGTTCATGACTTGATGCCATTTGTTCAAAACAGGCAATACTGCAATCCCTGAAAGCCAATTAAACGCAATTAGGATGGAATATGAAATATGGGACAGATGTGTCTTGAGCACATGACTGGAGAGATCTGTGTAACAGTTTGCATTATTTGGTGACAGAATCTCTTCACCATACCCTCGGCCTGGTGGAGGCAATATCAATTATAGCTAAATTCAATTATGACCAATAGTATAATCCTGAAATATAGAGAAGAGAAAAGCATGTTTAACCTATTCAAGAAAGATTGAGTGTGATATTTGAACAAGAATTTTTGAAATATTATACTTGAAGTTTAAGCACCGATATGTTTGTTGTTTGCCACTGTAACTGTTGCACTGTTGAGTGACGGGGCTGCTGGCCAATCAGCTGCGTCTGTTCAGATTTGTCGTTAGACCAACCCCCAACTCTGACTCTCTTTGGCTAAATACATCTTTGTACCGCTAGTATAATGTAGGAAGAGAGTAGTGACACACTTTGATCTCTGGCCTTGCGCTGGCTGGAGCTCTGCGAGTTCCATACATAGGCCTACATAGTTAATCACTGCATCACAGCATAGCCTATTTTCTTATAATATATGAACTAAAGAGAGTGCTTACCACTGTATATAACAAATCATTATTCACTACAGTGATGAGAGGTCTGTGTTAAAATGTCCTAAAATGCTGTCAATGGAGCTGGATGGCCACATTGGTTTGTTTGGAACTTGAATCCCTCCTTACTAGGTGGTCACGTGTGCTTTTCAGCCAATAGCCGTCTCTTTTCAGCCGTAGTATTGCAGTCATGGGGAGTGTCGCTACTCTCTCCTATTCCAGATACTCTAGGTCTAGGTAAAACAAATTTAGAAGGTCAGACCAAGAGACCCAGTACATTCAGAGAGTGGGCTGCATCGATGGGTCTGAACCAGGCTATGCATTCTCTGCTCCATTTTGTAAAAGTGGACCCACCTTGAACTGGAGCTGCTGACGGCCCAGAGAGCTAATTATTCCCAGGTGTTTCCCCCGCTGGGACATCCTGTGCATGCCCTCCCTCCCTACCTCCCACACACACCTGGTGCAGAAGTGGCACCTCCAACTCATTAAGAACATTTGACAGTGGAGCTCTGCCGCTAATTAACCACAATTTATGAAGTGGAGGTGCTTGGGGCAAGCAAATACCTTGCCCTTGACTGTAGGTCTCTGGTTCTCTGGTGTTTTTAGCACGGTTTTTGGAGGGGGATTTTTTATGCCTTTATTGATAGTACAGTTGTGTTACAGGAAATGGGGAGAGAGAGAGAGACGGGGAGTGATACGCAGCAAAGACCGTCGGGATTGGGACTCGAACCAGCAACATACTCTCAGTTTACATCGGAGGTGATACTGAGGCTGATTCTACAAATGCTTTATAAATCAGTAGTTCTCACACTTTCAAGATAAAAACAAAACAAAACAAATAGCAGATATACATGCTTGCAAAGTGGTACAAAGTGTAGATCTGCTACTTTTGCTTAGCCAAAGGTAAAATCTAAATAACACTGATGCTTTCCAAGTTTTAAAGTTAAAGGTTGACTTGTTGATTGTGGAGTTGACTAATGAACTGTGCAGTATATGTATCTTAATGGGCATTGGTAATCTGTATCGGACGCAAAAATAAAATAGCCTACATAACTACAAGCCCACAAAGTTGTCACATCACAGATTGTGTCAGTGTTGTGTAGATCAGCTATCTGCCACCTTACACTGTCAGCACAATGACGTAGTATAATGTGGGTTGCTTCATTCTGCTCTCTCTGCTCAAGGTCAGCAATGTCATCAAGCACTCCAAGTAAGCCTTGTACTCAAAATACTTCTCTGAAGAAGTTGAAAAGTATCCTCACATTTCACTTAAGTATCAGTACTACAATGTTGCAATTAAAACCCTGGGGTTCAAATTTTACTTGAACAAAAGTACAAAAGTATTAGTGCTGTATTGTACTCAGAGCACCATAAGTAGAAAGCTATGGAAATGTTTGCATTTCATGATATTTCAAATGTATAAAATGTTTTTTTTTTTTAAAACATCATTTGAAAATAGCAGATCTGGAAGCTCACTTTGTGAGCTTCTAGATTTTGGCCTGGTCTGGATTTGTAAAGCCAAGGTTAACCGGTAGGTAGAAAAAAAAATATGGCAATTACATGACTGATAGAAATAGCAGAGATACAATAATTACATGACTGATAGAAATAGCAGAGATGCTATAATTATGAATATGACAGCTGATGTGGTCTCCTCTCCAGGAAACCACAGTCTTTATACGTTTCCAGCAAAGCCATAATCAGCACAGTGCACGAGGCATGCGCTCTCTGCCGAGGAAATTACCACGTTGTTGTTTGGAATTATAGTCATTTGGAAATGGAGGCAGCTGGACGACCGTTTGGGGGGAGAGGGGGTTGTAGGTGGTGTGGGCTAATTGCTAAGTTGTGTTTTTTTTATTTTTTTATTTTTTTTTTTTTTTACAAACCACAGGTTAATGTGTGTTTTTTATATATCGGGGGCACTCTTTGAGATGCTTATAGTTTATTTCACTAATTGAGTTGCAGAGGCTAGATTCTGGTCTGACCTCTGGATTTGACATCAAATTTTGATTTAGTTTTAGTCATAATCTTTTAAATAATATAAAATCCCATCTCGTTTAGTCATAATTATTTTTGGTAATCTGAAATCTTTAGTTTTAGTCTAGTATTCGACTAAATATAGGCCTATATCTATGTATTTATATATAATAATAATAATCTATAGTTTATTTTGTAAGGAAAATATATTTCTGTAGCAATTTGGCATCATGCTCATGTCTGACTCTCTGAACATTTTTTTTTGTCAGGAGAGGTGAAATCAATTTGCAGCAGAGGCATATGCCCA
Organism: Benthosema pterotum; assembly: GCA_039105355.1. Classification (NCBI taxonomy): domain Eukaryota; kingdom Metazoa; phylum Chordata; class Actinopteri; order Myctophiformes; family Myctophidae; genus Benthosema; species Benthosema pterotum. The sequence goes on along the minus strand of CM076965.1, from coordinate 34,174,294 downwards.
GAATTGCTCTATGTTTTTGTGAGGGCATCTACCCCAGGGGACACGGGGAGAACATGCAAACTCCACACAGAAAGACCTTCCAGCACCCACAGAATCCCTAGCAGGAATCAAACCCAGCACCTTCTAGCTGTGAGGCGACAGCACTTTTTTGGCATAGTTTTTGTTCACAGATTCATCACATGGTCCTTGAGAGCGTTCCAGATACGACCACTTCCACCTAAAGCTCAAATGCCCGGATCTGACTCAGTGACTCAGATGAGACTCAGTGTATGCCCTAGTAATACAGTAAAGCCCCTAGAATGAGGGGTATTGCTTTTTTAAACCTATAATTTTTGTGAGACATAATATGCTCTTTAGTTGTTAGAAAGTTACTGTACATAGTACGGCCTTAATCAAATTATTTCGGGGGTTCCCAAACGATTAATGAGGAGCAATTAAACTGCTTTAAACATATTTTATATTTTAGATATTCCCACTGTATATCACATTAGAAGCTTGCAGATGAGCTGTATTTAAGATAATCTTGAAAAACCTTTGAAAGGTACAGTATTTTTTGAACACCCCTATCAACACAAAACTCTTGGCACAAAATCTTTTCAAATCGTGCTGCACGGCTAACTGACATTAACATGTTTGAGAAGAGAACCACTAGGCCTACCGTATAGTGTCACAGAAGCGCCACTGTTGAGATGAGAGACCATGATTGATTCTCAAGGAGTTTGGGGGTGAGGTGGGGGGTGTCTATTAAAAGGCTTGCCTTGTAAGGCCAGTTGGCCTCCAATTAGGTTCTGGTCCTTATCACTGCTGTCCTGGAGGAGTCTGACCGCCACTATCAGCCCCAGCAGCACCTCCCAGACAGAAAGGCCTCACATTTGTGTATATATGTCTGTATATTGTATATTATATTATACCGGTATGTGTGTGTGCATGTGTGCGGGTGCGGGTGTGTTTTGGAGGAATATTTACTTTGCTTCCCAAACCAAGATATTTGTTGAATACCCAAACTATGAACAAGCTCACAATGTTAAGCTTCATGCAGTGTTGCGAGATTGTATAGATTTGCTGTTTTCACTGCCTCTTAAAATTTTGATTATTTTTATTATCTTTATTTCTTATTTGTCCCATTCTTTATGTGCAACTCTTAAAGAGGATTTGCGACCCACAAATGGGGTCTGGACTCCGGGCCCCATTTCAATGCATACATTCAAATGCTCATGGTTTAATACTGATATCTGCCCTCCCTTATACATTCTCACGTTTACCAAAAGGACTGAGACAAGACTTTGACTGTATCTTTATCCTTCGCAGAACAGGAATGTGGAGGAGGGAGGTAGAAGGAAAAGCATCAAGGTTGTGCCCCATTTCGCTGTAACAAGGAGCACTTAATTGCTGTCTGATGTCAAGTTTGCTTCTCCTCCTTATACAGTTGTGGTGGTCGAAAGGTCACGTCTCATCTAGACACAAAGACCCGACACAAGTTTTGACCACCTGACGGTCAAGCAGGCAAGCTCTATTAGCTCAACGGTAAAACAGTGTCAGCACTTCCTCAGGAAACCGGCTTTGAAATCCAGGGTTGAAGAGGTGGAAAACTATGGGAGTGTGGTGTGTGATCCATGGCATGGTGTGCCCGAGTACGCGTGTGGCGCCTGCATGTGCCCAGAGTGTTGACAGATAGACAGAGGCTTGTCTTATCGCGGCGCTAAACCTAATTCATTCCTCGTCGTCACGCAACGGCTCGCTGTGTAATACTAATAACTGATTTTTGGACACGGTTTTGACGGGAAAATACTTTTTCGGCAGAGCACTATTCGTTGTCCCTATAGTTATTTCGTGACACGTTGTGAGACTGGTAACATCGGAGCATAAATTAGGCTTTAGACCAGGTTGTTGGCCAGCTGGTCTGTTTGTGTTAAAATGATATCATGAGGCCTGCTGAGGAGCCCTGCAGGGCGTCTGGGAAATGTCCCCCCCGCGGTATCTGCCTGATGAAAGTGCAGGAGAGGCCTATTTAGAATAACACACTACTTAGCGTCACTCAGAGTTGTCAGGGTCTCGCGGCGAGATATATTATGTTTTATGGTGAAGTCTGGTCATGGATGTGATAAGACTAAAATTAGTCGTAGAGATCTGCTTGGTCCCCCCGCATACCTAACCCTTGTTCCTTGTAGTTTATTTTGTTTCATCTATAGCACTGGTTCCCAAAATCTTTCATGTCAAGGACCCTCAAATTGACACCAGTCAGCCCGCAGACCCACATTTGAAGAGATATGCCAGGGACTGCCAGAAGAAGAGTTTTATGGGTCTAGCAGTGATTCCCAACCTGTTTAATTTCAAGGACCTCAGTTTGACAGGCATTTGTATCTCTGGGCTCCAATGTATATTGTACAAATGGAACCAAATTGGTTCCATTTCTACACCCTCTGAGTTGCAGATCCATAATTCCTTTTTCGTCCTAAACATCATTTAGCTGTGGACCCCCTGGAACTCCCTCAATGAGTTCAGGGGTCCCCACTTTGAGAACCACTGATCAGTAGGGCTGAAATTATCATTCTGTCCATCACTTTGTTTGCTCAAGCAAATAATCAAGATTAAGAAGCATACTTTTTGCACAATGAATCGTCAGGAACGGTTTAAAATTCATGTTTGTTTGTATTGTGGACGCAGTGGATGAAATGACTGTAAATTGTAAGACATGAAGAAATGTCCTGTGTGTGCGTGTGTCACAATCAATCTGCTTAAAGGTTCACCCCCCCCCCCACCCCCCCAAACAAAAACAAAAAAATTATATCAATCAATTACACACCCCATGAAGACTTGAATACATAGGGTTCTGATGAATTATTTACTTTTTTGCACACAGACGATCTGTGCATTTGTCAATCTGCTATTGTCAGCTGAAGCATTCACCTACACTACCGATGCAGGTGTTTTAAGTGGTCACTTCACTATCATCTGTTAGGGGACCCCTCAGAAAACATATAGGACAGTCCTTAGTCGTTCCCCAGACGTTAGATATTTATTTATCTACTGCGACACTGTACTGCTGATCTGATCGACAGAGACTAGCTCAAGTCATTGGCGGAGCTTCCAGTTAGTGTGGAAAACTCTGTGGCACACTAGAATCTTAGACGTTTGCTATTGTAGCCTTCGGCCAACTGTAGAAAAAGGCCCTTGGATGGGAAGGGGAAATTCTATAAGGCCAACGAAAAGAGAGAGAGGAAAGAAGAGGGAAAGAGCAAAAGAAAGAGAGAAGGAGAAGAAAGAAAAGTGTGAGAGTAGAGTCCATTAACTATTCATCTGGGCTTAGGCTCTCAACAATAATAGCATCAGTCATGCACTTAATGCCAAAGGTCATCAAACTCTCACTGTAAATGCCAAGGCATGATATCAATAAGCAATCCACCTCTATTTCACCATCGCCATCTCTTTGGGTATGCTGGCAAAGAGCGCCTGCATAGTTCAATTCCAAACATATAATTTACAAAAAAGTTATATTTGTGTGTGTGCGTGCGTGCATGTGTGTATTGTGTGTATGTATAGTGTATATATTCTTTCATTATTTAGTAGTAAACGTTAGGCAGTATATTATGCTGTGTATGTGATTGGCAGAGTCAGTAGTACATAAAGCTGTGTCGAGGGTCCTGGCTGGCAGCACAGCACTGTACTATTACACTATGAATTATTCCACATGATATGGAACTCTAACCTGCTTTTTATATTTCCTCCTAAAATATGCCGCTGGCATTTCCAAGAGCCTGTGCAAGAGGAACTCGTCCAACGTCAAATTAGCGTTTGGTGTGTATGTGCGTGTGCTTGCATATGTGTGCCAGGGGGCGGATGCAACATTTCCCAATTGGGGGGGCAAGAAAATGGTAGGGGAGCGGCTTCATTGCACCCATACCATTTTCGGTTATAGGATTTATTAGGATTTATTAGCCAAGTAAAGCATCAATAATAACATCAGTTGTTGTTGAAGTAACAGACACGCAGCATGCATAAAGCTAAAGGTCTGAGTCAGAGAGTTTTCTGTTTTCAATGATGAAATGCTGTTGGTTTAGTGGTGCCACAACTGTATTTAATCAGTAGCAGTAGCCTAGTAGTTTTTCAGATCATTTTAAATATCAGCACTTTAATTTGAAATATCTTGGGTTGTTTTGCATGCCATCATGCTTGGTGGGGCAGACTGGGCATTTGGGGGGGCATTGTCCCCCCATGCCCATGCCTAGATCCGCCCCTGATGTGTGCATGTAAACAGGGTTTGAGTATCACTGCAGGTTGCATTAAGCCTCACCTCTGCACGGAGCAACAGACCCTGAGAGTTAACTTAAAACTGAGGATTTTCCAACCTCTTTTTACACCTACTTGCACAATACACTTGCCCGTTCGTCTTAAAGGTTTACACCGTGGTGTGTGAATAATATATTATCACTGCACACACACCCCAAGAATGACCTCAGCACACAGCAATGCAGCATGTCCTATCCTCTACATCTGGTTCACTTTAGCTTTAGCATCACTGAGCTTCCACCTCCACATTTCTGGGGCACCGTTGCTCTCTCACACTCATACAGTGTCAGTACATAAACACACACACACTAGACATGAATAACGGTGAGCGGTGCTGTGTGTTGTGAGCCCTGTTGTATGCTGCACTGAAAAGCACGCCGCCCCAATGTATATTTCATGAGGCATTAGTTTCTCTATTATTCATGCGTCTATCCTCCACGTTGTTTTGGTTTGGGAACACGGAGAGAAGCGTACAATGCATTCACACCACAGCGGTATGGGAGGGATTAAAATGTCTGGAAGGTAACAAAGCCCACAAGCATTCTTTGTCCACTGGACTGGTCCATCTATAATTGTATTAGGTGATTCTCCACGGAAGAATTTATGCTAATCATGCCGCATTAGTCTATATAAAAACCACCTCGTGATTTGAGGAGGAAGAAGACAGTCAAGAAGCGGAGGAGGGTGGGGGGGGCAGTGGAAAGAAAAGTGGGCGTTGTAGTTGTTGGACTCTGGACGATACCGTAGTAGAAATGATAAAACTTATTGTGGCAGCATGACCACAAGGTGGAAAACATTCCTCCAGAGACCACGTACGACGCGTGAGTTGGATAACCCCAACGCGAAAGAGAAGAAACGGTTGTGGAACTGCACTGCGGTTGCTCTTAACCAATCCCAGGTATTATATTAAAAAAGAAAACTACCTTCACTGAAGCACCTTTACTTTGACCTATAGGCTATAGGCCCACCTATTAAACCTGCAGGCCTCCTCACTACTACCACCGGCTCCTTGTCATGAACACAGAGGTCTCTTTGTTCCTTTTAGAAAGAAAATTGGGGAGGGGGGGAGCGTGGACCCTGTGCTGTAAATCATTTGAAACAGACGGGTCGCAGTTTTGGTTTGTAGTTTATAACCGTTGCGCTTGCGGAGTATCGGCCCCATGAGCAATCCCCTGTAAGGCCAGCTGGTCCTCTGTGCTCCGTTGTGGACCTGTAGAGTGTGTGCTGAGGAGGAGGATGGCAGTTTGGCAGCAAGCAGGCCGCTGCTCCTGTGCCTTGTCAAAAGGTATTTATGTGACCGTACAAAACGGTGGCCTATTGAGACTGTACAGCAGGCGGCCTTCGCTACGTCAACATCACTCAATGCAAAGCAACAGAGGATGAGTGGTCGATGACAAGTTATGCTCAGGGCAGATTCCTTTGGAATGTTTACACTGCCACGTACAAATAGTTCTTATGACGTTCCTCTACGTGTAAACTTAAATGCCACCATAACTCTACTACTCAATATGGTTTTTCATGTGCAGGCATGCACTATATATTTAAATATGTATTCTGCACTGTTCATGGCTATATATAGCCTTTTATAAAAGATGTCTAGTCGAAGAGCTCAGACAGAAGGGTAATGGTATGAAAAAAGATCAAGACCAATACATTAAAAAGGTGGAAAGGGCCGGGTGGAAAAAAAAGTTGATATACAGCAGAGAAAGAGGGAGAGACGGGAATGGGGAGAAGAAAAAATAATAAAAGGGGAGAGGGGAGGCGTCCGTGGACAGAGAGCGCGCAAACTCAATTTAGCCATATGCAACCCTATCTCCACGGCAACGCCTTGTGTTTGCAGGGAACAGATTGTGAGCTTTGGCACTCGCCGAAGTCCTCTCCCTGCGCCTCTGGCCCGTTCTTAGCTACCACCCCAAAGTCCTCTCCTTGCCAGTAAGGCCCGTTCTTAGCTACCACCCTAAAGCCCTCTCCTTGCACGTCGGCCCGTTCTTAGCTATCACCCCGTGGAACGACGGAGAAGTTGGAGAGAGAGAGGACGAAATGGAAAAGAGAAAAAAGCAAGGGCAAGCTGCCGGTGGGATGCGCGGCGGAGAGCGGAGCCATAAGACTGAACGACGTTGAGCAGATGAGAGGAAAAGAGTGAGCGATATAGGGAGGTGATGAAGTGAGCAGAGACCTGAGAGTGGGAGCCAGCGGGACATTCCTGGACCAGCTGTGGGTTGGAGGGGGAATTCTGACTGAATCCCTGACAAATAAAACAAGACACAGGCTATTTCAGTATTCCGGCGAAAAAACCCACTGGCACATTTTGCCTTTCGGAATGGAAAAGGGGGGGAGAAGGAAGAGGAGAGGCGAGGCTAATGAGAGAAGCAGCAGGCGCGCGGCGTCCAGTAAAGGCAGGCCCCGAAAAACCCACAGCCGTCCAGTGGTTAACCTTTAACTGCCTCTCCCTCGCCCGGTCTCCTACACCGATGGAGTCACAAAGTTATAGAGCGCATGGCGGCGGTTCACCGGGACGGCCTGCGCACACACATTCCTCACACCGTCTCTTCTCTCAGTCGGAGAGAGAGAGAGGCAGGTGGTGAGCTGTTTATTAAATACAAGATTTGACGGAGAGAGTCGGCCAGGCAGGGGGGGAGTCAAAGGCCGTCGCTGAACTGTAAACAGCAGCGAGAAGAGCAGCCATAACATGGCTACCGCTCCACGGGGCAGGGTGGTGGTGGTGGGGGGGTTGGGGGGCTGCAGGAGGAGAGGGGGGTTGGAGGGTGGGGTTAGGGGTGGAGTGGACCCCTGACTCCACTCATAACTCCCTGTTAATGACTCACTCATTCAGCTGAGCTGCTTGCTGAATATCTGTAAACACTGTTGGTCCTGGTAGACAGAGTGACTACAGATGGCTCAACCCCTAATAAGCTCCTGCTTAACCATTACAGCGACGGGGTTCAGCGGTCAGCGGTGCAAAAGGCTGCGTTTCTGCGTTCAGCCGTTCATTGTCACTGCTGTGACGAGAGAGTGTCAGCCTGTACACATGGCTGTATACAATATTCATATATGTTTATGTATAGAAAAGGCCTGGTCAGGAAGTCGGGTGCGCTCAAGCCAAAGTTTGATATCGTAAAGGCCGTGAACGAAAGAGTGGAGGAGCAGTTCATAAACCTGTAAGACTTTTCTAGTCATACATTACTTGGTGCCGGACTTAGAGTAGAATAATAAAGGGCAGTCCATACTATCTCCGACCACTGAACTGAATTTCTTTAGTAAGAAGATTTTTTGTTCTTAAATTTGCACTCCCAGATGTTGTTACTCCATTGTTGAAACTCCATTTCGTAAAAACCGAGAATGTGATTGGTCCGTTGTACCCTCTCCAACGCTACTGTTTGAATGTTCGGTATTCGTTGATGTAGACAGTATGGACTGCCCTTTAGCATTGCATTGCGAGGGATGCCCTGCTGCTGCATTGCCATTTGCCTCGCAATAAACATTCCGTACAACTGAGCAATTAAGCCCAACTTATACTTTGTCGTACGACTGTGTCGCCCACCGAAAATAGCCGCTTTTCAAGTGTGATTGTAGATTGTGCCAAGTGTTTCACTCACAAACCTCACACTCAAACACACAGAGGTTGGGAGACATGGCCATTTCAGGGGAGCCACGGGGAGGAGTAGCCAACAGTGTGTCTATGCAGTGTTGCAAGGCTATTATGTCACTGTTTACCTCTGTGGATTTCTGTCCCACCACAACACAAACTGTGGTGTGGAGGAAGTGTGTCCGTGGGGCGGGAGGGACACACACGCACACGCTTCACACCACAGTAGCCACAGGGGAGTGTGTTAGGGTTTGTGTGTGTGCGCGCGTGTGCACACAGGTAGGCGGGGTTAAACTGAATGCTACCAATGAGGCAATGAGAGTGATCCACTTGGATTAACATCAAGACCAGAGGCCGATGCTACTGAATCCTAGCAGTTTCGTGCTCACACCTTTTCAGGTCAAGGACACCCGATATTATGTATTTGGCCGCGGCGCCCCATCTCAAAATACTTTGTTCCATGGATAGAAAAAAAAGATTGGAGTATTTGCTTTAAAATAATATGTTCCAAGATGTGTCAACCTTAAAATAAATGTATAGCAGATATACAAGCCCATATCGTGGCACTAAATGACATGCCATGGGCTCGTATATCTTCTATTTTAGAATAGCCAAATACAATAATGCTTTTTAGCAAAACGATGTACGATGCTTTCCCGGATTTAATTTGTTTGCAACATGGGTAGTTAACGTAGTAATGTTTTGTAGTTAATCAGTTGTAGTTAATGTTTTATGCCAGTGGTATTCAACCTTTTTGATCCCAGGGACCACTACTTATTCAGCATTTGACGCCTCATGGACCACCATTTGAGGACACTTTAGCCGACAGACCCAAAACTAAAGATTTTTTTTTTCCCTTTATTTTTTTTCACAATTCCAGGCTGGCTCTGGGAAACAACACAGGCAAACATAAAGATCAAAAATTGCCATCAATCTTTTATATTCTCTAGTTGTGTAGACTTGTCCTAATTCACATGATGAATATTTTAACTCTTGAGAGTGTATGAACATTTCACGCTCTCAAAGAATTACTTTGGTTAACTTACTGTTCATCATTTAACTGGAGACCACCTGGAACTCTCTCAAGGACCACTGTTGGTCCCTAGAACACTGGTTGAAAACCACTGTTTTATGCTGATGTGCAGTAACAATAGAGGACATTGTCTGGACTATACAGTTGTTCTTTGAATCCTCCTTGTTGGCGTTCAGTTTGTCCGGGTGTTAAGCTGGACAGTTCTCTAGCGCGGAGCCTGTCGGCCTGCCGCGTTGATCTGTGAGGAAATGGGCCGTTCCTCCACCATGTGCACGTGTTTAAAAAGCTTTGCAGGAGTTGAGCGGCTGAGGTTATGTGCGCCGGGGCTTGTTGTCGGAGGAGCAGCTAGTGCCGGCTCATACTGGATTCATGTCACGACCGAGGGCCCTGCAGCCAGGCAGTGGTGACTCTGAAGGGGGTAGTGGTGGTGGTGGTGGGGGTTGCAAGAAGGCACATCCACCGCAGGCTTCAAAGTCCTTTTTGTGGTGTGTGTGTGCTGCGGCATAAGGGACGGGGAGTTTCCGGCGAGCGACGCTCCTCTGGGGCCAACCGGCCCGCCCGCCCGGGGACAGGAGGATGGTGGCCATGTGTGGCAGCGGGACGCCACATCACAGCCCACCTACGTCTTCCACCAAAGCCCTGGTGTGATGTACTGATGTGCATCTCTGCGATGGCTTTGCGAACTCAGAAACACCACTGCGGCCATCTCTTTCCATACGCTCTGCCCTCCCCCCCTGCCCCGTCACACACACACACACACACACACACACACACACACACACACACACACACACACACACACACACACTCCCCAAACCGCATAAAATGGGAGGGGGACAGTAGAGAAATTATCATTTGACATGGGGGAATCCCACATCCTGACGTTTATGTGCTCTGTGGGGGACTGTGTCAAGTCATCTCGAGGAAGAAAAAAATATAATATAATAACACTATGATGGGTAAGAGTGAATGACAAGAGTTACTATAGTGTACTGTCTGCTTCACAGTATGAGAGATGCAGAGGAATAAGCTTTTAAGCATGCGACCAGTCCAGCGTGGTGTTTGTACAGTATGTGGACCAGAAAACAGGGCTCAGACTCGTGTACCTTATCTAGAATGACAGTTTCTGGTAGACCAGCACGACCGCATCCACTGTTCTCTGTTCGCCTGTCCATTCGCCACTTCTCTCCGCTTGCAACGAGAATTTGTCTGCACAAAACGCTGGTCTGATGTTGCTCGGTCACAGCAGCACGAGTGACGCAAATCATTTTTACATTTCAAAGGACTTTTTTTTTTCTTTCTTTTAATTGGCAGCCGTGCGGTGATCTCCCTCCCTCCCGCTAAACCATTTCGGAACGTTATGTGGATCTTGAACTGCGCCGCATGGAAACAGTCCTTTTGAACAGCATAAGAAGTTTTTCAACCTCCGCTTCCACAGCCCACATCACCGATGGAAATGATTAAGTATATCAGAGTGTAATTCCACCCCCCTCAGCCTGGCTCTTAAAATAGAGAATCGGAGTGGAGGAGGAGGAGGAGGAGGCCGGCTGGCCCGGGCGGATGTCTGAATTCCTCTGATTGGAGCAGAACAGCAGCTTGTTATTAGGGGCTGATGCTGGCCTGTGACCGCACTGCAGGCCTGCCATGTGGGGGAGAGCACCATGGCATCACTCACACAGAGGCCCCGCTCTCCCCCCTCCCCTCCACCCAAAACCCCCTCAACTCAACCCTCCTCTCAATCTCTCCTTTTCCCTCTACTCCAGAGCACTGCCACGGCTGTGGGCTGAGCGTTATATTGATTTCAAAGGCATTCCTTTGGAACTCAAAACGTAAACAAACAGGGCACATTATGCACACACGCATGCAAAACAGACTGGGGGCTTCCAACATGGCAAATCAATTTTCCTTTACAACAGAGCATGCCTTTGACATAGGGAGTCGACGTCCACACACATCCTGCAGAAATCCATTTCATAGTGCTCGGGCTTATATGAAACATGTGCCCCCGGCTCTGTAGCCATAACTGGAAGTGACTAGCAGCACTGTAGCTCGTGTGATATTTATCATGTTAATAACCCACACACGTCTGGCACAGTGCAGAGTCAAGCCGTCGTTGTTGTGCTCAGTTCGACAGGCTGGTAGGAAATGAGGCGTTGGACATCTGTAGCATTTCAAAGGAAGTATAGAGGTTAAGCTGAGTACGTATAATTCAACCACCTGAAAGTTGCAGCTTTTTTCTAGCCCTGTAATTTGAACTTCTGCTAGAAGACGAGGCAGATGTCTAGAATAACAGTACAGAATGGTAAAACTTTTTTTTTTTTTTTTTTTCAAAATGAAATCTGAAGCCACTGGTACAGTCGTCTGTTCAGATTTTGAATATAGAGATTCAGTCGGGGTAATGGACAGACAAGCGGCTTTCAAACAGAAACGTTGAGCTGTCTCGCTGAGGTTAACCACACAAGTCTAAACACTGGCCACAACCACGATTCAGACTTTAAAAACTCTGTTACACGCAGACAAACAAAACACAGATTATTGAACATGAACAAAGTGTCGAAGAACGTATGAGGATCTCAAGGAGCAGAGGAGGAGTCAGATTGACACCAGCATCTTGTCCAGGGAGGTCAGTGGTTGAGTTCTACGTTCTGGATGCCAACTCAAAATGCATGGTCAAAACGGTGCTAGTACTGTAGGAGACGAGGCTCTGTAATCATAAAAGCCCATTTTTTTGTGAAGTGGTTTGAATCCTCAGATCTTTTGAAGGGTCATAAAGATAAGTAACATCAACACTCTGAAACCGTGCCCTCACTAACAATAGATCACTGATGCTGGGGTAGATTCTCCCTGTGACCCCTGTTGAATAAATAAAATATATGGGCCCCCTAAAACCCAAACAAGTCAAAACAAGACTTTGCTGATATTATAGGCAAGGGATTTGAAAGGAAGCGGGAAAGGGTACAATTTGAGAATCTACTTTGGCTAATGCGGTGCAACCTCATGTATCCTTTGGTGTGTTGTGTGTGTGTGTGTGTGTGTGTGTGTGTGTGTGTGTGTGTGTGTGTGTGTGTGTGTGTGTGTGTGTGTGTGTGTGTGTGTCAAAATGTGTTGTGTAAAACTTGACAAACATTGTCCAAATAATACCTGTGAATGTACCCTACGACTCAAGTCATTGTGAGCTTGTACATTCTGCTCTACACAACATTTATCTTTCCAGGTCATAAGCTTTTGTGCATTGTAACTTTTCAGTACTAGAAAGCCTGCAGTTTCTATTGGCTTGGATTACCCATCGATGATGTCACACACTGGTGGACAGGTTTCGGGACTGCCCACAGCCATCCTATGAGGCACAGAGTGAGTACAATTGTGCCATTCTATCATGATTATTATTACTAGTGTGTGGACTGGACCTACTGTATTATATGAAGATCGGTTGGGAAAGAAGTGGTCCTAAGTAAAGGACAACTTTAAGTTTTTTTTTTTACCATGCTGTTTATGCTGTAGGTTGTTGTTATTATTATTTTTTATAGACCTACTTGGCCCTATAGGCAGTTATATTTGGACATAGTACACTTTATTTTATATTTGGACATAGTACACTATCTTTTTGTGTCTGTACAAACACCCAAACCTTGAGGTTGCCATACTGTGTGTCGTAGGCTCAATCCTGTTTGTCACAGCCTCCTTCACATTCAATATAGACCTCACAATCTTTTTTGGGCAGATTACTGTATCATGTTGTTAAGAAATACATATTTTTCGAATGCACCTGCCTCCTGTAAAGAAAAGTTAAAACATAAACTTTGGTTGAAAATAAAGTTAAAAGAAGGACAACTTCTTTAAGATATTACCTTGAATTTTAAATGTTCAGTTGACGGATAAAGGATTGTCTTTCATCCGTATTTCTAAATGCGAGTAGCGGAACTGTAGTCAAAAGTTTTTTATTACACTAGACCATAAATTAATCATTTAACTGTGGAGAAACATTCAATGCGGCGCAGACACAAAAAGACTCAATATACAGCGGATGTGTCATCTGATTTGGGAGTCGTGTGATATCTGGGGGACCCTTAGGGGTTTGCGGAGGCTCCGTAAAGTGCAGATCACAAGTTCAAGGCCAGCCATTGTAAGACGTTGGCCCCGGAGGCCATCTTTGGCTGTGCTCCTCTGACCTGACAGAGCTGCACCGATCACATGCTTAAACCACATTCTAGTAATTGCTCAGGGAGACGGTCCACTTCAAACTGCAAATTGGGCTCCTTCAGTTTGTCCAAGAAAAGATCTTACAATAATGTGCAGGAGCCTAGTCGAGTGGAAAGGGAAAAAAAAGAAAAGAGTCCTTTGAGGAACAGATAGGTGACTCCTTCAGATGAACACAACAAATAAGAGGAATGCATTAGTAGTGGGAAAGGGATATTCATATCATGTGCAACTTAACCACTTTAACCCCGCTGTCTCTGTTTTGGGCATGTCAAAATAAAAACAAAAACAAACTACTAAGCTTACGACTTGCCGCATTGTGGCACACAGTGAGATTGTAGTCACCAGAGATTCTCAGGGAGTTCTAATGAATTAAGCAGATTATTGCCGTCCGAAGTGTCAAGATATCGCGGTGAAAAGGGCTTTTAATCGTGCCTGGTAGTACTTATCTCTTAGGTTACCTCACGTTGCTTTCATGCCAGTAAAACCTTTCCATGCAGATTTCATTTGGCATGATTTATGGATCCATTTAAATGGATAACTGTATTTGGACAGACTCTTCATGTTCATTCTGGACCGTCATTAAAACCGTTGCTTTATATTTCTCGTGTAACAGGATGCTGCCATCGGATGACGAGGTAATGAAACGCTAACCCAGCAACTGGGGAAAAGGGCGAAACGGAACGTAAATACCTGCCGTCGCCAAGAACTAATAATAAAAAAAGTCAACACTGTCAAAAGTAATTCCTGAGATGTGGGTTGAACTCCTGTTGACCACGTTCTGTACACTCCTGGTGGAGTGGTTTGATGATATTACAGCCATGATCCCCCAATCACAGTGTGTATCTGACCTCCATGTTAGACATCCAAGTCCCCCCCTTTCCCTCCTCCCCCCACACCAAGCCAAGCACCGCTAGCAGTTTCAGCAGGGCCAAGGGTTGGCCCGCAAGGCCCAGAATATGCCTGCAGTATGTGGCAGCTGCTTTCTATAGCCTTTCCAAGCCACTTTCCTGGCCTAGCCCCAGCTTGTACCCCAGAGCACTGCACGCGTCCCACGTGAGCCCCTCAAAAGACCCTTCCTGACCCTCCAGCTCCCAACAGCCCCAACGCGGTACATCTACCCAGAGACACCTTTAGCCCTACTGTTGGACTTGGCTTACCGTCACACCTAGCCCCCACCAGAGAGCCTGTGGGCCCCAGAGGCTCTTCTAGAACACTGTTCCTCCCTCCCCGCCCTCGCGTGTTTGGCTCCCCTCCGCACCCACGCGGTTCCAGGGAACAGCCGTTAATCTGAGCGCGAACGCCGTAGAGCGTCTCCTTTTAATTATCAGAGAAACTCTTGACTGACTGGCTTTCATAATGGATACCAAATGCTGGAGCTTGTGGGGTTGGGAGTAGTGAGTGGGTACAGGGTGGAGGAGGTGGATGGCTGCGGGTGGAGGGAGCAGGGGAAGAGGAGGGGTGGGGGGAGGGTGGAGGAGGACGAGGGAGTAAAAAGATATGGCTCCATCTCAGGTTCTGACCCTTGGCTGCCCCTGTGCACGTGTGCCTGCCACAGATTGAGTCCAGATTGACTTGGCTGGGCTTCTAGAAGATGACTGAGTGACAGAGTTATCTGACAAACAAAAATCACAACAACAGAGAGAGAGCCCTGGTGGAGTTATCTTTTCGCCCCCACAGGGTCTGCCTGTCTGTCTCTCCGGACTGCTGATACCTTATATGCCTCCAGAGATCTTTAACTCTTTGCTCATATTATTGATACCACTGTAGCCCTTTAGAGAGGGGGGATGCACCAGGGACCAGTGTGGTGGGGGGTAGCATTGACTTGAATTTCACCGTCCTATAGCTAACACAAACACGAGCGTCCGCTGACCATAACAATAACCCCTCCCCCGGCATTTATCTTTATAGAAATAGTTGGTATGAGTTATTAGAGTAATCCTTCATGTTCTGTCCTCCTCAGTATTCCCAGGATGTAACAGAGGTCCTTGACAGAGATAGAGATCTTACAGCAAACAGGCTTTAGGGAGCCAGGCGAAAAAATAATACAGTCACACAAAACAAAACAACAGCTAATCATTAGGACTCCAAACAGATCACGCTCACAGGCGCGTGCATGTGTGCGCACACACAGAGACACGCATACACACACACACTAAGGACCCTACAAGGACCACCCTTGAGAGCTGACCCGGCCCTGCCCCCCATAACACTCGGCGCTGGCACGCGTCCAGAGCAAACCGGGCCTCCTCGTAGGGGAACGGCAGAAGGCTGCGGCAGCTCCGCTGCTGCTCCTTGAGGCGCCGTGGGGGCGGCAGGCTGCCCAGTGGTCAAAGCCACAACCAGTGGTCACGCCGGGCCCCGGGGGTTGCTGGGAAGGGTGTCGCGCTGACCCTGTCCTCGTGCTGGCCGACGCAGCGGGTTCAGGGGGCCTGGGGACCGGAGGTCGAGTCAAACGACACCCCGCCAACCCCCCCGCCCCCGCAGCCGCGTGTGAGAAGCAGCTGGCTGAGTTATCGCTGAGATGAGCTCATTTTGGCCCGGATCCAGACAAAAGAGGCGAAGCCAGAAAGAATCCTGAAGTCTGAGCTGTCCCCATGAAGTCATTCTGCAGAGCGAGGATCACCACAGAGCAGCCATAGGGCCCCGGCCGGCAGCCACAACAGCAGCACAGACAGACTCCACAGACAGACAGACAGACAGACAGACGGAGACACACACAACAGTACAAAGCCCGTCTTTTAGATTAAAGGCCCAGACAAGAGAGAGGGCTGAGGTCCAACGCTGGGCCGCAGAGAGGCCAAGGAAGAGCAAAAAGAGGAAAGTACAGCAGTAATTTAGTTAAAACATTAAGGTGAGGTCATTGCACCCTGAACTCAACTGGCACCGTGTGACACACTCTGGCTGCCCACTGCTAAGAAGTTCTATTAGTGGCACTCAACCGGATACCATCAAGTCCAGGGAAGTACCAGCCAGGAGGTGCAGTGTGTTGGTTTCATACTGAATGGCAGTTTGTGGGATTGAACCGGACGGAGGAAAAACAGGGGTGCAATAGTTAATCAAACAAATACATTTTTATAAAAACACTTTGATGAAATAATTTCAAAAACACACAAAAAAGCGCCTCTGCAATTTTATATTTATACAGTAGTTTATACAGTAAGTCATAAATGGTACATTGATAAAGCACCTTTATCTAAGGCGCTTTACATAGTGCATTATATTCACCCCTTCACACACAGGCATATATACCAATTGCCATGCCAAAGGTATCGACCAGCACATTGGGACCAATTTGGGTCTTCATTTTGTCTTGCCAAACGGCACTTCGACAATGTAGACATGGAGGAGCCGGGATTCGACCCATGTATCATTGGACGACCTGCTCTACCTCCTGAGCCACAGCCACCCTGGAGGTTCCCGTGGGTCTATATTTGGCCCCTTCCCATGTATTCCTCTAAATAGCCATATAGATGTGAACATTCTGCTGTTTTCAGCATGCTAGGGTTCACAAGTTTAAAATGACCAACCTAGGACAGGTCTTCAGCACGGGAACCAACTCCTAGGGGGTCCTCAGAGTTACTATGGATGTTCAGCCTTTTGTCAGTTTGACTTGTGGCACTGATGGGCAACATAAGCCGAAAATAGCGGATCTACAAGCTCACAGCACTTGTACGATTGTAGAGCAGATGGAGCCAAATGGTCAAGTTCCCTGGTAGGAGGTCTCTGCTACATCTCTCTAACAGCTATAGGGATTCCTTGGCCCTGAAAAAGGTTCTAGAAAAATGTAGCCATGGCTATGACTTCAGGCAGAGATTAGAATATCAACACAGCACAACAGCAACCCGAGACATACAATACATACATGGAAAAAAATACTCAAAATGTTTACTTATGTAAAAGTAACAATACTGCAATGTACACATGTAGGGCTCCATTTTTGTTATACCGTCTAAAGTCTAAACCCCTTATATTTTTTTTTACTATTTTGAAAAACTTTTTGTAATGATAATAATCTTTATTGTCCCGAAGGATATTTGTCTTCGCAGTCTGTTCAAACACCAACATTGAACAACACAAAGCACAAAATAGTTCAACGTGCCAATCTATTGACACATTGTGAGCTTGTAGACTGGCCATTTAAACTATTGAAAAATGTTTTTTTAATAGTTTAAAAAGGCAAAAAAGTTAAGGGATAATGGGTTTAGTTGTGACGAAAATGGAGCCCGTAGTCTGTTACAAGTAAAAGTCCGGTAATAACTGTCAAATCAAATCAAAGATACAAAAGCAATGAAATATTAAAAAGTAGTAGTTCAGAAGAAGTAGTGCAGAAGTTCTCAAGTGTAAAATTGTATACAAATACTGAATTTTAAAATATTGGCTCTATTTAGCAACGTTTCGGTCCTCATCAGGGACCAAAACGTTGCTAAATGAATACACTTCCACCACAGGACGTCAGCCAGAGATTAGAATACAAACAGAACAACAGCAGCAGCCCATAGAGAGCCATGGTAGCTACAGGTCAGAGCTGTTGCAGCTTGCCTCCTGTGTTCTCATGCATACATATCATTCGGCACGCGTAAACACACCGCCACCTGCCAAGGACACAAAGGACATGCCTGTCTTCTAGGTTAAACGTTAGAATATGCAAAGCTCATTATTTACAGCAGCGAGGGGCATAACACGATGCCCCTCGCTATGCAAATAATGAGCTTTGCATATTCTAACGTTTAGCGTGAGGACAGAGATTTAGGGATGCAGGGCGGATGTGTGAAGCTTGTGTAAAGTAAACTACTAGGGAAGATTAGAATGTCCACCTACTGTATGGACTCATTCCTTTCTGCAAACTAACTAATTATCGATATGAGTACCGCTGATTACGGTGATACAAATGTGTCCAACTGAAATTCAGAACCACGTCCACCGGTAAGCTGATTTGCGATACACGTGTGCTATTTAGCTTTAATCATTCATAATATAACCTAATTTGTTAATTCTAACATAGTTACCTACTGTCGCCACACTATTTTCAGCCACAAAGCGGAGGGAAACTAGATGAAATAGAAAGCTGTTAGTGAGCTGAGGGGAAAAAAGGCTGAACTGTACCTCTGTATAGTCAGTAGGTTTTGGAGTGTGTGCAGCCTTTTATGAGCACCTATCACGATTTAATTTCATTTCAGTGTTTACCATAGAAAGACCGTTTGGAATTAATTTGTCACCTTTGTCTATTTGCACTTCATCCCCAAACGTGCAGCCCACGACCACCCTGTCTATCCTCGCCCCCTCTGTGATCAGTGTCATCGTGACTCAGATAACACAGACGTCAACATGGGGTCCTTTAATACAGGACCGCCCCACGCCCCCATCCTCCTCATCCATTTTGTACAAAACCACATCCTTGCTCACTACGGGCTGTGAGGCTGATTAGAACCAGAGTTGTGGCAGTGCTAGAACAGGAAATTGAGACGCTGTATATTTTCAGGAGGCCTACAGCTGAACCGGTTACTATTTCGAGGCAAGAGACACAGAGAGAGGCCTAGGAGAGGTCCTTCGACAACACAGGATAGTCCCATCACGGCACTTGTAAGGGATGGACTCGCATTATCTGACAGATCTGGGTTCACTGCAACAGAGGAACACGTGTTAGAGTTGAACTGCAGGGAAAAACAAGCGCAGGGTATTGACCATTTGGACGGCGAACAGCTTCTCCTGTCTGCCCAGATCTTTCACTTGTCCAGTTTCTCCACAAACAGCAAGCAGATCCTCAACTAGGTACACACCGCCGGGATGGGAGGGGGGGGCCCTGGTCCCCCTCTAACTCCTGGCAGGCCATTGTCATGGGCCGCAGGGCTGCTTTGGGTGCATCAGCTGAGGATCAGGTTGCTTGTGTTGGTCCGCTTCCAGGCCCACGGTGCTTTGCCGTCCCACTTCAAAGGGCCGTGTCAGTGTGCGTTAGGGGAGATGAGAGGGCGGCGGCAGGGCGACTCAGCGGAGTGTGATGGGCAGGGGCCACCGCGCG
Source organism: Benthosema pterotum (assembly GCA_039105355.1). Classification (NCBI taxonomy): domain Eukaryota; kingdom Metazoa; phylum Chordata; class Actinopteri; order Myctophiformes; family Myctophidae; genus Benthosema; species Benthosema pterotum. Next base: position 34,155,172 of record CM076965.1, on the reverse strand, counting down.
CCCTCCGGACCACACCGTGTTATCTTAGCGGGAGACGCAGTCATGCAGCGCTGAGACAACACCCATGCGCGGGAGGTGAGAGGCACAAGGGGAGCCAGGCGAGCGCCACAACAGCCCTCTAGCCTCTGGCTGCGGCCCTATGAAGTAGGTCGGGAGAGGCTTATTGTCGGTATATCAGCCGATAACACGGGAGTCTGTCCCTGTTGAAATGCACTAGCCAGACCCCTGGGGGATGGATTACTGAGGTGGAGCGCCCATCCTATCATCAGCGGTCAGTACGTACCGCACGACTTGGCACACCCAAACCAAACCGTGCTACTTGTATGCTGAGTTGGCAATGCCTGGTATCAAAACCATGACCTTGTGAGAGGCAAAGGCTCTACCAACTGAGCTACCTGGACATTTGGCTTATTAAAAACCACAAAAATCCAATAACTAATCTACAATCTACAATGTTATGCTCTGTCTTGTGACGAGTCACAATTGACTCCTAAATGACATTTGGACTGATTAGCAGGCCATCCCCAGTTCCCCACCCCAACGATGATTGACATCTGTCAAGCTCCCTACTCAGATTGTAGTTGCACAGGTGTGTATGACAGAGTGGGAGAATGCAGTTTGTGGCTGGCTCAGCAAGACCGTGTGCCCAGGCTATACAGCATTTTTGACCTGTTATTTTCATTTTTGTTCGTTAAAAGTACAACGCAGCTCAAGTTGGAGCAAGTTGAAATAAAGGAAACAAACTACCTAACTGGCCAATCTACAAGCTCACTGTGCAAGAGAATTGAAGAGGAATGCCACAAGGACTATATCTGGATTTGTTTGGTATATACCGGTAATAATTCGAAAAGAAATACAGGTACCTAACTTCTCAGGGAAAGGCCTACTTGACTGCCGGCTGTGTTTATTTAAAACTTTGACACAGCAAGAGGATATCATTGACCTATGGAGGAGAGACCCTGTTGTTTTTGTTTGTTTTGTTTGAAGTGACATTGGTGTATTGTTTTGAAGTTGAACATTTTGGGTTGGACTATATTTTGTTTTTTCAGGTCTCTTATTTTGGTTTAAAGTGAAGAGAATTTTTGAGTCCTTTGTTCATTTTCCTATTACTACCTGGCTAGACAAAAGGAGAGGCAACACAGGCCCCCACTAGAAACGCACTGTGTCTGTGACGTGAAGCGATGGGTTGATGAGTTGGGTGGCGACAGTGAGAATACTGCACTGAGTCGTGCAAATATAGACACAGACTTCATACAGTTGGTGCTGCAGCCATTTGAGGTTGAAATGGTCAGATCTCACCACAGAAAGGAAGCAGACTGCTACAGTATAATACCTTTGTGTGCTTCTGACAGCATGCAGAATGTCGTTGCCTTTTGGGGAGAATACCCCCTATCTCCATATCTCTTTCGTGATTTAGTGATTGCCCTAATAGTTCGAGTGACTCTCTCAAAAACAGAGCTGATAGATGGGCATTGAGAACCCGCAGAGATCGGCTAATTTCACTATTTTATTTAAAACAAAATGTAATAAAACATTTTTGGGCATGCAAGGTTTCCATCCGCCAGAGGTGATGTGCAATGTGTGGCTGTTTGATAAGCACTGTCCGTTGTAGAGATGGCACCGCATGTGGTCAGGCCAGGTCGTGTGTAGAGGATGGTGGAGGTCAGCCGGTCACCATACAGGAGGCAAAACATCCTCCCCCCGAGACGCCCGAAAATCACATCCCTTAGTGCCGGGGCCAGAACATCCTCTCTCTCTTTTAGGGAGGTCCAAACACAGCAACAAGAGCTTGTGACTAATTTAATCACAACATTGGGTACATTGGAACACTGTTTTTTCCCCCAAACTGCTGCTCTAGAAAAGCAGCAGTTTTGGACATACGGGATTTCCAACCCACAGCAATGATGATGGTTGATCATTTTACACTGGAAAGAGGTACGCCCCACACACCACTCTTAGCCAAAATAATTACTTAATTATATTTAAAGACAACATTTATGTCTTTAAATATGATAAAGTAATTCCCTTGCCTAAAGGTGTTTGCAGACAGGAGGCGTTTTTCAGAAAGCTGGCAGATAAAATGATTCCAAAGCGCAGCAGTGTGCAAGGACTTTAAGAATGGTGTGTGGGCCCTATACCCTCTTTCCATGACTGCCTTATTGGGCCTGCAACCACTGTAGAGGTGTGTGTGACTGTAAATACATGTGCTCTGTGATCTCTCAAGAGTTAAAGATCTGAGTTCTGATTGCACTTCCCATTGCAATCAGAACAGTGGACTCACGCCCTAACTTCCACAGCAGTCTGAAAACACGCCTCTTCAGAATCCATCTACTCTGCTCCATGTCGCTCTGGATAAAGAGCAACTACTAAATGCCTAAGCCTAAGCTTTGGATCGCTGGTAACCTCCTCAAAGACCACTGGTTGAGAACCACTGCATTTTAGGGGGGAAATGGGCAAGTGTGTCTGTAGAATGTTGTTTTCCACGATGTTTCTGCACTTGGGACTTCCTGTACTTTGTTGCATACGTCCATGGCCCGATCAACCTGTCATATTAGACAGTAAATGATGAGCTAAATGAATGGCTGGTGTACTGAATGCAGGCCACAGGTGCACATGCTTTGTTTTATACCCCAAGTGTTGACAGAAATCATGGCAGGTGCTGTAGTGAGCGAGCCAGGTGCGCGCAACACGCGTGGGATGGTGCGTGTGCGCGTGTGTGTGTGTGTGTGTGTGTGTGTGTGTGTGTGTGTGTGTGTGTGCACGTAAGCACATTTATTATAGGCCCACTGGTAGCCAAAAGTTTGTAGCAGAATTTGAGAATTAAACTTTGTGGAGGAATGGACTATTTATTCAACAAAGTATTTAAAGATTTAGATCTGGCTCTAGAGTAATGCTTGATTTATTTAGAACCGAAATTACCAACAAATAGGCAAGCACACAACACATCGCAGATTGTAGATATGCTATTTTCGATCTGCTATGGTGACGTTAAAATGGTATTCCTAAAACTGCCGTCCTTAAATGACTCATGCATGCGTTTGTACATGTGCGTACGGGTATTTGTGTATACATACTGTATATACAGTACATGCATGGATGGATGCATTTACACCGTTGAGGTGAGGCGGCCCCATGCGCAGTACGCAGAGGGGGTTGGTGGGTGTGTGTATGTGTGCTCCATCAGCAGGTGTGACCCCTGACCCCCTGCTCTCTCTGCGTCTGTCAACACCCCCCATGCAGCGCTGGTGTCTGGGCTCAGGCATGGAGATACATGCCGCACCGCCGAGCTCACCTGCTCGCAGTGGATACAATAACCACTCTATTGAGCTATAGTTGTAGTGAACTGGCAGACGGTGTCTTTTCTTTTCAAAATAACACCATCCTTTCTCTCGTCTATTCAGGACCTCTGTGAAACTGTGTCAACATGCATTCTTTATTTAACAATTTAAGCCCCTATTTATAGGGCCTAGTCTGTCCGTCCGTCCGTGTACGACGTTGTTCAACAGTGACGTGCCCAAAAAATAAGGACGCCAGGGATGAAAAGTCGGCTAGGAAAAGAATCAAACGCAGCACAAAGACCTTGGCTCGTGCTGCGTACATGTGTGTGCGTGCGTGCGTGCGTGCGTGCGCACGCCAGTTGGCGCAAACCTCTGTGTTGATTGTGTGAGGTTTCTCAACTTTGAGCCCAGGGACCTGCGGGGGTCCAAATGGATACGTTCCATTTTGGTTTTCAATATAGTTTATAGTTCAAGTGGTTCTCCCTGTACGATATGCGTCAGGCCTAGGGTTGGAACGATTAATCAATTCATTGTAATCAAATCGATAAGTTCATTCATTGTCAACTAATTTAGTCATCGATGGATCGGATCGGTAACTAATCACTGGAGATATCATGCGAGTTTTGGACTTAACCCTAGTGTTAACTTAAATGTGACTACTAAACTGAGGAGTAGTGATCCATCTGTCTTCCCCTACAGTATTTTAAGGTGATAGTCAAAGAAATGTCTTAATCTGATTAATCGTTTACTTACCAGTAAATCATCGGCTGATGAATTGATTATGAAAATAATCGTTATTTGCAGCCTTAGGCCAGAGATTCAATGGGAGGAAAGGGTGGGGGTATTTCTGGGATCTCAAACTACACTGTAACACCCTGGAATGTTAAAGGAGTAGTTCATTAAAACATACACATTTCCTATCACTTACACACCCCATGAAGGATTGAATTCATGGAGAATGGGTTGTGTCGGATTCCAGGGCCAATCATTAGATGACGTGTCTAGGGTGTGAAATTGATAGAAAACGTATACGTTTTCGCTTAACTACAGTATACGCACAAATGGAAACAGATGGATTTGTAACGGAAAAGACCGATAAGAGTACGACTGGTCCATGGTCCCCTCTCTGGACTACCAGAAACATATTGCCTTATATTACTGGGTATTCCCCTCTATGGAAGCAGATGCAGAAGTACAGTATAGGCTACGTATGTCCAGTAGTGGACCACCTCATAGTGAGTAATTTGGAGGGTTCGGATCGCAGGCAGCTTGTTGGCTTTGGGCAGGAATGTGTTCACTGAGAGATGATGTCAAACCCCAAATATTTACTGGCCGTCAACCAGTGAGCTTCCCTAATTTATTTTTTTGGACGGCGTGACTAATATACCACTCAATGATAATAACATTCCCGGAAAACCTCCTGAAAGACAAAAGACACGCGAGCGCGCATACACATGCACACACCCAAACGCACATGCACTTTTTATTCAACCGGACAGATGATTCCAGATGTTTCCTTTATGGATGAAAGGTGGGGGAGGCTCCATGCCAGACGCAATGTTTTGCTCGAGTTATGTTTCATCGCATTGCTATGTTGCTATGCCGGAAATAGCAGATCTTTAAACTAAAAACACGTAGCAGATGCGATGCGAAGTGAAAAAGTAGATCTGCTTTTTTCATTTTCTTTTTTGTGTGTGGGTGGGTGGGGGGGTCTGGCAGGGCGACACCGTCGTATGGGTAAACTATAAATCAGCCCCTGGACCGGGCTAATCACTGGAAGCCCACCAGGAACTGTCTGGGCTTCCGTAGCATTTCCTCCAGTCCACATCGTTCTCCTCCTCCCCGTCAGGAGCTTAAATATTTGTGATTTATCTCCCCAGGATATGTAGGGAGCACAGGGAGGATGAGGGAGCTGACATCCATATCGCTAAATACAAAGCCCCTGTGATAAGACACAGGCCAGGGGAAAAGAAATAGATTAAGGGGGGGGGGAAACGAAACAAAAGCAAAACATTCTCTGCTATACAGTGTATATAGACACTAAATTCATACTTTAACGTATGGTAACCTAATGGTAAACTAATGGAACTGTACGTTTGCCCCTCTTCATTTTGTGCTCTCTGCGTTTTGATGTCACCCTGTTTAAAGACAGGGTGACATATCATTTAAAGGCCAGGAAATTGAATTAATTTGAAGGGGGAAAAACAGCCTATTTATTGTTCATGAGCATGCCAACTGTATACTCAACAGCTGGCATGCTCTTGAACAATAAATAGGCTGTTTCATATACATTTTGGAATGTTAAACCGCTAAATACACCCCAACCCTATCCTTTCCAGTCTCAAGGACATACACAGGCATTTAGAGAGTTAATATAATCAATGCTACACAGGCTTGTAGGGCATTTCAAATATATTTGGTTTTGTTTCTATATGTATAGCCCAATGTTGTACAATTTATAGCTAACTAAATTCAATACATGCCACTGTACCTGTATAAAGTCAACTTTTCAGAACTGTCCTCATTTTAAGTCTTGTCCAATGATGTACAAAGAAACAACTGAGATAGCTCATTATTACATTACTATTTAATACATTATGCATAATGTAAGTTGTTCCTTATCTGTTGGCCCATATTTAACACTGAGACCTTTACTGTGTACGGCTTTGAAGAAGGCAATTAATTCCTGTGTTCTCTTTTTATTATGCATTTATGGCAGCACATTACTAGTAGATCAGCCTGTGTTCTTTGACACTGTTTTTCCAAGTGGAGTGTTTTGTGTGGTTAAGGCTTCTGGATTGGCACAGTGAAATGAGACCGCTCCAACTGGCCACTCTGCTGGTCACAGATCAGCGGTTCGGTTCCCCTTAAGGAAAATGTCAGGAAGTTATTAGATCTGTCACTCAAACTGTGCCGGACTTGGAGAGTGTGGTTGGACTTACAGTCACTCATCGCTGTCGGCCAGAAACCTCTTATCGCCATACATTATATATTAACCAACTTTATATCTTTTAGCTGAGGACCATCTGGACCACTGGTTGAAAACCATTGCCCTACAGCGGTTTTCCACCAGTGGTCCTTGAGAGGGTTCCAGGTGGTCCCCAGCTTGGACTGCTGCTTAACCAGATGTAACTCTTGCGGGTCCATTTGGTTTTCATTTGGTTTCATGTCATCTGAATTTTCAACACTTAATTAAGAAGTCTACAGTGTAGACTTCTTAATTAAGTGTTGAAAATTCAAACAATACTCTAGTTGTGTAGACTCTACACAACTAGAGAATGTAGAAGAATGGTCATTTTTGATCTGTATGTTTGCCTTTTTTGTTTGCCAAATCCAGCCGGGAATTGTGGATAAAAACAAAAGAAATCTTTAGTTTTGGGTGTGTGGGGTCACTGCGGTGAACATGTCATGAAATGGTGGTCTGTGGCTCAATTGCTGAATAAATAGTTGGCCCTGGTATCAAAAAGGTTGAAAACCACTGCCCTACAGCATCACAAAGTCACACAAAGTAGCAGATCTACAATCTTGATGCGTGTTGCAAAGTGACGGTGCTTCATGCTTGTCTTTATGCTACTTTTTCCCAGCTTTTGGAATTTTGCATACGGAAAAGAAAGAGTATTGATTGGACAAATGAGGTTCCCACCTGACAGGCAGAGACCAGGCCTAGTACAGTATGCACATTGAAAAGGTCTTGTTGTTTATGTTCCAGCCACGGCCTCAGGTGTGCACAGAGCCCCCCGTGTTTTCCTTCATTACACCCAGATTAATCAGACATCACTCAAAACCACAAACCCTCTCAGAGAATCACTGAGAGGTGAAAGAGGCAGTGGGCGGGGAGGAGGAGGAGGGGTATTTTTCACCTGAAAGAGAAGAGTGTAACAATTATGGCATTACCTTAGTGCACCTACAAAGGCTCCATTGTGTTGCGGGCGGGCAGGCATCTCTCCCCAGGCTGCCGCTGGTGGATCTGAGGTTTTGCCGAGGAGGAGAGGAGAGCGAGCCGGGGCTGAGGTGCAGGCCAGTGGTTGGGGCCAGTGCGCCACGCTGAATCACCGGCTTTGTTTGCAGACGTGTCCTGGGATCTTGATCATACGGTTGAAATGGCGCGGGGCCGGGGCGGGGATGCAAAGCCGCTTAGCTGCGCTGCCTCTGCTGCGTGGTCTGCACGTGATCTTTAGATAGAAACATGTGAAATCAGCTGCTGTCCTGATACAGGTTTAGCCACTTTTTCAAACCTGCCGTGCCAACGTCAGTCATGTCACTGTTGTCACCGGCAAAAACTCTATGAATATTGCCCCAACAATAATGAAAATGGCACATCTGCAAGCTCACAATGTGCTTCAATGTGACGTGTAGTTAGCTAGGCCGTTTTACTATTTAGTAAGTACATCAAATTTAATGAGGTATTTCACTTCCAAGCAATCAACTGGTTAATCTTGCTGTGAAGGGGCACCCACTTGCCTAGCGGTCCAGGCTCGTACCAACATATAGGCTGTAATGCAGCCTGGCAGCATTCGTGGGTTTAAGTCCACAATCCAGTCGACCTTTGGCGTCATTTCCCGTCTCTCTTCTGTCTCGTCTCTTGTCTTGCTCTACTATAACCAGTATAGCCTATAGGTACTGTCAATAAAAGTCAAACGGCTCAAAGTTGAACGGAAGTGAGCTGAGTGATCCTTTGATTTTTATATTTTGAGTTAATTTTGTGTAAAACGCTCTGATTGTGTGTGTGTGTGTGTGTGTGCGCGAACGCGCACCCACTACCTGTCTGTGACAGCTCTTCCCCGCCGGTCATGATTCACCTGCAGCACACATACAGTACAGTACGTGTCTCATCACGACACGGTCTGTTATGATTCATGTCTTGCAACAGGTGTCAGCCAGCATAAATCACTATAATAAGAACTGCTTAGCATGAGGGCACATTCAGCATCCAGGGTACATTACTTAAAGTAAGTAGCCTGGATGTTGAATGGGCCCTCATGTACACTAATCGTATACACTACTGCTGTAAGCTATCCTGCATTATGACCTCTTTATAGGCGCCTGTTATAAAGAAAAACTGCTGGATTGAACTTTAACATACATAGCCTATATTGTGGAGATAGAATACTAGAGAGATAGTTGAAGAAAAGTGTGTTGGCCCTGTATGCAAGGATTATACCAGTTTGATTTCTATTATGAATCACCAGAAGAGTGTCTTGATTTTCTTTTTCCTTTATTGCAAGTCCAACATTTCTTTTGTCAAACTTTCGAGCAAACGAGACCTTTTCCTATTTGCTGTTTGCTGGAGTGATTCCAAGTGAAATCCCATTGGTGTAACTTCAGCCGCGCACATGACACAAGCCCTCCATGTATCACTGCAAGCTATCCGTTACAGCTTCCTCACGCAGCTCCTTGTGACACTCAGAGCCACCGGAGCGTGGCTACGTGTGCCTGTGTGTGGGTGTATCTGCATGCGACAGCAGCACACGGCCCTGGGACGCGTGCAGAGAGTGTGAGTCATCGCATGTCCTCTAGGATATCAGTGCCTGGGTGCGTTCTTTTATGAATTGCACAAGTGCTGTTGTGGTGTGTTGTGCGTAGTATATGCGTGTGTCACAGATACAAACCGGACCGACAACTTCACTGATTTCAACCCCGCGGCGCTTGAAGGTGTGTGTGTGTTCTGTTTTTGTCAGAAACCGAGAATGCTCTTATTAGTCTGGGGCTACAGCTGCTTGGGCGAAGAGTGTAGTGGAGTGGAATGGAGTGGAGTGTCGGGTGGGTCGCACAAAGCACAATAATGAGATCACAGAGCAACAGCCTCCACACTCAGCCCCCATGATCCCTCAGCTGATCCTTCAGCTGATCCCACAGCCACAGACAGCCTCCATGTTCCACACACTCAGCACTTCGGCTGCTTTCAACTCTGTCCAGGTTACTAAAAAGCAATACCCCTTTCTGAAAACACAATGTCACACACTCAAGACGCAACAGTTATCCACTAATTGGGATGAAGATTCCCCAGCATCCTAGCACTGTATGACCCCTTTAATTTCTTCCAGAAGCTCATTTTCAGTTCTGACTCACTGACTGGGAAGCACAGTGTAGCTTATACTGAGATACCATTTTGTGTACTAGGTGTGTCTGTGTGTGACTGGGTAAATTGATACGGATAGAGTGGTTAGATTTCTGTCCTCCTGCGGCAAGAAACTGTGAGTGGTCCACACAGGGAAGCCATTTTCCTTTTACGTGTTCCCTGGATACCTATTGAGCTCAAAATGGCTCTTGGTTTCACCACAGGCTGACGCTGACGGACTTCCCAGCATGCCCTCAGGATGGATCCAGTAAGATACAGACCCAACAGGTTATTTGTTTGTCACTCTTTCGCTGCGGCTTCGCTCAAACGTCATGCTTCAGGTCTTGGCATGTTCTTGTGTTGTTTTTTTCCTTATGTGGGACTGCAAAACCAGAGGAGAGGATTAAGTATTTTGCAAGGCCTTGGCACTGAGTGCAGCTAAGCTCTGCTGTGATTTTTTTCCCCCCTTCCCCGTTCCTCATCAGAAAGATGATCCCTCCACAGCATGCCAAGGATGAAAATGATAATGAAATGTGGCCATTTTATGTCCTGAGACGGCCAACTTGCTCTCTTCTTCTAAAACTGCACTAAGGCCTGTAAAGCTAAGAGGAATGTTCCCCTAATACAATTGCTGAGTTTGCCGTACTAAAGTTTCCGCCTTTACTCCGTTTACTTTAGCGAGGGGCATTTCCCTGGAAAATAACGTGCTTGTCTCTTTCAATTTTGCCATGGGTGGTGTGGTTGTGCTAAAACACACTGTGGGGATCGCACTGAGGGGATCAAAATCAAATTATAATAGGTGTTCTGACAAGTCAAAACAATATTAATCAAGTAGTGATACAGTCAATATTTATAGCCTACAGTAATTACTTTATATCACAGCATGAGTATAGGAAGCAGCTTTTGGGATGCCAATAGGTTTTATGAGGACGTTTAACTACATAATAACTTCATTTCACAACTCGATAGCTCAAACTAGCATTGTAGCTAAACCATAATTATGTAACAAACTTTCCTAGGAATTGCTACTATCTGGGTGGCAGTGCCCCTAAGGGGAGAAACTTCACTTCATGACTTGCATTAATGTCTGTATTAATCAGGCTTATATTACTTTATCTACTTTATCTCACTTATTAGCTGTCATTGCCTGCTTTCTGTGAGTGAGTCGAATGAAGACAGGTGGCCAACCACCTGCATCATCCCGGCGGACCATTAAAAGCCCTGGTGTTGTGTTGTTGTTGCTGTAGTGCAGAACATGTAAAGCTAGGGATGGGAGGTTCCAGCTTGTCCCAAGTAAAGGCACCAGGCTCAGTGAACCATGCTACAACCTCCTGCTCTAACTTGAGCATTCAGGTCATGTGTGGATTTATTCATAGCTGTAGGGACGTGTGTAAACCAGTGACCTCACATTTACCCACAATAAGCCGTGGGTCTTTCTTCGCCATCTAATGACCCCTACAGTACCTTTCCCATGACCCCTACCTTTCCCACGAACCTCGCCACCTCCTGTCACATGCGAACACGGGGCTGTCACCAGCTAGCGAATCAGAAGACGAGATACGAGAGTATCACCTTCAGAGTGGGCCGATGGAACTCTGGTTTCCGAAATATATCTCTGGTTACGGGCAGAATGGGATCCATTCAAAGGGTTGCCAGAGAATCTTAAATACCCCCCTCTGTGTCACTCAGCCCCATGCACCATACTGCCACTCACTGCAGAATTTCCAATGGAGAGGAGTGTACTTGGCATTAGGCTTTGACGCCAAGATTTGGGCTGCGTGTTGTGTACGAAAATAGTTTGTTGATTGTCTCTCCAGGGCGAACCATGTGCTTATATAAAACTTGCAAAATGTGGATGGACACAATAGACTAACTGTTCTCCTCTCCTGCCCTCGTCTTCCCCTCGTTCCCTCTCTCTCTGCCTGTGTAAACACATGGTCTAGTTAATGACAGTTAAACTAAAAGAGCCTTGCCTGTTGGATGCGTTTCGATGGTGGTGCATCTGGCGAGAGCATGTTTATATCGTTTATTGCATTTCGAGCAGGCCCTCGTAAGGAAAGGCGGTAAATGGTGTAAAAATGTTTGTTTCTTTATTTACTCTGAACACTCTGAAGCACATGGAGTCGGGGTGCAGGTATCTCCTTGGAGAACTTAAAGAGAGCGAAGAAACCTAAATAAAAAACATATAGTTGACCAATAAAAAGCTCTCTTTATAGCAGCCACAAGCAGTCTTGGCAAGCATTCTTCATGACTGGCAGATAACCGCTTCTCTGATCGAATGCAGACAACGTTCTCCTGCGATGTTACAACTCCATAAAAATCTTTTGCTTCTTTTTATTTATTTTTTCTTGGAATTCCAAACTTATGAAAGATTGAACACAGGATCTTGCCTGCATGGTCAATGTGAAATATATATTTCATACATATAAAACATTTATGGATTGCCAATTGTTAAAATGTTGTCACAGACATTTAAACACAATGTAAAACAGTTTGGGGAGAGCTATAGAACTGTAGTGCTGCAAAGGAAGCATGCCAAAGCCTGTGGGCAGATAGAGAGGGAGTTGATCTAATGCGTGAGCCAGAGAGAGAGAGAGGGAGAGAGAGAGAGAACTTAAGGCTGAACAAAAAGAAAGCGCTGTGTCTCTCTCCCCCCACTCTTTCAGTCTCTACAACTACCATGGCTGTCACCCAGCATCAGCAGGGCTAATGGCTGATGCTTTTTGTGCCCAGACATCCCAGGCTGATCCAGCGTATCGAGGAATGAGTGTACCCATCAAGGAAACCCTGGTCCCAGGGGGGCCGCGGAGAAGAGAGGGACGTGGGCCAGAGCGCCGTCTCCACAGGAAGCCATGAGAAGCAGATCACAGCGGCTAATCTGGAGGGAGGAAGTCACCCTAGCTGCCTATACAGCACAGTGGTGCGCAAACGCTTTCAAGCCAAAGGAAGGACCCCCGAATTAATATGTATTTGGCCACAGACCCCCATCTGAAATGATTTTATGCCAGGGACTCTATTTAAGATTTGTGTTTGTGTAGCAGATCTGCAAGCTCGCAATGCATTGCAACACGGCATTGTGACCCTGTACTGTTGATTATTTTCATATACTGTAACTTTAAAGGAGAATTCTTTCTTACCTTTATTTGCAGTTGATTTAGGCTACTGTATTTCCCCAAAAAGTGGTCCACTCCAGTTGTTATTTTGTGAAAAAACAAAACAAAAAAACCCTCATTATTCGCTCTTTCCACTGCCCCAAGATAAGCTTACAATGGAACTATGAGATGTTGTTCAAATTCACCTACCCGCTTTCTATCGCTCCAAAATGCATTTTTGCTATATATGTCTCTCCACCATTCCAATAGTGCATTGACACTTTCACTTTTGGTTCAGCAGTGGTTCAGCCATAAACCGTGCGCCACATTTGAGACGGCTGAATCACTGCTGAACCAAATTGAAAGTGAAATTGTGAGTATCAACACACTATTGACATGGTGGAGAGACAACACATATACGTATATTTAAGCTTATGGTGGAGTAGGGTAAACAGAGAATAAGGGTTTTCTTTTCTCCAAAAAATAACATCTGGACCACATTTTTGCAAATAAATGAACTGCAAATAAAGTTAAGAAAGCCATCTGGGGTTTAAGTGGTAAAGGTGCTGGGCACCATTCATGGAGTTACTGGTTTACCGCCTTTAATGCTACAGTGACTGCAATATTTCCTCTTCTCTTGTAGCCCCCCTTTTATTAGCCATTCCTTCATGCGCAGTCATACTGTTGCTAGGCTATGCTCTTCACGAGGGGTAGCTAATCGGCTAATTCTGCAAGCCTCAGACCCACCTGGATCCGCAGGCCCTAAGCCATTTCTGATCCCTGTGAAATCTGAAGGCAGGGAGAACAGTTGAGTTCCCCTTTATTGCGCTGCATGCTTTCATGAGAGTCCCCCACCTGCCAGGGTGAGCGCCCTGTCAGAAAGGGGCTTTGACCCAAATTCCTCCTGTGAGCCCACAGAGCTGTAGTCCTCAGATTTATATGAGCCGCTGAGAGCAGGATAAGAAGGCAGAGAAGTGGATACAGCTTGAATGCATCAAGGCCTTAATGCAAGCATGTACTGTACTGTACTCCTGCAAGTCACCGACTGCATTGAGGCCTAACTTACTCCATCCAAGGCCGCAGAGGCCTCTGTGCATCTGTCTTTTCACTGTAGTCTTGGTTCCAGTGTTGCCAACTGCCATATACAGGTATATACTGTATAAACATACAGATCAAAATGACCATTAATCTTCAGCCTACATTCTCTAGTTGTGTAGACTTGGGCTAATTCACATGATGAATATTTTTAACTCTTGAGAGTTACAACTCTCAAAGAGTTACAACTGGTTACCCAACTGTCCATCATTTAGCTTGGGGACCACTGTTGAAAACCACTGTCATAGCAGGCAAAAATGGTGAAAAATGAGGGTTTTATCTCTGGTGCCTGTCAATCGCCCCACCAGCCAAAACGCACTAGATGTTTCCACCAGAAACATGACACAAATTCAGATGTGTCATTGCATTGGCATTAACAGAAAATTCTATGGAAATTACACTTGGTCTTTCTTTGTCATATAAACGCACGTATTGTCATCATCATACGGAGTACAATGCAAAAAGGCAAGGCTTTGTCTTCCTCAAATCGCCAAAGACCTCGGAGAATTTTGAGGGAGACGCAACAGTTGCTGCATTCTTCAAATCGGCTGCTTTCCTCCCACATATTTTCACGCTGACTGATTGTATGGATGCTTTACGTACTGGATGCATGAATGCCTTACCAGCAGCGATAACCAGCAAAGAGCACGGCTGATGATTGAAGGAGGTCAGCAGTGGTGGAATGCGGAGCACGGTTATTACTGTCCGGTCCCAGAAGCTCTCCTTTGTCTGCAGCTTCATCGAAAAATACAACTGAGCTGAATAAGGTGTTGGAATGAAAGCAAACACCTCTCTGTCTTCAAGATAATGGTCTGACACTTGAAATGGCAGGGTTTCCTCGTGTTTACTGAGAGGAATGTGAACAATGATGGACGCGGCTTTGTGCACCGTTGCATTTGTGACAACCTGGACGGGAGCCAGACGGGGATGTTGACAGGCAGGCCGCCTCTCTCGATAATATCAGCGCCTCGCAATCTGCCAACACATACCAACAGATATTGCTACATGCTTGCAATGCTTTAAGCGCACTGTTTATATGTTTTTACATAAGCAAACAGGTACAGTAAGTAGGCTAACAGACTGAGGATTTGTAGAACGAACACTTGTTAACCGAGTTATCAGACATGTGTTGAAAATTAACTCTTTCACAAACAGTGACGATCCCTGACGGTCAACACGCATTATAATCTATGCACCAGCAACAGCAAGAGATAATGCCGCTCTGAACAATGGGTTAATTCTTTTATGAGCCCAGATTCCATTCCACAGGTGTTTTGTACACTACATGCCTGGTTTTGCATTTGCCCACATAGGAATAATTTGTAAGGAACCGCATGAGCTGCACAGTGTTCAAACTAATGAAGGGATTTGAGGACAAGGTGCTGACAAGGCGCCGTGCAGTACGCACGAAAACACATAACGCACACGCAACACACAAAGAATCACAACCTGCCAGAGGTGCAATCTACAGGCTTTTTCACCTGGGGCCTAGTTGTGGGCACAGTGAGTCACGCTAGGGATCTGCACAACATGGCCTGACAAAAAAAACAACTTCACCCTCCCCCAAAACTCTCTCCACTCTCCCGTACATACCCCCAACCCCTGGGAGCATCCCACCACCCCACCTATCCCCATTCTACTCCCCATTCTTCTCTCTGACACCACGTGTTCCAGGCTTTGTGCTTCATGTTTTTTACCATATATTTCTGTATCAATTCATAGCCAACACCTCCATTTGATTTGGGCCGTTGTTCAGCCAAGTTTCAGTCTACTCTACTACAACCAACAACACTTACGCAACCTGTGATTAACTGACATTCTCATCCCCTCCTCCCGCTTGCTATCTGTCAGGGATTTGGTTTTCTCTGTTGCCCCAACACCCCCTGCCTCCACTGAAATGGATGACAGGTGGAGATTGAGAGGGGAAAACTCTTGAGTTGACACGGTGGAGCCAGTGATGAAGCAACTGCAATAACAACAAGGCGAGCTGAGGAAGGGAGACATGGGGAGAAGTGGGAAAGAGTATAGGGCTGCATGGCTTTAAGGGTGGAGGGGCACAGTCTGGAGTACTTTGACATCGTTTTCATTGTCTGTGTAGCAGTGCCATGTGTAGTGTGTGTACACACGTACACACACAGATACATCACACGCGTGCACACATTGTTGAAAAACACATACAGGTGTAGCCCTGGACACGGTGTAAGTGTGCAGGTGTCATCGGTGATGCATCTCCAGACACCGTGTCGAGGCATGTCCTGTGGTTCCATTACAACACAAAGTAACACTGCGGGGACTGCAACAGCACACACTCAGTGTGTGTGTGTGTGTAAGTGCGTGTCGGGGGGCAATGACAAAACAGCAACACACTTGTGCATGTGTGAACATGTGCACAGCCGAAACCAGTCACAACCAATTCCATGTCCAAAAGAAATCAGAGGAGGAGTAGCAGTTAGAAACATCTCTGGTTTTCCTCGTCTAACGGGTTCTCTATCCCAGGATGCCACACACAGCCTTGTCTTTTACCCGCTAAACTTTGCGTCTCAATGGGAGAACACATGGTCCAGGAGCTTGACTAGTTCATGTTATGACTCCCATCAAATATCGGAGATGTACAAGATGTACAAATTGTGTTTCACTTGGGAAACAAGTTGATCGAGGAAGTATATTTGAATAAACTCAAAACATGTATAGCTCTACAGACTTGTCTGACTATTTCACCTAATTAAAATAGGTTTAATACAAGTCAAGTCAGGTGATTATGGCCAATTAATAACTATGCTGGAGGCTATACTACAAAGGCAAAGCTGTAACAGCTAGTGAAATAACATCAAACAAGAACTTAAAACTGGGATGACATAAATCTAATTTTATGTACAATTGGCTCCAAATGCCTTACCAAAAACATCACTGCATTGGACCCTTAGGGCTGTGGCTGTCAAAGTGGTGTCCTTTAGCAGTGGTTCTGGGGCTGCTGACCTGCCAATGGACTAGCAGTGATTCTCTGCCCTGTTTAATTTCAAGGACCCCCAGTTTGACACACATTTGTCTACAGAGTCCCATTGTATTTCTCTGGGACCCCAATTTATATTGTAAAATCGACTTTAATTTAATTCTGACAGTATACAAATGGAACCAAATGCATTAGGTAAATTTGGTTTGAAACTATTTTTTTTTAGCGGCGGAACTCCTGGAACTCCCTCAAGGACCCCTGGGGGTCCCCCGATCCCACTTTAGAAACCACTGCTTTAGGGGGGCAGTCCAGGGGATTGCAAAGTGTGTTAATAGGCTACATCACCATTTAAACTACTTGCATATTCTATGACTATAATGGCTTTATAATTACTTTATTATCATTAGGCTATTAGTCTATATTATATATTTGCTATATATTCAAATTTCAAAATGCTTAGGAAGTTGTGAATAATTTCTTGGGCGTCCCCTCCAAGGCAGAAAATATTTTCACACGAGTTTGAGAACGTTGGGTCCGTTCTGCTTTCATCCTGTAGTTCTTCTGTTTAAAACTAGAGTAGTTTATGGGTGTCTGTAAGCTGTGTGGGCCATAGAGTAATAGGTGTGGGCTCACGCAGTGCAGTGCGCAAGCGTGATAACCCGCTGTGAGGGCAGGGTGTGTGACGTAGGGCAGAGTAATCACCGCCAGACAGTCAAGGAGTAGAAAGGAACTCACAACACATTATACGCACTGGACTAGAGAGGGCTGTCAGCTGTGCGCACTGGGCTGGACTGGAGGGGCTGAACGTTGCGCGCGCCCGTAGTGTTCTGCTGTAGTTTTTTACTACAGTCAGTCGGTATTACGCTACTGCTATACTAGTACCGCAGTAAAAAAAAAAATCTATCCGATGGTTGTATTCAGCAGACCTCTATAGTCTGGACACATGGAGACATCGCGTTGTAGACGGAGCTCCGCCGGTGGATTATTGCACTGTTTTACGACCTGAGGAGAGGAGAAAGTTACGTAGAGTTGCGATCAGAGCAACAAGAAGAAGCGGCGGTGAGCGAGTGGGAGACAAACATGCTCACCCCGATACTGGTGTATGTGCTCTCTCATCTCCTGCGGATCGTATCCTGCCAATATTCAAGCGACGAGTGCAGTTGGAAGGGCAGGTAAGAATAAGATAAGGATAAGAATGAAAGATTGGTTTCTTCTTTCGCCTTTCTTTTCAGAGCCGGCGTGAAAGTAAAGTAACAAAAATAGAGATGAAAGTGTCCTTGATTATCAGTGACTGATTGTGACAGTTGAGTTATCAGCTTTGTGAGTCTCTCGATATAGATCTATGCCTACCCTTTCACTATATGATGCCACGCAAGATAATAGCCTACCTAAGCTGACCATTTATTTTTCTATCATCCATAGTTCCATTGCCATTTTTTCCTTCAGTTTCAGCAGTTATGATGAAATCGGTGACTCACATTGAGCAAAACAACAAGCTTATTATGACGAGGATATGTATTTATAGCTAGTAGCCTAGTGGGAGGAGAATCAGTGGTTTATTTAATTTAGACTTGTTTATAATCATAACTAAGGATAACATACAGTATGCTATAGAATGCTCAGAAGTTGCTTATTATTCTTGCCATTCTTGTTCCAAACTGTTCAAAGCCTTTGGCTTCATGTGATGTTTTTCCTTTTCTGTTTTCTATCATTCTTGGAGGGAGGGGAGGGGGTCCAGGATATAAGAATGATCGTCAATGCAGACTCAATACACATGGTGGAAAAGTTTCACCTCTTTGAAAAATCCCCTCCAACATCTGCAGAAATCTGTTTTGCACTTTTAAATGCATGTGTGTGTGCCTCAAAACGTGCGGTTTAGTTTTTTCATCCCCCCCAGTGCAGAAGGAGTAGGCAGCAGCAAAATGCAGCACTTCGAGCCCATAACCAATAATCTGTTGTTCATTAGACTTACTCTTGACTAATCTCCTCTAATTGCATGCAGAGATGATGAAGTTAAAAAAGTTCTTAATTAGAGGCATGCTGAGGAGAAGCTGGTTATGGGGCTTTTCAGCTGCATCTGCTCAACATGTGCCATGGTGGCTTATTGCTTTATGGCACATTTGAATTTCAGCATCTCATTTTCAAGAAACTGGGTGTTTCTCCCTGGAGTCCAACCACTGGCTTGGCATCCGCAGCAGCGCTGGTACAGAACGGCTGCTGGTTTCCTGACTCTGCCGTTGCCACAGGATGACTGACAGGCCGGGAGTTTTTTTGTTTTATTTTTTTGAATCCTGACCAGGCATTAAGTTCTGGAGGGGAGTCATTTGGTCGTGCTGGCGCCAGGAGTCCAGAGGGCTGCCTGGACAAGTCTCTTCCACTCTCTTTGGTGGCATGAAAGCAAAGGGGAGGTTCGGTGGCGTGACCTTCATTTGCACTTGCATGCAGCAGAGCCCGGCGCTACTGTTGCTGCCGTTGTCTGTTCAGAAGGCCCCCATGTCACCTTCCCTGCTTGCTTCATCCCAAGGCTCCTTCCAAGCGCTTCCCCAAGGCAAGCAGCCAGCAGCGAGACACATTTTTTGCCAGAGCTCTGGAAGGGGAACAATGGTTCTATAGGGAGTACTTTGTATTGGGAGCTGGGGCCGTTTTAGCTGCAGTGGCTCGTGACCGGTCATGCCGCCGGTCTTGTGTGCTGCTGGGCCTTAGCCTTAACGCATTAGGAGGAATGTTGTTGTAATGTCCGTACACACACAGGGGCAAGCCAGGGGCCTTCACCTTGATGTCCCCTTTGGCTCACACTAGTCAGCTCAGGCTAAAAACTGACCACTCTCTACTGTGCCACGAGAGGAACTTGACTCTATTAACCTCTGCTAGGAAAGGGTACAGGACAGGTTATTGACAGGATATACATAATGACTTACAGGGGTCTTCAACAGGGGGCCAGGGACCCCTAGGGATCTACAGGGGGCCTGCCAAAATACGCTGAGGAGAATTTTAGGTGAAAATAGCCGTTCTACATTACTTTTTGTTTAAGTTCACATTCTCCCCATCTTCTCATCAACTTAAGGGCTAAGGGCTACAAATACAAACACCTTAGCAAAATATAAAAAATAGTTTTAGTCGAACTAAAGCATGCATATGCGCTCTGCACTGTACTGTATGTCACTGCCACTGCTGCTCATAGGTGGTTTCATAGGTTCAATTCTTGCCTAGTTATGGTAAAATATTAAATAAATAGAGTTTTACATGAAAGTAATCCAAAAGTAACTGAAGGTAGTCAGTTACTTTAAATTGGGTAACCCAGATTACATTACTAACTTCAATTCTTAGCAAGTAACTGTAACTGTAGGGGATTCCTTCTTAAAAGTAACCCTCCCAACTTTGCTGACCATCCTGTCTGCCCTCCCCTCTCCTTCCAGTGGTCTGACCCACGAGGGCCATGCCCGGGACGTGGAGCAGGTGTACCTGCGCTGCTCCCAGGGCTCTCTGGAGTGGCTGTACCCGACGGGCGCCATCATCGTCAACCTGCGTCCCAACACGGCCTCCCCGGCCGCCGCCCTCCTCTCCGTGTGCATCAAGCCGTCGGCCGAGTCCAACGGCACCAACATTTACCTGGACCGCGCCGGGAAGCTGCGGCTGCTGCTGCGCGAGCAGGACCTGGGCCGTGGCAAGGTGCACTGCTTCGGCATCCAGGAGGGGGCGCTCTTCATCGAGGCCATCCCACACATGGACATCAGCCGGAGGATCACAGCCTTCCAGTATGAGCTGGTCAGCAGCAGGCCGGCGGGGGCCAGTGTCCACTCGTTTTCTGGTGAGATTAGTTCGCCTCTCATTATGACGCTGCATTACAGCAGACTCTTAAAGGCCTATATTCATACTGCAGTTTTGGGTGACACCAAAACAGTGGTTCGTAAAAATGGAGATTTGAGCGGTGAGTCCCTTACTGCCGCATGATTACATCGTGTTGTAGTTTTCAGTAGTCTCCTTATAATTATAATCTCCTTACAATTACACCACAGACAAAGCCAACACGGGTTTTGACAAATAATGACAACAAACACAATATTACCATAAAATATCTAATCAGCAAGAAGAAGAAAAACTGCAGATACAACACTTTTTTTTAACTGTCCCACTGGTGTGTTGTCATGATTTGTTACGAACCTAGTTGTCTTTGTTCGCGATGTAATCGTCTTTATGTAGATCATTTTCAAAAAGTCTATGAGGAAAATGAATTGGAATTTCATTTCTGGACACGGGTGACGTCATGAGATGAGTGGGACTGCTCAGCTCTATTGGGTGGTAAGGTGACCACATATCGACTCACTGTTCACCCAAACACATCTTTCTTTTTCTCTGTTATCACCTAAAACTGGTGTATGAATAGGCCTTTATACCTTTCATGCTTACTGTGTACACTTTATCAATGTTTTCCACCACTTAAACCCTATTGTCGACCTGGGTCCAAATCTCTTTGAGGGAAGAATTGATGATCTACAAGCTCACAGATGCTTTGTTGTGAGCTTTCAAATCTGCTATATCTGCCAAATGTTGACTTGTTATGACATGCCTGGAATAGGCACCCCAGGGGCTCATGTAGTTTATTAAGCTATAGGAAAGGTCTGCCGAGTCAGTGCAGACCACCTTTGATTGAGAATCTGGTTTGCTGTGCTTTGTCTCTGTGTCCCTCCACACTAAATACAGCCATCTACTGGTGGAAAGGTTTATGAGTTACTAGTTGGAAATCGTAGGCTTGCTTCAACAGATTGCTCCTCTTCTCTCAAATCTGTTTATTAGTCTGTTTAATTCCCAATTGTTGCTTTTGAAACTGTGTACTCTTTTGCAATATTAAAGCTTCACTCTTGGTATAACAACAACATGTAATCCCCCGTGGATCTGCAGCCTTTATGAAACTTGACGTCCTCTTGGATCAAATGTCGGTGTTTTGCACAGTTAATTTCCACACGCACGCATTAGATGGCTCTTAATAACTAGTTATGCAACCCGAGCCAAAGTTGACTCGAGAGTTTTTGCTGCTGAGCTGCTCGTTGTCCTAGATGGTTTCTGTGTGAAGAGGGGGGCGCAGTCAAACAGAGGGCCTCCCTTTTAAAAACAGCCTTCTATTTTCACGCTGTGTACCTGCCAAACCTACCCAGCTTCAAGCTGCGCAAATGTGCAGCGACTGTGTTTTTTCCCCTTCTTTCCCCCCACACAAAGCAAAATATAAGCTGTGCTATCGGGCCCACGGCTGTTTTCACCGCTTATGGGTTCACATCCTTACGACTAGGTTATTAGCTATGCGTTATTATTATTATTGAAGATAGTCTTCTCAAGCAGGATTTTCGACAAGTGATTTTCAAGCGACTCTCCCAGCCACACAACGTGACAACGTGCACACCAGTCTATAAAACCGAGGTGGGGAGGGGTATTAAGGACTTGTTTTTGAGCAGATTACTTTGTTCTGCTCAGCGGCTGTGCTATGCGCTGTGAGCCAGTGTTGTGGTGTGGCTGGCTAGGGATGACATAGTGCCGGGATGACTCACGGAGACAGCAGTCTTGTGTCATGTGCATTCTGGCGCAGGGTCCTTGGACGGGTGGATGGATGCGTGCTTCTCTCACTCCCTCTCTCACTCTCTCTCACTTTGCACTCTTTCTTCCCCCCCCCCCTCCTCTTTTTCCCTTCCACTTCTCTCTGACCCACTGTGCCGGGTTTGAGTTCCGCTCCGTAAGCTTGGAATTCTTCTCTCTCACCAGATGTTGGGAGGATCTTTTTTATTTTCGAGCCCACGGATCCCGTTTCCTCTCCATCTTCTGCGACTTTGTCCCTGTTATACCTCCTATTGCCTGCTTTCTCCATCCTCTCCACCGTCCTTCGCTAGTCTCACTATCCTCCTTAACTTGTTGTTGTCTTTTTCATTCCTCTACTCCTTCCTGTATCATCTCCTCTCTCCTCCCCGGTGTTTGAAGTGGTTTCTCTTCTGTGCTGCTGCTGAGTGGTATTACTGAGTCGTGCTCCATTAGCTCGGAATTCATCTGGGCCCAGATGTTGCAGGGACGCTGCCGATCCCCCTCTACCCCTCCCTCCCTCCCTCCCCACCCTCCTCCCTCCTTCGGGGTCCTGTGAAGTGGTTCCGATCAGAGCGGTGCAGCAGCGTGCGTTTTTGGGCCAAAGGGAGAGATGCTGACTCTGCTGCCAGCCCATTCCTGCGGTTCTTTTTCATGTCTTGACATGTGAGCTCCGTTCTGCTTTGGGTTTGGGCCTATACCCTGATGCCTAATTATATGCTCGGTCGTGCAGCGGTGTCGCGCGTCCAAAAAGAGCCGATTCCGCAGGCGTACAACTCATCAGCGGACAAGTACGGCACATGTTGGACTTGTAGATCTGCTGCTTCTGTCGCCTGACACCGCTGTATGATAAATCGTAACATCAGGCCAGCTCCTTCCTGCTTTGGCACTTCTTATGCCGAGGCAGCAGGGCGAACCTCACATCAAAGAGAACCGGTCTGGGCCCAAAGGCTCCAGGGCGAGGTCAGTCTGTTGGCCATTCTGAACTCTCTCCTACTCTCCAGCTGTTCCCAAGCCCTGTGGTTGTGTGACCTCTGAACTCGCCGGTGATGCGCCGGCGCCTTGGGTTGCAACACAAATTGACCCAAGACATGCTCTCCCCTCAGCCCTCATGCCCCCTGACTTCAGACAGGCCAGCTAAAAATAAGAAACCACCCCCTCTCACACACACACAAACACACACGCATGCACACACACTGCTTCCGAGATATGACAGAGGTCGCATGCCCCTTCCATACAGCAAGGCGTGTTTTCAGGATATGCGTCTTAATTTAGTCTCATCAGGCATGTATCTATACCTGCAAGTCTTGCAGATACAGTAGCTGCCTTTGTGAATTTTGAAGTCTGATACAGTAGATAACCATTGTGTGTTAAAGTCTTTACCAGTTGTCTCCATCTATCTGAATGTTATTGGGTGTAGTGGCTTAGTAGTATCCGTGTTGATTTTAACAGCAATTTATTTTATTTATATTTGTTTATTTACATCAGTCTTTGGAAGTTTGCATTCCGTTTTCATCATAGTTAAGTAATCTGAAAAGGTTAGTGTAATTGCCATGTGTTGTTGTAGTCGTCTCAAGTGGTGTTTACCAAATTGCATTTTGCTACGAAGGTAGTCAACTAACATTTTCCGTCCTGGTTCTAGTATGTGAAATTAACACATATGCTTAGTATGGCCTGTCACCACTCCCTCAGCAGCCCATGCGCTGCTGGCTGGCTTGGCCAACCTTCACTTATGGCTTCCCAGACTCCCCACCTGCCCCTGTGGGCCACTTTCTTGGACACTAAAAAACGCACCATGTCCAGGACTAATAAAGGCATCCCCCCCACAGGCCCCGGCCACAGGGCCACCTGAGTCAACTAATCATTGACTTGACTGCTCTCATTTAGGGGCCCTTTCTCCTGTTGTAAAACACTCAAAGCCTCCTGGAGCCTAGGCAGACCCAGCTGACATGCTGCTACTGCTGCAGTCAAAGGTGAACTCTGGCCTATAAGGGCAGAGTTTTTCAAAGGTCTGGTCACAGTGGAGGCTATTTCAGTTAATTTCGTTTTTCTTTTTTTCTTCTCCCTACGCCCAATTATTTGCCCTCTGGCAGAGATTCTTGTTTTGGTTCAAACCAAAGCGGTGCTGCCTGGAGAGGAGAGTTTGCTGATGTTGAATGTGGGCCGTTCATTGTTTTGACTGTTAAGTGTTCATCTGTAATGGTCTCTTATTTCCTGGCTGTCTTCACTGTTGACCTATATGGGCCCATTTCTACGCCATCAGAGTCAAAGTAATACCCTGGACTTTCCCTGCGTACCAGGTGACATCATAGTTGACTCAACTGGAGGTTGCACTTGACGGGTGCGCTTGATGTTTGGAATGGTTTAGGGACTTGTGTCAATGGGCCCAGCAGGCAGCAAACCTGCTGTAGCACACCATAGCACTGCTCAAAGCAGAGACGTAGCACCTCCTTCTCTCTGCTCTCTGCTCTCCTCATGCCATCCCATCCCATTCATCTGGTTCTCATTTGTGGTGTCAAAGGGCTCCTATTCTGGTGGGGACAGGGGGTGAACGAGGTGATCCCTGGGGACAATACACACGCACAGGCATGCACGGACATACACACACGTGAACACATACAGACACACTCATCTGCATTTTTTTTAATGATCAGTGAGTAGCTATTTGACTGCCAGCAGGCTCTGCATCCAGCTCTGTTTGGTGTAAAACCCAGAGCTCATGACAGCCGACTCCCGTTCCGCTGTCCACATAAATAAATAAACCGTCCACGGGGCGGAAATTAATTACCGTGAACGTGGTGCATACGCGAAGGCCACGTGCCCCACATGCCTGGCCGGCCGCAGGCAGCGCACGCAGCTGTGTTACCAAAATGTGGAAAACTGTGAGCACTTTGATTATTGTTTTATAGTTCTACAAGGGGCAGGGATTGCAGAATTCAAAGTTTTCCTTTGTTGCTTTCTTTTGTCGTTGTAAAGTTGTACAGTGTGCAAAAATGTAACTCTCTCTGAATCTTTGTTTTTCTCTCTACTCAGCTCCTTGCCAGCCGTGCACAGATGCTGAGACACTCCTAGCAGTCTGCACCAGTGACTTTGGTAAGTTGTTGTTAGGCTTTTTACTAAATTCCGGCCATCCTTCCAAAGCATAGGTGGAAAATTACTGTGGTAAAGCACCAGAAGTCAGAAGTGCTCATTTATTAGTGCCACTTTTGGCAGAAATACTTGGTTTAACTCTCAGGCATTTGACTGTTAAGCAGCCTAAACATCTGGTGTTTTTGTATTGAGTGCAAAGGTATTGGCATCAACATATACATAGCAAGTACCATTATGCAGTACAGTTTGTCCCATTAAAGCTTGTCATGTACAAATCTATAAGTACTGTATAAAAAATAATATGTAATTTACAATTACAATTAAATCTACAAACTTGTAGATTGGCTATTTTCAAATAGCCAAAGTAGGGTTGAAGTGATTACTTAATAATGTACAGATGTACTGTATGTTTGGAATGCTAATCAAATATACAAAGTAACTAGTACCTAAAGGTTAAAGTACTTGTACAACCCCAATTCCGTTGAAGTTGGGACGTTGTGAAAAATGTCAATAAAACCAGAATGCATTGATTTGCAAATCGTTCTCAACCTATATTCAGTTGAATACACCACAAAGACAATATATTTAATGTTCAAACTGATAAACTTTATTGTTTTTTGAAATTATACAATCTTTTGTAAATTGATCCCTGCAACACGTACCAAAAGAGTTGGGACGGGGGCAACAAAAGACTGGGAAAGGTCATGAATGCACAAATAACGCCTGTTTGGAACATTCCACAGGTAAACAGGTTCATTTTAAACAGTTTAATATTGTGATTGGGTATAACAGGACCATCCCAGTCGTTCAGAATAAAAGATGGGGCGAGGTTCACCACTTTGTGAACAATTCTGTGAGAAAATCATCCAACGGTTTAAAAACAATGTTTCTCAACATTCAATTGCAAGGAATTTGGTGATTTCATCATCTACAGTCCATAATATAATCAAAACATTCAAAGAATCTGAAGAACTTGCTATAGTAAAGCGACAAGGCCAAAAACCAACACCGAATACTTTTGACCTTTGATCCCTCAGGTGGCTCTGCATTAAAAACTGACATCATTGTGTAAGGGATATTATTGTGTGGACTCAGGAACACTCAGAAAACCATTGTCAGTTTACAGAATTAGTCGCTACACCTGCGATTGCAAGTTAAAACTCTACCATGCAAAGCAAAGCCATACATCAAAAAGGTTGGTTTGAAAAACAACCAGAAAAACAACCAGAAATGCCTTCTCTGGGTCTAATATCATTTGAAATGGTTAGACACAAAGTGGAAAAGTGTGCTGTGGTCTGATGAGTCCACATTTCTAAAGCATTTCTGGTTGTTTTTCTGATGTATGGCTTTGCTTTGCATGGTAGAGTTTTAACTTGCAATCGCAGGTGTAGCGACTAATTCTGTAAACTGACAATGGTTTTCTGAGTGTTCCTGAGTCCACACAGTAATATCCCTTACACAATGATGTCAGTTTTTAATGCAGAGCCACCTGAGGGATCAAAGGTCAAAAGTATTCGGTGTTGGTTTTTGGCCTTGTCGCTTTACTATAGCAAGTTCTTCAGATTCTTTGAATGTTTTGATCATATTATGGACTGTAGATGATGAAATCACCAAATTCTTTGCAATTGAATGTTGAGAAACATTGTTTTTAAACCGTTGGATGATTTTCTCACAGAATTGTTCACAAAGTGGTGAACCTCGCCCCATCTTTGATTCTGAACGACTGGGATGGTCCTGTTATACCCAAACACAATATTAAACTGTTTAAAATGAACCTGTTTACCTGTGGAATGTTCCAAACAGGCGTTATTTGTGCATTCATGACCTTTCCCAGTCTTTTGTTGCCCCCGTCCCAACTCTTTTGGTACGTGTTGCAGGGATCAATTTACAAAAGATTGTATAATTTCAAAAAACAATAAAGTTTATCAGTTTGCACATTAAATATATTGTCTTTGTGGTGTATTCAACTGAATATAGGTTGAAAACGATTTGCAAATCAATGCATTCTGGTTTTATTGACATTTTTCACAACGTCCCAACTTCAACGGAATTGTACTTGTATTTAAGGTTAAGAGATTAAGTATTACAAATAAGAAATACTCCAGCAAGACAAAAAGAAATGCCTCAAAATGAATTCAGTATATGTACTTGATTACTTTACACCACTGTGCACTAGTCATAATGGAACCAGCCATAATGGAACCATTATGCTAACCCAGTCCTCGTGTTCTGGTTCACAGTGGCGCGGGGCAGCATCAGGAAGGTCCAGCGCGAGGAGGAGCAGTCATCCGTCACCGTGGACATCAGTCGCCTGTACAGACAGAAGACGGGGGTGTTTGTGAACGGCGGCGTGAGGGCCAGGAGGTCATGGACCGGCCAGGTGAAGATGCCCCTCCAGTGCGGCGTCAAGTCTGGGGAGGGCGAATTCCTCTTCACGGGGACAGTGAGGTTCGGAGAGGCCTGGATGGGCTGCGCACCGCGGTATAAAGACTTCCTCAGGCTGTATCTCGAGGCACAGCGCCAGGGGACCAACCCCTGCCACGTGGACACTGACTGACATCCCTGGCGTACCTGGTGACGCTTGGAAAAAACGGGACAAGTCCTCCCAGGATGCGGAGGAGAAGCTAAACACAGTGTAGAGATCCTGAGGAGAGAGAGAGAGAGAGGACAATATGGTCTGCTAGACTGACAGACTGGCCGCAGAGTCGCAGACCCCCAGACCCCCAGACCCCCCTCTCCGCTCCTGCTGTCTCATGAATTGTTCTGAGACAGAAAACGGAGCTCTTGAATGTTGCCAAGCAGCATGGTGGTTGGTCTCTGCACTCACAGCCAACCGTGAGCCAATGTGGAATGTGTTAGGACTGCCATAGTTCGCAGAAGAGGAACCCGGGAGGGTTCTAAATGTAGCAGACGACCCCCATTTGGTGTTATGTGTGTATAAAATGTGAATGAACATTGTAAATTGGAAGCTCCACATGCTTTTGTAAAAAGCTTGATGTACAGTTTTGGAAGTTATTTCTTATGACAGAAATGTAAAGTGAAATCCTGTTTTTATTTTTATTTTGTATTAAAAAAAATGATGTGCAATTTAACGCCTGAATGTAAATGTGCTGTTCAGGCAGTATAATTGTACAAAAATACTTTTTTCCCCTTGAGAATAAAATGTTATTCCTTGGCACAGTGTTTTGGGGGTTGTGTTATTTCCAGTCAAAGATTAAATTATGAGGTTTTCCAGTGAGCGTTGGGTTTAACTTCAACCATTGTATTTCTTGGGGCTACTAACATCTAGTGAGTGAGAGCCGATCAGAGGCAATCTTCATTATAGTACTAACAAGTTATTTCTATATTCCTTTTTTCCCCCCTGGAAGCACTCATGACTCTTCCATGAGTGTGTTATCCCTCCCTCCATGGTTCACCTCAGTCTTGGTCTTGTAGCGTCTGCCAGGGAGGGGAGGGAGATTGATATCAGAGAGCTGGGGTGGATTCCTCCACATTGGTTCCTGTGGTGATGGGGGTGGCCGTGTGTCAAGGTCACTGTGAAAGAGCTCTTTGTTCCAGTGCAGCCGCCCGGTAGGAGAGAGAGTGAGAGGACAGGAGATGGAGCTGAATACAGCACTGTGATCGGGCACAGGCCAGAGAGAAGCACTCTCACAACCGCAGTCCAGGTTTTGATTGGCATGGAGAGTCGCCACGGTGCAGCTCCTCTTTATAAAAACGAAGGTCTTTAATTTTCTCCACCTCAAACCCTCGGAATGACTCAAGGCTTGCTGGTTCTATAGACCTTGCCGCTGCAGCAGATGATGCTGCCTATAAGCCAGGCCTGCTAAGATAACATCCAATGTGTAGCCGGGTTCCTTTTTTGCCAGCCTTTTTCCACTTAAACGGAAATGCGCCCTAGAACGCCTTTCAATAACTTGGCCCAATTTAAGACAATTGCTATTCCAGACAGCCCTGTGCGCTGAATTGGACGTCTGAATTCCAGCTGAAAGCCAGCGGCCCCGGCCCCGGGAATCACTTACTGGGAAATGCAAACAGAGTTCCTATAGTAACGGTGCCGTGCGGTGAACCTTCTCACTCTGGCTCTCATGCTAGGAGTCTTGGAAGGGGAGGAGGACGAGGCCCTCCTCCGCTTGGCTGCTGGCGCGGCCGCTGACAGCGTCTTCATCTGCCCAGCTGTCCCGACGGGTCAGAACTCTCTCTGCCGTCGTCCACCTTGCCCGGTCTGCTGTCACACAGTGGTCTGTGGCAGCTGCCCATGATGACAGATGGCCCAAGTCTTCAGGTGGCAGCAAAAAGCCTTATGGAACGACTGTGCCCCCTGTTTGTGGACACAAATCCCGAGATTCGATTCAACCAGGGGCGGATCTAGGCATGGGCATGGGGGGCCCCCCTAAATGCCCTGACTGCCCCACCAAACACAATGGCATCCAAAACAACCCAAGATACCCAAAAAATGAAAGTGCTTATATTTAAAATGATGTGAAACACTACTACTGCTACTAACTAACTACAGCTGTGTCATCACTAAACCAACAGCATTTCATCACTGAAAACAGGAAAACTCTCTGAGTCAGACCTTTAGCTTTATGCATGCCGCATGTCTGTTACAAATTGCGTAATAAAAGTCCTGTAACTGAAAATGGTATGGGGGAATCCGCCCCCATTCCATTTTCTCTTGCCCCTCCAACATGTTCTCTTGCCCCTCCAAATGGGACATGTTACATCCGCCCCTGGATTCAACAATAACTTACTGGTGGTAACTTACTGGTGGTTCTTTGCTGTCATACATTTTTACCAGAAACAAATTAGTGGGGGGCTTGGCTATCACTCTGCTGTATGATAATGAATAAGAACTTGAGGGTGAAAACATGACTTAGTGCTGTCAGAGATCAGTATGCAGTCCGTGTAGATAAAGCCACTAATCCTGATACAAACCAGCATTTCTCAACTATGGTGGGTGCAGACAGCGATCCATCTGTTTTCTGTGGGATGTTTCTGGCAGGGATGCAGCCATACTCATACATACTCATTAGTAATATTTTCTTAAGTTGTTATCTCGAATTTGAGCAATTTTCATCAATAAACGCAATGGTGACTTAGTCTTTGGTCAAGTCAAGTCTTTGCCACTACCACATTTTTCGATAAAGATGTCTTCACTGTGCCTCCCTTTGTTTTTTTCTTTTCTCTGTTTCCTTCAACACAATGAGATGTGATTTCATGGAAAAGGTCAAATGTGGGTCCAGTGGAGAGTGAGTGACCAGTTCATTCTAGTTGGGGATGACTGGTCCAGACCTCACATGAATATGTGCACTGTCTCTGCTGTCCAAGTAATGCAGCCAGGAGGCAGGCAGGCAACGGTCATCATCTCGTGGGTGGAATTACAAGAGAGAGAAAGAAAAAAGCTGGTAGTGTTGAAAAGTGCCGTGGCAGCAAACTGCACAGTCACTTGGCAGCAATAAAGGCAATGGAGCGAAAGGAGTAAAAGACGACCCCTGGAGAGCTGAGGCCAGAGGAACCATAGTGAGATCAGTGTTGTAGTGGCTAGCGTTTCTCTCTCTTCTCTGGGAAGTTCTGGAATGTCAAGAATGTGTTGACTTCACACACACACACACGCGTGTGCTGCTTCCCCACAGATACACCGCCTTGATTAGGCGGAATCAATAGGCTCTCTGTGGTTTGTGTGTGTGCATGTGATGGTGTGCATGTGTGTATGCGTGCGCTGTGCACGTGGCCCTACCCCCAGCACACATAAACACACCGCCCAAGCAGTGAGATAGCCGCCACCCACACTGAGCTACAGCTCTGTGCAGCTGCACAGTCCTAACACCTTCCGTCTGACACAATAACCCCCTGTCAGTACAGTCTGTAGCTTTCACCTTGACAAGTTCAAACACAAATAAGATGTTACAGCCTGTTGTCAAGACCTGGTGGATATCACTGGCGGAAGATTGAACTACTCATGTTGTCTGGTATTTAAAAATAGAATAAAAAGTATGTTGTGTCGTCAAAATATACTTCCAAATACTTCCAAATATACTTCCAAATACTTCCTACATTTCAAGTTCAATATGCAAATCTTTTGAAAATATCAGGCTCATGAGTTTAAAGTCTAAAGTGGTTAAAATGTTATTATTATTTTTTTAAATAATAGTAACAATAACTAAAGTTTTCAAATATTATAGTTGATAAAAGTGCAATATTTGCCTCTGAGATATACCCATTGTGTGCATCGGTACGCCTGAAATTTGCCCAGTGAAAAGTGCTCTGTGGTGCAAAATCTGTAAGCGATTATTAATATTTGCGTTATTGTTTCTGTAACTTGATCTTAATTAATCATTTAAAGTTCAAGCCCTAGTGCAAACTTATGCTCAAGAAACTTAAATTTACATGTGATGTTGGTGAAAACTGAGCTATCTGTATAGAGGGTATACGTGTGACATCATTATCTCACCTGGAACTGGAAGTTTGTATTGCCTATTGAGTGGCAAAAATATTTTCTGGTCTTGAGAGCCCATACATCCAAACTTCCTATATCTGAGTTAAAGAAACATAGTAGCCTAGACGTAATTCTACGCTGAATTTCAGTTTGAGCCACATCTAATAACCATGAAGCCTCCATCTATCATGTGATACCACATCATTTGCAGTGGTTAACCATTGCACATATTTAAACTACCACATTCATTCATTATTTTTATTTATTTGTTTTTGCACCCTTGAAACTAGTAAAATACATTTGGATTATTATACCATGGTCAAGGGCACCCCAAAATGTATTTGTCTACCTACCCTTATTTGAATCTATTATGTTCCAGGTATTTGATTTAAAAATGTTTGCTTTAATTAATGCATGCAAAGATTTGCATGCATTTTCACAATATATCAGGCCACAAACTTCTGCACTCTATGACCTTGTAAATGGTGCATTTAGTGACTTCATCCAAGGGGTTTTGTAACATAGATTGTACATCACAGAATCTCAAAGTTAAACCGAATGCAAATCAATTGATGATGTAATACCTAAATTTGTTTACAATGGAAAAACAGATAGCAATGAGCACATTATAGGTATGATTGGAGAAAGAAGCCAATATGGCGCCTCCTTGAGTAGCCCCTAATCCCCCAGAGGACCATGACTCTCCGGTGATGAAATGCCTGCAGCCGCCTCCTTCACCCTGCCTCACTCTCCACTGAGCTATGGTAGGCTTAAGGACTGGGGTGTTAGGTGTCTCCTGCAGAAAGTGATGTTTGGGTCACGGCATGGGCCTGCATATCTACATATCAGATATCAAAGGGATCGGGGAATCGCATGTGCCTAAACTGAGGAATGGGCCAGAATACATTAAGTAGAACAGGCATTTTTTCTTCTCCATCTCAAAATATCAGATGCTTTGAAGATCACAGTTACTTAGGTTCGGGTGACTGAAGCCTATGCTAGCTTGAAGATAATAGGTAGCAGTAGGTTCACACGTGTCACACTGACTAATGTCCCTATGCAGTTGGACAATTCAGTGCCAAAAACTGTCCATTAGCAATGAAAGATTTCTCTTGGCAGAAAAGTACTCTTTGCTGTTGCAAGTCATTTTTCAGTCGACTTTGCCATCTTGGTTGACTTCTATTGTCTTGACTTTCCATTGTGATTTTGTCTTTGCCATCTTTTGTGAATGGTGACTCGGTCACGTGGTCCGGTCCGGTCTCACAAGGTTGTCCCCTTCTTTCCTTTTGTTCTCATTCCTTCGCTCTTCTCAATTAACTAGTTCTGAATGAGAGTGGCTGCTGTCAGCCCCCCAAAGGGCACATAGGGGGAAAGTCTGCCTGTTCAGCAAACATGCCAAATACAGCAATGCCCTCCAGAGTTTGGGGTTTGTGGGCAATGCACTGAGGGGTGCACCCGACCGCACCAGGCTCATGGGAGCTACCCACCCTCAGTAAGCCATTAACTGCGCTGCGTATAGCTTCCAATGAGAGAAAGTCTTCAGACAAACACGCCGCAAATGGCACTTTTATTTACTTGTCCTCACTTCCCCCTCCCCCCAGAACCTTCATTTACTGGGATAGGCAGTGCCATTTTAAGCAGACCCCTGGCAACAATAGGCTTGTCAACGGGGGAAGCACTTTCTCATGATGTCACCGTGCCTTGGTGATTGCTGGGCTGCAGGGACGGGAATCAAGGGATCAAGCCCTCTCTGATATAACTTCTGGGCTGCATACTGGTGGAGCCCATATTGTGAAAAAACAAAAGTGAACTCTATACTTGGTCTGTGAATGTTCTCAGGATACAATATTTATGAATACTTTCCATAAACAAATAAGAAAAGAAAATGAAACAAGAAAACCACAGTCTTATGTTGCACGTTCCATCACTTGAACCACTTGAAGACAAGCATCTTTTATTTTAAGGTGGAGATTCTCAGAAAACAGTGGATGTACATGCTTATAATTCATGATAACGTGCTGTGATGCATTGTGACCATGATGATCTGCTATTTTCGCCAAATATTTTGTTTAGAATAGTGGAAAAGGGTTCTCGTAATAGAGCCCTTCATGGAGACTTTGGTCAAATATGTCTATCGTAGGGTTTAAGTGGTTCAATATCTTCGCTAACCCCGTTTGCACAGCAAAATCCTGAGTGATAATTTATCTCTGACAAATCACTTTCAGAGTTAAACTCCCACAAAGGATAGCAAATCATAATGACAAAGGAACACTTTGTCACTTACTCTGGGGTTTTGAATGGCTGCAGTAGTTCCATTCCCTGTCCAGCCCATCTTTCATGAACACTTCTTGTGGTCTGATTGGCTGTGCTATGGAAAACGTGCATTCTCCCAGACTCCTCTGCTCTCAGGCTTGTCAGACTCGGGTGGGATCAGCCCGCATGCATGGCGATCTGCTGTTTACACAGTCCAATGAGCATCGGTCGCTTTGCCTCTCCATGGCAACAAAGCCAAGCCCCCGTGACCCCTGATGAGGGTCGCGGCCTCATAGGAAGAGAAGAGCAGCGAAAATCACTCCTACCTAAATTCAAGTAATTAGAATATGGAGGAGACGGGGCCGTGCCCTCTAGCCTCCAAGGGAAACACACATCTTTGGTCATTGTGGGGTGACAATGATCATTGGCCTTGGAGGGGCAAGTGCAGAGTATGATGGATTGCTTCTGAAGTCTGATGGACGGCTAAATGAGGAGTATAATGGATGGCGTGATGGATAGATAGGAAGTGGAGGACGGCGAACACTTAGATTTTCACACAGAAGCGGATGTAAGCTGTTTGCTTTCAGTTGGGGAATGATTGATTGATGACGAAGAAGATGGAAATCGTTGTTGTCGTCTTCAGTTTTTAAATCTTTTTTTTGCCTTCACAATTTCAGGGTTACCAATTTCTGAGATTAAAAATATAATAAATTATTTACATGTTTTTTTTTTAATAATTTGTAACAGTAAATTCTGTTTTAAAAGCTAAATAAATTGTTGCCACAATGTTGATCTCCCCATTAGCTGTGTTTTAAAACATGCTGTTGCGGTTTTTGAACCCTTCACCTCCAAATTCTGGATTTCCTGTGCCCAATCCAGTACACCGTCTTCACTCTTCCACCCTCAGGCTCAACTCAATTCAATTCAATTCAGTTCAAATGAGTCTTTATTGGCATGAGAAAACAAACGTTTACATTGCCAAAGCAAGTGTCACTCAGTGTTTTCCTCCCCAGCCCTGTGACGAGCTGCCTTAGTGCCACTGGATGGATGCCCATCTGTTCCCATTCTACAATCAACACCACAGTCTTTAAGAAGAATGTTCTGCATGTTCTTACAGCCACCGTGTGTGGGGTGTGTGTGGGGGTGTGAGGGTGACACACATGCACGCACGCACGCACACACGCACACACACACACACACACACACACACACACACACACACACACACACACACACACACACACACACACACACACACACAGTATTTGTTATTCATGTTTTTCTACTTATTATTATTTTTTGCTTATGACTTTTACTTCCTCTAGTTAGTCAAGTTCCATCTACTGTATGGATCAAGTTCCATCTATGGAGCGCATGCACACACGCACGCACACAGCACTGCCTATACTGCTGATGCTGGGTTTGGATAGCCTTCTTCTGTCTCCTGAGGTTGCATTTGAGTTCAGAGCACAACACCGCCTTGACACATGTTCTAGTATAGTTCAACTGGAGGTTTGCAAAGAGAAATATTGGATTTTTATTAATATTGAAAGATTGCAGGCAGGCTTTAGAACCCATAACTAAAACGGTCCTCCTTAATGTCACAAATGATTCATCATCACAATCAGCTGATGCCAGGCATCTGTTCTGGTCCTCTGGCCTTTGTTACAGTGGATCATGCTATTCTAATTAGCCACCCTGAGCACTGGGTCACAGGCACAGTTCTGGTTCAAGTCTCAATACTAACTGTGGGGTTCTTCAGGGTTTGGTGCTTGGTCCAAATGTATTCTCCACCAGTCTGCTATTTGGACATCTGTTTTATACTGTAGTGTCTAATCACACATAATGAGTGAACACTTTCTACCTATACATTATACCAGCTCACAATGTCACGGTGAAACATATTGTGAGCTTGTAGATTGTACAATTAGGTTTTTCGCTATGTGAGGTGAAATCACGTATAGGCCTCTGGGGTTTATGTTGTTAAGCCGGAAAAATGGCGATCTTTGAAGCTGCGTCCAGAAACATAACTGATGTTCTACTGTTAAATTCTAAAAACGACAGAGATCATTTGAATAAAGCCTGCTAATTTAAACGCCCATTTTTCCAGTGAACTTTGTCAATAATTCCATTCTGTCACTCTGGCAGTGTAGAAATCTTGGCATATTGTCCTTGGGGTAGCAAGCTCAGCTTGGATAAACATGTCAAAATCATTGCACAATCATGATTCTTTCGATTTAGGAAAATCTACAAAGATTAAATCATTACACTCCACAAACAATCTGGAAACTCTCATACATGCATTAATTTAATTCCGAACTAGATTGCTGCAATTATTGGGGCTCATGTTGTTAAAGTAGCAAAAGTCTCATGCACCTCTCCATCTTGTCCAGAATGCAGCTGCAATGGTTTTAACTGGCACTACAAAAAGAGCATATTTAATAAATTCCTGCATTGTTACGTATTTGAGATAATTTATTTCTCATGGTTCACTCCTTATAAGTTCCTCATGCTTCTGGCCTTCAAGCCTATTTAGGTTCATCTTTCCGTGTCACGTTTGCATGAAAATTAATATTTGAAACCTTTCAGGTTTGGAAATAGTGCTTTCAAATTTGACACGTCAAAAAGTCAGCTCACTGTGGACACACATGCATGGAATGTTTTACTTTGAAATGTTTTATAGTTTGAGTTATTTAAGTTGAACACCCATCACATTCTCAATGGCAATAGCACAAACCTTGGCATTCTACTATAGTCCTACTAATTTATAATGGGGATCAATGGCAGATTATGGCACATCAATGAAATCACTTTCACCTAGAAAGTCCATTCACACTTTTTATAATTCAGTTTTACTTTGAAATGATTGTAGTTTCTGAGTTATTTACCTTACATTTTCAATTGAAATATATATTGAAAATATAGAGAAATATAGCACTTCCATATAGAGCAGAGTGGGGTAATTGAGCACACAATGTTATATTATGGGTTCTCCATGATAACAATGCACTAAAGACATTTGATAGAACTGCAAACACTTAAGATGCTCTACATAGGGGGCACGTAACGGTGGCAGTGCCGTTGCCTCACAGCTAGAATTTCCTGGATTTGATTCTTCCTTCTCTGCGTCATCAGTGCCCATACCGGCAGGCTGGTGAAAGGGCCCTTCTGTGCGGAGTTTGCATGTTCTACCGTGCACGTGCAGTGATCCTGGTCCCTAGACTGCCTCTCCTCTGATGAAGGGGAAAGGAACTGGTTGGAATATTGTGTTCCTTCAACGTGCCATGTCCAACCAGGGACCTGAGGGTACTGCTCAAGCACACCACGCCAGTAAGCCAAGGTGTCTTTGGGGCTTTGGAAGGTGTCCCTTGGTGCTTTTGAGATTTAAGTGGTGCACCCACTTCATTATGTAGCATTGTGTCAAACATGTCCCTTGGAGGGTACCTCCCTCGGTGGGCACCTCCTGGGTTAGAGCATGGCACAGAAGTAGCATATTATCCCCACCGGGTGTCATTGTTGCATCACTTACTTTACATTTTTTACATTGTGTATACTGTACATTTTAAACCTGGGAAACAAGCCATTTTGCATGCATACTTTATTCTTTTGGCACTTTAAGTACATTTTTAATACCAATACTTTCACTCAAGTATAGGCCTAAATGTCTAATTCTGGGCTTTTAATTGTAACAGTATTCTCTATTCTGCCATGATACATAATCCATTACGTTAAATGTTTATATGATATACTGTACGTAACATAAACTGGAGATGGTTGATGGGATAGATGGGAATGCAAATATCATGCTATACCGGTATTTTAGTAGAACTGACTAGAACTGTCCTTAAATGCCATTTTAAAACAAACATTTTTTTTGGTGTGTGTGTGTGTGTGTGTGTGTGTGTGTGTGTGTGTGTGTGTGTGTGTGTGTGTGTGTGTGTGTGTGTGTGTGTGTGTGTGTGCATGTGTGTGTGTGTGTGTGTGTGTGTGTGTGTGTGTGTGTGTATGTGTGTGTGTGTGTGTGTGTGTGTGTGTGTGTGTGTGTGTGTGTGTGTGTGTGTGTGTGTGTGTGTGTGTGTGTGTGTGAAAGAGAGAGACAGAGAGAGAGAGAGAGAGAGTGTGTGTTTTTATGGGGGACTCTTGCCAAAGAATGTATATAATGGCTAACAGCAGTTTGGAAAGCCATGTACTTGTCTTGAGCACACATCTTTAAACATTGTGACCACATCTTAAATGGAAACCCAACCCGACAACAGGGCAGTCTAATTCAGGATAGTATTAGAGGAATTTAAGGGCTCTCGCACACTATCTCATGCTTGGCCCTGAACACACCCCAAGGTAATATAAACGCATGTAACACCATCTCAGCTAAAGGCAAGGCATGCATGGTCCAGTCTGAAACCACTTGTTTGTTTACGCGTTCTAAAAAACAAAATATCTCAGAAATTATGGGAACATGTATATCAATGCTGAGTATAAATAGCGTTTTATATGCATGGATGCAAGACTCTGCAATATAAAAACCATTACTGCCTGTAGACCAGTGTGCAGAGGTCAGGGAAATGACAACAGTTAGCAAGTGGACAAGTGTTTGTGACAGCTGGATGGTCAGCTGGGCAAAGAATGGCTGAGCCCAGGGAAAGTAGAGCTCCAGGGGGTCACACACACACACACACACACACACACACACACACACACACACACACACACACACACACACACACACACACACACACACACACACACACACACACACACACACATGCAAGCATGTAGGGGTGCTGCGTTTTACTAATAACATGGCACAGTTGACAGCGAGTGACCCCCAGTGAGATTTCACGATCCACTTATGTTACAAACTCTCTGCCAGAGCTTTGAGTAGTCAAACATGTCACCACCCATCTCTGACATCCCCCATCGAGATAGAGCACATGTGTCAAAGTCAAGGCCCGCGGGCCGGATCCGGCCCTTTACGGAGTTTTCTCCGGCCCTTGGGATGATATTTAATTACCATTTAATCCGGCCCGCTGTATAACGTGCCCCCAGCAGCATATTACTACAAGTCCCAAGATGCAATGCGAGCGCATTGGCGCATACCGAGTACCCGCGGGAAGCGCGATCCCGTGTCTACAGTAGCCTACTCAAGTGATCAACACAGACACAGTGGAGCCTCGCGTCTCATCTCCATCTCCCAAAAATGGCAAAAAGAAAGGTAGACGCTGAGAACAGGGGGTTTCAAGACAGATGGGAGTCAGAGTACTTCTTCACAGAAGTAAAAGGAAAGCCTGTGTGTCTTCTGTGTGGCGAGAGTGTGTCGGTAATGAAAGAATATAACTTAAGAAGGCACCATGAAACTAAACACACAGACGCACAGAAAGACAAGTACAAGAACATGAACGCACAAGAAAGGCTACAGAAGGTACAAGAGTTGAAAAGAAATCTTAAATCCCAGCAGGCTATGTTCACAAAAGCCAAATCACAAACCGAGGCCGCTGTCAAAGCCAGTTTTGTTGTGGCAGAAGAGGTCGCAAAATCAGCCCGGCCATTTACAGAGGGAGATTTTGTAAAGGGCTGTATGCTGAAGGTTTGTGACATTGTGTGTCCAGAAAAAAGACAGCTTTTCTTAAACGTGAGTCTGAGCCGAAACACAGTTGCTGAACGTATAAACCAGCTTTCCACTAATCTTAAACAACAGCTTGTGGGAAAGGGGAAAGATTTCATAGCATACTCTCTTGCTGTGGATGAGAGCACGGACATATCGGACATTGCTCAGCTGTCAATTTTCATCCGTGGAGTGGACGCAAACATGTGCGTGACAGAAGAGTTGTTGGGATTATGTCCAATGCATGGCACAACTACAGGAAAGGATCTGTATGAACAGGTATGCGGCAGAGCCTTCTAGGGGAGAGTTGCGATATTCCCGTTCACTCCTGTGCGTCAGGGCAATGGCGGTGCTGGAGGAGCAGCAGCGCTGATGTAAAAGCCGTTTGAGTGCACTCGGAAAACCGGAAGTCGATGAATATGAATGGGACTCTATGGATTTAATCAGGCACCAGCAAAGAAGGCACGAAAACATCATGTATTAATGGCGGTGACCTCGTAAACAAACTATCGATGCAGGCAAATTAAAGAATGCCTTCTGGAGGTTGATTCCGGATACTTTGTCACATGATTTGCAAATGATATATAATTATATTGACGTCTTGAAAGTATTATTGCTGACTGAAACTGGTTTCAAAGCAGGCGATATCGCGAGAATTCACTGAAAAGCTAAGATTCTCGCGATAACAGCGGGGGAAGGAGTATGCAGAAAGTTATTTAATCAGTTATTTAATCCATCTTTAATGACTTTATTTTAGTTATTCTTTAATAATAGTACAACATAAACATTACAGAGACGGTAGCCGTGACTGAACAATACTTTAAAACAGTTGTCTTTTAACATACGTACCTAAAATAGCGCCGTTTTCGTTGAAAACAATGTACTCCCAATGACAGTTAGGACTGGGACTGCACTCATAGACGAATCTCTGTAGTCTCGTGCACGGTGCTCTGCTCTGCTTTCTGACCCCTCAATATCGCAACTCTCCTACTAGAAGGCTCTGGTAGGCGGGTAGGACGCCTAAATGACATGGAGCTGACTTGGGATAAACTTGTGGGGTTGACGACAGACGGAGCGCCCGCAATGTGCGGTCATAAAAGTGGCTTGGTGGCGAGGATTCGCGAGAGAAAAAAGGAGGAGGGAGACGACACGGGTGAGCTGATCTCGTATCACTGCATCATACACCAGGAATCGTTGTGTGGCAAAGCTTTGAATATGGAGCATGTAATGAGCATCATAACACGAGCAGTCAACTTCATTAGAGCCAGAGGTTTAAATCACCGCCAGTTCAAAACGTTTCTCGAGGAGTTCAATGCGGAGTTTAAAGATCTGCCATATCACACAGAAGTGCGCTGGCTAAGCCAGGGAAAGGTGTTGAAAAGGTGCTTTGAGTTGCGCGAGGAGATCTGCAACTTCATGGAAAGCAAAGGGAAAGACCCCGCAGAGCTCCGTGATGAAAAGTTCCTGTGTGAAGTCGCTTTTCTCTGTGACATCTCTGGCCATCTGAATGAACTGAACCTACAGCTGCAGGGACGGGGGCGTGTCATCTCTGACATGTATTCTACTGTACGGGCGTTTAAAACCCAGCTGAGCCTGTGGGAAATGCAGCTGCGGAAAAAAAACTTTGTCCATTTTTCGTGCTGCAATACCATGAACGAGCAGCTCTCCAAACAGCCTGCTAAGCCCAGCGTGCCTGCCGTTGTGTTCCCGAGTGCACAGTTTGCCGACAAACTCCGCATACTTGCTGCCGACTTTAGTCGGAGATTTTCTGACTTTGAAGCCCAAAAAAACAAGCTTGAACTGCTCAGCAATCCATTTACAGTTGACGTGGAAAGCGCACCGGCAAATCTCCAAATGGAGCTGATTGAGCTCCAGTGCGATGACGCACTCAAAGCAAAATATGAGTCTGTGGGCGCTGCAGAGTTTGCTCGTTTCATCCCCGACAAAATGCCACAGCTGCGCACCCAAGTTGCTCGGACGCTGTCTATGTTTGGCAGCACATACCTGTGTGAACAACTGTTCTCTTTGATGAAGTTAAACAAAACTTCACATAGGAGTCGTCTTACTGATGAACACCTCCATTCAATCCTGAGGGTTTCCTCAGCTCAGAGTCTGACCCCAAACATTGATGAACTTGTACTCAAGATGAAACACCACCAAGTGTCTGGCTCAGCCTCAGCGTCAGCCTAGTGAGCTTCATAGAACATAAGAATGGACTGGCATTTGATTTTTCTTTGAGGGGATTTTTTTTTCTCAGCTGAATGGACTCGGGGAAATGTTGCCTAATAAATCAATGCAATTGTTTTGTTTTCTTTTTGGGGTGAGCATAATTATTACCACTTCTAATTCTTTGAATCAAACTTGACATCCTACCTACCTAGACTGCCATGCAGGATTATTTCTGTTTTGTTTTTCCTTTCTGGGGAAGCAATATTAACACTCCTATAATGCCTTGAATAAAATCTAACACCCTCCCCAGACTGCCAGGATTTTAGGAGGGGAATTTCATCAATGCTGTTCTGATCAAAACTGTT
Source organism: Benthosema pterotum (assembly GCA_039105355.1). Classification (NCBI taxonomy): domain Eukaryota; kingdom Metazoa; phylum Chordata; class Actinopteri; order Myctophiformes; family Myctophidae; genus Benthosema; species Benthosema pterotum. The sequence goes on along the minus strand of CM076965.1, from coordinate 34,113,222 downwards.
TTGATTTACCTTCTAATTTTGTTAAGACAGGTGAGGTTGAGAGTAGAAAATTGAGCTTTAAATGCATGACTTGTTTTATGCATGTTTTGTTTTTGCATTTACCTTTGCTGTTTTGACTGAAAAATACATGCAGCTGTTTACCTGTTCATTTCAATATACTGGAAGAGCCTTGAAAAGAATATTGCAACTGATTTTATTTATTTTACATTTATTATTATTTTTAATGGTTAATCTTAAGTGCAATATAGGCTGTGTTTGGTCTTGGCTTCAATATGTGCAATTATTGCGAGTATTAATAAACATTGAACCAGTCCGGCCCTCCACTAGTATCATTTTTTTAATTTCGGCCCCCCTTGTATTTGACTTTGACATGACTGAGATAGAGGATGCCAATGTGCACAACGAACATTATTTATTACTGTCGGACATAATATTATATACGATTTATTGTTGTATAAGAATTGTCATATAATATATATAGACCCTGACGAAGACCTTGTGTGGTTGAAACACGTTGGACATTTTCAGTTGCCTTGCTCATAAATAAGACATGTTATGCAATGTTTACACTGAAGACGGAGTACTTGGGTTTCTTTTTTCTTTTTAAAGTCTGCAATTCATACCGTCAGGAGGAATAGCAGTACAAAACTCTAAGAAGAAGAACCAATCTTGACAACAAATTGTCTGTGTTTGTGGTTTTCTGCTAATCACAGTGGTTTGTGATAATTAAGGCAAATTAAAGTCCAACCTACAAGTGCAATGCCTGCTGTTCAAGTTGCATGCATTGTCAGACGCAGAGTAGGCCTACTACAGTGAAGTGTTTTCCAAACCCCCAGGCCAGGGGTCCGTAAATTATTTTGGTGGGCCCCAGAAAATTAGTTTAATGTGCAACATGTCATCTCACACGACAGTAAACAAACTATGAGGTTCACTCATTCTCTGCTCCACTCCACAAGGAGTAGAATTGGTTGAGGGGTACCTACAGTATGTGGTAGTGCCTCCCCCTCCCTTCCTCCAACTACTGTACAAACAAACCCATTGTTTCCAAACACATGCACTGCAGGCCTGTGTTTACTGTGTGTTGCTGATGTTTGCCATGCCTCTGTTTGAATGGATATGTTACTAAATATGTGGCTAATTATTATGTGAATCCTATACAATACATAAATGTATATGATTTAAAAGTATATGATTTACAATTTGATAACCCTAACGGGAAAGATATGATATATGACTTGTTTTCTTAATTGTTCTTTGTTTACATGGCATGTCAATTATCATTTGACACCAAATGACCATCACTATTTATTATCCAGCCAAATAAAGTTGATACTTATCTCAAAATCCTTGTTTCGATATAACAGTTTAGATATAACATATACCGTTACCATATAGACCTACCCTATCTACAGGGGAGCTGCACATTACCAAATTTACAATTTAAGGACTTTTAAGACCTTTAGAATACCAATTAGGACAAATTGTCAAATAATACATGCAGTAATAAAGAGACAAACATTGTGAGAATAACGTCCACAACGTCACTCACTGTGATGATTTGTAAGCTTGTAGTTCCACTATTTTCACAGTATTTATCTGTGAAAACAAGTAAACCTCCTTTAAATCAGTGAAGAATGATGCATGAACCTGGGATTGTTCACAATTACAAAAGGCAAATATGCATTTTTTTTTTTACCTTTTATTGTTTTATTGCTGGTTGTAAATTGGTTTGTGAGCTGCCTGGAGAGAGTGCATGCAATCTCCGGCAGTGGCAGCCACCGTCACAGCCGTTAGTGTTTTATCCAGCAACCCTTACCCTAAGCCTAACATTAACCAAACCTAGCCTGGAGAGGCCAGCCTCATAGCGTGAAATAACTCAACATTCTACTTCACGCTATGAGGCTGGCCTCGCCAGGCTAAACCAAATACTTACCCTTACCCTAACTGTATCTGTCCTCTAGGCCAGGCTGGCCAGCATTGGAATTTTATTTTATTTTATTACTTTTCTGAAAATAATGTGTATCTTGTTTTGGGTAACATGTTGTGGTTGCGTTTGTGGTAATGCCATCTACTGCTGTTCTCTATGTCCTGCTGCAAGGACATGCTGAGGCAGGTCTGTAATTAATGAGACAGGATTGATTGCAGCTTTGCACCTGTGCAAGCTGCTGTGCTGTGTAGGCTCAGTCAGAACCATAGTGCTCAGAACTGACCCGAGTTTCAGTGAGGAAAGGAGCTCTTTTTAAACAGACAAGAGTGTCCTTTAAAATAAAGAAATATGAAAGAAAACAACATAATTTTCCCAAAAAAAAAACATTGGCAGAAGGCGCCCATGGTATGTTACGTGTTGTTATTTTTATTTGTACGCATGGCACAATGTGGAACCGCCACGGCAGATTCCAGTCCTGCCAGCACCATGGTGATTGCATATGCTCTTGCTGTATGCCTGTTCAAGGTTTGAATTTTTATTTGAGTGCTCCATTTGGCCAATGGTTCATGGTTGTGGGCTTTGCGTCCTCAAAGTTTGGCATAGCCCTCTAACATAATTGCCAAGTTTTTGCAAATACTACCGACAGCACGGTTATGCCAGAACATTTTCCCCAGAAGACAAAGGAGAAGGAAAAAAAACAAAAAAAAAAAAAAAAAAACAGACAAATGCAATAATGGACCAAAATTGCTTAGGGCTTGGTCTTTTAATGATTAAACTTGGAATAATAATACATTTGGGATGGCAAGCTTTTTCCATTCCAGTTTTTAATGCAAAAGCACTTGTCAACCAGTAACCAGTCCAAACCGAGAAGAGCACAACCAGTCAACCACTGTTATTGTTATGTACAATGTATATTGTATTAACTTTATAAACTCCAGATTGGTGAAAATAATCATTAAAATGATTTTCTTCCTCCACAGAAAAAAGTTATGTTTTGCACCTTTATCTTTGTGTTTAATGGTCGAACATGGTATTGTCAGTGTCACTAGGTGGATTATCACTGTTTTACTGAGGAATGCACAGCATGGCTGACTTGGGGAGAGGATCGGATGAAGTGGAACAGGCATTGGACACAGGAGCTTTGCAATGTGCTGACAGCGAACATTCCTTGCATCCTGCTATCTTAAAAATGTGAAGCTGCAGAAAAACTGCTTCGACTCCTAAATCTCACTTCTGCCCCCATTCCTGAGTCTGTATGTCATTCTAAGCAAGAAATTATGACCAATGAATCCCAACTCATTTTTGTAAAATATAAAATAGAATCAGATGGACTAAAACTCCAGGTACTGTGAGTGAACGAAATGTGCAGTGCTAAATATTACAATCATGGACAGATATCTAGGCTACTCTACAAGTGTAACTTTAACTTTGATACGTCGGATACAGCAGAGGAAGGGAAGGGAACTACTGGCAATGGAGTGCAAGAAGATTGGCCTCAAGCTCAAAGCCAAGAAAACAAATGTATTCTTAACACAGAGGACACAACCATCGCGCTGTGGTGCTCGAGGCAGTTGAGGATTTCAAATATCTTTGGGCCTTGACTGGACTGCTTCAACGGAACAAGACCTGAAGGTCTGGACTGCTCTAGCTTGCCTGGAATGTCTTGCATGGGATGAGCTAGGAGGCATGTCACCAGACATGGGACTAGACCCCAAGTGGCTGTTTGCAGCTGCAGTGGAGTCAGTGCCGCTGGGACCCTCACAGCACAACATTGAAAGGGCCCTGGAGTTTACACAAGAATGCTACAAATGGCATGAGGTGTCACATGGACAACCACATCAGAAACGTGGCCCTCTATGGCAGGGGTTTTCAACCTTTTTCATCCCAGGGACCACCATTTATTCAGAATTTGAGCCACGGACCACCATTTGACAACATTTTAGCTCCACAGACGCTAAAAGTAAAGATTTATTTTGCTTTTTGACCACAATACCAGGCTGTATTTGGGAAACCAAACAGCCCAACATACAGATCAAAATGACCATTAATCTTCTACATTCTCTAGTTGTGTAGACTTGGGCTAATTGACATGATGAACATTTTAACTCTTGAGAGTGTAAAAATGAAACCAAATGGACCCGCAAGGGTCCATTTGGTTTCATTTTTACGTTCTCAAGAGTTACATCTGGTTAAACAACTTAGCTGGGGACCCCCTGGAACCTTCTCAGGGACCACTGGTGGTCCCCGGACCACCTGTTGAAAACCCCTGCTCTATGGGGACTGGAGACAACACCAGAGAGAGAAGGATGAGGCAGCCAGAACTAGAGTCAAACAAACTGCCATCATGCAGAAAAAAGACAGGGTTCATCACCATGTTGGCTGGTGATGGACATTTTATAATCCAAATTTTGCCATGGCCCATGACATTAGGTGTCCTAGATAGCATGTTAATGTAGACTTATAGTTTATGCTGACTTTTAGCTTTTTTGTGTAAATATAGCACTAGCTGCAAAGCTATCCTTTGCGGCTTCCTCCTCAGGATACTCTACAGTGTAGAGTATCCTGTAGACAGAGTATCCTGAGTATTCTAAACAATATGATATCTGGAAGTACTTGTGTAGAGTCTACACAAGTACTTCCAGATATCATAGTTTATAGCCAGCCTCCCTCGCCAGCTTGTTCAGTTTGTTAGTGCCCCTTGTGTTGATGTTACCAATAACAGAGCACAAGCAAACAACACTACACAGCTGTACGGGTAACATCTGCAGCAGCTCATTGCACACATTCTCAAACATTTTCATGCCATTAACATTAATGCCCACCTGGCCAAATAATGGCCAACATTAATGCCCCATATATATGGCCAGAAATATTGTGTGCCAGGGACCCCTCCATACAGGACTTGTGTTGTTGATTATTTTTCTTTTTTGTGCTTTTTTATTTATTTATTTTTGCAATCCAATAGACATGTGTTTAAAATGTCCATGGTGTTTTTAAATGCATAGATCATAAATGTATTTTGTCTGAGTTATTGTTCCACTTCAAAAGAATGGTGCTTTGTGTGCCCAAGAAGAGAGTTTTTTTTTCTTTTTTCTTTTTTTTTAATCCAGTAATCATTTGCATCACTCCAAAAGTGCCCAGAGGCAAAAAGGAATGCAGTTCATGCCAGGTTAGACTAAGGCTGCCACCCACTGGAAGAAAGGCAAATTGCATTTACTTAATCTCTTACTCTCAGTTAAGATGGATGTAGTTACTTTTTAGTCATCACACTAGACTGACAGTGGGTGCATTTGGGAGGCACCCACTATGTCAGCTAAAAAAAAATCACATGTGTGAAGTGAGGGGTGTGCTTATCATCATACATCACATTTTGTGTTAATCCAATCAAATCATTTCCTTGGTACACACAAAAGTACATAGAGAAAAAGATGTCAACTTGGCTGCCACTTGGTGTCACGGGGGCACACACAAAGCCATGCCTTGTAGAGGCTAGGGCTCCTCAAAAAAGAAAGACGCATACATTTCATTTGTATCTGTTTTCATGCCCTTTTAAGAGACTGGAGTATAAAATGGACTGTGGTTCACGTTTGGTTGCATTTTCATTTTGGTGGTCTACATTTTGGGGTATCCAGTGTGGATACGCTGATGGTACCTAACTATTAGCACATTGTTTAAGCAGTAAGGTCTTACAGCATGGATACCTGGTGTAGTTTCAATCTAGTCATCAAGTGGCTTCAACTTTACATTATGACTCTAATGATGTATAAAGAAATGTTACAAAGAGAAGTTATACATGTTTTAATCATAGTATAGAAATGTCAATGTCTAAAGATTCTTACAATGTTATAATTATGAATTACTAGTTATTTATCCTCACCACTTATAAATCTTATATAGGTATATAACTTAACTTTAGTTTATACACTCAGACACACTAAATAAATAAATAAATAAAGTACCCTATGGCATTAATTTCATTAGCCATGGCACTAGTTGCCACCCCTTATCACTATAGTATCTGCGCTGATAGACAAATATCCCGTCAAACCAAATAGCCATTTATAAGAGAGGAGAGAAAGGACACAGAAACACTGGTTTCCATCTATAAAGGACCCTGGAGACTGCTCATATTTCCAACCATGGTGAAATGGACACAGTCATAACAAAGGCTGAACACATCAACATATCATCAGGGAGGCTCAGCAGGCCAGGATCATTTTAGTAGTGCAGGCGCTCTGTCCAGACCTCTGATGGATGACCTGAACAATCTAACAGTCGGTGTATTAAGGTATCCGATCACAGCAAAACTGGCAAGAAAGAGGTACTTTGTACAAGCGCAAGAAAATAGTACAATATGAAGAAAATGAGAAGAACGCACAAATGACAATGTGTAATTTTGAATTTCTTAAGATAACACTGAGGGCCACGAGGGAAGTCAACTGTTCTCAACTTTCCAGTGGTGCACTGTGTACCACTTTAGTGTATCCACAGTGTATCCACATGAGACTAGTCTATAAATGAGTGTCAGAGGCTAGAGCTATTCTAGACCAAACTTAAAGGAAATACTGTTCAACAGATCATGTTAATTTATTTTATGTCTGGGAAGGAAACCACAAGAAGGCTCATGCCAAGGAGGTTTAGATGAAAAGGTTGTGAGAGTTGGACATTTTTATTGATACAAGCAACAGCAAAAAACATATTGGTTCACATTATGAAGTAGGCCAATGACATCTTTGTGATGTCATTGAGATGCACTCATTTTTTTCAAACCTCCAGTGACAGAAAATGTCAACAGGTGGCATAGAAAATGTCATATTGCTGTACTGTATTGTATTGCATTGCCTTTTCTGACGTGTGAAACACTGATACAGAATTTTAAATCCTATATTAATTTGTTCATGGCAGTGGCACTGTATCACCGATTACTAATAGAAGAGCCCCAGTACATAACCATACGTAATACTATGACTAGCCACGAAACCTATAGTACGTAGGTAGTGCAATGTACTACAGGGTTGTATCATACTTAAAAAAAAACATGTTGCAAAAAACAGACAAAAAAACATTCCAGCAAGAAAAAGGGCTTATCACCAAAAAAGTCTAATCAGAAAAAGAAAAGAAACTCATAGGACCTCATAAAATATACTTTACAAAAGAAAAGAAAAGGTTCAGAATGGCAATTTGATCCCTTCAAAAGAGTTGTCTCTACTATTTACTGTATGTAGAGCACATGAGCCCTAAGGAGTGATACATGTTTGTACAAATAAAAACAATTTAAGGGATCAACAACGCCTGAACGATTTCTTCTAAATGTTTTTAAGAATCCAAGGACTGCTGGATCAGTGGACGGGAATGACTGATGATTTAAACTGGGATACAGTGTTCTGGAGACCAGTGTCTTGGACATCCTTATGCAGATCGCAACTTCCCGGCTCATCACCATCATAAACGTGGACGTTGTGTTCGAGTCCCGCAGCGGCATGTGCCTTCACCGCCACGGCCACGGCCTCGTCTTCGCCCTCACCCTCGCCCTCGACTGTGCTGCTGTACCTGTGGTCTATACAATCTATTAAAACAGGGACAGGGAGGTGTCTTTTCTCCTCTGTGAGCTCTGTGCGTGTCTCTGGGTTGGGCTCTGGCGGAGTGTCTGCTTCTAGCTTCATGGTTGCAGGCACCAATATCTTCTCTGTCTCTGCCGAAGGTTCAGGACTTATAGCCGCCGCAGACTGGTGCTCCTCGGCTGCGAGGCCTGAATTTAGGGACACGGATTGCACGTCTTCTCCAGCGCTAGCAGCAGAACTCTTTCTTCGAGACATTGTGGTGCCCTTCAAAACCTTCTTCCCATAGCCAAACGCTTTTCTCCAGACACTCTTTTTGCCTCTGCTGTTGAGGCGCTCCTGCAAACTCTCATTCTCATTTTGCAGAGTCTCCCTCTCGCTGGCCCAGATCAGTTCTTTGTTGGTCCAGACAGTCTGTTGCTCTGTATATTCTCCCCTGATCTGGTCCACCTCCTTGCACTGCTCCAGTCTCTGTTTCCACACACCTTCTATGTGCTCCATCTGCTCTCTCAAGGCGTTCTCTCTCTCGAACTGCGCCATCTTGTAAGGTCGCACGAGCGAGGAGGACTCTTGCAAGATCTTGACCTTGGTCTTGACCTCAATTGTCTTCAACTCCTTTTCCATGTGTGAGATTTTCTTCTGCGCAGAGCAGAGCTTTTCATCCAAAGCCTCATTTTCTTGAAGCAGTTCATTTATCTGCTGCTTGTACTCGTCCACGGTTTGCTCCAGAGTCTGTTTCATCAGTGTTTCCATCAGGTCCATCTTCTCTTTCCAGATCTCTTCTCTATCAGACAACAACCTCTTGGTCCTTGCTGCCTCACTACAGAGTCTCTCTTGCAGGGTGGCGTTTGCATGCTCTTTATGTCTCCTCTCTTCCTGCAACTTTGTTTGTAAAAAATGCAGAGTCTTTTCCATTTGCAGGCCCTCTTCTTCTTTTGCCTTCATGTTTTTCTTCATATCTGAGATAACCTGCTCCATGTGTGTGATCTTCTGCTGTGTGGCAAGGTGCCTTTCCTTATCTTCAAGGAGTTTGTTTATCTTCTGACTGTCATGTTCTATGCTTTGCACCAAGGCCTCTTCCCACTTCTTCTCCATTTGGTCCATTTCTTCTTTCCAGTCTTTCCGTTTCTCAGTCAGTGTGGTCTCGTTCTCCTGCCTCTCCTTGATTAACTTCTGTTCCATTTGTTGGAGGGCTTGGGAGGTGCCGCGTTCCTTGTTGTAGAGCCTGGCATTCTCCTCCTTTAAAATGTTATTCTCAGCTTCTGTTTTGTCGACTATCAGAATGAACTGTCTCAGATATTCCTCCATGGCCGCTTTGGATGAAGACAGCTGAGCCTGGGGCTCTGGGTTCTGAATGACATAATCCCATTCCGTATCGAGAGCCATAGTCAACATCTCTTTCTAATGATTCATCAATAGTGGACAGGTGCTGCAGAATGTGAGTGACGCCACCTTGACAAGAAGCTTGTTCCTCCAAACAGTACCTCCGTGAAGTGCACCTGTTGGGCACTGGTGTCAACCTGGTGTCACACTGGCAGGAAAATTGTTATGCTAGACAGTACTATGTGTCACCTGATGACGTCATCCCTCCCATGCTTTCTCAATATGACGTAGTAGATCAACTCCAGAGTCCTGAATGGTGGGAAGTGGACTTTTAATGCACGGCTTTCTGAATTGACATCATAGGCCAGCCAAGTCTATATAATATTTGTCGAGAGTTTATTTTGTTTAGGTGAATTACATTATTATGTAATTCATGCCAGCCAAGCCTATGGCATTTAATGATTATTTTGGGTAAATTATCGCTATGATGAAATTTGTGCCAGCCAAAGTCTATGGATGTTTGTTCAGGGTACTAAACAACCAGAGCGATGCAATTTTGGGAAAGTGTGGTTGGCCTATGGCAATGCCTTGCCCCCTCCTATTGGCTAGCCAATAAGAGGGGGCGAGGCAACCAGACCTTTGTTATCTAGGCACTTTTTCGATGGTGGCGTAATTAAAAGTGTTGTCATGAGTATTATCTCCGGGAGGTGAAAAAAGGTTACTCTAGAAACAAGAACAAAGTGTCACACTAACAATAGTCTCGTTGCCTATGGCAACCACACTAATAGCAATAGTCTGGTTGCCCATGGCATCCACACTAATTGTCTCCAATAGTATGGTTGATTGAGAGTATGTTTTAGCCCCTGTCCGTCCGTCCGTGCACGGTCCAGGTCGCACCCGATTGTCCGGTTGAGGTGATGTCATCATATTAGCTCACTCCACTCACGTATGAGTCATGACCTACTTGTTCGCTCCGCTCACGTACGCTCGCCCCGACGTCATCAGAGCCACAACTTGATTTGGCCTGGTGGAGACCTGTGCCACAAAGGGGCACTGATCTAGTTAGCAATTATTTTAGGCTGCGTATGTCGGTCATGCATGTGCACGTGCGTGCGCGCGCGCACATACACACACACACACACACACACACACACACACACACACACACACACACACACACACACACACACACACACACACACACACACACACACACCTCTCTGTGTCCCTATGATACTTGTCAGTCACACAGACTGACTGTGATAAGAACTCTGGAGTATGGAGTATGAACTGTGTTCTGTGTACTTTATTTTGTAGTGTCGCCCTAGTGTTTCCTGTTCTGCCTAGTGATGTCTGCCTGTCATGTCTTACCTCCCCATGTTTGCTAGTTGTCTCCCAGCCAATCCAGTGTTGATTGTTAGTGCACCTGTGCATTGTGTCTACTTATACCCCTCAGTTGATTGTGTGCCTGTGCCCTGCTTGTGTATAGTTTTTGTTATGGTGGTCTGTTCATGTCCTGTTTAACCTTGTTTTCAGTTTATTAAATACTTTAATTTGACCAGTTTTGTTCCTGCCAGTCTGTTCTGCATTTGGGGTTCTACATCTTGAGTGCCACCGTCATAAAAAAAAGCACCGGTGGGTTCCAGTCTACAGTAGCTCCGTAAACCGCCCCTTGCCCCGCCAACATTCCCATGCTGTCTCTGCATGTTGTCAAGCAGGGGGAGTCGGTTTACCCAGGCTAAGTCTACAGTGGTTTGGGTCTTCCTCTGGCGTGGACACGCAGGTGCTTCCGCAGACCGGCCATGCGGCTGAACCTCTTGCTGCACTCCTGACAGTTGAAGGGTCTCTCTCCGCTGTGGACTCGCAGGTGTGCCTTGAGGCTGCCTAAATGAGTGAAGCTCTTGCTGCACTCAGTGCAGCGGTGCGGCCGCTCCCCGGTGTGGACGCGCTGGTGTGCTTTCATGAGACTGGACTGACTGAAACGCTTGCCGCAGTCCTTGCAGGGAAAAGGCTTCTCCCCCGTGTGGACGCGCTGGTGCGCCTGCAGGTGAGCCAACCTACCGAAACTTTTCTCACACTCTTTGCAGAGGAAGGGTTTGGCTCCGGTGTGGACGAGCAGGTGTGCCTGCATGTGATTGGACTGACTGAAGCGCTTGTCGCACTCTGTACAAGTGAAGGGTTTCTCTCCCGTGTGGACGCGCATGTGTTTCCGTAAGTTACTGGACTGAGTGAAGCTCCTCTGGCACTCCTTGCAGTTGAAGGGTTTTTGCCCGGTGTGGACGCGCAAGTGTTTTTGTAGATTACACAGCCAATTGAAACTCCTCTGACACTGTTTGCAGACGTAGATCTTTCTCCCCGCGTTTCTTCCTCCCACCCGAACCTGAACATTCTTGGTAAGCTGTTGAGGACTGCCGCTTTTCGTTTCTCCATCCGTGTCTCCTTTTTTCTGACCATCCGTGTCTCCTTTTTTCTGGCCGGCTACGGGGCTGTTGATTGGCTGGAGGTCTGCCAAGAGCGTCTGTCCAGTCATCAGAGCTTGGCAGCAGAGGTTGTCATCGCTCCTACTCTCCACGGGTTGATAGAGGACGGTAGGGGCAGCGGGGTGTGGACACTGAGAACAGGAGACCTTCTGGACGGAATGGGACTCGCTCATTACAGCCATCGTCAAATCTGAGGCTGTAAATTGGATGTGTTGGGGTCAAGTGATTTCCTTTCCGGGGGAGTATGTCCTTGTTATGTGTTACTCTATTCTGTCTGTTCCTGCGCTGAGCCAACCTGCCCCGATTCTGCTTAGAAAACCTGTAAGCACAAACGTCTACACGTCCCAACGAAATGAGGAGAATGTCTAACTGCAATGTACACCTTATGTAGGACGAGCAGGACCTGAGGTCTGACGTCACACACACCAAAGGTTTTTGAACAGATGGCAGGGTGAACGGACCTTATTGACTCCCAATCCCAACTAGACTTAACTTGCGTGTTGCGCACAAGACCATGGCCTACTCATGCATGAGCAAAGGGCTAATACTCATGACTTTACCTTTAGACATCCATTACTCACGTCATCATTACGTCATCTCTGAGTACCCCAGCAGCCGCCGACCACCGAGCACTGCTCACCGATCGTCTTACGTGCGCCTACTCCACCATACTGGTGAGTCACTATGTTTCACCCTTGCAGGCAACTGTAACAGTGAACGGACGGACAGACGGACGGACGGACAGACGGACAGACGGTGAAACATGGTCACCACCTTACGGTGGAGACAAACAACAACAGTCGTGTAATTTTCTAGTGGTGTATGTATGGAATTGCTAACCCATGTTACTTCACCATGTTTGGATGAGATCAGGCTTGGGTAGTTAGATCAGGGTTGGGTAGTTTCATTTATTGAAAACAAACCGCAAGGCTATAGCCTTACGGTTTTTCATGATTTTGACGATTTTCAAAAAATGATGAAACCTGGCAAAAACGCAAGGCTATAGCCTGCGGTCTTGCACAGCATGCTTTTTTTCATCGTTTTGAGGATTTTTGAGGATTTTTGAAAAATGTCGAATTTTCAAAAAAAACGCAAGGCTATAGCCTTACGTTTTTTCATGATTTTGACGATTTTCAAAAAATGACGAAACCTGGCAAAAACGCAAGGCTATAGCCTGCGGTCTTGCACAGCATGCTTTTTTTCATCGTTTTGAGGATTTTGAGGATTTTTGAAAAATGTCAAAAAAAAAATCATGATTTTGACGATTTTCAAAAAATGACGAAACCTGGCAAAAACGCAAGGCTATAGCCTATGTTCTTGCACAGCATGCTTTTTTTCATCGTTTTGAGGATTTCTGAGGATTTTGAGGATTTTCGAAAAATGTCGAAATTTTGAAAAAACGCAAGGCTATAGCCTTACGGTTTTTCATGATTTTGACGATTTTCAAAAAATGACGAAACCTGGCAAAAACGCAAGGCTATAGCCTATGGTCTTCCACAGCATGCTTTTTTTCATCGTTTTGAGGATTCTTGAGGATTTTGAGGATTTTCGAAAAATGTCGAAATTTTGAAAAAAACGCAAGGCTATAGCCTTACGGTTTTTCATGATTTTGACGATTTTCAAAAAATGACGAAACCTGGCAAAAACGCAAGGCTATAGCCTACGGTCTTGCACAGCATGCTTTTTTTCATCGTTTTGAGGATTTTTGAGGATTTTGAGGATTTTCAAAAAATGTCGAAATTTTGAAAAAAAAAAAAAAAAAAAAAAACGCAAGGCTATAGCCTTACGTTTTTTCATGATTTTGACGATTTTCAAAAAATGACGAAACCTGGCAAAAACGCAAGGCTATAGCCAACGGTCATGCACAGCATGCTTTTTTTCATCGTTTTGAGGATTTTGAGGATTTTCGAAAAATGTCGAAATTTTGAAAAAAACGCAAGGCTATAGCCTTACGGTTTTTCGTGATTTTGACGATTTTCAAAAAATGACGAAACCTGGCAAAAACGCAAGGCTATAGCCTATGGTCTTCCACAGCATGCTTTTTTTCATCGTTTTGAGGATTCTTGAGGATTTTGAGGATTTTCGAAAAATGTCGAAATTTTGGGAAAAAAAAAAAAAAAAAAAAAAAAAACGCAAGGCTATAGCCTTACGGTTTTTCATGATTTTGACGATTTTCAAAAAATGACGAAACCTGGCAAAAACGCAAGGCTATAGCCTACGGTCATGCACAGCATGCTTTTTTTCATCGTTTTGAGGATTTTGAGGATTTTCGAAAAATGAAGAAATTTTGAAAAAAACGCAAGGCTATAGCCTTACGGTTTTTCATGATTTTGACGATTTTCAAAAAATGACGAAACCTGGCAAAAACGCAAGGCTATAGCCTACGGTCTTCCACAGCATGCTTTTTTTCATCGTTTTGAGGATTTTTGAGGATTTTGAGGATTTTTGAAAAATGTCGAAATTTTGAAAAAAACCGCAAGGCTATAGCCTTACGTTTTTTCATGATTTTGACGATTTTCAAAAAATGACGAAACCTGGCAAAAACGCAAGGCTATAGCCTACGGTCTTGCACAGCATGCTTTTTTTCATCGTTTTGAAGATTTTGAGGATTTTAGAAAAATGTCGAAATTTTGAAAAAAAAAAAAACGCAAGGCTATAGCCTTACGTTTTTTCATGATTTTGACGATTTTCAGAAAAAATGACGAAACCTGGCAAAAACGCAAGGCTATAGCCTATGGTCTTCCACAGCATGCTTTTTTTCATCGTTTTGAGGATTCTTGAGGATTTTGAGGATTTTCGAAAAATGTCGAAATTTTGGAAAAAAAAAAAAAAAAAAAAAAAAAAAAAACGCAAGGCTATAGCCTTACGGTTTTTTCATGATTTTGACGATTTTCAAAAAATGACGAAACCTGGCAAAAACGCAAGGCTATAGCCTACGGTCTTGCACAGCATGCTTTTTTTCATCGTTTTGAGGATTTTGAGGATTTTCGAAAAATGTCGAAATTTTGAAAAAAACGCAAGGCTATAGCCTTACGGTTTTTCGTGATTTTGACGATTTTCAAAAAATGACGAAACCTGGCAAAAACGCAAGGCTATAGCCTATGGTCTTGCACAGCATGCTTTTTTTCATCGTTTTGAGGATTTTTGAGGATTTTCAAAAAATGTCGAAATTTTGAAAAAAAAAAACGCAAGGCTATAGCCTTACGCTTTTTCATGATTTTGACGATTTTCAAAAAATGACGAAACCTGGCAAAAACGCAAGGCTATAGCCTGTGGTCTTGCACAGCATGCTTTTTTTCATCGTTTTGAGGATTTTGAGGATTTTCGAAAAATGTCGAAATTTTGAAAAAAAACGCAAGGCTATAGCCTTACGGTTTTTCATGATTTTGACGATTTTCAAAAAATGACGAAACCTGGCAAAAATGCAAGGCTATAGCCTATGGTCTTGCACAGCATGCTTTTTTTCATTGTTTTGAGGATTTTTGAGGATTTTGAGGATTTTCTAAAAATGTCGAAATTTTGAAAAAAAACGCAAGGCTATAGCCTTACGTTTTTTCATGATTTTGACGATTTTCAAAAAATGACGAAACCTGGCAAAAATGCAAGGCTATAGCCTACGGTCTTGCACAGCATGCTTTTTTTTATCGTTTTGAGGATTTTTGAGGATTTTGAGGATTTTCGAAAAATGTCGAAATTTTGAAAAAAACGCAAGGCTATAGCCTTACGGTTTTTCATGATTTTGACGATTTTCAAAAAATGACGAAACCTGGCAAAAACGCAAGGCTATAGCCTACGGTCATGCACAGCATGCTTTTTTTCATCGTTTTGAGGATTTTGAGGGAACTATACTTCAGCAGTACAAGGGTGTGTAACCGAGAACTATACTTCAGCAGTACAAGGGTGTGTAACCGAGAGCTATACTTCAGCAGTACAAGGGTGTGTAACCGAGAGCTATACTTAAGAAGTACAAGGATGTATAAGCGAGAACTAACTTTACATACTTACTTAAATTTAGTATTTGAAATTTAAATGCTATTTTCGTATGGTTTATTGACGCTATGTAAATAAAAATAGCATCTTTCATAGCAAATGTCTTAATCTAGGCAACAAGTATGAAACCAATAATATGTATTAATAGCTATTCTTAATAATAAATATGACTTGTGTGATATACTGTAGTGTAGAAGTAACAGCTGTGTACGTAAACATGCGTGTGCCGTGCATGCTTGCGGTCTGCGACTGGTTGCACCGCGGCGCTCCGGCCCCCATGAAGTCACATTAAGTCCAATGCGGCCCCCACCCCAAATGACTTTGACACCACTGGCCTACGGTCTGGCACAGCCCAAGGCTATAGCCTTACGGTTTTTCATGATTTTGACGATTTTCAAAAAATGACGAAACCTGGCAAAAACGCAAGGCGATAGACTACGGTCATGCACAGCATGCTTTTTTTCATCGTTTTGAGGATTTTGAGGGAACTATACTTCAGCAGTACAAGGGTGTTTTCATGGTTTTGAGGATTTTTGAGGATTTTGAGGATTTTCGAAAAATGTCGACATTTTGAAAAAAAAACGCAAGGCTATAGCCTTACGGTTTTTCATGATTTTGACGATTTTCAAAAAATGACGAAACCTGGCAAAAACGCAAGGCTATAGCCTACGGTCTTGCACAGCATGCTTTTTTTCGTCGTTTTGAGGATTTTTGAGGATTTTGAGGATTTTCGAAAAATGTCGAAATTTTGAAAAAAACGGAAGGCTATAGCCTTACGGTTTTTCATGATTTTGACGATTTTCAAAAAATGACGAAACCTGGCAAAAATGCAAGGCTATAGCCTATGGTCTTGCACAGCATGCTTTTTTTCATCGTTTTGAGGATTTTTGAGGATTTTGAGGATTTTCGAAAAATGTCGAAATTTTGAAAAAAACGCAAGGCTATAGCCTTACGGTTTTTCATGATTTTGACGATTTTCAAAAAATGACGAAACCTGGCAAAAATGCAAGGCTATAGCCTACGGTCTTGCACAGCATGCTTTTTTTCATCGTTTTGAGGATTTTTGAGGATTTTGAGGATTTTCGAAAAATGTCGAAATTTTGAAAAAAACGCAAGGCTATAGCCTTACGGTTTTTCATGATTTGGACGATTTTCAAAAAATGACGAAACCTGGCAAAAACGCAAGGCTATAGCCTACGGTCTTGCACAGCATGCTTTTTTTCATCGTTTTGAGGATTTTTGAGGATTTTGAGGATTTTCGAAAAATGTCGAAATTTTGAAAAAAAACGCAAGGCTATAGCCTTACGTTTTTTCATGATTTTGACGATTTTCAAAAAATGACGAAACCTGGCAAAAACGCAAGGCTATAGCCTACGGTCTTGCACAGCATGCTTTTTTTCATCGTTTTGAGGATTTTTGAGGATTTTCAGGATTTTCGAAAAATGTCGAAATTTTGAAAAAAACGCAAGGCTATAGCCTTACGTTTTTTCATGATTTTGACGATTTTCAAAAAATGACGAAACCTGGCAAAAATGCAAGGCTATAGCCTACGGTCTTGCACAGCATGCTTTTTTTCATCGTTTTGAGGATTTTTGAGGATTTTGAGGATTTTCGAAAAATGTCGAAATTTTGAAAAAAACGCAAGGCTATAGCCTTACGTTTTTTCATGATTTTGACGATTTTCAAAAAATGACGAAACCTGGCAAAAACGCAAGGCTATAGCCTACGGTCATGCACAGCATGCTTTTTTTTCATCGTTTTGAGGATTTTGAGGGAACTATACTTCAGCAGTACAAGGGTGTGTAACCGAGAACTATACTTCAGCAGTACAAGGGTGTGTAACCGAGAGCTATACTTCAGCAGTACAAGGGTGTGTAACCGAGAGCTATACTTAAGAAGTACAAGGATGTATAAGCGAGAACTAACTTTACATACTTACTTAAATTTAGTATTTGAAATTTAAATGCTATTTTCGTATGGTTTATTGACGCTATGTAAATAAAAATAGCATCTTTCATAGCAAATGTCTTAATCTAGGCAACAAGTATGAAACCAATAATATGTATTAATATCTATTCTTAATAATAAATATGACTTGTGTGATATACTGTAGTGTAGAAGTAACAGCTGTGTACGTAAACATGCGTGTGCCGTGCATGCTTGCGGTCTGCGACTGGTTGCACCGCGGCGCTCCGGCCCCCATGAAGTCACATTAAGTCCAATGCGGCCCCCACCCCAAATGACTTTGACACCACTGGCCTACGGTCTGGCACAGCCCAAGGCTATAGCCTTACGGTTTTTCATGATTTTGACGATTTTCAAAAAATGACGAAACCTGGCAAAAACGCAAGGCGATAGACTACGGTCATGCACAGCATGCTTTTTTTTCATCGTTTTGAGGATTTTGAGGGAACTATACTTCAGCAGTACAAGGGTGTTTTTCATGGTTTTGAGGATTTTGAGGATTTTGAGGATTTTCGAAAAATGTCGACATTTTGAAAAAAAAACGCAAGGCTATAGCCTTACGCTTTTTCATGATTTTGACGATTTTCAAAAAATGACGAAACCTGGCAAAAACGCAAGGCTATATCCTGCGGTCTTGCACAGCATGCTTTTTTTTCGTCGTTTTGAGGATTTTTGAGGATTTTGAGGATTTTCGAAAAATGTCGAAATTTTGAAAAGACGGAAGGCTATAGCCTTACGGTTTTTCATGATTTTTGACGATTTTCAAAAAATGACGAAACCTGGCAAAAATGCAAGGCTATAGCCTACGGTCTTGCACAGCATGCTTTTTTTCATCGTTTTGAGGATTTTTGAGGATTTTGAGGATTTTCGAAAAATGTCGAAATTTTGAAAAAAACGCAAGGCTATAGCCTTACGGTTTTTCATGATTTTGACGATTTTCAAAAAATGACGAAACCTGGCAAAAATGCAAGGCTATAGCCTACGGTCTTGCACAGCATGCTTTTTTCATCGTTTTGAGGATTTTTGAGGATTTTGAGGATTTTCGAAAAATGTCGAAATTTGAAAAAAACGCAAGGCTATAGCCTTACGGTTTTCGTGATTTGGACGATTTTCAAAAAATGACGAAACCTGGCAAAAACGCAAGGCTATAGCCTACGGTCTTGCACAGCATCTTTTTTTCATCGTTTTGAGGATTTTTGAGGATTTTGAGGATTTTCGAAAAATGTCGAAATTTTGAAAAAAAAACGCAAGGCTATAGCCTTACGCTTTTTCATGATTTTGACGATTTTCAAAAAATGACGAAACCTGGCAAAAACGCAAGGCTATATCCTGCGGTCTTGCACAGCATGCTTTTTTTTTCGTCGTTTTGAGGATTTTTGAGGATTTTCAGGATTTTCGAAAAATGTCGAAATTTTGAAAAAAACGCAAGGCTATAGCCTTACGTTTTTTCATGATTTTGACGATTTTCAAAAAATGACGAAACCTGGCAAAAATGCAAGGCTATAGCCTACGGTCTTGCACAGCATGCTTTTTTCATCGTTTTGAGGATTTTTGAGGATTTTGAGGATTTTCGAAAAATGTCGAAATTTTGAAAAAAACGCAAGGCTATAGCCTTACGTTTTTTCATGATTTTGACGATTTTCAAAAAATGACGAAACCTGGCAAAAATGCAAGGCTATAGCCTACGGTCTTGCACAGCATGCTTTTTTTCATCGTTTTGAGGATTTTTGAGGATTTTGAGGATTTTCGAAAAATGTCGAAATTTTGAAAAAAACGCAAGGCTATAGCCTTACGTTTTTCATGATTTTGACGATTTTCCAAAAATGACGAAACCTGGCAAAAACGCAAGGCTATAGCCTACGGTCTTGCACAGCATGCTTTTTTTCATCGTTTTGAGGATTTTGAGGATTTTAGAAAAATGTTGAAATTTTGAAAAAAAAACCGCAAGGCTATAGCCTTACGTTTTTTCATGATTTTGACGATTTTCAAAAAATGACGAAACCTGGCACAAACGCAAGGCTATAGCCTACGGTCTTGCACAGCATGCTTTTTTTCATCGTTTTGAGGATTTTTGAGGATTTTGAGGATTTTCGAAAAATGTCGAAATTTTGAAAAAAACGCAAGGCTATAGCCTTACGGTTTTTCATGATTTTGACGATTTTCAAAAAATGACGAAACCTGGCAAAAATGCAAGGCTATAGCCTACGGTCTTGCACAGCATGCTTCTTTTCATCGTTTTGAGGATTTTGAGGATTTTCGAAAAATGTCGAAATTTTGAAAAAAAAAAAAAAAAAAAAAAAAAAAAACGCAAGGCTATAGCCTTACGGTTTTTCATGATTTTGACGATTTTCAAAAAATGACGAAACCTGGCAAAAACGCAAGGCTATAGCCTACGGTCATGCATTGGCGTTGGATGCCCACTCACACAGGGTCTCTCCTCTGGTGTTGTGTGGGAGTATCCCCAGTCAGTGTGCTGGCAGTTGAAGTCCCCTGCATAGATGGCGGTTGCCTGGGCTAGCGGGAGGTCCAGCACGGTCAGTGCAGATGGTGGGGGCTTGTACACGTTAACGACCGTTGTTGTCTGTATCGTGGTGGACAGCCACTCGATGCTGGTGCCTGGTGGTGATTGGCCAGAGGCTGTCCACACAAGATCAGACCTCACAAATGTCGCAATCCCGTGCTGTCTGCTGAGGATGGAACCAGCAAGATGGAACCCGGCAGCTTGAGTGTGTCTTCAGCCACACAGTGAGTTTCCTGTAGAAGGACAGCTGCAACCTTGTGGGAGTCGGCGAGATGGCGTATGATCTCGAGTTTGGCGATGGTGGAGGCCTCGACGTTTAGCTGGAGCACTGACAGGCCTTGGTGGTCGATCGTCGGGATGGGCGCCCGTCCTGGTGTGGACTTGGGTCTACCCGACCTCTTACGCCTTGGTCTGCCAGCTTGGCGATGATTGGGTGGCGACATTGGTTTCACGAGCTGGGCTTTCACGAGCTGGTTCTTTCACCATTTCTCGTTACTACTCGTTACTTGCAGGGGAGGCCGCGTGGAGGCTGTCGT
>CM076965.1:34036980-34092422 GCA_039105355.1 Benthosema pterotum | reverse complement strand
GCACCCGTTGCATGGCTCCAGGTTGCTCACTGCTGTGAGCGTGTGTTGGGGGGGGTTTGTTGATATCAGAGCTGCACAAACCCAGTGTGCAGGTAATCGGAGATATCAAATGCGATATCAGGACCTATACTACTGTGCATAGATCGTCTGATATCGCATGTGCGGAGCCATGCCGCATACAATCATGCAAAAGCTTGCAGCAATGGTCTATGGTCAATCTGATTCTTGCAGAGACGCGGGTTGGGGGGATGGTGTTGGCGTGCCCCTGGCACGTCTAGTTGGTATGGCGGCTAGTTCATCTCACTAAATAGGATATTCTTCCTTCCATGTCAAGTCACTAACCTGGAAACCAGTGACTTCATGTGGAAGGAATTAACACATAGTTAGTCCACTAGTATAGTATTTTCCTTCATGGGTGGTCAGCGGCCATCTATGATTGAAATTCACATAATTAAATATCAATTTATAGGATATTTCTGTTGCATGCCACAGGTTCATATATCATTCGTCGCGGCTGTGCAGAATATCGGCAATGGATGAGAAGGTCCCGTTGCTCCAAGTGGTTTGTAATGAAATTCACATTGGTTAATTTCATGTAGAATGTTTTGTTTAAATCAAGGTTACGTGGTCGTGCCTTCCCCGTCATTATGATGGGGTTCCTCCTATTTTAAATGAAATTGCACCATGCCGCTGCGGTGCTTTCACTATCATTCCATTCCCATATAGCTAAGTTAGTTGTGGCTCCTGGTTGCTCACTGCCGTGAGCGTGTGTTGGGGGGGTTGTTGATATCAGAGCCGTACCTCAGGTGTGCAGGTAATCGGAGATATCAAATGTGATATCAGACCTATGACTCAGTTCATAGATCGTCTGATATCACATGAGCAAGAGCCATGCCGCCATACAAACATGCAAAAGCTTTGCAATAAATGGTCTATGGTCAATCTTATTCTGAGCCGAAGTGTGTCAATGAAATCCAGCGAAGCGTTAGTTCATTGAGGCACGGAGGGCAGAAGGCTTATTTAATTCCCCTTATTTTCAATCAGTAATTCATTCTGTTCCTTTAAATCTGCAGTCTCTCCATGTCAACTCCCCTCACTCTCTTTGGCTGTCACCATGTCAACTCCCCTCACCGTCATTGGCTGTCAGCTAGTCAGTCACACCCACATTCAATCATCATGTGCTCTATATAAGCAGTCTCTTCTCTCTCCCTCTCCTCTCTGTCTCTTCCTGCTAAGCTGACTCTGTCCTGTTGATCAGATATGTGTTCAAATTTCCTCCACCTCCCCGCCTCCTCCCTGTGGCACCAGTTCCGAGTACATGAGTCTCTGATTAATCATGATTTAAGGTTGTAACTATTGTGGTATCTAGTTCTGTTATGGTATCCGTGTTTACTGTGGACTATGATTTTTTTTTTCTGTATCCATGTAGTTCATGCATTTTGGATAATGTTGTAACGTCTCATGTCAGTCTGCACTGGATATGATGCTCATGTGTTAATGTCTTGTATTTTACTGTACCTTGGCTCTGCTCAGTGGGGGTTGTTGATATCAGAGCCGTACCTCAGGTGTGCAGGTAATCGGAGATATCAAATGTGATATCAGACCTATGACTCAGTTCATAGATCGTCTGATATCACATGAGCAAGAGCCATGCCGCCATACAAACATGCAAAAGCTTTGCAATAAATGGTCTATGGTCAATCTTATTCTGAGCCGAAGTGTGTCAATGAACTTACTTAGTCCTCTTGCACATCAGGGCGCGTAGAGCCAACCATAGCCACCAGGTCTCTCCATCTGGTCTGTCGTGGGCAATATGTTGAGCTTGCGCCAGCGTCACACCACAGGCTTTAAGGTCTTGGGATATTACATCCAACCAGCGGGTACGGGGGGCACCTCTAGGACGTCTCCAGCCGGCTGACTGGGGATTGAAGTCCAGGATGATGCGCGTCGGGTGTTCCTCCGGCATGCGGATGACGTGGCCGTACCATCGTACTCGTCGCATTGCTGCAAGACGAGATGCTGGGGGTTGTTGGGTGAGGTCTCTTAGTGTCTGATTTGAGACATGCTGGCTCCACGAGATGCCTTCAATTCTCCTGAGGGCTCTGGAGTCAAAGCCATCGAGCCTGGCCGCCAGGGTGTTATTCAGTGGCCAGTTTCTGAGCCGTACAGGAGAACCGATAGGACTGAGGCATTGTAGACTCTCAGCTTTGTGACCCTAGAAATGTGCCGGTGTCGCCACAACGGCCTCCACAAGGACTGCATCACAGAGGCTGCAAGGGCACGACGTCTGTTGACCTCTGTTTTGAGGTCCCCAGTGTTGGATACCGTCGAGCCAGGTATTTAAAGGTGGGAACAAAGTGGACTGGGGTGCCATCGAACATGAAGGGTGGTGGGTCAGGTCCATCGCCAACATGCATAAGCTCGGTCTTGGACCAGCTTATTTTCAGGCCGAGCTTTTTGGTCTCCTCGTCAAATACGCTGAGGGCTTCACTGAGTTGCTCGGCAGTCTCGCTGAAGAGGGTGGTATCATCAGCGTATTCGAGGTCCTTTAGGGTGTAGTTTCCTAGTGACACCCCAGGGATCCGCTCACAGACTCTGCCATCAGATGGTCTATGATGCAGTTGAAGAGTTCTGGAGCGGCGACACAGCCCTGCCTGACCCCGCTGTTAATGGAGAACCACTCAGAGTTTTGGCCATTCACGCGAACACAACTTTCCGCACCCTGATATAGCTGCTTAAAGAGTGTGAGGATCTTGGCTGGGGCTCCGAGTGACTTCAGGATGTTCCAGAGGGACCCGTGGTCCACGGTGTCAAAGGCAGCCTTTAAGTCGATGAAGGCAATGAAGAGGTGCCGATCCTTCCTGAACTCCCTGGCCTTTTCCATTAGGAGCCGGAGAGCAGAAATGTGGTCGGTGGCTATAGCCTTTGCGTTTTTTCAAAATTTCGACATTTTTCGAAAATGCTCAAAAATGCTCAAAATGATGAAAAACGGCATGCTGTGCAAGACCGTAAGGCTATAGCCTTGCGCTTTTGCCAGATTTTGTCATTTTTGTCATTTTTCGAAAAACCTCAAAACGATGAAAAACCGTAAGGCTATAGCCTTTGCGTTTTTTCAAAATTTCGACATTTCTCGAAAATGCTCAAAAATGCTCAAAATGATGAAAAACGTCATGCTGTGCAAGACCGTAATGCTATAGCCTTGCGTTTTTGCCAGATTTCATCATTTTTTGTCATTTTTCGAAAAACCTCAAAACGATGAAAAACCGTAAGGCTATAGCCTTTGCGTTTTTTCAAAATTTCGACATTTTTCGAAAATGCTCAAAAATGCTCAAAATGATGAAAAAAAGGCATGCTGTGCAAGACCGTAAGGCTATAGCCTTGCGCTTTTGCCAGATTTTGTCATTTTTTGTCATTTTTCGAAAAACCTCAAAACGATGAAAAACCGTAAGGCTATAGCCTTTGCGTTTTTTCAAAATTTCGACATTTTTCGAAAATGCTCAAAAATGTTCAAAATGATGAAAAACGGCATGCTGTGCAAGACCGTAATGCTATAGCCTTGCGCTTTTGCCAGATTTTGTCATTTTTGTCATTTTTCGAAAAACCTCAAAACGATGAAAAACCGTAAGGCTATAGCCTTTGTGTTTTTTCAAAATTTCGACATTTTTCGAAAATGCTCAGAAATGCTCAAAATGATGAAAAACGGCATGCTGTGCAAGACCGTAAGGCTATAGCCTTGCGCTTTTGCCAGATTTTGTCATTTTTTGTCATTTTTCGAAAAACCTCAAAACGATGAAAAACCGTAAGGCTATAGCCTTTGCGTTTTTTCAAAATTTCGACATTTTTCGAAAATGCTCAAAAATGCTCAAAATGATGAAAAACGGCATGCTGTGCAAGACCGTAATGCTATAGCTTTGCGTTTTTGCCAGATTTCATCATTTTTTGTCATTTTTCGAAAAACCTCAAAACGATGAAAAACCGTAAGGCTATAGCCTTTGCGTTTTTTCAAAATTTCGAAATTTTTCGAAAATGTTCAAAAATGCTCAAAATGATGAAAAACGTCATGCTGTGCAAGACCGTAATGCTATAGCCTTGCGCTTTTGCCAGATTTTGTCATTTTTGTCATTTTTCGAAAAACCTCAAAACGATGAAAAACCGTAAGGCTATAGCCTTTGTGTTTTTTCAAAATTTCGACATTTTTCGAAAATGCTCAGAAATGCTCAAAATGATGAAAAACGGCATGCTGTGCAAGACCGTAAGGCTATAGCCTTGCGCTTTTGCCAGATTTTGTCATTTTTTGTCATTTTTCGAAAAACCTCAAAACGATGAAAAACCGTAAGGCTATAGCCTTTGTGTTTTTTCAAAATTTCGACATTTTTCGAAAATGCTCAAAAATGCTCAAAATGATGAAAAACGGCATGCTGTGCAAGACCGTAATGCTATAGCCTTGCGTTTTTGCCAGATTTCATCATTTCTTGTCATTTTTCGAAAAACCTCAAAACGATGAAAAACCGTAAGGCTATAGCCTTTGCGTTTTTTCAAAATTTCGTCATTTTTCGAAAATGCTCAAAAATGCTCAAAATGATGAAAAACGGCATGCTGTGCAAGACCGTAAGGCTATAGCCTTGCGCTTTTGCCAGATTTCATCATTTTTTGTCATTTTTCGAAAAACCTCAAAACGATGAAAAACTGTAAGGCTATAGCCTTTGCGTTTTTTCAAAATTTCGACATTTTTCGAAAATGCTCAAAAATGCTCAAAATGATGAAAAACGGCATGCTGTGCAAGACCGTAAGGCTATAGCCTTGCGCTTTTGCCAGATTTTGTCATTTTTGTCATTTTTCGAAAAACCTCAAAACGATGAAAAACCGTAAGGCTATAGCCTTTGCGTTTTTTCAAAATTTCGACATTTCTCGAAAATGCTCAAAAATGCTCAAAATGATGAAAAACGGCATGCTGTGCAAGACCATAATGCTATAGTCTTGCGCTTTTGCCAGATTTTGTCATTTTTTGTCATTTTTCGAAAAACCTCAAAACGATGAAAAACCGTAAGGCTATAGCCTTTGCGTTTTTTCAAAATTTCGACATTTTTCGAAAATGCTCAAAAATGCTCAAAATGATGAAAAACGGCATGCTGTGCAAGACCGTAGTGCTATAGCCTTGCGTTTTTGCCAGATTTCATCATTTTTTGTCATTTTTCGAAAAACCTCAAAACGATGAAAAACCGTAAGGCTATAGCCTTTGCGTTTTTTCAAAATTTCGACATTTTTCGAAAATGCTCAAAAAAGCTCAAAATGATGAAAAACGGCATGCTGTGCAAGACCGTAAGGCTATAGCCTTGCGCTTTTGCCAGATTTTGTCATTTTTTGTCATTTTTCGAAAAACCTCAAAACGATGAAAAACCGTAAGGCTATAGCCTTTGCGTTTTTTCAAAATTTCGACATTTTTCGAAAATGCTCAAAAATGCTCAAAATGATGAAAAACGTCATGCTGTGCAAGACCGTAATGCTATAGCCTTGCGTTTTTGCCAGATTTCATCATTTTTTGTCATTTTTCGAAAAACCTCAAAACGATGAAAAACCGTAAGGCTATAGCCTTTGCGTTTTTTCAAAATTTCGACATTTTTCGAAAATGTTCAAAAATGCTCAAAATGATGAAAAACGGCATGCTGTGCAAGACCGTAAGGCTATAGCCTTGCGCTTTTGCCAGATTTTGTCATTTTTGTCATTTTTCAAAAAACCTCAAAACGATGAAAAACCGTAAGGCTATAGCCTTTGCGTTTTTTCAAAATTTCGACATTTTTCGAAAATGCTCAAAAATGCTCAAAATGATGAAAAACGGCATGCTGTGCAAGACCGTAATGCTATAGCCTTGCGTTTTTGCCAGATTTCATCATTTTTTGTCATTTTTCAAAAAACCTCAAAACGATGAAAAACCGTAAGGCTATAGCCTTTGCGTTTTTTCAAAATTTCGACATTTTTCGAAAATGTTCAAAAATGCTCAAAATGATGAAAAACGGCATGCTGTGCAATACCGTAAGGCTATAGCCTTGCGCTTTTGCCAGATTTTGTCATTTTTGTCATTTTTCGAAAAACCTCAAAACGATGAAAAACCGTAAGGCTATAGCCTTTGCGTTTTTTCAAAATTTCGACATTTTTCGAAAATGCTCAAAAATGCTCAAAATGATGAAAAACGTCATGCTGTGCAAGACCGTAATGCTATAGCCTTGCGTTTTTGCCAGATTTCATCATTTTTTGTCATTTTTCGAAAAACCTCAAAACGATGAAAAACCGTAAGGCTATAGCCTTTGCGTTTTTTCAAAATTTCGACATTTTTCGAAAATGTTCAAAAATGCTCAAAATGATGAAAAACGGCATGCTGTGCAATACCGTAAGGCTATAGCCTTGCGCTTTTGCCAGATTTTGTCATTTTTGTCATTTTTCGAAAAACCTCAAAACGATGAAAAACCGTAAGGCTATAGCCTTTGCGTTTTTTCAAAATTTCGACATTTTTCGAAAATGCTCAAAAATGCTCAAAATGATGAAAAACGTCATGCTGTGCAAGACCGTAATGCTATAGCCATGCGCTTTTGCCAGATTTTGTCATTTTTGTCATTTTTCGAAAAACCTCAAAACGATGAAAAACCGTAAGGCTATAGCCTTTGCGTTTTTTCAAAATTTCGACATTTTTCGAAAATGCTCAAAAATGCTCAAAATGATGAAAAAAAGGCATGCTGTGCAAGACCGTAAGGCTATAGCCTTGCGCTTTTGCCAGATTTTGTCATTTTTTGTCATTTTTCGAAAAACCTCAAAACGATGAAAAACCGTAAGGCTATAGCCTTTGCGTTTTTTCAAAATTTCGACATTTTTCGAAAATGCTCAAAAATGCTCAAAATGATGAAAAACGTCATGCTGTGCAAGACCGTAATGCTATAGCCTTGCACTTTTGCCAGATTTTGTCATTTTTGTCATTTTTCGAAAAACCTCAAAACGATGAAAAACCGTAAGGCTATAGCCTTTGAGTTTTTTCAAAATTTCGACATTTTTCGAAAATGCTCAAAAATGCTCAAAATGATGAAAAAAGGCATGCTGTGCAAGACCGTAAGGCTATAGCCTTGCGCTTTTGCCAGATTTTGTCATTTTTTGTCATTTTTCGAAAAACCTCAAAACGATGAAAAACCGTAAGGCTATAGCCTTTGCGTTTTTTCAAAATTTCGACATTTTTCGAAAATGCTCAAAAATGCTCAAAATGATGAAAAACGTCATGCTGTGCAAGACCGTAATGCTATAGCCTTGCACTTTTGCCAGATTTTGTCATTTTTGTCATTTTTCGAAAAACCTCAAAACGATGAAAAACCGTAAGGCTATAGCCTTTGAGTTTTTTCAAAATTTCGACATTTTTCGAAAATGCTCAAAAATGCTCAAAATGATGAAAAACGTCATGCTGTGCAAGACCGTAATGCTATAGCCTTGCGCTTTTGCCAGATTTTGTCATTTTTGTCATTTTTCGAAAAACCTCAAAACGATGAAAAACCGTAAGGCTATAGCCTTTGAGTTTTTTCAAAATTTCGACATTTTTCGAAAATGCTCAAAAATGCTCAAAATGATGAAAAACGTCATGCTGTGCAAGACCGTAATGCTATAGCCTTGCGTTTTTGCCAGATTTCATCATTTTTTGTCATTTTTCGAAAAACCTCAAAACGATGAAAAACCGTAAGGCTATAGCCTTTGCGTTTTTTCAAAATTTCGACATTTTTCGAAAATGCTCAAAAATGCTCAAAATGATGAAAAAAAGGCATGCTGTGCAAGACTGTAAGGCTATAGCCTTGCGCTTTTGCCAGATTTTGTCATTTTTTGTCATTTTTCGAAAAACCTCAAAACGATGAAAAACCGTAAGGCTATTACTTACTTACTTACTTAGTCCTCTTGCACATCAGGGCGCGTAGAGCCAACCATAGCCACCAGGTCTCTCCATCTGGGTCTGTCGTGGGCAATATGTTGAGCTTGCGCCAGCGTCACACCACAGGCTTTAAGGTCTTGGGATATTACATCCAACCAGCGGGTACGGGGGGCACCTCTAGGACGTCTCCAGCCGGCTGACTGGGGATTGAAGTCCAGGATGATGCGCGTCGGGTGTTCCTCCGGCATGCGGATGACGTGGCCGTACCATCGTACTCGTCGCATTGCTGCAAGACGAGATGCTGGGGGTTGTTGGGTGAGGTCTCTTAGTGTCTGATTTGAGACATGCTGGCTCCACGAGATGCCTTCAATTCTCCTGAGGGCTCTGGAGTCAAAGCCATCGAGCCTGGCCGCCAGGGTGTTATTCAGTGGCCAAGTTTCTGAGCCGTACAGGAGAACCGATAGGACTGAGGCATTGTAGACTCTCAGCTTTGTGTCCCTAGAAATGTGCCGGTGTCGCCACAACGGCCTCCACAAGGACTGCATCACAGAGGCTGCAAGGGCACGACGTCTGTTGACCTCTGTTTTGAGGTCCCCAGTGTTGGATACCGTCGAGCCAAGGTATTTAAAGGTGGGGACAAAGTGGACTGGGGTGCCATCGAACATGAAGGGTGGTGGGTCAGGTCCATCGCCAACATGCATAAGCTCGGTCTTGGACCAGCTTATTTTCAGGCCGAGCTTTTTGGTCTCCTCGTCAAATACGCTGAGGGCTTCACTGAGTTGCTCGGCAGTCTCGCTGAAGAGGGTGGTATCATCAGCGTATTCGAGGTCCTTTAGGGTGTAGTTTCCTAGTGACACCCCAGGGATCCGCTCACAGACTCTTGCCATCAGATGGTCTATGATGCAGTTGAAGAGTTCTGGAGCGGCGACACAGCCCTGCCTGACCCGCTGTTAATGGAGAACCACTCAGAGTTTTGGCCATTCACGCGTACACAACTTTCCGCACCCTGATATAGCTGCTTAAAGAGTGTGAGGATCTTGGCTGGGGCTCCGAGTGACTTCAGGATGTTCCAGAGGGACCCGTGGTCCACGGTGTCAAAGGCAGCCTTTAAGTCGATGAAGGCAATGAAGAGGTGCCGATCCTTCCTGAACTCCCTGGCCTTTTCCATTAGGAGCCGGAGAGCAGAAATGTGGTCGGTGGCTATAGCCTTTGCGTTTTTTCAAAATTTCGACATTTTTCGAAAATGCTCAAAAATGCTCAAAATGATGAAAAACGGCATGCTGTGCAAGACCGTAAGGCTATAGCCTTGCGTTTTTGCCAGATTTCGTCATTTTTGTCATTTTTCGAAAAACCTCAAAACGATGAATAACCGTAAGGCTATATCCTTGCGGTTTTTCGAAATTTCGACATTTTTCGAAAATGCTCAAAAATGCTCAAAATGATGAAAAACGGCATGCTGTGCAAGACCGTAAGGCTATAGCCTTGCGTATTTGCCAGACTTTGTCATTTTTTGTCATTTTTCGAAAAACCTCAAAACGATGAAAAACCGCAAGGCTATAGCCTTGCGGTTTTTTGAAATTTCGACATTTTTCGAAAATGCTCAAAAATGCTCACAATGATGAAAAACGGCATGCTGTGCAAGACCAAAATGCTACAGCCTTGCGTTTTTGCCAGATTTCATCATTTTTTGTCATTTTTCGAAAAACCTCAAAACGATGAAAAACCGTAAGGCTATAGCCTTTGCGTTTTTTCAAAATTTCGACATTTTTCGAAAATGCTCAAAAATGCTCAAAATGATGAAAAAAGGCATGCTGTGCAAGACTGTAAGGCTATAGCCTTGCGCTTTTGCCAGCCGGCTGACTGGGGATTGAAGTCCAGGATGATGCGCGTCGGGTGTTCCTCCGGCATGCGGATGACGTGGCCGTACCATCGTACTCGTCGCATTGCTGCAAGACGAGATGCTGGGGGTTGTTGGGTGAGGTCTCTTAGTGTCTGATTTGAGACATGCTGGCTCCACGAGATGCCTTCAATTCTCCTGAGGGCTCTGGAGTCAAAGCCATCGAGCCTGGCCGCCAGGGTGTTATTCAGTGGCCAAGTTTCTGAGCCGTACAGGAGAACCGATAGGACTGAGGCATTGTAGACTCTCAGCTTTGTGTCCCTAGAAATGTGCCGGTGTCGCCACAACGGCCTCCACAAGGACTGCATCACAGAGGCTGCAAGGGCACGACGTCTGTTGACCTCTGTTTTGAGGTCCCCAGTGTTGGATACCGTCGAGCCAAGGTATTTAAAGGTGGGGACAAAGTGGACTGGGGTGCCATCGAACATGAAGGGTGGTGGGTCAGGTCCATCGCCAACATGCATAAGCTCGGTCTTGGACCAGCTTATTTTCAGGCCGAGCTTTTTGGTCTCCTCGTCAAATACGCTGAGGGCTTCACTGAGTTGCTCGGCAGTCTCGCTGAAGAGGGTGGTATCATCAGCGTATTCGAGGTCCTTTAGGGTGTAGTTTCCTAGTGACACCCCAGGGATCCGCTCACAGACTCTTGCCATCAGATGGTCTATGATGCAGTTGAAGAGTTCTGGAGCGGCGACACAGCCCTGCCTGACCCCGCTGTTAATGGAGAACCACTCAGAGTTTTGGCC
Source organism: Benthosema pterotum (assembly GCA_039105355.1). Taxonomy (NCBI): domain Eukaryota; kingdom Metazoa; phylum Chordata; class Actinopteri; order Myctophiformes; family Myctophidae; genus Benthosema; species Benthosema pterotum. Next base: position 34,081,888 of record CM076965.1, on the reverse strand, counting down.
ATTCACGCGTACACAACTTTCCGCACCCTGATATAGCTGCTTAAAGAGTGTGAGGATCTTGGCTGGGGCTCCGAGTGACTTCAGGATGTTCCAGAGGGACCCGTGGTCCACGGTGTCAAAGGCAGCCTTTAAGTCGATGAAGGCAATGAAGAGGTGCCGATCCTTCCTGAACTCCCTGGCCTTTTCCATTAGGAGCCGGAGAGCAGAAATGTGGTCGGTGGCTATAGCCTTTGCGTTTTTTCAAAATTTCGACATTTTTCGAAAATGCTCAAAAATGCTCAAAATGATGAAAAACGTCATGCTGTGCAAGACCGTAAGGCTATAGCCTTGCGTTTTTGCCAGATTTCGTCATTTTTGTCATTTTTCGAAAAACCTCAAAACGATGAAAAACCGTAAGGCTATATCCTTGCGGTTTTTCGAAATTTCGACATTTTTCGAAAATGCTCAAAAATGCTCAAAATGATGAAAAACGGTATGCTGTGCAAGACCGTAAGGCTATAGCCTTGCGTATTTGCCAGACTTTGTCATTTTTTGTCGTTTTTCGAAAAACCTCAAAACGATGAAAAACCGCAAGGCTATAGCCTTGCGGTTTTTTGAAATTTCGACATTTTTCGAAAATGCTCAAAAATGCTCACAATGATGAAAAACGGCATGCTGTGCAAGACCAAAATGCTATAGCCTTGCGTTTTTGCCAGATTTCATCATTTTTTGTCATTTTTCGAAAAACCTCAAAATCATGAAAAACCGTAAGGCTATAGCCTTTGCGTTTTTTCAAAATTTCGACATTTTTCGAAAATGCTCAAAAATGCTCAAAATGATGAAAAACGGCATGCTGTGCAAGACCGTAAGGCTATAGCCTTGCGCTTTTGCCAGATTTTGTAATTTTTTGTCATTTTTCGAAAAACCTCAAAACGATGAAAAACCGTAAGGCTATAGCCTTGTGTTTTTTCGAAATTTCGACATTTTTACAAAAATGGTCAAAAATCCTCTAATGATGAAAAAGTGCATGCTGTGCAAGACCGTAAGGCTATAGCCTTGCGTTTTTGCCAGATTTCGTCATTTTTTGTCATTTTTCGAAAAACCTCAAAACGATGAAAAACCGTAAGGCTATAGCCTTGCGGTTTTTCGAAATTTCGACATTTTTCGAAAATGCTCAAAAATGCTCACAATGATGAAAAACGGCATGCTGTGCAAGACCGTAAGGCTATAGCCTTGCGTTTTTGCCAGATTTCGTCATTTTTGTCATTTTTCGAAAAACCTCAAAGCGATGAAAAACCGTAAGGCTATAGCCTTGCGTTTTTTCGAAATTTCGACATTTTTCGAAAATGCTCAAAAATGCTCAAAATGATGAAAAACGGCATGCTGTGCAAGACCGTAAGGCTATAGCCTTGCGTTTTTGCCAGATTTTGTAATTTTTTGTCATTTTTCGAAAAACCTCAAAACGATGAAAAACCGTAAGGCTATAGCCTTGTGTTTTTTCGAAATTTCGACATTTTTACAAAAATGGTCAAAAATCCTCTAATGATGAAAAAGTGCATGCTGTGCAAGACCGTAAGGCTATAGCCTTGCGTTTTTGCCATATTTCGTCATTTTTTGTCATTTTTCGAAAAACCTCAAAGCGATGAAAAACCGTAAGGCTATAGCCTTGCGTTTTTTCGAAATTTCGACATTTTTCGAAAATGCTCAAAAATGCTCAAAATGATGAAAAACGGCATGCTGTGCAAGACCGTAAGGCTATAGCCTTGCGTTTTTGCCAGATTTCGTAATTTTTTGTCATTTTTCCGAAAACCTCAAAACGATGAAAAACCGTTTTTCGAAATTTCGACATTTTTCGAAAATGCTCAAAATGATGAAAAACGGCATGCTGTGGAAGACCGTAAGGCTATAGCCTTGCGTTTTTGCCAGATTTCGTCATTTTTTGTAATTTTCGAAAAACCTCAAAACGATGAAAAACCGTAAGGCTATAGCCTTGCGTTTTTTTGAAATTTCGACATTTTTCGAAAATGTTAAAAAATGCTCAAAATGATGAAAAACGGCATGCTGTGCAAGACCGTAAGGCTATAGCCTTGCGTTTTTGCCAGATTTCGTCATTTTTTGTCATTTTTCGAAAAACCTCAAAACGATGAAAAACCGTAAGGCTATAGCCTTGCGTTTTTTTGAAATTTCGACATTTTTCGAAAATGTTAAAAAATGCTCAAAATGATGAAAAACGGCATGCTGTGCAAGACCGTAAGGCTATAGCCTTGCGTTTTTGCCAGATTTCGTCATTTTTTGTCATTTTTCGAAAAACCTCAAAACGATGAAAAAACCGTAAGGCTATAGCCTTACGGTTTTTCGAAATTTCGACATTTTTCGAAAATGCTCAAAAATGCTCAAAATGATGAAAAACGGCATGCTGTGCAAGACCGTAAGGCTATAGCCTTGCGTTTTTTCAAAATTTCAACATTTTTCAAAAATGGTCAAAAATCCTTAAAACGATGAAAAACGGCCTGCTGAGCAAGACCGTAAGGCTATAGACTTGCGTTTTTGTCAGAATTTGTCATTTTTTTGTCATTTTTCGAAAATCCTCAAAACGATGAAAAACCGTAAGGCTATAGCCTTATGTTTTTTCGAAAGTTCGACATTTTTACAAAAATGGTCAAAAATCCTCAAAACGATGGAAGACGGCATGCTGTGCAAGACCGTAAGGCTATAGCCTTGCGTTTTGCCAGAATTCGTCATTTTTTGTCATTTTTTGAAAATCCTCAAAACGTTGAAAAACCATAAGGCTGTAGCCTTGCGTTTTTTCGAAATTCTGACATTTTTCGAAAATCCGCAAAAATCCTCAAAACGATCAAAAACGGCATGCTGAGCAAGACCGTAAGGCTATAGCCGTGTGTTTTTGCCAGAATTCATCATTTTTTGTCATTTTTCGAAAATCCTCAAAATTATGAAAAAACCTAAGGCTATAGCCTTGCGTTTTTTTTCTCGAAATTCTGACATTTTTCGAAAATCCGCAAAAATCCTCAAAACGATGAAAAGCGGCATGCTGTGCAAGACCGTAAGGTTATAGCCTTGTGTTTTTGCCAGAATTCATCATTTTTTGTCATTTTTCGAAAATCCTCAAAACGATGAAAAACTGTAAGGCTATAGCCTTGCGTTTTTTCGAAATTTCGATTTTTTTCAAAAATGGGTCAAAAATCCTCAAAACGATGAAAAACGGCATGCTGTGCAAGACCGTAAGGCTATAGCCTTGCGTTTTGCCAGAATTCATCATTTTTTTGTCATTTTTTGAAAATCCTCAAAACGTTGAAAAACCAAAAGGCTGTAGCCTTGCGTTTTTTTCGAAATTCTGACATTTTTCGAAAATCCGCAAAAATCCTCAAAACGATCAAAAACGGCATGCTGAGCAAGACCGTAAGGCTATAGCCGTGTGTTTTTGCCAGAATTCATCATTTTTTGTCATTTTTCGAAAATCCTCAAAATTATGAAAAAACTAAGGCTATAGCCTTGCGTTTTTTCGAAATTTCGAAAATTTTCAAAAATGGTCAAAAATTCTCTAAATGATGAAAAACTGCATGCTGTGCAAGACTGTAAGACTATAGCCTTGCGTTTTTGCCAGAATTCACCATTTTTTGTCATTTTTCGAAAATCCTCAAAACGATGAAAAACCGTAAGGCTATAGCCTTGCGTTTTTTTCGAAATTCTGACATTTTTCGAAAATCCGCAAAAATCCTCAAAACGATGAAAAGCGGCATGCTGTGCAAGACCGTAAGGTTATAGCCTTGTGTTTTTGCCAGAATTCATCATTTTTTGTCATTTTTCGAAAATCCTCAAAACGATGAAAAACTGTAAGGCTATAGCCTTGCGTTTTTTCGAAATTTCGATTTTTTTCAAAAATGGTCAAAAATCCTCAAAACGATGAAAAACGGCATGCTGTGCAATACCGTAAGGCTATAGCATTGCGTTTTTGCCAGAATTCATCATTTTTTATCATTTTTTGTAAAATCCTCAAAACGATGAAAAACTGTGAGGCTATAGCCTTGCGATTTTCCGAAATTTCAACATTTTTCAAAAATTGTCAAAAATCCTCAAAACGATGAAAAACGGCATGCTGAGCAAGACCGTAAGGCTATGGCCTTGCGTTTTTGCCAAAAGTTGTCATTTTTTGTCATTTTTCGAAAATCCTCAAAACGATGAAAAACCGTAAGGCTATAGCCTTGCGTTTTTTTTCGAAATTTTAAGTTTTTAAAAAATGGTCAAAAATCCTCAAGGCGATCAAAAACGGCATGCTGAGCAAGACCGTAAAGCAATAGCCTTGCGTTTTTGCCAGAATTCATATTTTTTCGTCATTTTTCGGAAATCCTCAAAACGATGAAAAGCGTAAGGCTATAGCCTTGCGTTCTTTTTTCGAAATTTCAACATTTTTCAAAAATGGTCAAAACTCCTAAAAATGATGAAAAACGGCATGCTGTGCAAGACCGTAAGGCTATAGCATTGCGTTTTTGCCAGAATTCATCATTTTTTGTCATTTTTCGAAAATCCTCAAAACGATGAAAAACCGTAAGGCTATAGCCTTGCGTTTTTTTCGAAATTTCGACGTTTTTCAAAAATGGTCAAAAATCCTCAAGACGATGAAAAACGGCATGCTGTGCAATACCGTAAGGCTATAGCATTGCGTTTTTGCCAGAATTCATCATTTTTTGTAATTTTTTTTAAAAAATCCTCAAAACGATGAAAAACCGTAAGGCTATAGCCTTGTGTTTTTTCGAAATTTCGATTTTTTTTTCAAAAATGGTCAAAAATCCTCAAAACGATGAAAAACGGCATGCTGAGCAAGACCGTAAGGCTATAGCCTTGCGTTTTTGCCAGAATTCATCATTTTTTGACATTTTTCGAAAATCCTCAAAATGATGAAAAACCGTAAGGCTATAGCCTTGCGTTTTTTTGAAATTTCGACATTTTTCAAAAATGGTCAAAAATCCTCAAAACGATGAAAAACAGCATGCTATGCAAGACCGTAAGGCTATAGCCTTGCGTTTTTTCGAAATTTCGACATTTTTCAAAAATGGTCAAAAATCCTCAAAACGATGAAAAACCGCATGCTGTGCAAGACCGTACGGCAATAGCCTTGCGTTTTTGCAAAAATTCATAATTTTTTGTGATTTTTCGAAAATCCTCAAAACGATGAAAAACCGTAAGGCTATAGCCTTGCGTTTTTTCGAAATTTCAATTTGTTTCAAAAAGGGTCAAAAATCCTCAAAACGATCAAAAACGGCATGCTGAGCAAGACCGTAAGGCTATATCCTTGCATTTTTTCCAGATTTCGTCATTTTTTGTATTTTTTCGAAAATCCTCAAAAACGATGAAAAAACGTAAGGCTATAGCCTTGCGTTTTTTTTCAAAATTTCGACATTTTTCAAAAATGGTCAAAACTCCTCAAAACGATGAAAAACGGCATGCTGTGCAAGACCGTAAGGCTATAGCCTTGCGTTTTTTCAAAATTTAGATTTTTTAAAAAAAATGGTCAAAAATCCACAAAACGATCAAAAACGGCATGCTGAGTAAGACTGTAAAGCTATCGCCTTGCGTTTTTGCCAGAATTCATCATTTTTTGGCATTTTTCAAAATTCCTCAAAACGATGAAAAAATGTAAGGCTATAGCCTTCCGTATTTTTGAAATTTCAACATTTTTCGAAAATGGTCAAAAATCCTTAAAATGATGAAAAACGGCATGCTCTGCATGCCGGTTTGGCTAGGCTACAGTTTTTTTTTTTTCCAAATTTCGACATTTTTCGAAAATCCTCAAAAATCCTCAAAACGATGTGTTTTTTTCCCGAAAAAAAAAAAATGAAAAATCCTCATAAATCCTCAAAACGATGAAAAACGGCATGCTGTGCAAGATTGTAAGGCTATAGCCTTGCATTTTTCCCAAATTTCGGCATTTTTCGAAAATCTTCAAAAATCATCAAAACGATGAAAATGGTAAGGCTGTAGCCTTGTGTGTTTCCCAAATTTCAACATTTTTCGAAAATCCTCAAAAATCCTCAAAACCATAAAAAACACCATGCTGTGCAAGATTGTAAGGCTATAGCCTTGCGTTTTTGCCATTTTTTGCCATTTTTCGAAAATCTTCAAAAATCATCAAAACGATGAAAAAAGGTAAGGCTATAGCCTTGCGTTTTTTCGAAATTTTGATATTTTTTGAAAATCCTCAGGAATCCTCAAAAATCCTCAAAACAATAAAAAACGGCATGCTGTGCAAGATTGTAAGGCTATAGCCTTGCGTTTTTGCCATTTTTCGTCATTTTTCGAAAATCTTCAAAAATCATCAAAACCATGAAATATGATAAGGCTATAGCCTTGCGTTTTTTCGAAATTTTGACATTTTTCGAAAATCCTCAAAAATCCTCAAAACGATGAAAAATGGCATGCTGTGCAAGATTGTATGGCTATAGCCTTGCGTTTTTGCCAGTTTTCATCATTTTTCGAAAATCTTCAAAAGCGTTGAAAACCACAAAAACAACATACTATACAATGTTTTTTTTTTTTTTTTTTTTTTTGAAATTTTGTTATTTTTCGTAAATCCTCAAAAATCCTCAAAACAATGAAAAACGGCATTCACTATAGCCTGACGTTTTTGCCAGGTTTCTTCATTTTTTGAAAATCAAAAATCATGAAAAATGACATCTTATACTACATCGTTTTTGTAGAAATTTCTACATCTTTCAAAATCTTCAAAACGATGAAAAACGACATGCTGTGCAAGGTCGTTTTTGGCAGGTTTCGCCATTCTTTTATTTTGAAAATCCTCAAAAATCCTCAAAACGATGAAAAACAGCATGCTGTGCAAGACCGTGTACTATAGCCTGTCGTTTTTGCCAGGTTTCGTCATTTTTTTTAAATCGTCAAAAACAACAAAAAAACAACATTTTTTTTTTTTTTTTTTTTTCGTTTTTGTTTTTTAAATTTCGTAATTTTTGGAAAATCGACAAAAACTACGAAAAAAAACATACTATACAGTCGCTTTTTCGAAATTTCGGCATTTCTTGAAAATCCTCAAAAATACTCAAAAGTCCTCAAAACGATGAAAAACGGCATGCTGTGCAAGACCGCATATTATAGCCTGTCGTTTTTGCCTTGTTTCGTTATTATTTGAAAATCCTCAAAAACAACTAAGAACATGGCCTATAGCCTTACCTTTTTCCTTGATTATGTAATTTCACGAAAATCATCAAAAACTACTACAAACGACTAAAAACGACATTCCGAGATCATGAACTATAGCCAATGATTTTTTCTCAATTTCATAATTTTGCAAAAGGACTAAAAACCAGGGACAATAGCCTCTTTCCTTTTTCCTCAATTTCATTTCCAAAATCCTCAAAAACAGCTAAAATGCCATTCTATAGTATGCCCTCTAAAACCATGGCCTTCTTCGTCAATTTGGTCATTTTTCGAAAAAGCTTCAAAGACATTAAAAAACGACTTACTATATTATGATGTTCAAGACATGGACTAACCTGTTGTTTTTTGTTTTTTCGTCAACACAATGAGTATGATATACAAATATACAATACAAATAAACCAAGTATTGTAAAGACAACATATTGAGCAGGGCACCGCAGGGAGTTGAACCCTGTTCCGGTAAACCAGAAGTACCACAACCGGTGTCTTAGTTTTTGTTTTGTTGTCATTTACAGGTTCAACAGCAATCACGTTAATTTACATGATTTTGAAAAATGACCAAATCAAGGAAAAATAACAGGTCATGGTCTTTGAAAATCCCCAAAAACGACTAAAACCCACACAGTACATTAGGGAAGTACTGATTAATATGTACGTAGATACAGTATGTTTAGATATTGACCGTTCATAAGTTATATTTCTACAAAACCGCTCAGGCGCAGACATCCAAGGAGACTCTCCGTAGCCTAAATGTACAGACTCCCATCACGTTTGTTCATGAAAGTCACAGGGCAACGGCAGGTCCTATATTTACAGTATCTGTATCATCATGCATGACAGCTGCTGAGGATATGCCAGTGATATCATACAGTGATGTAGAAAACAGAGAAAATGCCAGCACTCATTAAATGTCCTTTCTATATCATACAGTGATATCATACACAACAGCTGTTTTACATGGCCAGGCTCTGCCCTTAGATATTAATCATTTCATTAATAAAGTTCAAGCCTTTCATCCCCCACATGTGTCATGCTGCAGATAACATGATGTAGTCTACAATATCACAAAGTAGATCTACAACAAATCAGCAGTGAGTTGTGTAGATTATGTATTAGGATTGTAAACTATATTAATTATTATTAAGGACTTATAGTTCAAGAGGAAAGCAGGCAGTCTATTATGGCCTGCCCATAATGCAGTGGCTTTATGTAAAGCCTAAAATAACTTGTGTGTCACATTACTGTCAAAACTGTGCCACCTATTGCTTATTTCCTGAACCAATTTTATTTTTTCCTGTACTCCATGGGTAATTTGGGAGAGCCAGCGAAATCAATCTGTGCCCCCGACCTGGGGCGCCCTTTTTCGAAAAGGGGCGCCCTTTTTTGAAAAAGGGGCGCCCCTTTTCGAAAAGGGGCGCCCCAGGTCGGGGGCACAGATTGATTTCGCCCCTGCTGGAATTTGGGGTACTATGGGTACTTCCAGGTTGTTTGGGGTACTTTTGGGTATGCTTTTACTTTTGGGTACTTTTGGGTATGCTTTAGGGTGGTTTTGGGTACTTTTGGGTAAGCTATTCGGTACTTTTGGGATACTTTTGGGTAGTTCTGGGTATGCTATTGGGTACTTTTGGGTAATTTTGGGTGCTTTGGGGTACTTTTGGGTACTTTTGGGCAGTTTGGGGTATGCTTTTGGGTGCTTTTGGGTATGCTTTGGGATACTTTTGGGTATGCTTTTGGTAGTTTTGGGTGCTTTTGGGTAGTTTTGGGTATGTTTTTGGGGACTTTGGGGTGCTTTTGGGTAGTTTTGGGTAGTTTGGGGTATGCTTTTGGGTACTTTTGGGTCATTTTGGGTATGCTTTTGGGTACTTTTGGATATGCTTTGGGGTACTTTTGGGTATGCTTTTGGGAACCTTTGGGTACTTTGGGGTAGTTTGGAGTACTTTTGCGTACTTTTGGGTTGTTCGGGGTACTTTTTGGGTACTTTAGGGTGGTTTTGGGTAGGCTACTTTTGGGCGATTAGTAGGACCCCTTGACAAAAATGAAATCCTGGTTGTCGAGGCTAGTCTTAATTCCTTTGAGTAGGGGAAAGCGAGGTAGAGACACTGGGTAAACTGAGACAGCCCTATATCTCATGACCACAACACATTTATGCCATGGGACAATTATATTTTGAAGCCCCTCCCATTTCCTACCTGCCATGGAGGAATGGACCACATTGTGCTGTACTAAGTGTATTTTTTTCACAAAAATATGTTTTTTGCATTAAAAGTACATTTTCTTGCTGTGAACAAAAGCAGCTGTTGCGTCAAAACAAATTGATTCAGGTAGAAATTTTTTATCACACACATTGATGAACTACCAGCATAAACATCCATGTGATTGCTGCTAGCTGAAGATTAGCCTAGATTGATAAAAGAGGTCTTGTTTACCAAAATGTGGGTGTCGGGTAAAGTGAGACAAAAGCGCTGGGGTAAAGTGAGACACAGTTTCCCATTGCTCCACCATGAAGCACAAGCTAGGTTCAGAATTAAACATGTTTTAACTTAATATTACATTGCATGTTATAAGCATTGTAGAAAATGGCAAGAAAATACACCAGAAAGACAACCTGGGGTTAAAAAACAACCTTGAGGAGATTTAGCGGCTGATGTCAAGCCATAAAGAAGGTAATACACCAGAAATAAGCAGTTTGTGAGAAACCCACATTTGCTAAGAAAACGATGTGGCTCGTGCTGATGATTTGGCGCGTTATGTACAAATGATTTGAATGAGAATTAAAACATTTTGAATTATAGAATGTTATCTTTGATTTTTTTCAGACACGCTTTAAAACAAATGTGCTTAATGACCAATTCCTGTGGTTCTGTTACTAATGTGACATTAGTTTTGGAATGTGTGCTTGCCAAGCTATCTGTCAGTATTGTATTTGTTACAACATATGTTTTATGGTAGTTTTAAAGTGAAAACAGTAAGTGGATCAGTTTAGTTTTTTCTGGTTTGTCTTAGTTTACCCCTGTCCTGGGGTAAAGTGAGTCACATGAAAAAAAAAAAAAAAAAAACAATCATACTTTCAATACCATTTGTCTTCAATACATTCTGAAAATTCCCATTGTTAGGGATCACCGCAAATTAATGGGAAATGTTTTAACTTTGCTGATATATAATTTTAGCTCACCTACAGAAAAGCAAATGTAAAAAGTGTCTCACATTACCTCGCTTCCCCCTACATTTATACAAAAACAAAATAACAGGAGATCTGTCTATTGTTTGCTGTGCTGTTTTTATATATGTTTGTGAATCACAATGGAAGCAAGCCTCTAGCTAGCTTTTTCTATTTGGCAGCCGCATTTTGTAGACAACCCTCACCCTGTGTGCTCACTGGATAAAGAGCCTGCGTTTAGCATGTCGTGTGTACTGTTGACAATGTACATTTTGTCAGGGAAGCTGCCATCTGGCCGTCTGCCACAAGGGGGCGTTCTAGCGCCAAATTTGGTGTGGCAATGCCTTGTGTCGAAAACTGACCCTAAATCTGCTCTGGCTCTCAGGACCAACAAACACAACACTGAGGGGAAATTCCTGATTCAAGTTAACTGTATGTCTCAGTCATTTCAAAGCTCCTTCCTTATTGGCCTCCCATTCTTCAAAACAATGTTCTTATCTTTTCTCTTCCTTTCACTGGTTTCTGGTTGCCCCGAACTTGCACCCAGTACAAAACAATGGTGTTGTTGTGTTGACATGCAATAAAACAAAAGGCATAGCATCCCCCATATCTTCAAGAAATGAGACCCTGCCTACAATCCTTCCCAATCACTTGGCTGAGTTTGAATGCAGAGCCTCCCCGGCCAAAACAGACTGGACATCTTCTCCCTTCCTAGTTGAAAACTGGAATAAACTTCTCAATGGTACTTCTCAAGTTCCAAATTTACCCCCAATTTTAGTAGTCTCTCTCTCTCTCTCTCTCTCTCTCTCTCTCTCTCTCTCTCTCTCTCTCTCTCTCTCTCTCTCTCTCTCTCTCTCTCTCTCTCTCTCTCTCTCTCTCTCTCTCTCTCTCTCTCTCTCTCTCTCTCTCTCTCTCTCTCTCTCTCTCTCTCTCTCTCTCTCTCTCTCTCTCCTCTTTTCAGACTCTGCCTATTTTACCTTGCCCCCAAACTAACGATAATCGGTAATCAGAGGCAAACATAAACAATTGTTTTTTCTTTTCTTTTTTTGTATTTGTTGGTTTGTTTGATTCATTATTCATTCATTCATTGGTAACAACAAATGTTAACATGTTAAATAGTATGTTATTTAAACAGATGCTAGGTTAATTGTTAGTATCCCAATTTCTTTAAAGGGATATTCCACTTTCAAAAAAACTTTTGGTCATTTTATGGTCTACTCAGTCTCATCCGAACACACCAGACAGTTTATAAGTTACTCCATTCAGTATTTAGATATTTGATGTTCATTTTCGCTGCCCCACCCCCTTCCTATACAAACCCCTTACAACTTAACCATGACAGATTACTTGAAAACAACCCGGCTTTTTGACTAGCCTGGTCTAGCCCTCAATGATTTTGGCCTTGGGGGGGCGGGGTGCCGTGGCATCCACACGGCAGATGAGCTGCGCTCTGATTTGATCTCACTAACGTGTCGTCATCCCCGGCCCCTCCCGCGCCCGTCCACTGCTGTTCTACGTCACATCATTTAGAGCGACGCCCACCCCGGAAGGTTCACTCCCACTTGAAGGCCACTTTCCAACGTGCGTTAGTCCAGGCTTTCCGTTTTCGCGCAAGGCGAACGAAAATGAAAGCCTGGGTGTCGAGGCTACTTTTTGACTGATATGATAAATAGTGTCCTCCTAATACGTGAGAGGGCTGTGGAATTTCATTTACAACTTTCATTTATTTTTAAAATATTGTTTTATTCATTTTGGGCAGGCGTCATACATAGGCGTTGTACATTTTCCAAAACAATATTTTATAAATAAATGAAAACTGTAAATGAAATTCCACGCCCCCCTCACGTATTAGGACAACAATATCAGTCACCAGAAAAAAAGATGGGTTGTTTCGAATAATCTGTCATGGTTAAAATGGACTTTTAAGTTATATTGGGTTTGTAAGAAGGCAGATGCATGAACATCAAATATCTAAATACTGAATGGAGTAACTTATAAACTGTCTGGGGTGTTCACATGAGACGGTGTAGTAGACCATAAAATGACCAAAAGTTTTTTTGAAAGTGGAATATCCCTTTAAGGACCAATCTTCTGTCTTCACTCCATGCTTAGTTGCTTACACTGCTTATTTAAATGTAAACATGATAGAAATAGTACAGTACAAAACTTGCAGTACACCAATTATATTTTTTGTTTTAGTATAATCAATATATTTCCTATGCAGTATATCGATGAAAGAATCCTGTAATCTTACAGTTATTTTCAGTACAATTCCTAATCATATCATAGCAGGAGGTAGGTGACAGCTGACAGTAGCGAACAGACTTTTTCATTTCAAAGCTGATACCTATACATACTCTTATATCACTTACAAATCAGCAGAATTTAATTTACCAATCATTCAATGACAGTTTCTTCTCCTCTTTCTAAGACTGAATGTAGCAGTTGTACAGTCTGCTTAAATTGTCATTTATACACTGCATTTACATCTTTCTCCTTTGCAGCAGTTGTAGTACCCATAGAGTGGCGTTTAACACAGAGTTATGTTTGAAGACCATCTTATGGAAGGTGTCCAGTGGCAGGCGACCGGTGGGGTCCGCCTGTTTCAAGGCAGTCATAGGAGTGTACAGTCGATTCGTCTGGTGACGTAATGGAGGCTCCTTGGAATTAATCACTTTTAGTGTTTGCTGCAAAGTAACAAGAGGACATACAGTATATGGCACATTAATTCCAGACTACTCACTACTACTTGTTCATGTTTGATATTTCAAGGTTGAAACCTGTTTGAACACAAAATGTCGATGAGAACATGAATGTCTGTTCGTGCCTCTGCCACTTCCTCTGGCGTCTGGCCCGTTGAGGTGAAGACCTTCCTAGAGTATGGCAGGTAAATGTCACGGAAGACCCTAGCCGTCTCTTCATCGGTTCCCAGCAGGTCCATCTTCTGAGCATCCTCGTATACCTTCCTTTCAAACTCTGTCACCACAGGGCCAGGCTCAACTAGAGTCATCCTCGAGAGGGAGGTTTCAAAACAAAGACATACAGATGTTCTGTTTGAATACAAACAATGCTGCATTCAGTGCATTGCAATTATTTACAGTCGTTGTGCCAGGCGTGAGTTGTCTGGCCTCCATTTTGTGTGGTGGCTGCATTTGGGTGAAATGACTCATGTTAAAACTCGAAGATGTACAATATATAATAGTCTTATTCACTTGATGTTAAACTTCAACGCCTGTACTGCCAGACTTTCGCAGAATCCCTCCACAGCAAATTTGGAAGCCGAGTAGACGTCGTTGAACAGAAGTCCTGTATGGATACAGTATTTGAGACACTTTAAGTTGTTAGTGCCCACAAAAGTCTCAATTAATTCATCAGTACACAGTACAATCACAAACTTTGAATGAAATGCTACTGTGCCAACCTTGTATGCCCATGACACTGCTCATCACCACAATGTGGCCACTCTGCTGCCGCTTCATATGTGGCAGCACCTCTTTCACCAGTCGTACCAGGCCAAAAAAGTTGGTTTCAAAGACCTCCTGCATGGCTGTTATAGTTTGGCACTCCAGAGGTCCAATCATGCCAACGCCAGCATTGTTCACTATAGGAGAAAATGGGAGATGAATGAGCTTTGCATTTTGTATATGCCTCTTAGTTCAAATATAAGATGTGACAAGTCGCAGCCTGACCAAGTACATCCACCCGTCTGCCTGGCAGGCTGTTGACACAATCCCTGATGGAGTCTTCACTGCAAACATCCAGCTGTTTTATTTCCAGGGTTCTATTCAGAGCATCTCCAGCTGCTCTCTCCAAAGGCTCTCTTTTCTCCAGATCCCGCATGGTTGCCACCACTGCCCCAAACATACCACACTCAATATAGTTATAATTTGTTACACATTTTAAATAAGAACTGTTCAAAGCTGTAAAATACAGAGGTAAAGCAGACCTTGGAACCTTCGCAATTCATCCCTGGCAAGTCGTACTGCCACAGCCAGACCGATGCCAGATGAGCAGCCTGTCACCAACACCCTACGGCTCCCCATGCTAGTAGCTGCTGCACAGGCAGAACAGGGGAAATGATGAAAGGTTTCCTTCTTCTTCTATAGCATCTAGTGGATGAAATGAATGACTGTTCACCACTGAAGCCAAGGAATGAGGCATTGTTCAAAGATGGTAGGGGCTCTAATCCTATTTGTGGCCTATTATGCTTGGCTGGAGGTTTGAATCCAACAACACACTTATTATGATCTGGATGATTGTGAATATTGTTCATTTGATTTCATTATAGGCAAAACTAGGCTATTAATTGTTGCCTAGATAATATGAAATAAAATGTTTCTCAAATATTTAAACATCATTATCATGTGAAAGAGATATTGGCCCTCATTTATCAAAAGGAGTGCAGATTCGTCCCCAAACTTCAACGTGGGTTTTGGAGTGCGCACAACTCCACACGGCATATATCAAGCGATCGCAAACAGCTGAGTCCATCCTAATTTCCTTCCTACGATGATAAATGTGACGGCTGAAATCAATCTGGCACGCCCTTGGAAACAGGCCGCTCCTCCCTTTCTTTGCGACATTAACAACTGCAATACGACCAGCAACCATGGTGATGAGGGGAAAAAAATAAAAACTTTCCACCGATCGCGCTGCTTCCTGCGGCCAGCCCATAGAGCCAGCCAGCCAGCCAGCCAGCCCCCCACCAGCCCGATCGCGCTGCTTCCCGCGGCCAGCCAGCCCCCCCCCCTCGCTGTTTCACAGACACACGCAACTCCGTTCGCCGTTGTTTTAAGTAGGCTAAGTAAAATAATAGCATGGCATTTGGTTTTATTTTTAGTTTACACTCTCAAGAGCCAACTTTCATCTGGTTACCTGGGGACCACCTGGAACCCTCTCAAGAACCACTGGTGGTCCTCGGACCACATTGAAAACTACTGGCCTATAGGACCAGTTTTTATTACATTGCCGTGAATAGACAGGACATAAACTCATATCAACCTTATGATGTGATCGGTGATTAATAAATGAATCGATGGCAGGCACATGACTGCAGGAGTGCAGGTGTTACATATTAGTGTGATGATGCTGATTTACAAGCTTTCTATCCTTCGTGCAGACCATTGTACAATACAAACCAGCTGTAGGCTACTCCACAGCGGCGCAATCTCCCGCCGATCCGCGATCACGACTCCCGAAATTGCACTCACAAGCAGCCTACTGTAAGTCTGCAGTTTATCTGAGTGACTGAGGCAAACGATATACCTGTACTAACGTAGCATATAATATCATTTTAAATAGTCAGGCTGTGCATGTATTTGTCACTGCAAATAAAAGTGGCTTTTATTTTATTTTCACCCCACCGGGATCAGGGATGTAATCTCGCATAATATGCCTTTTCAAACTTATATATTTTTCATCTGTATCATTTATTAGGTTTTATAGCTATTAGGAGTGAATAGATAACTTTAGATGCCTTTCTGCAGTTCAGACAATGCTGCTCCGCTTGTTTAGGACAGAAAAACAGGCAAGGACAAATCCTACGACAGCTGCCGACCTGACGTGGGTTTTGTCCGGACGTGGGATCAACTTCAAGTTCATGGTGGGAATGATACATGTCAAACAATGTGGGAATTCTGCTCTACGCATGCACTACGTTCATTTTTGTGTGTACACCACGTTGATAAATGAGGGCCATTGTGTGTAAAAAGTCAACAGCAAGTAAAAACTGCAAAATTTAAAATTGACAGCCCAATTTGAGAAAAGGCATGTCTACCATTATGTATTTATTTTTAAGTTGAATTAGTGAATTACAGGTGACAGTTTCATAATAGATCTCATTTAAGTAAATCTTGCAAGTCTCATCTCTTGACTACTGAATGAAGTGAAAAGAAAATCTTCTACCGACCTGTAGTAGTATTACTACACAGCAAATGGTGCTTCCATGTATGAATATTGATCGATGTGTGGCTAGTAAATGATCTATGCTTGTAAGTTAGGCAAGTCACCATCGTCACACCACAACATGGTGCTACATAAGAGGTTTAAAAGGTCACATTTTGTCCCTTCAGGGAATTACACGGGAGTTGTAGTTCTTTACCATACCAGTAGTATGGTCAGAAGATTAATAATTTCAGTTAACAGAACCAATTGTTTTCCACTGTTGAGAAAATGTATGCCAAACTGTCTAAAAATAAGAATAGAAATTTTATAATCAATGGAAACATTGAACACCCTGGAGGTATACATTAACCATCAGACCTCCAGCTTAGACAGCTCAGTTCTCACCAAACTTGATCAAAGTATAGGAGCCCTTGCATCTAGTTGTGACACTATTTGTGAAACTGCATTCCTGTCATGCTGGAATGCAAACTGCATTCCTTTCATTATCTAATTATCATTATCTAATCACTTGTCATGTACGGTATGTACGTACTGTATGGTACTGTAGAAGATATTTTTCCAGTGTTCCTCTTGTAAACTGTATACCACACAAGGTCTGAGATTTTCTCATTGTGATACAATATATCAAAGCTACATTCCCTGACCTCTGACAAGTCAGGATTCTTTACCATATGACACAAACCCACTCACCTCGTCCTGTATTTTAGTCCTTTGGTCTTTTTTAAGGTTTGTTTTTACTGATCAAGCAGTCCACGAAGTGGACTTGATCCCTTCTTGTTTCTGTCTCTTTTTTCCTTCTCCTTCTCCTTCTTCCGCCAGAAATAGCTGTTCTGGCTGAACCGTGCAGTCGGTTTTCGCGAAAATTGGTAATCTGGTAGAGGGTGATGCCAAACGGTGATGATGCGAAGCCTGTGACCACTGGTCAAATGGTGGCGCTATAGCACTCAACTGAAATTGCAAACTTTAAACACTCATAACTCATGAACTGCTCGACTCACAGAAATGTAACTTATATTCACTTATGCGTCTGCTTATGTCAAACAACTTTTGTATTCTGACTTTTGACCTCTGACCTTTAGATGAGCCGCCATCTTTAATCATATGTAAAACAGTTAAAATGTCTCTTCTCCTACAATCTTTGATCAAAATGCATAACAATGACCTACATATGAACTTTGAAGCCATACAAACATGAAATGAGTGTGAATTTTGTTTTCAGTGAAAAAAATGATGTTTTTACGAGCCAATGAAAATTGCTTGTTTGTGAAAATTCTTCTATTATCCCTAATCTACACATGCAAAGTAATCTGTTTATGAGATTTTACAGTTTGGTAGAGGGGGATGCCAAATAACACTAAAACCAGTCTTGCTCCAATCGCTCAAATGGGGGCGCTATAGCAATTCTTTGAAACTGAAACATTTGAACAAGCATAACTCAGGCTTCGTTTGGCTTAAAATCATGGGACTTGTTTCTACACGTTCCTTGATTCATGTGGAACACATCTGTAATTTCGACTGGTAAGCTCCACCCCCAGAGTGTCTGCCATTTTAAGCAGTTTGAAAAATGCTCATGCCTGATTTTATGCCTGGATTTTTGATCAATTTGCATGACACCTGCTACATGAGAACTTTGGCCCCATCCGGACAAAACTTCAGAAGCAAATTTGTTTTCATCAAAAAATGACGTTTTTATAAGCCAATGAAAGTTGCTCGTTTGTGAAGAGTCTTCTTCTGCTTGTTTCTCTCTGGCAACACTCTGGAGCAAGTACATTGTGCCAGATTGTGTGAGAGGAATAAGCATGTGGAACTTGTTTCCATTTGTCACTTTGACCACTAAGCTCCACCCTCGGACTGCTGAATTGTGCATATTGTTCATATTGCTTACTGCTTGGTGGCGTGTTGTTGGGTTGTTTCATTGATGACAACAACTAAGCAAATCATTGTGCCTGGATAGCTCAGTCGGTAGGGTGCCTGACTTCGGAACACAAGATTGAGGGTTCAAGTCCCACTGCTGACAATACAAAGTCTGAGTCTCCAAAAACCCTGCTGTGTTTCCACAATCACATGATGTATTTCTTCCATGTTTCTATGGCTTATTTGTGCATATTTAAGGAGCGGTAGTGGCTCAGAGGTAGAGTAACCGGATGGTAACCACAAGGTTGCCGGTTCGATCCCGGGCTCCTGCAGAGTTAGTGTCGATGTGTCCCTGTCCCACTGCCATCAGTGTATGAATGTGTGTGTGAATGGGTGAATGTGATGCACAATCTATGTAAAGCGCCTTGGATAAAGGCGCTATATAAATGCACCATTTACCATTTACCAAGCAGTCCACTGAATGTGTGTGTTGTTTCCAGTATGTCTTGTGTCTGTTGGGTAGCCTCATTGGTAGAGCGCATGACTTGGAAATGAGAGTTCCTGGGTTCAAATCCCGGCACGGACACCTAGTAATATGAGTCAATCATGCACAATCTCATGTGGTCTTCTACATCTAAGTTCATGGTTCTATGTGTAACCCAGGGTAAAACTCAATGTAATGGTGGTTGTCACCATTCGGCCATGTTGTGTTTTGTCACTATTCGGCCATGTTGTCACTAATGACAGTTCACAGCTCAGTTCACCACTCACTCACAGCTCACCAATCATTTACTCATTCAGCAACTCAGTGGCCTTGTGGTTAGAGTGTCCGCCCTGAGACTGGGAGGCCGGGGTTCGATTCCCGGCCGGGTCATACCAAAGGCTCTAAAAACGGGATCCAATGCCTCCCTGCTTGGCACTCAGCATCAAGGGTTGGATTGGGGGTAAGACCCTGTGTCATACTAGCGTCATGTCCAGAGGGTGTACTTGTACATCAAGCTGCCTCATGCTACAGAAACAGGAGATAGGCACCTGCCCTATGGGCCTCATGGCTGGGCAAGGCTGTTTGACTGTCACTATTCGGCCATGTTGTCACTAATGACAGTTCATAGCTCAGTTCACCACTCACTCACAGCTCACCAATCATTCACTCAGTCACACCAGATTGTGAGTCAGTCAGGGCAGGAATCAAAAACCCTGCCCTGCTCCCATAATTACCTGATGTATTTCTGAAGTTCAGGCTCCCATGTTTCTATGGCTTATTTGTGCGTATTGTTCTTACTCCTTATTGCTGCTTGCTTGATCCCGTTTTATTGCTGCTTAGCTCTTTTTTAATGTTTGTTTTTACTGTTTACTGCTAGTCATGGACTGACAATAACAAACACCATGTTCAAGCATAGGGATGCTCATAAGTGTACTTGGTACCAGAGCACCCTAGGCCAAAGGTCAATGATTGATTTTATCAATGTGTAATTGTATGCGCATGTGTGTAATCTCCATGTTATTCACTCAGCATGTTTTTTGCAGATGGAGGGGAACTTCTCAGCACAACCATGGTCATCCCATTTCCAAACATCTGAACAGAAAGATAAAGTTGCTTTTAAGTGTGACCATCGTGTCCCATCATCTTGGTTTGTTCATTAGCAAAATTCCCCTCTTTACTGAGAGTTTAAGTTGATTAAGTTGATTTGAATTGATTCATGGTGTTGGGATTTACTTGACCAGTTCACGACCATTCAGTCCTGTTTCCCATATAGTTATCAGGCTGTCCTGGGGTCCAGTCAGTGAAGATCATAGGGCTGCCGTCACTCCACAACCAAACACCTTCCTATAGAGAACAGTATTATATCACATCATTTAATGCAAAGAGTTAATATTAGTCATATACATTTGTATTAATTTGTTATTTCCTGCCTGGTTGAAGGTGTGTCAGAGTGTGTGTGTGTGTGGGGGGGGGGGGGTGGGGGGGGGGGGGGGGGGGGACTTGAGTTGTTCATCCTGTAGGATGGATCATGGAGGAGGAGGTGAGAATAATTGCACCTCCTCTCACTTTGAGACACAGCAACTTGTCGTATTGGTCTAAACACAATCGTATACCCACAACAGGCACTCGATGATAGATGGCCTCCTGAACTCCATTTGTACCTCTATGGGCCACTTTAATAGCTTTATCTTTGGGTGTTCCAGAATGTTGTTTCGTGGCATCCAGTCAAGCAGTAGTGTGCTGTGCCCTAGAATAGCAGGCCTGTCCCCTTTATGCCTACAGATGACCTTCTGAGGTAGCAGAATAGTTGTCTCCACCAGCATGGTGGTGACTATGTTTCACCCCCAGTCCGTCCCTACGTCTGTCTGTCCGTACATCTGTCCGTGCACAACCGGTGCCTGCAGGGGTAAAATATAGTCGCCACCATACTGGTGAGTCACCACTCACCAGTGACTGTTACGTCACCCTCACAGGGTGACGGAACGGTCACCCTGTGATGGTGACTGTTGCCCTCACAGGGTGGCATGACTTGAGTTTATACTGTTAAGACTAATAAATCTCTCTGTGTCTCTGGGCCCAGCTACATCACATGCTGAAGCTAAAGCCATATTAACCCCCTAGAAATAGAATTCTTAGGCAATCTGGGGTGGCTATGTGTTCACTACTACGTATTCACCACAAACCTGTGATAATATTCCAGAGCATTAGGACTATCCCAACTATAGCAATGTTTAAGTTAAATTTAAAAGTAAAACACTTGATATCGGTCAACTAGGTCGAGCCTGGGCTTTAAATGAGCTGTTCTTGTGGGTGAAAGATGCTAAATGAAATTGTATTGCCCCATTGCTCAGACTTTGTATAGTTCATTTTCGGGTTGGGTCGGGTCTGGTCAGGTTCAGGTAGATTTTGAGAAGTCCAATACGAATCAAACTGGTGAGCACAATTTTTTATTGGCTTATTTTTTTTCGCAGCAGAGAAGAGATAGAGCCCGCACACTGCAGGTGTAAAGACTGTCTTTATTAATAAAGACAGTCTTTTGTTACCTACATATGAATAAGTGAACTGTTCGACCCATGGTCTTCAAAACGACACATGCACTGTGCAATGCCCGGCCTCCAATCTGTATGAAACACCGTTGTCCAGAAACACCACAAAAGGCCCTGGTCAGGCTCTGCCAGTGATTCCATGTCAGCCAAGGTCCCCTCACCTGTGCAATTTACAGCTTCTGTCCCAGCCAATTGATTGTACATTTCCACCTTCCAATTGGTTACTTAAACAGTCTACTTTTCACAGTCAGTTTGCAGCACTCTCAGACATCACCATATTCACAAGTTCCCCGCCAAGGCACTGGGGTTCAGTATGTATGTGCTTCTGTCTTTCTAAAGTGCACATGTAGCCTAGACACATCCGTCATGAGCACTTGACTCTAGAGATACTGTGTAAGGAATTGCGAGATTTTCTAATCACCACATGGGGAAAAATGCTATAGCGCCCCCATTTGACCAATTAATACTGGTTTTAGTGCTATTTGGCATCCCCTCTACCAAACTGTAAAATCTCATATGCAGATTATGCTGTGTGTGTGTGTGTGTGTGTGTGTGTGTGTGTGTGTGTGTGTGTGTGTGTGTGTGTGTGTGTGTGTGTGTGTGTGTGTGTGTGTGTGTGTGTGTGTGTGTGTGTGTGTGTCTCCATAAGGACATCCTTGACAGAATTCCACAGTATCACGTGGAGGAGAGCATGGGAGATGCACCAGATCTGTTGGAAGTTCAGGATGCCATTGCTAAGCTGCAGAACAACAAAGCTGTCGGTCCTGATGGGATACCCGCTGAAATCCTGAAGGCCGGAGGAGATAGCCTCCTTCAGCATCTGCATGCCTTCATCACTAAGATCTGGGAAAGGGAGGCAATACCTGCAGACCTCAGAGATGCACTCATTGTCATCCTGTTCAAAAAGGGTGACAAGGCAGACTGTGGGAACTACAGGGGCATCTCACTACTCTCCACAACTGGGAAGATCATTGCCCGTATTCTGTTCAAAAGACTCCATCCAACATCTGAAGAAATCCTCCCTGAATCCCAGTGTGGTTTTCGTCCCGCCCGTGGTAAGTCCTTTCAAAATGCGGATGTCCAGAAAAGTACATCAGGATCTTACGGCTCCTACATGACAACATGGCAGCAACAGTCCTCTGCAGTGGCAGTGAAACTGAGCCTTTCAAGGTGGAGACTGGCGTCAAACAAGGATGCATCATTGCCCCCACTCTGTTTGCAGTCTTCATTGCAGCCATTCCCCACCTAATTGGTCACAACCTACCTTCCGGTGTCCAGATCATCTATAGAACCGACGGCAGACTGTTCAACCTTAACCGCTTCACGGCCAAGTCCAAGATCTCCCGTGCATCCATCGTGGAACTGCAATATGCAGATGACAATGCCATCGTCGCCCACACAGAGAAAGATCTTCAAAGCATACTTGATGCTTTTGCTGGAGCGTACAAACTCCTGGGATTGGCCATAAATGGGAAAAAGACCAAGGTTCAAGGTTCTCCACCAACCTCCACCAGACTCCCCCATAACCCAACCAACAATAATGATCAACAATAGTCCTTGAAAATGTGGACCAGTTCCCCTACTTGGGTAGCCATCTCTCCTCAAGGGCAGACATTGACTGCGAAGTACATCATCGCATCTGCTGTGCAGGTGGGACTTTCACAAAACTTCGCAGAAGAGTCTTTGAAAACTCTGACCTGACGAGTAAGACAAAGCTCCTTGTCTACAAGGCAGTTGTCCTGCCCACACTATTATATGGTGCAGAGACATGGACCACCTACAGCAGACACACACGAGCCCTAGAGTCCTACCACCAGAGGTGCCTCCGTAAAATCTTACGCATCGACTAGAAGGAGAGGCGCACAAATGTGAGTGTGCTTGAGGAGGCAGACAGACAGCATCGGCACGATCATCTGCAAACACCAACTCAGATGGATAGGCCATGTTGTGAGAATGCCTGACACCCGCCTCCCAAAGCAGGTCCTCTATTCGGAGCTGGCGTCTGGTCAGAGAGCTCCTGGAGGTCAGAAAAAGCGCCTCAAGGACAACATTAGGATCAACCTTAAGCAATTCAATATAAACAGCACAGACTGGGAAGACCTTGCTAGAAACAGAAGCACATGGAGGAAAAGTTTACATGAGGGAGCCACGTTCCACGAACGCAATCTCCGCCGAGCCGCCACCGTCAAGAGGCAGCAAAGAAAGGAGAGAGCAGTAACCACCATCAGAGATCCACATCCCACTTCCAGCACATCATAACCATGCCCACACTGCCCAAAAGTGTGTGGTTCCAGGATCGGACTCTACAGCCATCTGAGGACCCACAACAAGGACCCACCAGGAGGACCATCATACTCGACTCTGAGTGATCGCCGATGATGATGATGATGATGATGGTGTGTGTGTGTGTGTGTGTGTGTGTGTGTGTGTGTGTGTGTGTGTGTGTGTGTGTGTGTGTGTGTGTGTGTGTGTGTGTGTGTGTGTGTGTGTGTGTGTGTGTGTGTGTGTGTGTGTGTGTGTATTAGGGGCAAAAGAAGAAATTTCACAAACCAGCAATTTTCATTGGCTTATAAAAACTTAATTATTTCACTTAAACAAAATGTAGGCCTACGACTATTTTCATGTTCATGTGGGTCAATTGCTTGGTCCCTTAACTAGAACAAGAAAAAAATTGAAAAAAGTGACAGCGCGGTAAGGATGCTCATACAGATCTTCTTTCAAGACATTACACTATTATGTGGTGTGGTCAGATAAATGGGACCACATTTTTCCACTGTTGAGAGAAAGTGTTTAAAACTGTCCAATTCACACATGGATATCAACAACCACCATCAGACCTCCAGGCTAGACATTTTCTCAGTGTTTTCTCGCAAGAGCACTTGCACGCATCTAGTTGTGACTTTAGTGCACAACTGCATTCCTATGAGTGATTCCATCATTATGTAATCACTCATCATGCGTACGTATGCACTGCAGGTACAGTATGTACAAGATGTTTTTGACTCGTTTTTCTTGTTCCTCTGTTCCATCATAAGCATGCAAGATCATGATAGCATGTCATCAACTATCAAAGCTACTAAACCAACCATTTTTCTCCATTTGGTGAGGAACACTTTGATCACCTCACATTCCTCTGAAAAGCCAGCAATCTTTACCATATGACACAAAACCGTTCAGCTCTACCCATAAAATACCCTTTTATTAAAATACCTGGAAGTCAGCAAGAAGCATGCTTGGCTGCTTTTTGTTAATACCGTACATTCACACATAGGCTTACTAGTTGAGAAATTACTTTGGCTTAGACTCTGGTATTACTGGTTGGGTTCTGGAGAGGGTGATTAGGACGCTTTCTGGTGAATTAGCATCATCCAGTCACATTTACTGATGAGTCTGTCATTATTGTTAGTTGGATAATAGTGAGGTCAGCCATGGCCCAATTCAGGGGCGGATGATGTAACATGTCCCATTTGGGGGGGGGGGGGGGGGGGGCAAGAGAACATGTTGGAGGGGCAAGAGAAAATGGTATGGGTGCGGCTTCATCGCCCATGTCGATTCGCGCCACGGGCGATGAAGCCGCACCCATACCATTTTCAGTTACAGGACTTGTATTAGTCAAGTAAAGCATCAATAATAACAACAGTTGTTGTTGAAGTTGCAACAGACACACAGCATGCATAAAGCTAAAGGTCTGACTCTGAGAGTTTTCTGTTTTCAATGATGAAATGCTGTTGGTTTAGTGGTGATACAGCTGTAGTTCGTTAATAGCAGTAGTAGTGTTTCACATCATTTTAAATATAAGCACTTTAATTTGAAATATCTTGGGTTGTTTTGCATGACATCGTGTTTGGGGGGGCAGACTGGGTATTTAGGGGGGCATTGCCCCCCCATGCCCATGCCTAGATCCGCCCCTGGCCCAATTGTGGATGACTTTGTTTCTTTACGGCATCAACATTGAATGTCACTAAAACCAAAGACGTGTGTTGATCTCTGTTGCTGTTCACAGGCTCCTCAGAGCAGCATTATTGACAGTCAGTCAGTGGAGTTTGTAACTTATTACAAATATCTGGGAACCATAATAGACAATGGTTTGAAATTCGTTTGAACTAAAGACGCCCACTTTTCCAAATGGGATGTCCTAATCACATTTGTATTTCTGTAACTCTTTCAACCAAATATCGTGTACTGTAGAGTCATGGCGTCTGTGACCCAAATCATACTAAACTATAAATAAATAGCCTCAATGTCCATTCCTTTCTTTTATTATTGATGCAAGAAAAGTAATTGAAGCAAGACATGGGCAGTTTAAATCAAACCATCTGATGCATTCATGTTCCTCTCATCTGAGCATAACATGGGATGTGTGTAAAACCTCAGAGGTGTACAGACAGCACTAGTTAGCCATTTTCCATTCCCGCAATAAGAATGTTTGGGTGGTTAAAATCTACACTTAAATTGGTAATTTTGTAGAGGTTATTACTGACAACTGTTCTGGAGTTTACCATTGCTTCTCGCATACAGTACAGCTCTATAGTAGCTGCTAAAGGAACATTTGCCATGCTAGCAAATAATGAGATTTCGGACAAGATACCAATGTCTCTGTTAAGGTCACCACAACACCAGAGGGTCACTACAGTCCATCTGCTCTTAAAGTTTTCATGACATTCATTTTAATTGATTTGCATTTTTATCATTTTACATGTTTACATTACAGTACATCATATAACCCCAAACAACCTGAACTTTCAGTGGTCTAGAGTATTCTCTGTGTGTTCGGAAGCCTTTTGAGTTGCTGCTGTTGAGGGATTTTGCCTGCAATCATCACCACTTAATATCACTTGTCTCCTCATTCCTTCAGTGCATTACAGCGATAGCAAAGCAGTATGAGCATAGTCGCCTAAAGGAGTCTCGCACGTACGTACGTACGCACGCACGCACGCACGCACGCACGCACGCGATAATTTCATTTGACAATCTAGTCCAGTAATAATGTGTTCACGTGTGTGATCTCCATGTTTATTCACTAGGCTTCGGCACGTTTTTTGCAGATGGAGGGAAATTTCTCAGCACAACTGATGTCATCCCAATTCCAAACATGACCTCCTATACCTGAAAAGAAAAGTAAAGGTATATTGAGTTATGATATAACATTGTGTTAAAAGTTACAAATATTGTAATTGTAATCTTTGCTAGAGTTTGTTAAGTTAACAGAGCTCTCACCGTCTCTCCAGCTCTTTAGTACAGAAGAATAAAAATCCAGATGGGTAATCTGTTTTATTTGTTTCATCACTTCCAATTACGTATTTATATTTTTTACTAGTGTAGCACAGCATGTACACAGCATGTGCTTCTCATGCAGAATGTTGAGCACCCCTGAGTGCTCATTATTGAATGGAATTGGTGTCAAGCGCACCCCTCTTTACTGAACACTACTAATAAGTATACTGTCAGTGTTATTTTTTATTCGGCTGACATGAGTCAAAATTAGCATATCGACTACAATTTTCTGTAGACATACTGTCTACAGAAAAAGAACAAATAACTCTAGCGAGTTTACGTCCACCGGGACAATTTTGCCTTAAAAGCGTAAAAATGAAACCATCCATTTGGTTTCATTTTTACACCCTCAAGAGTTAAAATATTCATCATGTGAATTAGCCCAACTTAGTCTACACAACTAGAGAATGTAGAAGATTAATGGTCATTTTGATCTGTATGTTCCAGGCGAGCATATTCTAGTGCATTTTGGAAGTGCCACTAGTGCATTTTGGATCTCGTCCAGGCCACTAGGTGGCGCAGGCCACCGGGAAAACTCCCTGTACTCCAGATGGCCAATCCGCCCCTGGGGACTTACCTCGCCAGTTCAGAATCATGCAGTTCTGGTTTCCTCGATGGTTATCAGGCTGTCTTGGGTTCCAGTCAGTGAAGGTCATTGGGCTGCCGTCGCTCCACAACCAAACACCTTCCTATAAAGGACAGTATCACATCACGTCATTTAATACAATGGAAAGAGCCAGAGCCACAATCCCAACAAGGGCAAATAACATAGTCCAAATGTTCAATTCACAACTACAACTACTACTACCAACACCACTACTACCATCTACTATGTAACTATTACAACACATTTTTATGTCAATAGCTTATACAAATCACATTAAAGAAATGGATATAGTGCAGTACTGAATACATTGGCCAATATAAGAATAAGAGTAATAATACAGTACCTTTTTATATTTTTAAAGAACACATGGAGCCAGTAACATTAACTTCTGTTATATAATTACTAAAACATTATAAGCATTATATAATTACAACACATTATGACACGCTATGCTACAATTCAGTACACTATGGCACATTTCAGTATAGTACAGTACAGTACAGTACAATATTAGGTGTTCAATAATGAATATCGATATTTGATATATTGCGTTAGAGATTTTTCAATATATTGCATGATATTCATCAACGTCATCGTGATACTGTATTAAAGGGTATAATGTACCTGTGGTGCATCGTGGCCACCGACCCAAGTTACAGTCTTTGCAGCTGTGTTGGAAAATATCAGATCCTGAAGAAAGGCGTGCTCTGTTTGTCCGTGAATGGATGCTAGGTTTCCACCCTGAGACAAACAGTTTTTCTACAGAGGAGAAGAAATAGTATTTAATATATATAATATACTGTATATGTATGAAATTAAAAAAATACATAAGATCCATTTTTTTTTGTAAAGTGAAACATATCATTTTGTAATTTATAAGAATTATATATGACATCCAGAACAGATCCAGAGATCCATAGTATTTTTTCTGTAAATGTGCCACTTTCAAGAGTTCGCATGTAAAGGTCTTTCCATATGACAGACAGACAGACCATTCTAATTACCTCTGCATCACCCCAAGCCTTCTTAGTCGTTTCAAATTTGTAGCAGTTACCAAATAATTCTTTCCATCCATCTGGACACATTCCGCTGCTGAAAAGAAGCCAGAAGTTTAAAGTAACACTGTTACTATTTATGCAAATATGGGACCGTTACCATGAACATATGATATGCTACTAAACAGTAAATGTGAACTTCCTTTTTAACAAAAATCTGAGCAAATTGGTTTTAGTTTGAAATCAGACAAAGACAATAGACGTGTGGCCATGCACGCACGCACGCACGCGCACACGCACACGCACACGCACACGCACACACACACAGTAGGAGCTGGAGGAGCAGCAGCAGTCAGAGCTATCCCAGCATTGAGAAGTATTAGAGTCACACTCAGCATCCTCATCATGGTCATGGTCAGATCATTTCCTGCGGTAGAAAGAAACAGACATGTTAGAGATACATCTGAAAGTCAGAGCAGTAACAACAAGGAGAGGAGGAGGATAGGAGAGGAGTCGCCTCAAATTTTGAGTAGAATGATACAGAAACAGAAATCTGAGATATCAAATGTGATATCAGACCTACTGTATGTCTCGTTACATAGATTTGATATCACACAAGCAGAGCCACACCGCCATGCTAACATGCAAAAGCTTTGCAATAAATGGTCTATGGACATTCTGAGCCAAAGTGTGTCAATGAACGTGTATTGTTAACCTGGTTTAGGTCGCCTCCATTCAGGTTAAGCACGTAGACAATAGGGTCTGTAACAGAGGCCAAGAGACCACTTTGTGGACTGCTTAGTCCCTTATAAATTGACAAAAACAAGAAGGGACCAAGTCCACTTCGTGGACTGCTTGGTCGCTTAAGAAAAAACAAGAAAAAAGTGAAAATGGTAAACAGGTGCTCATACAGATTCTTTCAAGACAATACTTTATTATGTGGTTGAGAGAGTGTTTAAAACTGTCCAAAAATAACTAGTAGCATACAATAACACTCCATTCACACATGGATATCAATAACCACCATCAGACCTCCAGTTTCTCAGCGTCTTCTCATGCGTGCAAGAGCACTTGCACGCATCTATTTGTGACATTCGTGCACAACTGCATTCCTATAAATCCAGTCACTGCCCTTTAGCATTATGTATTCACTCATCATGTGTTTGTATGCACTGCAGGTATATAGCCTACAAGATGTTTTCGGCTCGAGTTTTTCTTGTTCCTCTGTTCCATTTCGCAAACTTTATCATAACCATGCAAGATCATGATAGCATGTCATCAACTATCAAAGCTACCTTATTAAACCAAACATGTTTTCATGCTCGATATATACTGTAACCCTCGCGGCCGTCCGACCCTCTCCTCCAACGGCAGAACGCAGCTTTTGGCGTTGTGTTAACAATGTGGACGAGAGGTACGCTGTAGAGGAGCATCACCATGGAAACCAGAGGCGCCAGTGGAGGGGTGGACCCCGTCGGCGTCGCCTGCTTTCTTAACTATGTTGGGCTTCTGTTGCGACTGCAATGGAGATTGTGCACATCCTCGTCGTGTCGACTGCTTTCTTTAATTACCTATCATGGTCAGTTTTGTTGTCAGTATCATGTCACTCACTATCATGGTCAGTATCATGTCAGTGTCATTGTCACTATTATGGTCACTCAGTATCATGGTCAGTATCATGATCTGTCATGTCATTATGTCAGTATCATGTCAGTACTGGGTCAGTATTATGATCAGTATCATGGTATCAACAGTATTATGTAAAGACCTTTACATAAGGCATTGAGAGTACATGGGTCCGGGGCTTTGAGGGAGGGGCTTAAATCATTTACTCACAGCAGCTCCTCTCTGATTTCTATTATACAGCATCAACGTGCACATGCTAAGGACATGTGAGGAAATGTTGTCAGTCATCAGTCTCAAGCCTTTGGTGTATAACATACCGGTACCTGTAACCTGCATGGATGTTAATGACCCATTCATTCAACCAGTACAAAATGGTCATTTACAGGAGTATAAACAGTGATTCTCTGCATGTTTTCATTGCAAGGACACTAATCTAGTATGCCATAGAAAATACCTAATCTGTTTGTACAGGCTTTTGGCCAAGTTCTCTGTTAATTTGCATCCCATTTAAAAAAGTTGCCAAACTTGAGAGAAATTGCATCAGTCAGTGTTGCGTGCACCAGTTGTTTTCAGGTTGAGCAAAATTCAAACAACTGGGATGACAAACAAGTTATTCCACACCCAGAGTTACTTGCAAATTAATATTTTCTAACATTTACAAGTAGCATTTGGAAAGTTACACTGGAAAGTGTAATAGGTTACTTCCTTAGTAGCCTACTCTTTCAAATAAAGATGACATTATTTTACTTTGTACACTTTGTACTGAGGTTACTTGTTACCTTCGCAAACCCTGCTTTCAGAAAACAAATGATATGCAATAGCCAACAATCTGTTGTCATTCATTTTGGATTCCACTTTATTGGACAATAATAATCCTGGGATACATTACAAAAAAGAGGGCGGGGGAAGGTGCAATGTTACTTGGATTAGAAACAGTAATATAAGTCACTTAATACGTAATCCCTTCACTATTTACTGGGTGAAAGTAATGTAGTACAATAATAGGCTACTTTGCTGCCCAAAAACAAAATGTCAAAACATTTTATGTTAATTGCTGTTCCATAACTCCTGGCCAAACAGATGTGTATGGAAGGAGCAGCTTTACATTGTTTTGGGTTCTTTTGCCCCTGATGTCCTCTCGATTGTAGCAGAGGGTGTGACTGAGATGATTATCTCAACATGAAAAGAAGTCCTTATGCAAAAATGGAGGTGTGCTGGTAAAGCAGCTATCATATTACAGAGCAAACAACTGAAGGAATTCTCAGATGGTTCTTTTGTTTGGTGGACTGGCTCGTTCAGTCAGTAAAATGGGGTGTAATCTAATACGTGGGAAATGCCATTTTCTCATCTTGTGCGTGTCACCATACAATAACCTTGGTGTTTTGTGTATGCGTGAAACCTATAGGATTACCATGTACACACAGTAAAAAACAATATCCTATAATTTAGGTAGATTAAGTAGAACAGAATATATATATATATATATATATATATATATATATATATATATATATATATATATATATATATATATATATATATATATATATATATATATATATATATATATATATATATACGAATATTTCGACCCGGTGTGGGTCTTCGTCAGGTGACCTGACAAAGACCCACACCGGGTCGAAACGTTGTCAATAAAGAAGTCTACTGCCTGGGAGCTATTGAATGCTGTGCAAACTAGTTTTTCTCTTTTGTAGCCTACTTTTCACATTTTTTTAAGTTCAGCACCTGTTTCTAGAGATTACTACGTTCAATTTCATGCAAAAACCTACTGCATTCTGGCATGCCGTGTTTCAGGTTGTCTTAGTCTTGTTTTCTTTTTAACACATGTAGTTCTATAGAGCTCCTCATATACAGCCTAGCCTACCCTAGCAAGAAACATTTGGTATTGCGATCGATTAACTTGCTTTTAGAATTCAGATGACATTATTATACCAGATGAAATGAATCAAATAACAAAAAAGGGACATTATGGGACAGTAAGGGACAGTATGTTTAAGCCCTTTATGAATGTGGGCTAGATTTAACAGCTGCAATGTTCAGTGTTACTGCAGTGAGATTTTTAAGATGGGTCCATGTCTCTGACAGGATTCCAATTAATCAACGTTCTATCTCATTAAACTGCTAAAATTAGGGCTGCAACTACGTTTGTTTTCATAATCGATTTATCGGACGATTATTTAAACAATTAATCAATTAATCAGGTTATGTCACTTATTTAGATGTCAACTTAAAAATACCTTACAAGGCCCAGGCGATTAGCTCAACTGTCTGGGCACCTAGGAGGCCTTTGCCGCATGTCACTCCCCATCTCTCTCTCCCTTTCCTGTCTGCCTACTGTCCTATCAATAAAGGCATAAACGCCCCAAAACAAATCCTAAAAAATAAAAAAAAATAAAAAAAAATAAATACAAAAACAAAAATTCATTGACAAATACAAAAATAATTATTCAAAGAAAAGACAAACTAAATTAAAATGAATTAAAGCAAATGGTGTGTATTTTGAGTCTAAAAGCAACAATTCTCTTCTGAAATCTGAATCCAAAATTTGTCATTTAAAAATGACTATTCAAGCCATGCTTTGTTCTTGATACTAGAATCGTTATGTCATATTTTGCTTTACAGTTGCTACTGTGCAACTACCATCAGATTGTAAAGCAAGAGAGATGGCTCTTACATTGCACAAATCTACAGTGATTAGTGCTGATCCGATTAACCGATTACTAAATTAGTTGACAAGTAATTTAATTATCGATTTGATTATGATTCATCGATTAATTGTTGCAGCCACAGCAAAAATATACTGACTATTCCATGAGATGGGAATCTCTCTAACTGGATTGAACAAGCTCTCTCAAACTTCCCAATTGATCTTTTTTAAGATTCATGCAGATATTAGAATCACTTGGGAGAAAATTAACTGCAAGATTACCTGCACTTTCATGCCAGAAGCATATTCTACAACCCAACTAGTTCATACCATTTGTGAAGGTTTTAACACATGTAGTCAGTCCTGTTTCCCTGCATGCTTTTTCATTATGTAATTGTTCATCAAGCTATTGCAAATACAGCACATAGCAAAGTCCTAGGGTGTAAAATGGTTGCATTGTAATAAAAGATACAAAAAAAACTAAGCTATGTTTTTTCTGATACAGTCAGGGCAGTAGACTGACAGAAAGGGAGTGACACAGCAAAGGTCCTTGGGAGCAGGACTCAAACCTATGATACATTGTCAGGCTGGGTCAGAAGCCTACCTGCCCCTACTTCTACGCCAGCCGTCTGGGGTACATTTTTACATTCTGAGAGTTAAATGAACACTTGGGTTTGTACAGCAATACGTACAACTAATTGACCCTAGAGGAATTAATAAAGTGGTAACAACAAGGAGGCCCATGTAGAGAGCACTGAGAATATAGTCAAATCTCACAAAAGGGGTAAGGTTGCCAGAGTTAGTGTTGAAGTGTCCTTGAGCAAAATTCTGAACCCAATTGCTCCTGATGTGCAGGCCGGTGCCTTGCATGGCTTCCTCCGCCATAAGTGTAATGAATGGGTGAATGTATTGCACAATCTACTGTCGAGGCTGAAAGTTTTGGCACCCTTGCACATAAAGACCAAACATGAGCCTTAAAGGTAGGAGAAGTGATTTCACTTTTGTCAGATATTACCCCCCCAAAAAAATCTGTTAAAAGGCTCTATTATAAGGTGTGCAAACCATATATGGAGTTTCCCCCTCCCCCACGTTAGCAGAGGAGCTAATAAAAGGAGGGTGAATTTTCCTCCAATCAAGATCGAGCAGCAGGTTCACATAGTGTATAGCTACTCTTGGGCGCCCCTAGTGCACCAGGCTGGCACTACACCATGAATTTCAAATCACTTACCCTACCTTTAACTTCTTGATAATATTTCGCACAGTGGACACAGAAGCATTAAAGTCTCTGGAGATGGACTTGTAGCCTTTACATTGTCCATGCTTTGCTACAATCTCCTCTCTGACCTCCTCTGACAATTCTCTGCTTTTTTCTCCTTTTGTCCATGCGCAGTATGGGTCATGTAGTGACAGACAACAGCAGAATGACGGGTTTGCTCCATTTAAACTGGTTGGATGACTGGTTACTAAATTGCTGTCTCCTAAACTCACCACCTAAACCACAGATGTGTTTGAGGTGAATGACCTGCTTGAAATTCATTTATTCTTTGCAAATCTTACAGTGTGTAAAAAAAAAACTTTTGCACAGCACTCAGCACTGTGTAATAGATACAGTATTTTAAAAAATAATATTAAGTTATGATTAAAAACAAAGTTTCTGTGTTATTATTAGTTTAATACAGAATTTGAAACAAATAGCTTTGTCAATTTTAACTTATTTTACAGACTTGGAGATGTTTGGTCTTTACGTGCAAGAGTGCAAAATAATTAAAACTGTTGGGTATATGTTCTCATTATCATTATCCCCCCACCCACCCCCCTCTCCTCTCTGTACATTTCTCTTTTCCCTTTTTACCTCCACTATGATTTTACCTCCATGATTTGCTGCTTCTGACTTTACTGAAGTAGTTGTTTTGTATGTATTTGAATGCCTAAATGAAATGAACAAGTTGGCCACTATTGTAAACAAGTGTATGCTTAATAGTGTGTCCAATCAGCTCTGTCAGATTTGATGTAGTTGTACTTGAATTGTACTGTAATTCTCCAAGCTGTCAATAAAAAATCATTCATTCATCATGATTTTTTTTAAAGGGCCACGGATATTGGATGCGAAAGCAACAACCCCCCCACCCCTTCACGTGCAAAAAATATTATGTCAGCTGTGACACGTGTGTTGTTGAGAGGGTAGGGAGTGGCCTAACGGTGTCCCTTTCATAACTTGTGTAAATAAATAGAGCCAAGAGACCCTCTCTGACAAACAGTCTCAGACAGACAACACCAGCATTTGGCATAATGTAAGTACAACTTTCATGTGGTTGTCTTGGTAGTTAGAAAAAGCATACTGTGAAAGTGGAATAATTGTGTGTGTGTGTGTGTGTGTGTGTGTGTGTGTGTGTGTGTGTGTGTGTGTGTGTGTGTGTGTGTGTGTGTGTGTGTGTGTGTGTGTGTGTGTGTGTGTGTGTGTGTGTGTGTGTGTGTGTGTGTGTCAGGATTTTGATTCCAGGGCTAGTGGCTATTCTGCTGGTGCTGACTGCTGCAGACGCAAGATTGGTGTAAGAACACGTTTATTTGCTTTGCTTGTATGATGACTGAAATAATGTGTTATTGGAACGCAAGCAGAAGTAATTATATAGTTATTCCAAACACTACTTTAAAATGCATAGCAAGATGCATTACTACAGTCAGTGTCTTTCTTATATTATGCACAACTATAGATGTATTAAACATTCCATTCATTCCACTATATACACCCAATCTTGTTGGTTTTAGACTTGCTATAGTAGGGATATTATCAATACACTGTTATTTGTTCTGATATTTTGGAGGGGATTATTTATTTATTTATTTAATCATGGATACAGTATCAGAGACAATATATGGGGAGTAAATGGGGAGAGAGAGAGATGAGGAATGACACACGGCAAAGGTCATCTGGATCGAGAGACAAGACTGTTTACACCAACTGTACAGACCAACTGGTTACACTCAAAACAATTCATTAGGGACAAAATATATTACTGTGACTGTGAATGTGAAGATACAAATAAAATGAGCCTATCACACAGACCTATTTAGATAGCATACCAATTTACCAAATCACATTTCTTTTTATTTTTGAAAAATCAGCTGCTGGACTGGTGTCTTTTCTTATAAGTGTGGACATGAATCAATAAAAACACTTCCATGTTACTTGCATTTTAACTCATACAAAGTCTCTTCTTTAAATGAACAGGGCCTCCTCCGAGTCACCTTATCCCTGCACTGAGACCAAGGAATGCCTTATGTATGATCTGGAATGTACTTCTGATTCCTACGAGGTGAGTGCGAGTGACTGGAGTTTTAGACATTGTAAGGAGTTGTATCCTAGAGAAAACTCACACAATGTTTGTCTGTGTGTTTCTTTGATTGTGTCTTCTGACAGGTGCGACACTACAGTTCTCTGAAATGGGTTTCAACTGTTGAATCAGGCTACCTCATGGAAGCGCCAACGGTCAGAGCCTTCCAGAAATTGTTCAGATACATCACTGGTGCAAATGAGCAGGGTACTTACAGTTTGTGTACAGTTTGTGTACCGTGTGTGTGTGCACGCGTGTGCATGCATGCGTGTCCGAGAGTCCATGCATCACATCACATGTGCTTTCCATTTAGAAGGCAGTTGGAATCACTTGTGTCATCTCTTGCTTACATGTACGCATGAAACCTGCAGGTGCTAAGATTGA
Organism: Benthosema pterotum; assembly: GCA_039105355.1. Lineage (NCBI taxonomy): Eukaryota > Metazoa > Chordata > Actinopteri > Myctophiformes > Myctophidae > Benthosema > Benthosema pterotum. Next base: position 34,045,890 of record CM076965.1, on the reverse strand, counting down.
GATGACATCTCCCGTGATTATCAAAATTTCCAGTGACTACACCATGAGCTTCTTGCTCCCGTCAGATCATCAGGCCAACCCTCCCAGACCTACTGATGACCAGGTAAGCTCTCAGAGAGAGTTGATATGGCCAAGACATTAACCCCTTGAATCCTATTCTGTTCTATTCTGTGAATATTCTGTGAACCAATCTATAAGATCACAACACGTCAAAGTGTCAAAAAGGAGGACCCAGGGGACACACCGGTCAACATTACTTGGGTTTAAGTGTATAATATTAATAATTATTTATTATGGTTTGGAGGATGATATCAGAACTCCTTTCCCTTGCAGGTGTTCATCACAGACATGCCAGATATGAAGGTGTACGTCAGGAGCTATGGAGGATGGATGAGCTCATTTTCGAACTGGCTTCAAGGGTACTATCTCCGGAGAGATCTCGGGAATGCTGGGGCAAGATACACCTCCGACTTCCACTACGCCGTGGGATACGACAGGTTTGAAAATCACAAGTGCCGTTTTTTCTTACTTAGTGCTGTGCCATAAGAGCTTGTTTGGGAATTTCCTGAAAAAAATTCATTTGAGATTGGGGTTATTATAACAAAGAGTGTGCGTGTGTGCGTGCGTGTGTCTACGCACAAAAATACCAGATCTACAAGCACACAACTTGTCCTAATGTATGGAATTTCTTACATTTGCCTAGATCATATAATGAAATCATTGAAGAAAATACATTGCTTTTAAACTAATCTAAACTTTACATTGTATTATTATTACTCTTGTCCCCAAACCATTGTTTGGAAACCAGTGTTATAAACTAACATCTCTCTCTCTCTCTTCTCTTCTCTTCATAGTCCCATGAAGATGCTGGACAGGCACAATGAGGTGTGGTACGTGGTTGAGGGTGAGCATGTGTGCCCCTCCTGAAGACATTACATCACATTAAACAATGACCCCAACACGGAGAAGCTGCAAGAAACTGAATGTTTCCATTTGATTGAAGTCATTGCGTATCACTAACTATAGAATAGATGGTTGGAATGCAAAGGGAAAAAATAAATGTTTTTTTAATGTTGACATTGTATGGATATGCAGTATGATTATACCTCATACTAGTCATGATTATATTTTTTTACATAAAACTTGTATAATACTTGCAAATCATCAGTGTCAAAAGGTTACATTTTACAATTAAAATATTTGTATTGATTCATTGGTGTTTCATTTCGGATCATGCTGAAGACCACATTCACTTCACTTCAGAGATCATCCAAAAATATCGTATTAATTACATAATATCATGTGTGATTGGTTGCTAAGGCTGCACTATATATTGCATTAGCAATGTTTGCATGTAACAAGCAATAACGTGGAATATGACGACTGGGGAGGGGGGTGATCTTTCAGCTCAAACCAGTCACGACACAACATTGTGGTCTTGTTAGATCAAAATCTAAGTAGATGTACTGTATACATTGATGTATAGATGTAAGATCTAGTGCTCATTAGCACTTCAGAGGCCAGCAACCGGGGTCCCTGGCCTATGACTAATATCAGCTGACATTGTCTTATTCATCCATAGACTCATCATAAGCATATAAACATATTTGCAACCAAGGACAACTTCCATAAGAGAAGGAAGGAACCGCTCATTCGGTCAGAGGGCAGCACAGTCTAATCCTCCGGGCACAAGGCCCTCTGGCCGTGTGAGAGTGTCAGTGTTTATGTTACTGTGAGATGAAATGAAGCCCCGATCCACAGGTGGATGGGCGGGTGGCTGGGGAATCTCCAAGATTTTTCCGGTACGGCCATGCACCGTTGTCCCTTGCTGGTCGCATTCTCTTATCCATCAGAGGGGTTTTGTAGGGGGGGGTCGACTCACAATTTGCAGTATAATCAGAAATTTAGTCCGAGGGCAAAGCTAATGGCTGCTCTCCCTCTAAAGTCTATTAGTTTTCAACTAGCCATGACACCCAGGCCTTTCGTCCGCGTTGTGCGGAAAACGAAAGCCTGGACTACACCATATTTTGTTACCCACAACGGCTTAGAGGGGGGAGTCAACCATTCCGGGGGGGCGGGCGCCACTCCAAATGATGTGACGTAGAGAGCAGTGGAGGGCCGGTGGAGGGGCCAGGGATGATCTCACCGACACGTTGGTGAGATCAAATCAGATCAGCTCATTAGCCGTCTAAAAAGTGCCGGCACCCTGCCCCTCCTAGGCCAAAACAATTTCAGGTTAGGCCAGGCTAGTCGTCAATTTATCTGGGTTGGTTGGCGGGACGAGTTCAATTAGCATGAAGTAGCACAGAATAATTATATAAAATCAAATGATGAATGACGCCGTTAAAATCCATAAAATTAATTCACAATAAACTCAAAATTCCCCTAAATATCCATCAAGGGCGTTAGAAAAAGGTGCTATATAAAGGGACCCAGCCACAACAAACTGTCAAGTATATGTTCTCAGTATCATGTAAAAAGTAAAACGGCCACAGGTATTGGATGCGAAAGCACCCCCCCCCCCTTCACGTGCAGACAATATCAGCTGTGGTGTTGAGAGGGTAGGAGTGGCCTAGCTGTCTCCCTTTCACAACTTGTGTAAATAAATAGAGCCAAAAAACCCTCTCTAAACAGACAGACAACACCAGCATTTGCCATAATGTAAGTACAACTTTCATGAGGTTGTCTTGGTAAAAGCATACTATGAAAGCAGAGTGATAATGAATGTGTGTGTGTGTGTGTGTGTGTGTGTGTGTGTGTGTGTGTGTGTGTGTGTGTGTGTGTGTGTGTGTGTGTGTGTGTGTGTGTGTGTGTGTGTGTGTGTGTGTGTGTGTGTGTGTGTGTGTGTGTGTGTGTGTGTGTGTGTCGCGCGTCAGGATTTTGATTCCAGGGCTAGTGGCTTTTCTACTGGTGCTGACTGCTGCAGACGCAAGATTGGTGTAAGAACACGTTTATTTGCTTTGCTTGTATGATGACTGAAATAATGTGTTATTGGAACACAGTCAGAAGTAATTATTATTCCAAACACTACTTTAAAATGCATAGCAAGATGCATTACTACAGTCAGTGTCTTTCTTTTATTATGTACAAATAGAGATCGTATTAAACATTTATTTTGTTTTTGTTTTTTTGCATTCATTCCCCTACACATCCTTGTTGGTTTTAGTCTTGCTATAGTAGGGATGTCATCAATACACTATTTTTGTTATGATATTTTGGGGGGGATGGGGAATGACATGCAGCAAAGGTCATCTGGATCGAGAGACAAGACCACCAACTGTACAGACCAACCGGTTACCAACTGGTCAAAACAATGAATTGTGGACAAAATATGCAAGATAAGATACAAATAAAATTAGCCTATCAAACAGATCTACTGTATTTAGATAGCATAATAATTTACCAATTCACATTAATTTTGAAAAATGAGCCGCTGGACCGCTGTATAAAGTATAAACATGAATAATACACTTCCATGTTACTTGCATTTTAACTCATACAAAGTCTCTTCTTTAAATGAACAGGGCCTCCTCTGAGTCACCTTATCCCTGCACTGAGACCAAGGAATGTCTTATGTATGATCTGGTTTATGAATGAATGAATGAAATTTTTATTAACAGAGGTGAGAGTTACAGTACAAGTCAAGTACACACTGCTACAAAACTGATAACAGCTTGGAGAATTACAGTACAATTCTAGTACAACTACATCAAATCTGAAAAACTGATTGGACACACTAGTTAAGCATACACTTGTTTACAATAGTGGCCAACTTGTTCATTTCATTGAGGCATTCAAATACCGTACATACAAGACAACTACTTCAGTAAAATCAGAAGCAGCAATTCATGGAGGCAAAATCATAGTGGGGGTAGAAAAGGGAAAAGAGAAATGTACAATGAGGAGAGGCGGGGTGGGTGGGGGGATTTATATACATTTTGGTTTTACAGAGGCCAGTTTAGAATTGCAGCCATCTGTAGGTGCCCTTTGAGAGCGGTTTTGAAGGAGTCATGGGATTCACATGCCTTTATGACTGTTGGTAGGGCATTCCACATTTTGGTGGCATATGAGCGGAAGGAATTAAGTCCCTTGTTTGTGCCAAATCTGGGTTGGACATGGTTAGTAGCACTCCCTCTGGTGTTGTGGGAGTGTACCTCATTGACATTAAGGAAGTATTTGGATAGGTACAAGGGTATTTTGGTAGAGTATCGTATCTTGTGGACCAGGCCCATTGCGAGATGTTGTACTCTGTGATCTGGTTTGTGGTTCCGATTCCTACGAGGTGAGTGTGAATGACTGGAGTTTTAGACATTGTAGTTGTAGGAGTTGTAACCTACAGAAAATTTACACAATGTTTGTCTGTGTGTTTCTTTGATCGTGTCTTCTGACAGGTGCGAAACTACAGTTCTCTGAAATGGGTTTCAACAGTTGAATTAGGCTACCTCTTGGAAGAGCCAACCGTCAGAGCCTTCCAGAGATTGTTCAGATGCATCACTGGTGCAAATGAGCTGGGTACTTACAGTTTGTCTACCGTGTGTTTGTTTACCGTGTGTGTGCGTGTGTGCGTGTGTGCGTCCAAGAGTCATGAATCACATCACATGTACTTTCCATTTAAGAGACAGTTGGAATCACTTGCGTCATCTCTTGCTTACATGTACGCTTGAAACTTCCAGGTGCTGAGATTGAGATGGTATATCCCGTGATTATCAACATGTCCCGTTCCCATACCCCAATCCTTATTCAATACACCATGAGCTTCTTGCTCCCGTCAGATCATCAGGCCAACCCTCCCAGTCCTACTGATGACCAGGTAAGCTCTCAGAGAGAGTTGATATGGCCAAGGGATTAACCACTTTAATATCCACATATTTGTAGAACATTCAAAAGAACCAATCTATAAGATCACAACACGTCATCATGTGATTCTACTTAAAAGGTGGACCCCTGGGGGACACACTGGTCAACATTACTTGGCTTTAAGTGCATAATATTAATAATTATTTATTATGGTCTGGAGGATGATATCAGAACTCCTTTCCCTTGCAGGTGTTCATCACAGACATGCCAGATATGAAGTTGTATGTCAGGAGCTATGGAGGATGGTACCGATGGATGAGCTCATTATGGTACTGGCTTCAATGGTACCATCTCCGGGGGCATCTCGGGAATGCTGGGGCAAACTACACCACCGACTTCCACTACGCTGTGGGATACGACAGGTTTGAAAACCACAAGTGCCGTTTTTTCTTATTTAGGTCTGCGTCATAAGAGTTTGTTTGGGGATTTCCTGAAACAAATTCATTTGAGATTGGGGTTATAACAAAGAATGTGTGCACGTGCGTGCGTCTACGCACAAAAATAGCAGATCTACAAGCACACAAGTTGTCCTAATGTATTGAATTTCTTAGATTTGCCTAGATCATATGATGAAAATACATTGTTTTTAAACAATGAAATTATTTAAAAATTGCTCGTTTGTGAAAATTCTTGTATTGACCCTAATCTACACATGCAACGTAATCTGTTTATGAGATTTTACAGTTTGGTAGAGGGGGATGCCAAGTATCATTAAAACTAGTCTTACTCCAATCACTCAAATGGGGGCGCTATAGCAATTCTTTGCAACTGAAACATTTGAACAAGCATAACTCTGGCCTTGTTTGGCTAATAATTATGGGACTTGTTTCTACATGTTCCTTGGCTCATGTGGAACACATCTGTAACTTTGACCGGTAGGCTCCACCCCCAGAGTGTCTGCCATTTTAAGCAGTTTGAAAAAATGCGTGTGCCTGATTTTCTGCCCGGATTTTTTATCAATTTGCATGAACCGTGCTACATGTGAACTTTTCCCCCATCCGGACAAAAATTCAGAAGCCCATGACCACTGGCCAAATGGTGGCACTATAGCACTCACCTGAAAATGCAAACTTTGAACACTCATAACTCATTTATTGACCTTCAGAAAGCCTTCGACACTATTAACCATGAAATATTACTGAAGAAATTGTACAGATATGGCATAAGAGGTACTGCCCATACATGGATAAAAGACTACCTTTCAGACAGAAACCAGTACGTTCATTATAATGAAGTTGACTCTTCCACCCTCCCAGTCTCCTGTGGAGTTCCACAAGGCTCCGTCCTTGGACCCAAACTTTTTATTTTATATATCAATGATATTTGTGAGGCTGTACAAAACCTGCGCTGTGTCCTATTCGCAGATGACACTAGTTTGTATTGCTCTGGGGCAAACCTTGACCAACTTCTGCAGATAGTGGAGGGTGACTTAAAAATCCTAAAAAAGTGGTTTGACATAAATAAACTTTCATTAAATATAAGCAAAACAAAATTCATTATATTCAGTAATAAAAAAATAGACCAATCTGTTAAACTAATGATAAATAATAATGAAATAGAACAAACAACATATATAAAATTCCTAGGAATCATTATAGATAATAAATTAACCTGGAAACCTCACATAGATTATTTAAAAACCAAAGTATCCAAAACCATTGCAATTTTATACAAAACAAAAGACTTAATTAATAGAAATTCACTCCTCACATTGTATAATTCACTATTACTTCCATACCTAACCTATTGTGTAGAAATCTGGGGGAACACATATAAAACCATACTACAGCCTATTGTCATTCTTCAAAAAAAGGCAATAAGAATTATAAACCATGCCAGCTACTATGAATCCACAAATCCACTCTTCATCAACAACTGGACACTTAAATTTGTAGATCTTGTCAACCTCCATATTGCAATAACAATGTACAAGGTATACAATAAGACTCTTCCTACCAGCATGCTTGATTTGTTTACACTCAGACAAAGTAAATATGAGCTTAGGGGAACAGGTATCTTTAAGAAAAGAAATGCAAGAACCAACTTAAAAGATAGGTGTCTCTCGTCCACTGGGGTTAAATTATGGAATAATTTGAATACTGACTTAAAACTCAGCTATTCTTTAAATGTTTTTAAGAGAGCCTACAAAACAATGATAATTCAGACTTATAAAAATATCTGATATCTTATGTGAATGTGTGTACATGTAAATATATATATTTGCATGTATATATGTTTACTTATTGTACTGTATGTGTGTGTGTGTGTATTTATGCATTTGTACAGTATGTACACTATAGTGTATGCGTGGGTGCGCCTTACAGCATACCTACGTATGTGTTATACAACTTCATTTTTGAAACTTGCTTTTGTTTTCTTTTGCTACCATCATTTACCTTCGTGATGTATATTTCATTTGTATTTTCTCCCATGTGATAATTTATTTTACTTTGGGGTGGGCGTAATAAGCTTCGGCTTCAGCCCATACCTTTTCGGTCAACTGTAATTCATTGTAATTTGATTCATTCTGTACGTATGTTGTGAGAAACCTGACCGAGACAAATAAACTAACTAACTAAACTAACTAACTCATGAACCGCTTGGCCGTTGGCAGTTTAACTTATATCCACGTATGTCTCTTTATGCCGAGCAAGTTTTGCATTCTGACTTTTGACATCTGACCTTAGATGAGCCATCATCTAATTATATGTAAAACAGTTAAAGTGCCTCTTCTCCTACAATCTTTGTTCAAAATGCATGAAAACGATCTACACATTAACTTTGGAGCCATACGAACACAAAATGGGTGTGAATTTTGTTTTTAGTGAGAATGATTTTGTTTTTAAGAGCCTCATTGGCTCTTAAAAACAAAAACATTCTCACTAAAAACAAAAAGTTGCTTGTTTGTGGTAATTCTTCTATTGCCCCTAATCTACACATGCAGCGTTATCTGCTTCTGATATTTTACAGTTTTGTAGAGGGGGATGCCAAATACCACTAAAACCAGTTGTACTCCAATTGCTCAAAGCATAACTCGGGCCTCGTTTGGCCAAAAATCATGGGACTTGTTTCTACATGTTCCTTGATCCATGTGGAACACATCTGTAACTTTGACCGATAAGCTCCACCCCCAGTGTCAGCCATTTTAAGCAGTTTGAAAAATGCTCATGCCTGATTTTCTGCCTGGATTTTGATCAATTTGCATGACACCTGCTACATGAGAACTTTGGCAAATTTCAAAAGCAAATTTGTTTTCATCAAAAAAAATATGTTTTTATTACGTTTTTATTTTCATCCCCAACCCATTGTTTGGGAACCAGTGCTAAAACTAAACACATCTCTCTCACTCTTTTCTCTTCATAGTCATGAAATCATGAAGATGCAGGACAGACACAATGAGGTGTGGTGCAGGGTTGAGGGTGAGCATGTGTGCCCCTCCTGAAGACATTATCGTACATCACAATAAACAAAGACACCAACAAGGAGAAGCTGCAAGGAATGAATGTTTCCATTTGATTGAAGTCATTGCATATCAATACTATAGAATAGATGATTGGAATGCAAAGGGAAAGAACATCAATATGAAGGTTTTTTTAATGTTGCCATTGTATGGATATGCAGTGTTTATACCTTATAACTCATACTAGTCATGATTATATTTTTACATAACACTTATATAAGATTTGCAAATCATCAGTGTCAAAAGATTACATTTTCAGGATAAATGTACCAATGTACATAGAGGCCCGCACACCGTCTATACTTGCAAAAACTTTTATTTTTAATAAAGGTTTTTGCAAGTATAGACGGTGTGCGGGCCTCCATGTACATTGGTACATTTATCCTGATCATAGCTTTTTGCCTGCCGACGCACCCGTCCCAGAGACTCTAAGGTGTGCATTAGACTTTGTTGCCTAAAAGATTACATTTTACAATTAAAAATATCTGTATTGATTCATTGGTGTTTCATTTTGGATCACGCTGAAGACCACACTCACTTCACTTTAGAGATCTTCCAAAAATATCACATTAATTAAATGTTTGAGTGGTTAC